>JACCIE010000090.1:0-645978 GCA_018906755.1 Sycophaga agraensis
TAGTTTTGCGCCGGACACCGAGCCATCGGTCCCGTTCGCGTGCGGTAGTAATTTTGGGAAGCAAAGTATTAGGAAGTAAACAAAGAATAAAGAGAGAGAGAGAAGAGGTGCCCAGCTGAGCGCGGGTCCCGAGACTACCCGGGGAAGCGAGAGGGAACACTGCGACCTCTCGGCCGGATTGTGGCCGAGGTTATCACCGACCGTTCGACCCAGGTAGGGGTTTCACTCATATAGCATGCCCGCGAATGAGAGAGAGAGATAGGCACGGGCGCGATCCCCCTTTCCCCAAATATCATAAATCGAGGGTGATCCGGTGAGGACCCGAGCAAGGCGAGATGCCTGGGGCCCGGGTCACGGCGCCGCAGCCCGTAGGGGTTCGTCGGTCGGGTCGAGGTAGCAGTGCTCGGTGCCAGAGGAGGGCGAGCGAAATGAGCGGGCCGGTGGCCGTTTTTTGTACTGGCGAATGCGGCGGGGCGGGTTTGGTTGGTCCCCCCGTCGCTCTTTTCATATAATAAACACTATTTTTAATTGGAAAATGCCCCCCCCCCGTGTAATTATTTTGCCGGACCCTCCCTCCTCCCGACTTCATAACCGCCGCGACCGACGTAGGCCAGCCGCCCGGGCTGGCCCGGCCGGGTCCCCTCCGGGGCGACCGCAGGGACCTGCATCAGGGCAGGATGGCGCGACCGGAGGTAACAATGGCGTGGGGCTCCGGGCCTAAAAGCACCACGTCACAAATGGCGACCGTGACAGGACGCCGGCATGCGTCCGTGTTTAAAGCGGGAAGTCGCGGGTGGGGGGAGTTGTCCCCAGGTGTTCCCCAGGAGTTGCGAGGTGAGGAGGCGAGGGGCGGCCGCCGTGCTAGGAGGCGGTCCGCTCTCACGTATATGTGTGGCCGGGAAGGGTACCTGCAGAGGTGCCCGTGAATGGAGGTCGCGCGCGGACTTGGAGCGCGCCTTCGAGGCGTTCTTCAATTCGCGCGTGAGCAGTGTTGTTGTGTGGAGGTCGCAAGACCGCGCGCGGACAATGTAAACTTTGCCGCGCGCGGTGACCTCCTCGTCGAGACGTAGGAGAGGCGCGTGCGGCCGAAAGCGCGTACGAGGGGGCCTCCGCGCGGCGCGGGGGGAGAGCCCGGTTGGTGATCTTTGCGGGACGCGGCGCGGAGGGAGTAGCGCCGGACGGGGAGAGCCCGGTTGGTGATCTTCGCGGGACGCGGCGCGAAGGGAGTAGCGCCGGACGGGGAGAGCCCGGTTGGGGATCTTCGCGGGACGCGGCGCGGAGGGAGAGCCCGGGAGGGGATCTCCGCGGGCGCGGTCGGAGGGGAATGCTGAGCTTACGGAGGTTAAGCAGCATTCGCCGCGTACCGTACTTGGATGGGTGACCCCCTCGTACGGGAGGTTAAGCAGCATTCGCCGAGTACCGTACTTGGATGGGTGACCCCCTCGTGCGGGAAGTTAAGCAGCATTTGCCGCGTACGGTATCTGGATGGGTGACCCTCTCGAATGAATTTTTTTTTGCTGTTCCAATGATAATTTCGGGGGATTTCTTTCGTTCTTTTTCAGTTTGAAAAATTTCGAGGAACCCCTCGCGAGCCAATGAGCCCGTGGCGTGCGATGGCGAATTTTTTATGTTGGTTTGTTTAAACAAACTAACATAACTAATTCAATTGCGCACGTTACGGATGCCCGATCTCGTTGGTTTCTTTTTCCATTAATAGAGTGGGATTGGCGCACTAGTTGGGCTGCAGAAACAATGGCTAGAAGTCGTTTATTTAATTGTTATTAATAATTAAATGAACGAATTCGACAATGCCATTGCTTTTTGTATTCCCATGATCAAGATAATAGATCTGGCACTCCAGAATTTCAATAGCCCGTGGACGCACCTAGTTCGGGTGTGATGGGCATGATCAAGCCCCCAGGGAGTGTTACATGGAAAGCAAGTGAGGGGAGGGGAACCCAGTAGATGTGCTTTAGAGGTACTTTCGAGCGCCTGAGGCATCAATAGGCGCGTCTGGTGGGTCACTAGGAAACATCCAGGTATTTTCGCCCGGGATGGCCCTTTAGCAACAGGTTCTGTAGGGATAAATAATTTAAATTTAATAATAGAGTAGGTTGGTCTTTAGGTTAGGGGAATTGCTTGGAGACCAGACAAATGATTCTGGGCCAGGTCCGAGTGACCAAGGAGGGATCATTCCGAGGGTGGGTTGTCTGCCGGGGGAGGGGGGGAGGTTTACCTTTCAAGTTGCAGTATGAAGCAGCCCGATATTGGGATGTGGTGGGAAACCTGTTCGAAGATTTCTTATCACCTCCCGATTTAGAATAAGTCGGTGATTAGTACCGCAATTGGAATCGTCCCGAACCCCACCCTACTAGCAGAACGGCCTAGACTAGCGGAAAATTCAGTGGTCAGTGACCTGTATGGTTCTGGTTTATTTTAGCTTAGATTTAGTGTGTGTGTGGAGAGTTTTGGAGACAGGGGAGGGATGGAGACGATCAGCCACGCCTACTGGTTCTGTATCAAAGCAGGCGCAGTGGGAGGTGGGATTGTTTCTTCCGGTCCCCTGGGCTCGGGGTTAGCGAAATCCGGATTCGCGCCCCGTGCTGATGTTATAAGTGTTTAGATATAAGCAGGATCGTGTGTCGTCAGGGAATTTTTTTTAGGTTAGGAGGTCACTCTCAACCCCTCTGGAGGCTCAGCCGGGAGGGGCGTCGCGTAGCCGATTAATCAGGACAATCGGTACGACGACAGGAGTGTTAAGGGTCGGCCCATTTCTTTTCCGATGGCTTCGCGGGAAAGCGCTATCGCCGAGGACTGCCGAGCAGTCGAGGCATGGCAAGGGGTGGGTGACCCCCGATGCGTCTGTTTCCGATGGCTCAGCCGGGAAACACCCCACATAGGAGCAACCTAGGATCCTGGGGTAAAGGATGTAGTTTTGGCGGTCTAGGGTTCTCCGAGGGCTTCGCCGGGAGAGTGTCGCCTACTAAAATTGCCAAAGGCAAATGTAGGGGGCAGCGCTAGACTGCATTTAGTATGTAGAACAGGGAATTAGATTTAGGATAGGGAAGAATGATTGTCGCTAAAGGGCCAGATTAAGGGAATATTTAGATTGCTACCCGAGGGAACGCCCCTATCCCACAGTACCGATTTCGGGGAAATGCCTGCAGGCGTGGGGGGGAGTATCCTCTCTCTCGACCGTACCAATATTATATATCAATATAAATATTTACTTGTGTTTTTGTATTTTCTTTAATTTGGGGGCCAGGAGATTGTAGGAGTGAATTCCTCCGCGTCTGTATTCAGGCGTCCCACCGAATCACAACGAGGTCGTTGGGATAGTTTTGGCAAAACCAGGGCGGCAGCAAAGGAAAGGTGGACCCTGCGGGGTCAGGAAGGAGGAGGCTCAGGTTTGACGAGCCGGCTCGGGGGATGGAGCCACCACCCCGGGGCCCGTCCGTTAAGGGAGAGCAGCAGGGAAGATTGGGAGTCCAGGGTGAGGAGGGGCAGGCCCGTTTGGCTAACCCCTTTGCCCGAAACGTGGGCAGGTTCGAGGATGAGGATCAGGACATGCAGGCTTATGAGCTGCGAGTCCGAGCATTGTTAGAGGACCGGACAGCCAGAAAGATCCGGCGGGAGGTATTGGCACTTTCGCTTACGGAGGTGGCCCTTAAATTGGTGACCGGTAACCTCCATTTTAGAGGAACGGAGCCAGAGTTGCGGGAGCGGCTTTGGCGCTCCCTGGTCAGGTCGGCAAGGCCAGAGGCGGACGTGCCTTGGATTGTCGGCTATGATGACAACCCGGGGGTCGACCGACGCTCGATTCCGCTATGTTGCGATGCCCTGTGGGTGGGCCGCCAGAAGGTAGCCCGACCTGATAAACAAGCTGAACAGCCGGGCCAGTCAGGGTTGGAGAGTTCGGCAGAGAGCATCCGGGGCGTCATGTCCCAAAAACCTGGTCCAGAGGTGCTGGAAGGACGGGATTCGGGGCGGATTGTTCGATCAGCTCTACTCCCTAGCCTGCAGCCGGCACATGGTCGGGAAGGACCATTGGGACCGGTACTACAGTGGTCGGGGACTGACGCGCCCCGTTTGACCGCCAATCCAATCCCGTTGGGAATTTCAGGAGTAGGCGTTCTCCCCTACATCAACCAGTACCATAGAGTACTGTCGGGGCTGGAGCCTCAGATTGAGAATTTGCGAGGGGCGGTTGGCAGAGTGCAAATTGCAGCAGGTATGACGCACACCGTAGGGGAGGCTCCGGAGTGGGATAGAGGAGCAGCGTCATCATTTCCTCCTCGGTGCCCTCCTGCCGCATCTACTCCCGATCACAGGCGATCAATACCTCCCGAGAGGGGAGCGAGGGGAAGGCAGGTTGAGAGATCCTCGGAGGAGTCCGATCCTTCGGAGGATTCAGATGGATCATTGGACGATCTGTTCAGGAGTAGTGTGCGTAGGGATCGCGGAGGGCTGAGCAGGAGAGGGGAAGTGACTGGAGCACCAGCCCCCGTCAGGGAAGGTGGACGAGGCCCCGTGAGGCCCTCACAGTCCGGGGACGGGGCTGGTAGAAGGAGGGACAGGATCGGGAGGACGTCCGAGCTACCCGGGAGCGTTGGGGCCAATGAGATCAGATGATGATCTTCTTTGCGCCCGAGTCTTGCGGGATGCCGCCCTAACCTTCTCCAATCATGAAAAGGAGGACGCGATGGACTTCCTACAGGGGGTTACACTGATCCGGAATAGGGATCGATTTACGGAGAGATGCCTAATAGCGGCACTCCACTCCGTGCTCGCGAAGGATGCCCGTCGGTGGTATCAGGACTTAGAGCGTACGTTTGTGGATTGGCCAGCGTTCTCCAACGCTTTTCAGGCCAGATTCTGCCAACGAGTCTCGGACACAGATTTACGACAGGATTTGGAGGACATGCGCCAGGGAAACAAGACAATTGGGCAGTTCGTGAGCGCGTTTAGAGCTCAGGCCAGTCGGCTTCGGCGCCCTCTATCCGAGCGTCGTCAGATCCGGATGATTTTGGAGAGAGTCCGATCCGAGTTCAGGGAATACCTGATGGATAAGGACATCGAGACCCTGGACAGACTAGTCCAATTAGGAGGACGAAGGGAGAGGATCAACCTCCTAAACGAACGATATGAGAGTCGGGAGGCCCGTTCGTCCAAGGGAGAGAGACCCTCGAGGAAGAAGGAAGGCAGACTTGATGCGGTGGAGGGTCGGGTTCGCTCGACAACCCAACCCGAGGGGCCCGGTGAAATCACGAAGGGTGTGAGGAAGGGGAGGAAAATCGGGGTCGATCGGGACTGGGAAGGAGAGCTCTATGGGGAAAATGAGGTCGCCGCTATGTATGGCCAGGCAGGACAAGGGTGTGGCGGCGTGAATCCCCCCAGTCATAGGAATCCGGGATCCAAGGTCCCGATTCGGGATCAGGGTTGGTTGGGGTCGGAGGGCCAGCGCGTGTCCGGGCAACCCCAAATGAACTCGGGTTATCTCCCAAGGCCTCCGCGAGAATGGGGAGGAACGAATGCGCAACGAGGACCGGAGTATAGGCCAAACCGGGCTGACAGTTTTCCCGAATACTCTCGGGATGTGGGAGGACTTGGTAGTCGGGTGGTCCCTGGACGAGTCCCAGCGAATGTGGCCGGTCTCCCGGGGATCGTCCAGGGTTGGAAGGGTTCCCAGAGCCAGAGGTTTGAAGAGCAGGCGTCAGCAAATCCGGCTCCTTCTCTGGAGAATACCCCGAGTTGGGGAGGGCCAGTGAACCAAGGAAACCCGAGCGGACCCGTGGATGATGTCCGAAGGGATGGGCGAGGGCCGTTCCCGGGGGCTTGCTACTCTTGTAAGGGAATGGGACACAAATCATCGCAGTGTCCGAAGAGGGTATGTTTGCGTTGCCGTCAGCCCGGACATTGGGCAGCAAACTGCCCGTGGGAGGAGGCACCCTTACGCTGTCAGGTCTGTGAAACGCCCGGACACACATTCACGACTTGTCCCGGCTGCACGACGCTGCGGGAAACTTTAAAAACACACTCCGCCGCCCGATAGAGCGAACAGAAAAGGGGGAAGGGGATCGTAGGGAGGGGGAGGATCGAACGAGGGTGGTCACGAAGATCGTCAGATCTAAGGGACCGCCCGCGTTCGATTGGGAAACGCTTTTGGAGCCGATATTCCCAGGGGAAGCACCAAGGGGTCCGAATATTGAGGACCCGAGGACGCTGGTGCCAGAGAGCTGCGTGGAGGACCTTCCGGCGTTGGATAACTCCTTCGGGGTCGTGCCACCGTTGAAGTCCGCCGGAAGTGACCGTGATATTGCTGGCGTAGGGGAAGCTGTCAAGCCCGTAGGGCTAACAGTTGACCCGGCAGGCCCTGAAATACAGCCTGGCCAGTCGCTGGCTGCCACCCAGGAGGAGAACCGTTGGTTTTGTGCGGTAAGCCTGGGAGGCAAAGTAATCAAAGCGCTTTACGATCCAGGGGCCCAAATCTCGTGCATTCACGCTAGCAGGGCCCAGAATTTTAAAAATAGGTGGAGACCAGCACAGTTTATGGTGCGAGGAATCACGGGGTCGGCCCAACAAGCGTTAGGGGTTCTAAGGATCTGGTTCAGCATCGACGAGGATGAAAAGATGCTGGACGTAAGGATCATAGCAACAATGGATTACGAAATGGTTCTGGGGGTGGATTTCATCCGGCAATGGGCGTTAGAGGTGCAGCACGGGCAGGGGCTATGGCGTACTCAGAGTGGAAAATGGAGGAAGTTTATAGAGGAGGACATAGAAGGTCAGGGAGTAGGAATCCGAGGGGAATGTGCGGGCATCGTGGAAGTACGCGATGAAGAACGTAAGCGCGTGATGGCTCTGGTAGATAGCCTTATCCCGGAGCCAGGGGAAATTCACGGGTTCACGACGTTGATTAGGCACCATATTGACGTACAAGGGGGAAAGCCAGTTCGGCATGCACCCCGGCGTATGTCTCCGAGGATCCTGGAGTTTGCTCAACAAGAGGTTCAGAAAATGCTGGACAAAGGCATTATTGAACCCAGTGCGAGCGAGTGGTGTAGCGCGCCGGTAATCTTCCGTAAGGGAGAGGGCAGCTACCGTTTTTGTATCGATTTTCGGGATGTAAATAAGCTGACCCAGAGAGATAATTATCCATTACCGAATATGGATTCAATTCTGGATCGGCTGAGAAATGCTAAATACATCTCGAAGGTCGATCTAAAAAAGGCATATTTCCAGGTGTTCCTAACGGAGAGTAGCCGGCAATACACGGCGTTCTCGGTGCCAGGGTCGGGACAGTGGCAGTTTGTGAGGCTGCCGTTTGGACTGTCGAACGCCCCGGCTACGTTTTGCCGGCTAATAGGGGCACTTTTCGGGCCCAAGGTAGCGCCACATGTTTTCGGGTACTTGGATGATCTTATAGTGGTGACAGAGACATTCAAGGAACACCTGGAGTGGCTGAAGTACGTGCTCCAGACGGTGGTAGGTGCGGGCCTTGAAATTAATCGCGAGAAATGTGAATTTTGTTGTTCAAGCGTGGTTTTTCTTGGGTACCGTCTGGACGCAGAAGGACTCAGGGCGGATCCGGATAGGGTTAGCCCAGTGCTAAAGTACCCAGCCCCGAGTAATGTTAAGGAATTGAGAACATTCCTGGGGATGGTGGGCTGGTACTCACGGTTCATTCCGGTGGAGGCAGAGGTGAAGGTACCTCTGGTCAAACTTCTGAGAAAGGATCAGGATTGGGAATGGGGGGAGAGACAGGAAGCTGCATTTGTA
Source organism: Sycophaga agraensis (assembly GCA_018906755.1). Lineage (NCBI taxonomy): Eukaryota > Metazoa > Arthropoda > Insecta > Hymenoptera > Pteromalidae > Sycophaga > Sycophaga agraensis. Next base: position 7,780 of record JACCIE010000090.1, read on the forward strand.
ACGCTAAAGACAGCTCTGGCCGAGGCGCCGGTGCTGGCGCGGCCAGACTTCTCGAAACTTTTCACGGTCCAGAGTGACGCCAGCAATTATGCTATTGGCGCCGTGTTGACCCAGGAGGATGACGAGGGGTTGGAACATCCGATTGTGTATATTAGCCGGGTCTTAAATCCAGCTGAGCGAAATTACACTACCACTGAGAAGGAGTGTCTGGCCTTGTTGTGGGCAATTAAGAAGCTGCGACCATACTTGGAAGCATATGAATTCGTAGCACGAACGGATCATAGCGCTCTACGGTGGTTGCAGAATCTTAAGGACCCCACTGGGCGCCTAGCCCGTTGGGCTTTGGAGATGCAGCAATGGAGCTTCCGGATCGTGCACACAAAAGGCTCTTTGAACAAAGTCCCGGATGCACTCTCAAGGGGAATTGCAGACGACGCGCCCCAGGTGGCCGCGTTTGAAGAGATATCGGACCAGTGGTACATAAAACGTCTGAAAGACGTGCAACAAAACCCTCTGAAATTCCCAGATTGGGGAGTGGATGACGGTCTGTTGTATCGTTATTCAATGAACAAACTACTGGATCCGATAGCGTTTCGAGAGGAGGGTTGGAGGTTAGTTGTTCCCGCAGAGCACCGAAAGAGGGTCATGGTGGACACCCACTGCCACCCGTCGTCCGGGCATCTGGGAATCGAGAAGACCTTCGACCGAGTGGCCCGTGATTATTATTGGCCCGGGTTCTATCAGGAGGTGAGGGATTTTGTACGAGCCTGTGTAGAGTGCCAGAGATACAAAGTGTCCCAGCAGGGACCGGTAGGCCTGATGAGTGAAAGGATAGTGGAAAGACCCTGGCTGGTGGTGGCTGCAGACCTGATGGAGCTCCCAAAGAGTAAACATCAGCACAAGTACGTGGTCGTGTTCGAGGACCTGTTTACTCGTTGGATTGAGCTCAAGCCTTTACGTGCCGCCACGGGGAGAGCCGTCGCCAGCGCCCTGGAGGAGCTGATTTTATTCCGTTGGGAAACCCCGTCGTTCCTGCTGACAGATAATGCCACGCATTTTGTCAACCAGCACCTGCAAGGAATGCTGGAGGAACACGGGATAAAACATGTAACGACTCCCCCTTATAGCCCCCAGGGAAACCCAGTGGAGAGGGTTAATAGGACCTTGAAGACGATGATAGCCCAGTATGCAGGGATAGATCATCGTAGCTGGGATGAGCATTTGCACGAGTTGCGGCACGCGCTAAACACGGCCGTACACTCGAGCACGAGATATTCCCCGGCCGTCCTGAATTTTGGTAGAATCCCTCGACCCAGCAAGTGCCTGAGGAGGGAGGTGGAGAGGAAGGACCCGATAATCCCAGTAAATCCCGAAATCTGGGCTAACCGAATGGAACGGCTCGAGTTGATCAGGGATCTAGTTAGAAAACATAACGATGACGCCCGAGAGCGGCAGAGCAAGGCATACAACCGAAATCGGAGATATGCCTCGTTCCAGGAGGGAGATTTGGTGATGCGGCGCGAGCATGTCCTGTCGAATGCGGCGAAAGGGATATCCGGAAAATTGGCCGCTAAGTATGAGGGGCCGTTCATGGTTAAACAGGTGCTAGGGGAAACGGTCGTGTTGCTGGAAAATACAGGGCGGAGGATGGAGAAGGCGCACGTTCAGCACTTGAAGAGATATATTCCACCGAGGACAGGATGTGCTCGGGGCATATCCAGTACAGAGGGAGAGGGATTGGGTCGAGGGAAGGGAAAACCGGGGCAGGGAGGTGGGCGGGAGTATTAATAGCCCGTTAGATAATATACTTGTTTTTTCTCTTTTACAGAATGGCTGAGAAGGAAGGACAGGCGGAATCTGCTGTTGAGAACCCGTGGGGGTCTCCAACAGTGAGATTGACTATAGAGGAGGAGGAGCAGCTTTTGCTTGGAGATTTAATTAACCTCCATTCTCCAGGATCGGAATTGGTCGTCTCAGGGAGTCGGGAGGAGGGTCTAGAGACGGAGGCCATGGAGGTCGAGGAAGCTCCTTCGACACCTCAAGCAGCCGGGACGCCGCAGGCCCAGGTGGCCGCGGTCTCCTTCGAAGAGCGGAATGAGAGGCGTGTGTTGCCGCTGGCCCTGGAGGCCGCGGCAACCGAGCAGGCAGGCTTGCTTCCGCCGCCTGCGGACTACGTGGAGGAGGTGCGGCGAGAAGAACGGCAGGCAGAATTAGCACGCCAGAAATTCCGGCCCAATCGTCAGCGGCGGCGGCAATTGACGATGGACGATTACGAGTCCTCCAGCACCCCACCGGAGTGCGGGTGTCGTCCACTGCCGATCCCCAAGGATCCGACACCCAGTCCACCAACATCAGCCACGCACCGGCCAGAACAACGACGACCAGGGGTAACACACCCGAAGAGCGGTAAGGGGGGCAGCGGCCCCCAGGGTATAGCGTCAACGTCTCAGGGGCGGGGCCCAGCGTGGAGGCCAAGAGGGGAAGGGGGAGCGTTTGCGGCAACAAGGAAGGGAGGCCCTGTGGAGGGCACCCGGAGATTGCAGGGACCCAGGAAAGTCGTCAGTCAGGAGGGACTGAGGGTGGGATCACCGACGGCGCCGGTGGGGCGCCTTAATTTCATTTATGGAACTTTGGCGCCTGTTCCGTTTGACCCGGCAGTAGATACGCCACCAAATTGCTGCCAGCGGTGTTGGTCGGACGGACATCACGTCGCCGAGTGCCCGGAGCCCAAGCGCCAAATGTACTGTCGGAACTGCGGGCGCCGGGGTGTAACTATCGGCACATGTCCGAGATGTAAGGAGGCCTACCGACGGGTAGAGAGGGAGCGGCGTTTCACCAAGAGACAGGCCAAGAAGAGGATAGGGAGCGAGGTTACGCCTGGGGAGGGGCAGACATCATTAGAGGGTCGGGAAGAGGACACCCACTGGCGCCCGAGTAAGCGAGGGCGCCATAATAATGAGCCCTATCCCGTAGGGGCACCAGGGGCGGTGTCCTCTGCTTCCGGAGCACCGGCAGAGAGCCCGAGGATGACCCGGGGGGCGGTTATGGTCCGGGGAACGGCCGCTGAACGGATTGAGCGAGCCGTGGAAAGAGATGAGAGGAGGCGCGCAGAAAAGAGAGGGGCACGTCCCGGTGCCACTCTGGAGGAGGCGCGAAGGGTGAATACGGCATATGTGGATCACCGCATGCGACTAGCCGAGGAGGAGATTCGGCGGCAGCGGGATACCACGGGGGCCGCAAAGCGCTCTCCTCCAGTAGCGGATGTGACGGCACTGGTGGCGATGCCCGGGACTCTGCGCGCACCCCCTATCTCTTTCTTCCAGGAGGAGGACCCGGCCATAGCGGAAGGTCGGCGGAATGTGGAAGCAAGGCCAGAGAGACAAGGCCCGGAGCCCGAGCCCAGGGTTGTTCCACCTTCTGCCGGAGTGATTTCCCCCGAGGATCAGGGTTTCGCTGGGGTCCTGGGTGCCGCCCAGAGTATATTAAGGGAAATACGTGAGGGCGTCACTGATCCCGAGGTGCGGCGGGACTTGCAAACCGAGGTGGTGGCCTTTATGCGTAAACACCGGCTCGGAGCTCCATCCAAGAAGAGTGAGGAGCCCGGAAGGGGCTAGGCGCGCGCGGCATCCACCCTCTGGGGGTCAGACTGGACATCCACGGGGGATGTCAAGTCTGAGGGGGGGCTGTGACGGGCGGACTTTGCGCGCGCGGGTAAGGGAATCAGCTGGGCGTCGCGGCCGCGGGGTGGGAAGGGCGCGCGTGAATTCGAGAAATGCGCGATCGCGCCGCGCCGATTAGTTTTGCGCCGGACACCGAGCCATCGGTCCCGTTCGCGTGCGGTAGTAATTTTGGGAAGCAAAGTATTAGGAAGTAAACAAAGATAAAGAGAGAGAGAGAAAGAGGTGCCCAACTGAGCGCGGTCCCGAGACTACCCGGGGAAGCGAGAGGGAACACTGCGACCTCTCGGCCGGATTGTGGCCGAGGTTATCACCGACCGTTCGACCCCAGGTAGGGTTTCACTCTATAAGCATGCCCGCGAATGAGAGAGAGAGAGAGAGGCACGGGCGCGATCCCCCTTTCCCCAAATATCATAAATCGAGGGTGATCCGGTGAGGACCCGAGCAAGGCGAGATGCCTGGGTCCCGGGGTCAGCGGCGCCGCAAGCCCGTGGGGGTTCGTCAGTCGGGTCGAGGTAGGCAGTGCTCGGTGCCAGAGGGAGGCGAGCGAAATGAGCGGGCCGGTGGCCGTTTTTGTACTGGCGAATGCGGCGGGGCGGGTTTTGTCCCCCCGTCGCTCTTTTCATATAATAAACACTATTTTTAATTGGAAAATGCCCCCCCCCGTGTAATTATTTTGCCGGACCCTCCCTCCTCCCGACTTCATAACCGCCGCGACCGACGTAGGCCAGCCGCCCGGGCTGGCCCGGCCGGGTCCCCTCCGGGGCGACCGCAGGGACCTGCATCAGGGCAGGATGGCGCTACCGGAGGAACAATGGCGTGGGGCTCCGGGCCTAAAAGCACCACGTCACAACCTATGTTAATATAGAATTTTTAAGTGTGTCACGCGGAGTACACATATTTCTTGTTTTCCTCCGCCCGAGTCTACATAAGCTACTTCAAACTGTGCGCGAGCTCTACGCCTGTCAGCGCATAGTAGCTCTGCGCAGGCCGAAAAGTCTTGGTTTTTTGACATTACAGACCCAAAGTAATCCGAACTAGCAAAAAAATTCGAATGCAGCGCTAACTGTTGGAGATGGCCAGTACTAAATAATTCATTGCCACTGTAACTAACCGAGACTAACCGAGAACAATTGCGAGTACACGCATGGGCAGCAAATATGGTAAATTTGGCGCAAATTAGAACCTGTTTCGAGAGGACGCATGCGCAATACAAATTTGTTAGCGACACGTAATTAATGAATAGCTCGTGTACGCGCATGGTACGCCAATGATCGATTGTAATAAAAAAAGATATTTTGAATTGATGGTACAAAGCCAATAACTAAATATTTTATTTATTCGACGCATCGGCGTTGCAAACCGATATTTCCCTTCTCCCTTGTCCCTTTCTCAATATTTGACAGAACAAGCGGTTTAGAAAGCCACACCGCCACCGCGGGACTTATAAGTCGCAACTCATCAACTGGACGTTTAGCCAGCTGCTGCGCTATGAAGCTTGCGCGGCCGTGAGGCAAGTGTTGAAAACATTGCCCCATAGCATAAGTGAGTGACATCTATCTCGCCAGTCGCATTGTAGACGGCAGGGTCGGCGTAATTACGTTCCGGATCTCCACATTACGGTACATGGAATAAAGTTTTCGCTCAAGATTCAATCGAAATTACTCATATGAAAACAATAGCAAGTAAATTTAAATACCAAGAAAAATAGATTTAATACTAAACTATTTGTAATTTTACTGATATATATCATATAGATTTCGAATTCGGTTCTTCATTTTGAAACATATTAGAAATAGAAAATTGTTTTTCAAACAAACAAGATATTTTATACTCTGGTCGGGCAGAAAAGACTTGTAGTGAAAATAACAATAACATAAATGTTTACATTATTTATTAAAGAAAAAATTATGGAAGATGTATGAAAGTAACGAAATTAATAGTTGTAATTTTCCTAATGAAATAACACGACAAAATTTTATTAACATAGATTTATTTGTTTATGTTAATTTCAAATTTGTTTATATTCAAAAACATTTAAAAAATTAGTTAGATATTTATATTACAATTAATTATTTGAAAAATGTAAATTAGGATAGAAAACAATTCAAAATTCCTTATCACTTATGAATCTGTCCTCTAACGTTTTTGCTTACACCATCAGGAACAAATCAGGGTACGCTGCACAAATAATAGAAGTTGTACATTTAATATAATACATACCCAAAGAGGTTAAATATTACATACATTCAGATGTTTTAATGAACTGACACTATTGTCTAACAATAAAACATGGTTTTTAACTCTAATTACGTATATTTTAACAAAAGTCTAATTAAGTTAAATTCTTGTCTATTTAAGTCTATTTAAGTCTATTTAAGTTAATTTTGTTCAAAGATATACTAAATGCAATTTACGGATGGTAAATTTATCTACTAGCAGCGATATTAGGTCAGTAATGCATAATGGTTTAAATTAAGTTATATTTAGATTTAACTAAGACTTGATAATATTTTGTAATCGTGTTCTGTTGGGAAACTTTTAATTGATATCGTTTTCAACGACGTCGTGTGCAATACATATCATGAAATTGTCTCATGCATGAACTTGAATGAAGTCTAAATGTGAAATATATAATACTCCAAGTGGTGCAAGCTTAAAAGACAATTCTTTACAGTTAGCTAATATATGAATTAGAATACTTCAGAATTTGTTGTGTAAATTTATTTTGACACAAATCAATTGCATAACAATTATTAATTTCTGTATAGAGATTATTAAATGAATCAATAGGTCACTCAGATCGAGCGCTGTTAAAGAAAAAATATATACTATAACGGGCGCCAAGTGTTGGGCCAACAGAAAGAAGTTAGGTAGGAAAATTGGAACAGGTAAGTCTAGGCGGAGAAAGGCGGGAAAAGCCAGTTTTTCTTGGAGCTTGGACGAGAGAGGGACGCGAGGTGGAAAGAACTATCCTGAAGTCGAAAAAGACGCACTTTTCGAGAGCCAGGAGACCCGGTAGACCTGTACCGACGCCGAGTGTAAATGCAGAGGTCAGCGCCCACCCGCACCAGCTTTTGGTCAGCTTCCTCGAAGTGGAAAGCTGTCCCCCTGAAGTCGGCAACGCCCTTTTTGATAGCACCCGAGGGCCCAGGTAGGGCACTCTCAACACAACACTAATTACTACAATCGTGTAGCCGGTCGCTGCTAAGCCAGTTGCACTTTTGCCAGTGCACTTCGAGTGAGAGAGAAAGAAAACACTTCTCTCTCATTCATATTGAAAATAGCGGCGTTGCGCGAACGAGTGGGAGAGATAGAAACATAACCTCTCTCTCACAATCGGAAAGAACGGGCGCACGAGTGTAGCGCGGATCTTCCGCCGTCGTAGGACCCTTACCGCGTAGATCGGTAATCGACCGCAAGGGGGCGCCGCGATTGCCGCCGGGGACGCACTAGAGGCGGCGCGCGATTTCAATTTCGTCGCGCACGCATGCGCAGTCCAAATTCTCAATTAGGCGCGCGATTCGAATATAATTTGATGCGAATTCGATCAATTCGTAACCCGGCAGAGAATTAGGAGCAACCAGCGAATCGAATTGTAAAAGTTTGTAAATTTAGAATTTCTCTCTTAATAAAAGATTGATAAATAATATTGTTAATTCGAGTTTCTTATTTTCCCCCGTCAGCGCCCGGAGAATTGTCCTGTTCCCCTTCATAATTAATCCCTCGTGACTGGAGCGGTTTCAAGGACCACACCGCCTCCACGGGAGTTGCAGTAGCAGCTCATCAGCTGAGCGGCCAGTCGATAGTCGCGCCACGTTGGTTGCGCGGCCGCGGGGCGAATACATACGGCAATCCTCTATTGCACGTGGAAATGGGCGATACGATGTGTGTCGCTCACAATGTACACGGCCGGATCGGAGAATTTTCTCCCCGAATCTCTCCGTTACAACACTTAAGAAAGGGTTGGTTTCAACGGGCCCAGCGTGACTTTATGCCTAGCCCACACACTATTTTACCATGTCAACTTACCTAACGCAATGCATTACTATGAAGCATGCGTATCTATACAAATTGCGGATCCAAGTCGAAACATAAATCCAACGTTGTAAACTGCACGTAGTCGCGGCAAGTCGAATTATTGTGAAAGCTTAATTCTACTAAAGCTGAATTTATTAGTTTTCCTTAGTGAATATTTTAAGCTAGATATTAATCACAAAGAATATTTAATAATACTGTAAATTCTGTCTTTTTGTTAGGTATCTACTGATCTTAATAATACGACGGTAATATTAACTTCAAAATTATAAGTATTTTGCAAGTTTCAGAGATAAACGTTGCAAACTACCTTTGAATCATGGAGAATATTTGTAATTAATTACATTTTTATTAGTTAGTTCTATTTTTTAGATACAAAGACTTCAATTGTTTTGTTATGTGTTATTGTTTATACAAATTATCACGAATCAAATTAGAACATCTTGGGAAAAATATTTTATAACAATAAATGCTATGTTTTAAAAAACAAATATGTCTTTTTATTTTTATTAATAATATATGTAATTCCTATAATAATTATACATATGATAATAGATTAATATAGTTTAAATTTAATTCAGTTAATAAAGATTTCCTTCAAATACACCCATTTTTCTTCTGCTCACTTATGCTCTGTTTTTTCTCTCCTATTTAAATTTGTAAATGAAGTAAAGGCAGATGCCCTATTCTTAAAATCGAAGATTACCAATTTGGTACGAACACAAATAATTGCAAGTGTGTGTAAATGCATCAGAATTCGTCAGTGGTGCACGCCAGCAGAGCAGTGGTGCCAGAAAACCAAAACTTGTCGCGGCTGCGCAGAGCGCCTCTGCGCTGACAGGTGAAGAGCTCGCACACGGTTTGAAATAGCAGACGCTGGATGGGATGAAGAAGGAATACACGCCTGCACGGCGCGCTATAAATTGTGCCACATTAATATTATTAAATGTTAATAAATACTACCTAACAATAAATTTTGTTACAAAATAAATAACATTTGTAAAAAATATGTATGCAAATCATATGCTTGCATAAGTCCCAACATGCTATAAAAAGTCAATGCAATAGATATACAACATTATATTAATTTATTAATATATTAAGTACAATTAAGCAATATATTATTTATGCCATAAATAATACTTTGTAGACATCAAATAGTTTTTTAAATATGAAAATATTCTGAGATTAAGCATAAATTATATACTTAGAGTATATAATTATTATTATTATAAAAATGTAACCTTTAAATAATTATAAAAACCCTAACTTTATATTAAATCAATTGTTTCATATTTAGCTTCATTATGCATTTCAAATTTTTAATCGAACAAGTTACTAAACAATTTTATGATGAAAACAAAATAAAACCCATGCAAAAAACAGAAATTTGGGCTCTTGATTTCTGTGAGATAGTCAAATACAATTTTTAATATTTATTATGTATGATTGATACAGTGGTCGACTGGGTTCAGGTGCGTGTCTTATAACGTTTCGTTTTGAAGACCCGGGTTCGATTCCACTTCAGGGCAATTTTTTTTTGTTTTTATGCTTTCTTTTGCTTTGTAATAAAGCTACAAATAAAATATTAATCTTGTTGTTCATTGTGCAACGATCTCCAAGTAACACCCTGAAATAAATAAAAGTGGAAAAATAAAGTTCATCCTGTTGTTCTGAAAATAAGATTTGAATCCCGTTGCCTGAAATACAAAAACCAGAAAAAATATAAATTCTATTGTCCTGAATGAAAAAGAATGCTTAAAGTAAAATATTAAATAATAAATTATTAAATTTATTTTAAAATATAAATTTTTTTATTTTACGTACTAAAAATAGTAGGACTATAAACTTAAAAAAATTGAACCATAACTATAAATAAAGGGGTTTTTAGAGCCGCAGAATCAATTCTGATCGTTATTTTGAATTTTTTAATTCTGATCTTAGATTCGTAATCAGCAACCCCCAAAACCCATACGTAGCGAATTTGAAATGAATTAGTTGAAAAATGCAGCAGTTATTCAATTCGATCATATATCGCCAGTTGTGGACGACTTTTTTTTGATCATAAATGATACATTGCCAGTGAAAGGGTTAAAACATGCATTTGGAGGAGAAGAGTGATAAGTGATAGAGCATAGGCTGTCTATGACTTTTGAAATATTTTTGCCAATAACCCAACTCACGAAGTAATGGCTAAGATCTGAGTGGCTTAAATGTAGATAAAAACAAGTAATTTCACTAAGTAAATTATTTATCTGAGTAAATGAAAGAGTATTGCTACTTTGCATGATCTAGTCAGCGCAAGCTTATCTCTGTTTGAATCTGTTTCAAAGCAAGTACAATTGATTTTTGCAGACTTCTTTTCATTAATTGTACTTTATATGTTAATAAATTAATATAATTTCTTTTATTAATATACTTAAACCTTTATACATTGTGACGTAGGATCACAAAAAGTTTAAAAATTTGAATATTAAAACAAATACAAATTTAAAATTTTATTTTCCCCGATCACCTCTACCCTAGGCGCGTCGCGTGCAAATTGCGATTTCACCAATCGAAGGAGGGTTCAGTTGAAATAAATTTTAACATCGCTAATTAAATTTAAACTATAACAACATTTATTAAATAGACAAAGGGATTCTACGAATTTTCCAATACAAATGTTTTACAAAAGACGTTTAGCCGATATCTACGGAGATCTCAAAATTTAACAAATTAACTCAACTCGACTAAATCATATATAACCCTGGAAATCACTAACATCTCGAATAATAAAACAATATATATAACATCTCGATTTAACTGCATCAAAAACCTAAAAAGAAAAATTTCAAGCTGAAAGAAAATGTACGAATTTCGAGAATATCACTGATTCTGGTCCACCGGGCTATGAGAGAAGAGAGAGAGGACAATACAAAAATAACTAAATAACTCACCAGCAATGCCAATAAATAAATAATAATTTAAACAATAAAACAAAATCCAAGGTCCCGGCCCACGCACCTTCTTTAATTTATTTTGGAGTATAATACTAATCTCCAAAAGATAATCATAAACGGTCTGAACCTTGACTTTAATCGGTATGGCTCCTTTCCTTTTCGAGATCGGGCGACGAGTGAGTGTGAGTCCCGCTTTTCATCGGCTCGGAAACTCGATTTTCCCTCGAAAATCCAGCTAGCATCCTTGTTATGCATATTAGGCAATAGTACTATCCTTGTCTCGTACATTTAGCAAGAATACACTATTGTTCCCGCCAATTTAAGAAAAGAGGGCGTTACAATCAATTATCCGGCCGCGCGACTATTTAAAGGCTTATTAATTTTTATATCATAAAAAGAAAGAAAACACCACAAAAATTCTCAAAAAATATTCAAAAAAATCCCAAATAATTTAATAAAAATTTATCAATTATTATCATAAATCAATCAATAGTTATCAATAAACTATCCTCCAAAAATCGTCTTTTATGCTCTCTCTCTCTATCTCTCTCTATTCAATAGCCAACACTTGACTATACCAAAAATTCGGGTAAGGAAAATAATAAGTACGCACTGTAAATATACTCGAACTGTATTTAGATTATCACGATAAAGGGAGACAAAGACGGGACATCTCGATATTTCTATTAATTTTAATCCCTGGGGAGGATTACGATTCGCCTCCTGGTGAGCAAAAAGAGACTGCTTGATTGGTCCTCGACAGTATTTTTCCTATAGTCGCCTCCATATACTCGCACCTTACTTGCAGCTATCTCTGTTTAATGTCACCAGCTGATCCTCTCCAATCGTTTTCCTCAACAAATCGAACAAATTTTGTTATTAACTGGTGATTAAAGTTAATTGTTTTCAACCTGCAGCGATGCAATTTCCTATCCTGCTCGTCACCCGATTTCAAGTATTTATTAATGAAATCTATTAACAAGTTATTTTATTTGTCCCAGGAGGACGACCACTCGTCATAACATATATACGCTAATATATTATTTAATCATTTGAATATTATTATTTGCCATTTTTTTAAATAATTAAACATATAATGCTGTATATCTATTGCATAGACTTTTTATAGCATGTTGGGACTTACGCAAGCATATGACTTGCATATATATTTTTTACAAATGTAAATTTATTTTATAATAAAATTTATTGTTAGGTAGTATTTATTTACATTTAATAATATTAATGTGGCACAATTTATAGCGCACCGTGCAGGCGTGTATTCCTTCTTCATCCCATCCAGCGTTTCCTATTTCAAAGTCTGCGCGAGCTCTCCGCCTATCACTGCAGCGGAGTCTACCATACTACACGAAACACTACTTCGAATAACATACAGTGTAGTGTTATCAGTTAGCCCCCTGGTGTGAGCTCCCTGGACTGTTTTTCTAGTTACGTCCATCTTCGTTGCTTTTTCTGCCGCTTTTCAAGCTGCGTACTCCTGAAGCAACATGAACGCAGGCCTGAGTTAAATTTCTGCAGCATCACCAACATAATTTGTAATTTTGGTGGCCAAAATTAACCCACTTTCGGCAACGATGAGCCTGAATAGTGGTCGATTAGGATGGTATATATAAAATATGTATATTATACAAGTTAGTTCGAATAGTTTAAACTTCTTAAAACTTTCTAGTATTTTAATAATTCTAAAATTCTTCATTGTGTGAGTCGGAAATGCCCTTAATGTAAATAAAAGTTATTATAATCTACATATTCTTTAGAAAAGAATGTAAGAACATTGTAAAATGTTCTTATGCTTCAATATTTTTATGACTTGTGTGAAGATAATTCTATGAATTCGATTATTTTTCTTATAAGTTTTTATATAAGTAAACATTTAAATAAGTAGAGAAAAAATTTAATAATATTGTTTTTCTTTTTTACAAACAATTTGTGACTATACTGCCTAATGGCATCTACCATAGATATTTTATGGAAGCAAGCTTTAAAAACTTTTTCTGGGTGCAATTGTGTTAACTATAAGTTATGTTTAAAAAATTTTGAAATTTTAAAGTCTCTCATTAATAAAGTTAAAGCAGAAGATGTTTGCGTCAATAAAACTATACTTGATTATGTTTGCATTCAACCAGCACCAATGTGTGTAATTGATGTATTTGAAAATGAGGATCTCACAATAGCCATATTTATTTTAAAAACTGGTGTTACATTACCAATGCATAATCATCCTGAAATGCATGGTCTTTTAAAGGCAATACTATATTTATAAGTAAAATACTTATGTGATAAAATTATAATTGTTTATTAAAAATAAATCTTTTATTTCAGGTTATATGTGGTGCTGTAAAAATAAATAGTTATTCAGTTGATTCAAATATTATTAAATATTTAGATGAGGGTAAACTTACTGCAGCTATAAAACATCCTTCTATTGTTATCAAACAAACTGATCCTGCATGTGCATTAACACCTCTTATGAGAAATATTCACGAGGTCACATGTTTAGAAGGTCCAGCAGCATTTTTGGATATCTTAAGTCCACCATATGACACATCAGAATTTGGTAAAGGCAAAAGAGAGTGTACATTTTTTAAAGAAGCCCCCACAAGTGAAGAATCAAACAGTGTGAATTTGATGGTGGTAGATGTTCCATCAAATTTTTATTCTAGAAGCATTAAATATTTAGGTCAACCATTAAAGTCTTCATAAACTGTAAAATGTTAATTTTTTTTAATTTATGTAATTTTTAATTCAGAAAGAAAAAATAAATGTAATTTCTTAGATGAATTTATACCAAAGTTAAGAATTTTAATTTTCCTTAATTTTTTATCAATAATTATGATGATACTTATGCAATATAGTATTAATACAGCTTATTATAATATTATAAAACAATGTTTTAATGAATGTTTTTATTTAAATTGTTTCAATAAAAATATATTTAAACTACAATGTTTGTAACTATTACATCTAAAATATTGACTCCTTTTCATGTATTACATATTCTTTAACCCTGCTCAATATCTTAATAACATTTAAATACACAATTTAAATAAAACATAGAATTGATTTGCATGAATAAAATTTTCACAGAAAGAAATATGTTCACCCATTCATATCTTAGTTCAAAATAATTGTAAAATTATATTAACATAAGGTAATAAAACTAGCAAAAAGAAAGTTTTATAGGGTTTCCTTAAAATGTTATCTTTTAAATATACATTACATTTAAAGTTCAAATACCAAAGAACATAATTTTCAAAAAAAAAAAATTTTATATTTGGTTTACATTTTTTACTCTTATAAACAAAATAGATTGATTTACGTATTGATTAAGAAAAATAATACATGAAGTAATTATATTTACTCACTTTGTTTTTCGCATTTACGTATATAAAGCACCCAATAGGATACTCTGTAAAATTTTTTCGATTACATGAGTAAAATATAAACTTTTATAAAAATTTTATTTTATCATTAGTTTTCCTGACTATGCCAACAACGATTCACGATTTTCTATAATGTACAACGTAACAATCTTATCAAAAATCAAAATTTGGCGGCCTTTATTTGAGTAACTATAGAAAGAAATAGAGAGATCGCGACTGCTTGGCCGCGCCAATTCTGTAATAGAGAGTTAAAATCTTCCACAGAGACGTTTTATTTGTAGTTTTTTGGAAAGTATGTGCTTCCTTGTCGTCGTCATGGTCATTGTCATGATGGCGTAGCCACGTATTACAAAATAGGTTTCCCAGGTTTCACAATTCGATATTACCGATAATCTCCATCGGTGTCACAATCTTCTTTTTTTATTCTTTTTTTGATTCTTTTTTTATTATTGTTAAAATGATCAAGCAGCAATTGCAGCTTTTCTTTTATAATGTTTGTATAGACTCTCGATTATTCTGTAACGTTTTCCTCTCTTTTGAGAGGAAAATGAGCTAGGGATTTAATTAGGAATTTTGGGTTTTGAATCGAAAAATTGAAGTAGCATGAATGAAAAAAAAATAAAAATAAGCTCCATATGACATAGGATCCTCGCGGTCCTGCGAGCCAATTGAAGAATCCTTCTTTACGAGCGTTGCTGTTTTTCACATTTTTCTTTTCCAAAATTAAATGATTTTTGGAGTGATTTTTAGTAGCTCCCCCCATGCGGCCCTGCGAGCCAGGTCGGCAAAGTTGCCGACATCGCATATGGGATATTTCCTCTCCTTCCCTTCTCTAGTGACTCTGATTCGAGCTAATGATTTTTATTTCATTGATTCTAGAGGAGTAATCATTTTTTTGTTTTCTTTTCTTCGGCAAGCATGTACTCATAAAGGTGCTCATGGAAGGAGCGAAGAACTTCGCGTGCCTCAATTTACCAGGCCATTTCGGTCAAGGGTAGGCACGCGCGTTCCCAAGGGAAATTTACATTTCCCAATGAGCTCCTGTCAAGGACGATTATAGGAGAGTAGTGTCCCGGGAAAATTTTTGATATTAATTTAATTCATTTTACTCTGGAAAATTTTTTTTTTTAAATTTGATTGTTATATATATATATATATATATATATATATATATATATATTTACTTCGATCGGGGAAACGGGATGGAGGAACGTTCCACGTCCCTTTTTTTCCAGCTATTGAGGGGTTCCATTAGTAAAGGGAAAGCGTGGCGTGCTTGAATTCGCGGCTATTAGCCACGTTAAGAGGCACGTTCGCCATCTTTATTAATAGATTCTGTCAGAGGCTGCGAACTCAGGCCTTACCCTTCCATTTCGAACAGCCTTTCGGCCGCGTATATTTCAGCATTTTAAGTGACATTGACTTGATAGGCCGTCGGCGCGTGGAAGTTCCTGTCTGTTCAGGGGACGCACAAAGACACCCCCGTGTCCTTTAGGTTAGTTTAGAGATATTCCCTTTTTCTGTTTTTTATGTAGATAGAATAGTGGCCCCGTGAGAATAGCTACGTGTCAGCCTCTTCGAATACAGGGGATTTAGTCGATAACGAGAGGCCGGTAAATACGCAAAAAAGGGAGCAATGGAATAGATGACAGAGAGGTCCCCACAGTCACAAATAAGGGGCTGCCTGGTCAGAGTGGAGAAAATTCAAATGCCCTACAGGGAGAACTGTCAAGTACGGAGACGACTTATGTATATTTCATGTATATGTATTTCTTATTTCTAGCAGATTCTCTAAAAAGGAGGGTTTTCCGGTGGGCCGATAAGGGAGATAGGTTCCCCCGTTGATACCCCCTATCCTTTACGTCTGATCGCTGAGATGGGGTATTGTTTAGGGGAGGGGGGGGGGCGACGCAGACTTTGTCTGCAAGGAGGCTCGCCTTTGACGAGTAGGGCCCGGATAATGTACGCTCCGTCCAAGGGCCAGCAGTAAGTCAGAGGGGAGAAGCTGCGAGGAGCAAGGCCCAAACGGGGGACGTTGGAAAGAAGCGCCTGCTTTCACGAGCGGAGTACAACTCCCGCATTATGGCGCTCCTGCTTATCAGAACAGCTAAAAAGCTCCGAAGAGAAGCTCGTGCTCTCTCGTACGTCGAGTTGGCCGTGAGATTGCTGATTAACGGGCTAAATTTAAGAGGTCCCGAGGAAGCGTTAAGGAAACGTTGATTGCGGGCAGAGATTCTTCTAGCCTTGCGAAACGAGGACGTTCCCTGATACTCCGGGTATGACGACGAACCCAAGGCGGATCCTTACAGCGCACCGCTGGTGTGCGAAGAGTTGTGGGGCAAACGGCCTGAAAAGTCGAAGGGACCCGAAGACATAAAGGCCGCCAAAAAAGGGAGCCTACAGAGAAGAGAGCCTAGAGGAAGGCTCTTCCAGCATCAAAGGGGACACTCCTCAGCATAAAGTCGGATACACGGTTGAGTCAAGGGCACCTGCAGGGCTGCCCGCACTCCCCTCCTCCCAGACTAGCCAGGTCCTGTCCCCCAGCAGGTAGCGTAGCTCCAAGTGTCCGCTGTGATGTGGCCCAGCATGAACCTCAACGAAGGGGTTATCAAACTCTCCGGTGTAGAGGCTGTGGGTCTGCCGGCGGGGCCTCGAACACGGCTATCGAGCATCTAGCATGTCCACTCAGGCATGTCGTGAACAGATATTTTGAAGAGCACCTGAAATGGCTAGAGTATGTGTTCCGAACCGCGGGGTTCGAAATCAACAAGGACAAATGCGAGTTCTGTTGCTCAAGTGTTGTCTTTCTTGGTTTTCGCCTGGGCGCAGAGGGACTTAGGGCAGATCCCGAAAGGATCGCCCCTGTACTACAATACCCATCCCCCTGAAATGTGGAGGAGCTTAGAAACTTTCTGGGGATGGTAGGATGGTATTCTCAGTTCATCCCCATGGAATCGGAACTTAAAGTTTCTTTGGTGAAGCCCCCAAGGGAAGAGTAGGCGGAAGCACCTGTGATGGCACTCCCTGATTTCTCGAAACCCTTCACAGTGCAAAGCGACGCTAGCAGCTTTGCCATCGGCGTCGTTTTGACCTAGGAAGAAAAGTTCGGGCACAAGCACCCCATAGTGTATATGAGTCGTGTTCTGAACTCGGCAGAGAATAACTACACCACTACGAAGAAGGAGTGCTTGACCCATCTGTCTGCCATCAAAAAACTGCGGCCACACCTAAGCCTATGAATTTAGGCGCCCGCGCGCCTCTGAAGGGAGTCAAAGGGATGCGCAGCTCCAAGGAAATGCCCGCCTCTGGGCAGCTGCTTCCGGTATTGGGGTTAGTGACAATCCTAAAAACAATGCTGCCCCTGTTGCAGCGAGTACTATCACCGCCTCGAGCGGAAGCGGAGGGCGCGTTGAAGGAAGGCGGCCAAAGCCGCCAGCGCCGGCCAAGGACGTACCCCGATGGAGGACCTTCCTCCACCCGGCCCCCAGGAAGGTGAGGGGCCGACAGCGTGACGTGACTCCCAGAGGGGGTGAACAATAACTCGCCCTCGCTTGCAAGGGAAGAAGCGCTGTCGGTCGGACCCGCCGGCCAGGCAAGAGGCTCCCAGGACTCTCGGATCCGAAGTTGGCCATCGCGAGTCAGCGTCCGCCAGCGAGATCATTTGCGAACGCTGCCTTCGAAATTGGCGCAGCCTCGCAGAGGAGCGCGGAGCCCTCTCAACGCTAAAATGGCTGAGGTGCATAGGGTAAATCGCCTAATACAATACTTACTTCCTAAAGGCCTTCTCCCTTTCGCCTACCTTTCGTCCTCGCACTCTTTCCTTCACCCCTTTACGCATTGTACTCTCTTCTCCCCCCTCAATCTCAAACCCTCTCACCCTATCTCTCTCTATCTCTCAGTAAGTATGACAGGTGTTTACCGGCGAGCTCCCTACTCAAATTGCATTTAGCAATTTTAATATTTGGTGGGGAGATTATATTTTTTACACAGGCATGAGGACACCTGCAGGCTCCATGCAACCGAAGCATTAACTGCGTGGCTTTAATTAGGAGCCGAAGAGTTTTTAGGATTTTTAAGTTTCGTTTCTTTCGTGCCTGGAGGACGGCTTGAGTGCGCAGCGCACACACAGAAAAGTGACTGTGTAGTGCTTATATGTACCTCATCGGCGGGAACACGTGGCGCAAAATCTCCCGCCTATTTTGCGTACAGATGCACACCACTTCGCATACGTAGCGGTCCGCCTATCTATCTACATGCACTGCAGCTCCATCCGCACTTATGGAAGGCGCGACCTGCTGTATCTGTGCGCAGGTAAGGAGAAGTGTTGAAGCGCTGGTGAAGCGCTTTGCCTAGTGCCCCATCATTATCCAAGAGAGAGAGAGAGACAATACCGGCGGAGTGAGAGAGATCGCTCCTCTCCCGCTTTGCCGCTCCGCCAGTCAACCGAGTGGGGCGAAGAGGCCTGCCTCCAGCACCGCGGGATTGAGTCCGGCGGGCGCTCTCCCATCTGCGTACTCATCATCACCTGTAGTAAAGCAAACGACGAAAGGCGCCCTCACGGATGCTTAGCGGGTCACTGTACCACAAGCGGTGGTTGATTGTGCTAGCACGGGAGTCTTACCCTATGATGTCGAGCTATTTTTCCTCTTCTCCATTTACTCAAACGACCTCCACGTGCCTCGCTGCGACTTGCAAGATGAGCCAGAAGACTGCATCTACACCAGCGTCATTGGACTCTTCGTTGCAAGTTATAACTGAAGCACTAAAGGTGAGATCGGACTTCTCAGTATCCACCATTGACCTTTTCTGTAACAGATTCGATCTCATTCATCGAACGGTGGCCGATCTAAACTCATTTCTAGCAAGGAGTCTCGGTTTAAGCCGCCTTGAATCGAATCGATCCGCACTAGCAGCGGAAGAGACGATGGTAGCTCTTATGAGTTGCCTTAGTGAGATCAGTAATCCTTAGTGAGATCAGTAATCTAGAAAATTTAATGAAGGAAATGGAGGGCGCAATCAAGGTGAAGGTCGATGGACTAGCCACTGAGATGTCCGATAGCCTATTAAAATAAAGTGCTCAATTTATTAATAACAATAGCGTAAATAATAATGTAAATATAGATGGTTTTGAATGGATAAAGATGATTTAACGCGGGCGTTAAATTTAGAGGAGGACGTATCGTGGGGGCTGCGGACTACTACCGGGAGCTCGGGAGCTGATGACATTAACAATTAAACGCGCAATAGTAAACCAACTAAAACGAGTAATAGTAAATTTACATATAATAATAGCAATAAACACAGCAGCAAACATAATAAAAGCAATAGTAACCGCAATAGATACAGCCATCTTAACAAACCTGCTCTCGTAGTTCCAGGACATATTTCCAGCAATCATCGGGATAATGCGAGGGAGATCTCGGCAGTAGGTGATGGGGTTGAGCTCGTCATCACGGGGGTAGTCGACCGTGCTAGTATTGGAGTCTAGCCCTTTGATGTCGCGCTTGACGTCATCACATCTGTGTTCCCCTCCTTCGTACCTGATGACCTGGTGTCTGCGGTGCAGCTCGCGGCGCGAACGGCGAGTTCACATGGAGGGGTTGGTGGAAAACTCTGACCGTCAATACTATCAATACCAAGGCAGGCTTTCACTGCTTTCTCTACACAAAAGGTTGCTTTCGTCCGTGCCGGAACGGTGACGTCCGATGCCAGGCAAGGTACTATATTTATAAATTTGTGGTTGAGTCGAGATCAGTATAGTGCATTCATGCAGTGCAAGAACACTGCACGTAACCTTGGCTTTAAGTACGTCTGGAATTGGCGCGGTAAATTTTTTATTAGATGGAAACAGGGTAGTAGGGCTCATGCTGTAGCCTCTGAGACTGAGATTATAAATATATATATGAGCATGTACTCGTCGGGAGTTCTGCCGGGAGGAGGGGGGGTTGCGGACAGGAGTGTTTTAACCCGTGGCCCTGCAGTTTAGTCACCGTGTGACCATGATAGTGAGCATGATCGAAAGGGGAAAAGGGCCGATCAGATTTGACTAAGTCGGGCAGATGCTCCATCGTCAGTCTCTGGGTGTAGGCAGAGAGATAAGGTTGCAGGCTGTAAAAAAGGCAGCAAATTTTTGAAGGCGCGGTTCATGAATGTGAATTCTCTGAGAGGTACTATGGGTACTCACATTAAGGGACTTCGCCTTTATTTGCATGATCGTCCCACTTACCAACTGTTCGGTGTAGCGGAAACCTGTCTGGACTCTTACATCGCGGATTCGGTCATAGGGATTGGTGGATTTTTTGTAGTGCGACAGGATCACAACATTAATGGTGGGAGAGTTGCGCTTTATGTAAACAAGCAATTCAAAGTGAGTGTACTCTCATCCTCGGACACGGAGGGGGTTGAAAGGCCTGGGGTACTGGAATACTTGATCTGCTCCGTTCAGTATCTTACCTCGGAGCCTGCATTAGTTTGCGTCGTGTATAGGCCTCCCCATATCTCTTTTACGAGGAATTGAAAATTTTTGGACGAATTGCGACGATTATCTCCGGACTACAGTCACAAAATCATTCTCGGTGATCTGAACGCCGATCTCTGCACTGACTGTGATGATGCTGTATTTATTCGAAGACTTGCAGTCGAGCTGTCTTTGCAGATCGTCCAGCATGGTCCTACGTATATTGCACCCACATTCCGTACCTGGATAGACGTTATACTAGTTGAAGACAATAACGGGGTAATTTCGTCCGCCAATGAGCCCGCTTCTTTCCACAGCAAGCACGACATTATTGAAGCAATGATAGAAATATCTGTCCCTGAGCCTACCTATTGCTCCTTTGAATACAGAAACTATAAGAGTATTCATAGTAATGGGCTGGTACAAGTGTTGTCGAGTTGTGACTGGGGACCGTTGTTGGCGGATGACCTCGAAGTTGAGACTGCAGTCGCGAGGCTTACCTCCAATCTAATGTTGGCTATCAACGAACTTGCACCGATAAAGATAATTAACCAGAATAAAAAACGCCTACCTTGGATTAGGCTCGAGCTTCGTGACCTGCAGTGCAAAAGTAGGGCACTTTACAGACAATATAGAAGGACGGGACAACAACAATTCCTTGAGGAATTCCTCGATCTTCGCAAATGCGTTCAGGAGAAGGTGGATCAGGCGAGAACTGAATACGTTCATAATCGTCTGTTCGAGTCTCAAAACTCCAGCTCAGTCTTAGGGTTGCTGCCGCGAGCGAGCGGGTCATTGCACGGGCTCACGGCGGATGAGCTTAACACTCACTTTGCGAAAGTTTCCGCATAGTGTAGTTGTTAAGGCTTTTCCGATTATTGATCCTTTTTTAGTGCGTCTATACAATCACCCGCTGGATAGCTACAGTTCCCAAGAGGTTTGGAAGAAGGCTCATGTAGTGCCATTGGCCAAATCTAGAACACTTTCTGGACCAGATGATTTTCGGCCAATTTCTCTTCTTTGCTTTCTTTCAAAAGTTCTTGAAATAATTCTATATTATCAGCTTATGGAGCACTTGGTATCACACAACATTCTTTACCTACTCCAAGCTGGATATAGATGTAACAGTTCTACTGAGACTGCCTTACTAAGACTGACAGAAGACGTAAGAACTGCTATTGGCAAAAAACAGATAACGCTACTTGTTCGTCGGGTCGCTAAACCTCTGGTTAAACGCCCGTTTTTAAATTAAAGGAAAGGAAAGGAAGGTAGGGTGAAATAAATAAATGCACACTTGAGCCAGCTATGATTATATTTGGCTCAGTAGGGGAGGAAAAACCGCCGAAACGGTAAAAAAAAACCTCCCCTGAAATTATACAGAAAAGAAAAGGGGAAGGGCTCTAAGAGCGACAGAATATGGCTCGTGCACGAGCACTTACGTGGTATCGCCTCGTGGCGATCGCTGCTGGTTCGCGCTCGCCGGGCTCGTGCTCGTCGTCGGAGGAGCCGCCCGATCCGCAATGTCGCCACGTGGCCGGCGCCGCGAACGAGGTTAGCCGCACGATGGCTACGCGCCGCGAACGAGGTTATCCGCACGTTTCCTCGCGAAATACTCTAGAATGCACGCGCGGGTGTTCTAGTTAGCCCGAACTTCAGCAAGGTAGCCCGCCGGGGACTGCGCAGGTATGTGATGTCGACGGTTTCGGTGCGAAAAGTTGCGACTGAATTTTAGGTTATAGAGACACGTGGGCGACCACTTGTCTCTCGCTGTTTCAGTGCAACACTGGTTGCGCGCCCGCTGGCGCGCCGACGCGACGCCGCGCGCATGCGCTCTCTGCCGCTGCAGAGTTGCTGGCGCGTCTGGCTCGCGTATTCCGCTGTTTCGCGACGCATACTACATACATTGACGCCGTGATAACACACACATTCACACACTCTCTCTCTCTCTCTCTCTCATCCATGTACGACTGTACACTACTGTTACTATTTGACTTTAGCAAGGCGTTCGACACTATTTGTCCTGCTTGACTGTTAGAATTTATGAAACGAATGGACTTCTCGCGGAGGATGCTGACGTGGATTTGGGCTTATTTGTCCGAAAGAAAACAGCTTGTTATAGCTGACAGCACAAATACATCTTCCTGGCTCTCTACCACGCTTGGTGTTCTTCAAGGTTCCGTTTTGGGACCTTTACTTTTCTGTCTTTACATTAACGACTTAGGTCTTGCTCTTAATTCCATGGGCGTAAGACATATTTTATATGCTGATGACCTCCAGGTTTACCTTAGTTTTGCTCATGATTCTATTTGTGGGACAAGGTCCGCTCATATTTGGTAACAATAAAAATTATAACAATAATGATAAGGCTGTGGGTCCCAGTACGAGTGGCAGATTCATAAGGGCGAGCTTCATGAATGTGAACTCTCTTAGAGCCACTGAGGATGCTCACATTGAGGGACTCCCTCAGCACCTATATGATCATCCTACCTACCGTCTGTTCGGTGTAGCGGAAACCTGGTTGGGTTCTAGTATCATGGATGAAACCATTGGGATTAATGGATTTTTTGTGGTTCGGCAAGATCGCAATATTAATGGTGGGGGAGGTGCGCTTTATGACGTCAAGCAATTTCGTGTAAGTGTGCTCTCTCCCTCGAACACTGAGGAGCCTGGAAGGCTAGGGGTGCTCGAGTACTTGATCTGCTTTGTGCAGTATCGTGTCTCTGAGCCTACATTAGTTTATGTCGTGTATAAGCCCCCTCACGTTTCATTTATGAAGAACTCTAAATTTTTGGGTGAATTGTAGCGGTTATTGGCGGATTACAATCATAAAATTATTCTTGGTGATCTGAATGCTGATCTGTGCACTGCCAGTGATGATGCTACGTTTCTTCGTAGACTCGTAGCGAAGCTGTCCTTACAGATTATCCAACACGGTCCTACGCATATTGCACTCACATTCCTGGATTGACATCATTTTTGTGGAGGACAATGATACAGTATTTTACGCTGCCAATATGCCTGGTCCTTTTCATAATAAGTACAACGTAATCAAAGTTACAATAGAGGTACCTGTCGCCGCATCTATCAGTTGCTCTTTCAGATATAAAAATTATAAGAGCATCAACGGTGAAGGGCTTGTGCGGTTGTTGGTGGGCTATGATTGGGGGCCGCTTTGGCGGAGGATTTTGATGTTGAGTCAGCAGTTGCGAGGCTCAACTACAATTTAATGATGGCGATAGATGAACTCGCCCCAAAGAAAATTATGAAATTAAATAAAAATTGCCTTCTTTAGATTGGGGTTGAGCTTCGTGACCTGCAGCGTAAGAGTGAGGCACTATACAGACGGTACAGACGAACAGGACGAAAGCAATTCCTTGAGAACTTCCTCGATCTCCACAAACACGTTGAGGAGAAAATAGATCAGCCATGTTCAACTCTGCTGCTGATGGTATTTTTCGGTTTAAAGATATAAAAATTAATGTTATTATACTGTCAATATCTAAGTTCACATCGCAGGCAGTTGGTGAGGATGGCATTCCGGATAGTGTAGTTGTTAAGGCTCTTCCGGTTATAAGTCCGTTTTTAGTGCGCCTGTATAACGGCTCGCTTGAAAGTAGACGCTTCGCTGAGGTGTGGAAGAAGGCTCATGTGGTGCCATTGGCCAAATAAAAACACCTTCTGGACTAGATGATTTTCGGCCTATTTCACTACTTTGCTTTCTTTCAAAAGTGCTTGAGACAATTGTTTATGACCAGTTCATGGAGAATTTGCGGTCTCACAACATCCTCGACCCACTCCAAATTGTGTATCGACGGCACAGTTTGACTGAGAATGCTCTGCTAAGATTGACTGAAAACGTACGCAGTGCAATAGATAAAAGGCAGGTAACGTTGCTGCTATTGTTTGACTTCAGCAAAGCGTTCGACACTACATGTCCCACTCGTTTATTGAACTACATGATGCAAATGGGCTTCTCGCGAGGGGTGCTAATGTGGAAATGGGCATACTTGTCTGGGAGAGAGCAACTTGTCATCTCGGATAGAACAATAAATTCTTCTTGGCTCTCCATCACACTAGGTGTTCCTCAGGGTTCTGTCTTACGACCATTGCTGTTTTGCCTTTACATTAATGACCTTGGTCTTGCCCTCGACTCTATGGGTGTAAGACATTCTATATCTTAACGACATCCAAGTTTACCGTAGTTTTTCTAGGGATAACCTCGAAGCAGGAGCCAGACTCATAACAGCTGTGGCCCATGCAGTCTCGGACTAGGCCTCGTCTGCCTCCTTGAAGCTCAATGTTGGAAAGACGTCTACGATTCTTTTTGGAACTCGCAGATTCCTTTCTGACATTGAGTCGGCCGGGTTCTACTCCATTCAACTCTGGGAGGGGGCAGTCGTGTCTTTGTCTGAGACTGTAAAAAGCCTTGGTATTGTGCTAGGCACGGGTCTCACCTGGAGACCACACATTAAATTGATTCGTAAAAGAATCAACCAGGTTTTATACAGTCTACGTTTTTCCGTCAGTACACCACGAAGGCTCTTCATGCCAAGCTGGTGCGTTCACTGGTCTTTCCACATTTCAATTATTGTTCGACTGTTTATTTAGATGCGTCCCTCGAGTTGAGGACAAGGTTGCAAGGCTCACAGAATTCTTGTTTACGGTATGTATGATTTACTCTCCTTAAACTTTCCTCGCCGGAATCTTATACTCTCCACGACTCTATTCTTGCTTCAATAGTCTCTGTTTTTTTATAATTGAATGCTAATTTTCTATTTACAATTTGGGACTGCCTGAACCGCGCCCGTACCACTGTCATAAATGTTAGCCGTTATGAATGACGACTGAACGAGTAGCTGCACCTCGTTGGTATATAAAACATTCATTAAAAAAAGGCATTAGTTCTTGTAATTTAAAGAGTTACGTAAAGGAATCTCAAATGCACTACAAAGAAAAATTTTAAAAATTTACGTACGAGAATCGTTTTTAAATTTTTTGCGATACATACATTTATTACACTGCCGTTAAATTAAATATTATTTACATTTATTTCTGAATTATATATTATTATTACTGAAGAGAATTATTTTTAGAAATTTTAGGAAGAGTTTTTTCCATTTTTTTTCGAAAATCTTCAAAAGATGATACTCCGGATAATTTCCAAATGCTACAAAATAGAATACTGCAACTCATAAATGAACATAATGAGCCCCATCCTAATGCTTGTATGGCTAACTTCCTTCCAGTATTATTTAAATGATCGTTTTTTAAGGTGTACCCATTCATTAACTTTGAACTATTTTTCTTTATTTCTGACAATGTACTTGTAAATCCACCTAAAAGAAATATGCTGGTTATTCCTATAAGAAAAGCTGCACCTGAAAATAAATATATTTAAGTAGATGTACATGTATCATTCAAAGAAAATATTTATTGCGTACGTATATATTTTGTTTACTATCTAAGTACTATATAATTATAATTTATAATTATATAGTTTTATTATTTTTATGTTTTTTCGTTTATAATTTTTTTTAAATTTACTGTATCGATATATAAATGCAATGATACTTTTAGAAGATATAATATTATTAAAGCGCGAGTGTAAGAACAGTTTAAACCCTATCTCGTTAGAATTACTCAGCGTTAACATGCTAGGCACGGAAACAATACTTTCGATTTCCCATGAATTTTTTACGGATTGTCTTTGCAAGTGAACTCGACGTTCGCGCCCCGAGCTGCACCGCAGACACCAGGTCATCAGGTACGAAGGAGGGGAACACAGAACTGATGACGTCAATCGCGACATCAAAGGGCTAGACTCCCATACTAGCATAGTCGACCACCCCTGTGATGACGAGCTCGACCCCATCACCTACTGCCGAGATCTCCCAAGTCGCAGCGAGACACGTCAAGGTCGTTTGAGTAAATGGCGTCTGCCGCACGGTGACTCGCTTCACATCCGTGTGGGCGCCTCTCTGTTGTCTCTCTCTCTCAAATAAGGAAGGGGCACTGGGCGATGCGCGATTCGGCGGCTCACAGACATGACACGTGTATATGTGTCTTGCGCGACGCTGCATGACAATGCAGTCCATATTTGCTGCATTTCACCAGCGCTCTAACACTTCTCTTCGCCTGCACACAGACTCAACAGATGACGCCTTCCATAAATGCGGATGATGCTGCAGAGGAAGGTGGATAGATCGCTACCGATGTATACTGGTGTGTGTCCGTGCGCATAATAAGTGGAATATTTCGCGCCACGCGTTGCCACCGATGAGGCACATATGAGGACTACACTGTCTCTTACTTGAGTGTGCGCTGCTCACCACAACAAGCCACGCAGTTAATGCTCCGGTTGCATGGAGCCCGCAGGAGTCCTCGTGCTTCTATAAAATATAGACTCCCCATCAAATATTAATATTGCTAAATGCATTTTGAGTAGAGAGCTAGTCGGTGAACGCCTGTCATACTTACCTAGAAAGAGAGAGAGAGCAGTAGAGAGATGTGACATGATTATGGAGAGGGGTTTTACGAGGTTGCCGCGAGGAGCATGGAAAAAAGACGGTCTTCTATCAGTAGTTCGGCTACGCAGACACAGCCTCAGTGCAGCAGTACCGCACTGATGCCGGAACACCTGCGGGCGGAGTACCTGTGGAGTGAGAGGTGCGAAGGTTAGTATCTACCGTCGCCATCTTAAGGAGCCGCTAGGGAGCCCCCGTCCGCCGTAGCATTAGGCGCACACTCATTCTGGCATGACACGGCATGCCGTGTTCGCATCAACCGGTCCTCCAGGCCCATCATCAGCCAACTGATAGTGAGTAAGAACTAGCCGAGGAGATCTGAGGAAGAGAGAAAAAGAGAGAGAGAGAGAGAGAGAGAGATGTTACCGCTCTATGGTCGGAAAGGGATGCGCAACCATATCGCACCTACCGCCTTCAGCACTCCGGCGAGGGATACACGCCGCCAAGAGAGGGCCCGGAAGCGATGACCCACCGCATAAGGCCATACGATCACTGAGATCCGCTTAAACTATCCAGCCAGTAAGATGCGTGCGAGAAGAGATTCGATTTACAAGTTCAGCTGGAAGGATTAGCTTAAACTTTCGAAGCCTGTAAACGTGACGGAGTCGAGATTTTCTTGAGCTGTCAAGCTATTAAGACGCGTGCGAGACGAAATTTTATTGAGACATCGAGCCATAAAAAGATAAATTATATTCTGCAGCCGAAGCCTCCGGATGTAGTCAAAAAGAGTTTTTACAAAACACTAAATTGCCGAATATATCGTAGTCGAGGAAGAGGTGTGCGAGTACCTACGTGCTGTGACGGACAGTTGAGCCGACGACGAGGAAAAGTACACGGGATGCTGCAGGGCCCGCACCAGTACTATACAGGAGATGACAGATGGTACGCCGAGAAGAGGCATAGCTAGTACCGTAACGACAGCAAGAAGAGGGCTGGGACTCCTCTTTCTTTTTTCTAGTTATTTTTTAAATTAATTTACAACTAGGAGCAACACGCGAACCTATTCGCAAAACACTGCATACGGCTCAAAATAATAACAAATTTTATTTAAATAATTTCATAACAAAAATATAAGACTAAAGGCTTTAAGCCTTAGTCATTAAACAAAAACAATAATAGATAATGAACAATTGTTAAAAAACATGTGTATACAATTTTAGTATTATGCTAGAAATATTACTCACTTATTAACAAATTTTTTATTTTATGAACTTTTGATTTTCTCCCCACTGAAGACAATACCATAACATAAAAACATTTTAAGAAATCCAGTATAAAACATTTAAGATCGATATTTTAACAAAAAAAATCCTGCCTTCATAATAGAATGTTTTTCAATAGAAATTTCACAAAATATTTAGGAATGATCTTGGAAAATGCCAAGACAAAATAATAAGATAAAATAGATAATAAGATAGGAATAGTAACTGAAGAAGTTATCCATCTATTAAAAGGTTTAAGAGCAAAAGTAATCTTACAAAACACCACCAATTGCTACGACCAACTACCAGTCACCCCAGATAACCATGACTAGTTTCTATCTCGTCCAAAGAGAATACTACTCCACACCGAAATACACCGATTCTGTGATAATCAGCTAGGAAGTTATAAAAGCGCAGGAGCCCGAGATACTAAAGTCGCAAACCAAACTTACATAAAAGTATGTAAGCATAGAGACATGAGAGTGGGAGGCGTACATGGTTAAAAAGGCATCAATAGAATCATAATATTGTTTCCTATCGAGAAAGAAGCAGTTTTAGCAATGAAATGCTCCATCAGCAGAAGACGTAGACGTAATGATGAGAAAGAGGAGAGTTGCCGATGATATTTCAGTTCAGCTGCCAGACATTCGGCTCAGTCAACTATTTCAGCCCAGCCCAGTCGAGAGCTCCGGAAATCCCATCAGCTACACCAACCTGCAACAGCTCAGCTCAGTTGGTCCTCATCAGAAGCACCACCATCACTAATGACGTGGCTCTAATCCAGATGCAGAATAGACATGAACGAGTATGTCCGCGTATAGGGCACCTTGCTCTTGTGTGAAATGTTCGGGTACAACTGGGTACAATAGTTGAACGATTTCGGTGGTCATTTTTAATGCGGAGATTTTGGTAACATGAATTTAGTAGAATGCGACGGCACCTAATATGATTAGTATAGGGACGTTATTTGTGCATAAATTGTAAGCAATAAGGTTTCGGTAATGTTAATTGACGTTATAAAATTATTAATATTTGTCCTTTCATTATAGATTATTACGAAAAGCAAAGGCTACTGCCAGTGCCATACTGCAGAGGCCAACATGATCTCTCTAGGAGAAGTTTACTTGCAACAGCCGAGGAAGCTGGTCCATCGCAAGGCAAAAGGGAACTCGTTGAAAAAATTTTCCTAATTATTTGAACATTTCTAGTATTCTAATCCAAAAAAAATTTCTAGAAAATATTTTTAGAAATTAGTTAATCAAACATTTTTTCAAAGCGAATTCTTAATAGGTTGAATGGGAAAAAATGGTTGATTATGATTTTTATATAATAAATTTTAATATTTAAAGATTTTAGAGACTTCCATTGTAGTTCGCCCTTCCTGGGCTTTGACTTGGCTAAAACTTTCATCACCATTTCTTTAACTCTTAAGGTAATGATTGCTTGAAAAAAACTTTACAAAATTCTCTTACTGAACTTCTCTAATCAGGAAATTTTTAAAGTTTAAAATTTTTTAGTTCGACCACTTTAATCAAACCTCGCTCTATCTTTCATTTTTTGACCTTCAATTTCGCTGAAATTTTTTGTGCAGTATCTTGAGAACATAAATTTATGATTACAAGAATGAAATGTTATGGAATCCGCTAGAAGACTTTTTTCACAGCACTTTTATAACATTAAATAACGATTGAAAAAATAACATTTTACAGAATTTTCGAGTATAGTTGTTAGTAAATTTTTTTAAATTTCAAGAAAGACGAGTTCTATGACTCTACTCGCCATGATTTCTTGATCTTCGATTTGGCTGAAAATTTGTCAGAATATCCTTATATTGTTGATAATTGCTACTGAAACAACATTTTTTAAAATTCCCTAGGAAGCTTTTCAGGAAATTTTAAAAACTTGTAAATTTTCAATTTCGCGTCTTTCGCAATCTTCAGTTTGACTGAAATTACTCGACATTATCGCTATAACAAAAATTCATGATTACATACGTAAAATTTAAAGGAATACCTTAGGGGGTTTCTTATAATAAATCTATTGTGTTAATACGGAAGAATTATCATATTCAAGCTACGGTTAAATAATAAATCCAACTAAAGAAAAAATATGTTTTACAATACTCTATAAATGTAAACTAGAACTTGTTGTATTAAAAATAATGGAAAACCAATTTTTTACGATAGTTCATATGCGTTTCAGAAAGCCTAGGTGTGTTGGACAAAGTCCTGTATTTGTAAAAAGTGCGAATTTAATTTATAAAAATAATAATAAGCTACGATTATAATGCGTGCGATAAAATGTACCGTTTGTTAATATTTATTGTTTATGCGATCGATTTGGATACAACCATTTATAATTTCATTATTATTTAGTTATTTATCTACATGTAAAATGTAAGGTACAAAATGCCATTAACGTGCGTGCTATCTGTGAGCTCTAATGATAACATATCATACTTTCTTTCGTATTATTAATGTTAACTATCCGTATTAAGGGGGGAGTGACGCGCGTGGAATTAAACTGCCCCAGCGCGAGTCCACAAGGGACTCGTGGCTTCAGCCGTCCGATCAGGTAGACACAAGGTCTACCTGAGGCGTCATAGGTCTCGCGGAGCTTGCTCCTTGTAGATGAAGACCGAACTCCGTGCACGCGGGAATGGAAAGTCCCCGTGGCCGTCAGGCACCGCAGTTTAACGACACTCGCGGCCCTTCGGGGAAAACTCGGGAAAGCTCGGGAGCCCCACGGCTTGAAAGTGAGCGGGGCCATCGCGACTCTCTCGCGGTCACTAGAGGGAAGGGATAGCGAGCGCGGAGCGATCGTTGCTCGCGCGATCGATTCGGGCATTCTGTGTTTCACCTTCAATCGAAGAGGTAAGCACCGCACATACAGTTAAACCTTTGTTCAAATTCTTAGAAATTTCCGAATAAATTTGTTCACTTCAGTTGCCTCGATTCTTTCAAAACCTTTTCCTTGTTCTATCCACCACACTAGGCAAGGAACTGAATAATTACGATAATACTACGATACCGACTAATTTATTACGGTACTCAGAAATATATTTACGTACAAAATTAGACAAGAAACCTGGAGTGTTCCTGACTACCGAGTCACTCATTGACACCTACCTTTTGAAACGTACACGAGAAGCTGAGGGAACACCGCATACGAATCCCTAGAATCAACGTGGATGATGTGATGTAAACAAATTTCCTCCTTGCACACAAATAATCTGCGAAATAATCCGGATGAACCACACAGATGCTGAAAAACTGAGCCTGGGATCTGAGATCTTTATGTGTGACATTGTCACTTGAGAGAGTGAGTGCGTCCGAGAGTGAGCGAGTGCGAGAGAGATGGGAGAGGTATCGCGTAATCGCCGACCGACCTTCTAGCGTTTACGCGAGACGTTATAGGGATGGACTGTGAGGGCATCGAGCCGAAACGTGGTAAGCGCGCGGAGAGCCGGCAGCTCCGCTGAAAACTGAGTCGCCTGGCCGCATGGCAATGCGGCACCAATTCGGCAGGCCTCGCAGCGGCCTAGAAGAGCGGTCGTAGCGTTGGCTAGGCCCCCACACGTGGGCCACCCAAGGAGTAGGGATCCACTGCGGACTCCGTCGGCCGCGCTATGCTAAACGACGACGCGCACGGTGGAGAGCCGCCACGGCCATCTTGATAAGGTGCTGGTCGGTGTCAAACCCCACGGCTGCCACACCGCAGCTAGAGGAGCCACGCCGTGCGAGGCCGCAGTCGACAAACCTTCGAGGAAGGCAAAGTCGAGAAGATGACAACAGCAGGGAATGGCCAAGGACAGGGCCTAGTCTACAGACCTTCCAGAAAAGACCAACAGGATATACAACGCGGGGCTGAGGCACTTCAACAAAGCACGAGCCTCGTGGGCTTTGCTTGCCATTACTGCGAGAGGGCCCAGAGGGGAGTGCCTGCGCCCCTTTGCCTCAACGCACCGAAATAAATTTGTTCCGGCAATCCTCGAATACAGTCATGTCGAGGATAACTTTCCTGGTCGTCCTACTCGAGTCCAAAGATCTTAACTACTTTGTGCGAATATCCACGCAAGTTTCAGTGAGCTTAGATACGTCGCATACGTGGGAACATTGATATTGCATAAAAGATTATTAATTAATTTAATAAAAATGAATAAAGACAGTATTAGGTCCTCAGCGCCAGCCGCCCAATGCACATAATATGCATATTTATTAATGTCTTTTTTAAATGTATAAACTTTATGACATTTATTATTATTGTCTAAAAATGGGAAAACTTCAATTTTTTTTACTAGTAAAATATTTTAACAGTAGAATTTATAAACAGTAGCTGTATACGTCTGCTACACTCGGAACAGATTGCGTTACACACTGAAGCTGGTTTTGTTTTTTACTATGTTAAGAAATTTGATTTTATAAAAAGCACAATAATGCTAGTCTTCAATTGAAAATGAAAATAAAGTTATTTTCGATCTAAAGGTTTTAAACTTGCCACTAGAGGAGTTGAGATCACCACAACGAGCACCATTAATCACATTATCTCAGTCCTGTACACACGAAAATTTTAAAATTGTACACTATTTGTCATATATATTAGTTTTTTTAGTTTACCATGAATTTTTTTAGCAATTAAAAAAAAAATTGTATTTTCGAAAAATTTTCTTGTGATTATTAATTATAGCTATAATATAATGAATAGGTAGTGTGATCATTAAACATATGATCAATGTTTAAACTTATGTACAAAAGTATGTACAAATGTATGAATAGATAAAGAATTTAATTGACAATGTTAGTTACAAATAGTTATTTTTTTTTTAATTTAAAAGATTTTGTTTAATATTACATTTCATTATTATTGATTAGGATTTAAACTTTAACTGTTTATTTCCATAATAGCATGTGCTATTACCAAAATTATATTTTTGTTGCATATAAATGTACTAAAACTAAAAAAGTATAATTTCAATATTAATAATGTTCTGTTTAAGTTTATGTTTTTGTTTGATTTTCATGTTTTTATGCTTTTTATACTTTCAAGGCTGAAAGCAGCCATATTTATTAAGTTCCATACAGATTTTAAATCATGATCATATGACAATCTTATGACGATCAAATAAAAGATATCACATGATTCTTTTATCAATACTCGAGCATTTGCTAATACTATTGTTTTCATT
The DNA here is from genome assembly GCA_018906755.1 of Sycophaga agraensis. NCBI lineage: Eukaryota > Metazoa > Arthropoda > Insecta > Hymenoptera > Pteromalidae > Sycophaga > Sycophaga agraensis. The sequence continues at coordinate 41,206 of JACCIE010000090.1, forward strand.
GAAAATAGACTTATATTAAATACTTACAATTGACAATAATTGAATAAGTGATGTGCCTTATAAACTCTTAAAATTCTGTCAACTCACAACTGTCATTAAGTACATAATCAAATTTTGCATTTATTTATAGATCATTATTAAACTTTTTAATATCAGTTACAAAATAAAAACAACTTATACATAGAAGAACCATTTGTTTAATATAAATAAAAATGATAAAATATATTTCACTTTCAAAAAAAACTTGTTTAAACACAAAGGATAGATTAAATTGTAAAATACGTTTCTTGAATTATTTGATTTAATTACAAAATAGTGAACAAAAAATCTCAATAACATTGGTAAGTAACTATTACTAAATGAATGATCTTTAATGTTTCATTTAAAGCTTCACTCGTTATTTTACAGAATAATACAAATTTTATTGTCTATGCACTTTAATAAAAAAAATTCAATTTGCAATAATTTTAATTTACTAAATGAATTTGCTGAATATTTTTGAAAATGTATTATTTCTTTAATATTACAAAAACATTTACTAACCTTTAACTTTTGAATTATTTTTTTCTTCATTAAAATTATATTTATTTACATTATCTTTAAATTCAATGTCACACATTTTTCCCATTAATTGGTACTAATTATCTAATCGTAAATTAATCTAAATTCTTTATTATAATTTGAAATAATCAAATAAAAAAATAATCAAAATGATTAACCAACGACTATCGGCAACAAGATAAATCTGGAAAGATCTTTAGTGTTCTGCTCGCGGCAGTTTGAATGCCACCGTATCCAATTTAGAAGCTTAGAGCAGGATACAACTTTTCTCCACAACTTATATCCCGGGAAAATATTTGTTGTAAATAAAAATTATTTTAACATAATCCTTGAATTTTTCTATTTACTGCCCTACTATCATATAAATAAAAGTAGTTTCAGAAATTCCGATAATAAATGAACAAAGTCGGACCTCAAATGTCGTCTGCATCATGAAATCTAGTAACTTTGAAGTGCAATTAAAAAAATATTTATTACAATGATCAGCGATCGAGTACAATAAAAATATAAAAGTAGAAATGCAGGATTAATTGAATGAAATTTATTTCAAGATTTTTTTTACAGTTTAGCGAATACAGTTTATGGAGAAAAATTAGTACCTAAAACGTTGTATTATGATTATTATTGCGGGTAAAAGCAGAGATGAATAGAGAGATCGCCGATACAATACAATCGACCCGCGCCAGTTTCGACGCGCCTTAGTAATACGCACCCTCGCGGATGAAATCGTAAGCCGGTCCATTTGAGGTGTAATGAGGGGACACAAGGGAGAGGAAAGAATGGACCGCGAGTGACGAATCATGTCCATGAGGCCGGCGTTGTTTGTGTGCGTGGATGCGCACGAGCGAGCTGTTTGTTTGTTTGGTACACCCAATTGTTACCGAAAGCCAATTCGGCTCCGATCGGATAGAATGGTGAGTAGACGCAAAGAAACGCGCTCATGTAGCCGGCGCTGTTTGCTGCAGCGGTGTATGACGTATTGCCTGTATTGGTGAGTCGATTGTTGGAGCCGATCAGTAGACTGTCGACATGCGGATTTGCGACTCTCCGCGAGCTTTCGTAGGCTTCAGCCGCGACCTGCCCGTGACTGCTTTACTGCGGCGCAGAGGCCTAACCGTACAGCCCGAAATGCGCCCTTCCAACGAATTAAAAATACTTATTGCGCCTTGATTGAAACAATTTAAGATTCCTCAATCAATACTCGATCTGAGGTTCGATACTGTATTTCTTTAATACAAATTGTTCAATTATCCACCGTACAATGCATTCGAAACATGCAGTATACTCGTTTCGTCGCATTGTTTACGGGCCGCCGAACAGCTCCAAATGCGCTCGGTTATCAACAAATTAAAAATACTTATTGCTTCTTTATTCAAACAATTTAACATTTCTCAGACAGTACCCGATCTGAGGATCCATACTACGACTTGATTTGAATAGAATAATAGAAATAATCGTCCTAAAAATGTGAATGAATTATACGTGTAACTCGTATCAGCTATTCAATTTACAACTTCGTATAACTCGCAATATGTTTGGTTATTGAAGGGTAAAAAGATTTACGGATTATTTTAAGCATTAATAATAATTTATTTAAACGTTAGTAATATTATTAAACAATAAATTTTAATACAATATTATTCATATTTACTATTTATAAAATTCTAAGACTATAAAATTCAAAGTTCAATGTTCTATTGGTTATTTGGCCGAACGTATTCATTACACAAATAAAGAGTTATTAATAATAGTTTGCATGTAATTCTGGTTTTATTTGTTTCATTCTTTATTTTAATAGGTAATGGATACGTTCGTTTTCAGGAGGCACCACGGGGAGGTAACCAATACCACCTCCCATCTGCAACATAAAAATCTACAGTAAAATGTATTAAATATTAGTAATTTAACATAACAGCAACTTTTATAAATTTAATTCGTACCTTATTTGATCACAAATAAATCTTTAATCCTTCCTATTAAATACATAATTTTTTTACAATTTTGTACAGTTATTATTATTAAACGAATTATAAAAATATTTATTTACATAACGATAGAAACTTACAGAACAAAAACATATATACATACAATAATTATTAATATTTACACCATATTTACATTATGTTCGCTAGTTCCAGAAAAAATATTAACTAATAATAAAAATTTCAAAGCATTTACTCTATGGTCATAGCCGAGGCTTTCTTGATCAAACCAGTCCGAGAATCGAGTTCGCGTAGAAGCTTTAAGAAGTTCTACTAATTGAGATAAAAGATTTCTAGCATGCCATATATTTTTATAATATAGATTGAATGATTCTAATTTGCAATTTACAATCTGAATGAAATTATTTGTTGGTCTAGTTAAGTACTTAATAGTTGGAGCAGTTTGATAAGAATGCACATACTCTCTTAAATTTGAATATTGTTTGTTAACGCTAATAAGGTCATCGGCTGATTTTATAAAATTATTTTCACAGTCAACGCAATAACTTTTTTTAAACACTTTAGGGCAACATATCCGGCAAAGTATGTGATTGTGTTTGCTTCGTACAGATCTTTTTCCTTTATGTTAGTCAGTCGTTCATTGTATTCAAAATTGAAATCAATTAAAGTTGATGCTTCTAAAAGTTCATTAATTTCTTGATTTTCTTCTAAACTGTATTCTGGTTCTTGTATAGCAGATAAAGATAGTGGACTTTCGTTTTGAGATGAAACAATTTCGAATTGTCTTCTGTAGAATTCGTGTTACCTCGTTTACTCGTATAAATAAAATCTATAGATAAAATATGTCTGAAGGATAAGCGGTACATTCGGCAAGTAGGATTCGAATTGAATCCTCCGTGACCGCGAAGTTTTGAATGGACATGCTCTACAGAATCTTGATTACACAGGCCTGTTGCAAGTTGAAATTCGGGAAAAACTAATTTGATATTCTAATATAACCGTACTAAAGACTGTGCTGTTTGATCAGTCCCTGGAAACAAGGTGGTCGTTTAGAACCGTTTTTGGTTTTCACGGGCCATTGTTTCGACCAATTAATAAATTTTTGCACTCGCTGTAAAATTTGTGGATTGCGACCTGAAAATGGACGCTTTTGCTAATGTCTAGTAACTAAACTATATGAATTGAAAGCATCAATTACATCATCCATTTTTCTCACAAATTCAGCCGATTTTTTCCATGTTTCAGTTTTTAAAATGGCTTGTATTTCCAGCTATTTCTATTGTACAAGTCATTGGTCGGCTTAAAAATTGAAATGCTAGTTTTACTCGCATAGCTTCGAATGTGTTTGGACTGAAATGACTTTCAGTTATGTGAGCTAGCACATTCTGAGTTCCTAGCTCCCACGATAGCCGCAAATCTTTCAAAGAAACTATTACATCGCCATTAATATAAATACTATTGTAAGATGGCAACTGTGCAGCTAATCTTTTTGTCGGGTGTGGCCAATCAAAAATAGCATAAATCTTCTGACTTTTGTCGTTTTGATACCTAATCTTAAAATACGGTTTATTCATCGAAATATTTAAATCTTTGAACAGTTTTTAATTGTTAGAACGTTGATCGCAAATAATCAGTCTAACATCGGGCGCCGATTTTAACGAGTTCAATTGCAATTTCTTTTATAATATCTAAAAATTCTTCCACTGAAGCTCCGTTTTCATTAAAACCAAAGGAAATTAATTGCCAATTATTTTCCGCATTCACACTGTCTAAACAAAATATTAAAGCACGCTTTGCAACTTCTGCGCTTCTGTCTTTTCCCATATCAACTAAGCCTTCAACTAAATCTTGCTGTTTAGAGTATTCTTTGGATGCTCTTACGAACATTTCATCGAATTTTAATGCACAAAGACGCTGATCTGGATTTAAAGAACACAAGAAAGTTTCAAGTTTTTCTAAAACTATTTTATTTATACCGGGCAACCACTGTGCGAGATTGTCTATCAGGTTCGATGTGTATTCGTATATAAAAAAGATCTGCATCATCCTCATTAAAATTTGAAAACAACTGTTTACCTAATAAGTAGGTTTTCTTTAACCAATTGTTTATCAACTATGTCACATTCGGTAGAAGTTCTTTTATAATTCGTATCATTAGACAACGAATATGTTGCAGCGGTAATTGATGTTGGTTCCTCCGAAGCCAATGATACTTTCATCTCAAGATTTTGATCTTGAGCAGTCTTCAGTTTCTCGTGTTGTACACCTGTATTTTGTACGCAATTCATCATATCATTAAATGAATATATTGCAGCATTGTAACCGTACAGCCCGAAATGCGCTCGGTTATCAACGAATTAAAAATATTAATTACGCCTTGATTTAAACAGTTTAAGATTCCTCAGTCAATACTCGATCTGAGGGTCGATACTGTTGTATTTGTTTTTAATACAAACTGTTCAATTATCGTCCGTAAAATGCATTCGAAAGACGCATTTTACTTATTTCGGCGCATGCTTTACGGGTGGCCGAACAGCCTGAAATGCGCTCGGTTATTAACGAATTAAAAATACTGATTACGCCTTGATTTACACAATTAATGGTTTCTCAGACAGTACTCGACTTAATATATTTTATAAAATATAAGAAATTATTATTTAATTCAATATCTCGTGCAAGATCGAGGTCCAGTAAATCCATTTTTTATGAATTGAATAACATTGTTTAACATAAGTACGTTTAGAATTAAATGTTGCACTCAGTTGTAAATATTTTCATTAGCCCTTACACTTAAAAAAAATGCACGAGCTTACAAAAAAGCTCATAGTTATTTTTTAAACTTTCGGTCCTCTCTTAAGTCTCAAAAGTGAAATTTCACTATTTTGCAGCCTATATTTACTCTTTGCGCTAGCCAAAAATTGATCGCTACATTAAAGTGAATCATCACTACATCAGATAGTGAACGAAAAAACCACTACACATACTAGGTTATAAATTTACCGAGCATCTTATTCATTCCTGGCTGGATACTAGCTTTAACTGCCAATTTCAGGTTTATAAATCTTAAGGAGCAAAAGATTATTTAAATTTTAGTATATGTCTAAAGCAATTTTTAAAATATAATTATTAAAATTTGGAATAACACTAATACAATTTTAATTTAAAATTAAAAAATTTAATATTAAGCAATTTGTATAAAGTTTAAGAATTGTTTAAAGCTTATTAATGTTGAAATGTGTCATTATTAAAATCTCTTGAAAATCTGTTTAAGATGTTAAAAAGTTTAATTTACGCAGAAATATTAAGTAAATATTTCGTTTATTGAATAACAAGGGATATTTAATCAATGGAATAATTATTTGTGTTTAATATATAGAACTAAATGTCTTTAAAGCCAACAAATGATAAACTTAGCCCTTCCAACATAAATCAAATAATAGCAACCTTTATAGACATAAATTTATCCAATTATTTGAAATGAATGATATTCTTACAACTGCTAAATTCAAACAAATTTATTTATTTCCTTCAGGCATCTGACTGAAGACGCTAGAGAAGAACCGATGACAGTTAGAGAGACGCTCGGGTTAATCCGGGCCATAAACGGAAAAGCACAAACATCGAGTGCATTGCCGGAGCAGTAGGTATACACGTGCGGATCAACGTCGGCCATGGAGCGGGCAGTAGATGACGGCGGCGGACACGCTCGGGGGAAAGCCAGAACCCTTGGCCATATATCTACTCGGTAGTAGCCGCTGAGGCAGGCAAAGCTATCGGTCACCCGGTAGGTTCGGGAGCGGTTAGTGCGGAGTAAACCTGAGCAGCACGAAACGATGGAGGCGGCGAATTTCGACCGCAGTGAGCGGGTGGACAGTCAGGACAGCTTGAGGACGGAACGGTCGGCAGACCCAACCGACACGGAGACAGAAATGGCAGCACAATGAGTGGTAATGCAAGCTTAGATAGAGCAGTTACAATACAGATTGCCCCAGGTACAGCAGGAAGAGGCGGCGGTGGTCGCACTCCCACTACTACAGCAAGCAGCAGGAGGCACGCTTGGGGGTCTGTTAAGGGAGGTCGAGCTCCTGTGACGTGAGCGAGACGTTCTGCAGCAAGAAGCCGCGCTCTCAGCGAGGACAGCTACCCGGCAAGAGTGCTGCTGTGAGATGTGGGGGAGAAGCTAAATGACAGCGGCTTATTCATGGACGCCCACAGAAACCCTTATCGCGGCCAAAAAGTGCCTAAGAGACGCTGCCAAAGTCTGGTTGGAACGGTAAGGGCAACGGACGGCCTGGGAGTAGGTTAATGCAATATGCAGAGCATGATCGCGATGGGGCAGAGGTACAGCCTGGCCGAGGAGGTGATCGCCAGCTACATAGCGGAAAGCATCTCCGACAGCGCACAGAACAAGATGCTGCTATATGCGTCCAGATCATACGAGCAGCTCAAAGGCGCAGTGCTCGGATATGAAAGTACCAGGAGAAAGATCTGGGAGGAACAAGGCCAGGAAAACCCGCGCATACGTAGCAGCATCCATGGAGACGAGACGGGTAGCGCAAGAACCATGGTCGCTGCTATAATTGCGGCGAGCATGGACACATAAGTAAGGAGTGTCCGCACCAGAGAATTAAGTGTTTTAAGTATGTGATGTTCGGGCACATAGCCTCAGGGGTTCTGAAGCAGCAGAGAGCGAGACAGCAGATAGAGTAAGAGCAAATGGAAAACAAGAGAAGCTACAACAGGAAGCATCGAGAGGCAAGGCAATACCAGATGGATGGGTTGATAGTGGGACAAGGACCAGAGCAAACGGCGTGTTCAGCTGATCACATGAAGCCATGGAAAACGACAACAAGAGACAGCTGCGACGACGAGGAAAGTGACAGCGTGAATGAGTGAATGAGAGAGGCATTCAAACGTGCGGGTTATGAGTTAGCGGGATAGAAATAATAACGCGGAATTGCAATAAAACGAGAATGAAACGAAGAATAAAGCGAGAATATATTGTATCTAAAGATCGATAGTAAATTAAAAAAAATTAAAAAAGATAAAATTAAAAAATGATAGAAAAAGATTAGTAAATTAGTAAAAGATTTTATGTTTTTAATAACAACTTTTTGGATGAATGTATTTAAGTATATAAGGAATCAATTAGTGGCCTTTCTATATTTGGAAGGCAATCGTGAGCAGATAAAATTCAATATATTTGTATATGATATATGCATTATTTAATAATTTATTATTAATTTATTTCAATATAATATGACAAATTGCCTCTCTAGTCCAAGTCAACCTGACCTTCACGGGGTGGAATCTGTTAATACAAACGAAGCTCTGATAAGTACAATCTATAATAAGTCAAAAAACTTTCTTATGATTTCACAAAGAAATGCCCAAAACATTAACTAATCAATGTTTATAAAAAAGTTAATTTGAAGTTAAAAGTATGCACACATCCACGATAAATGCATTATTATGAAACTGATTGCTAACAACACATCAGCAAATATTTCAAAGAATAATTCTTACAAGAAATATTTGCTTGAACTATTTATTAAGAATTATTTTAATATGATTTTTATTTACAACAAATATTTTTACAGGCTGTCAGTTGTGCAGAAAGATTGTATCCTGCTCGAAGCTTCTAAATTGGCTACAACGGTATTCAGATCGCCGTAAGGAACACTCTTAAAGTAAATCGGTATTGTTAATACGGTACATGATTTTAATTTCAATAGACTTGATTAGTATAACGATAATGTTAATTTGTTGCTTTCCCTTTATCACAATGAAATTAAATAAAATTACAAAATTCAGAAATGTTAACAATTCTAATACAACATGGTCTTTTAAATGTAAATAAAATAATTGTTATATAAGATAATTAATTGTTGTTAATTGTTCTCTTTTTGTATTTTGCTAGTTACGTCATATTTTAATTTAAATTCTTTAAATTAGCTCTAAATCTTCTTGTTTTACTGATCGGAAATTGAATTATGGCATTAAGTTCTTCTCCAAGACTTATCAACCAATTCAAATTTTAATAATCACTCGAAAATTAATTCATCTTTGGTTTAAAGTTAGCTTATTTTACAATAACTACGTTACATTTTCCATTACACGATGGCACCACTAGTAACTATAACTATTGAATTGGACTGATCTATTAAATAATTATTTTTATCTAAATTTGTGATATTTTTTCGTCGAAAAATGCAACGTTAAACCAAAGCGGTTTCAAATTATTCGGAATTAATTAGAAATTTATTGAGTATTGTTACGTGCAACTGTTTAGAATACGAATTAGATGCCGTCATTCAAGTTACAGAATCTAACTTGTATAACAGGAAGCAAACGACAGCTAAAAGTTCGTGTCCGTATATGAATGGTTGAGCCGACGGCAAACATTAATTTTTTTGTTTTATTTGAACAAAAGTGCTGCAGAGTCGCATCGAATGCTTGTCGAGGCATAGTTGATCATACATTATTAGAGCTAATATACAAAAATTGGTTTCAACGGTTTAGAAATAATTATTTTGATTAGGAATGAAGAATATGAAAGACCACCAAAAAAGTTTGAATGGTAAACGGTATTGAATGAAGATAACACTTTGAGTAAAAAACAAAGGTTGAATGTTGAATGTTGTACAACAAATCATTTCTGACCGTTTAAAAGTTATGGGAAAGATCCAAAAGTGTAGAAAATTGGTGCCACATGAATTGAATTACACGGAAAGATAATTTTGCTCCATGACAATGCACCTGCACACAAAGTAAAACCGTTTCAGGATACAATTAAAGGACTTGGATGGAAGAAGTCGAAAATTGGGTATCTGATTCTATGAGTGTTATCTATAAATTGCCAGAAATGTGTTCAAAATGTGAGGAAAACAGTGACCAATCCTTCGAATAAAATGTTTTTCACTTTCCTATTAAGATTAGTGTTTTATTTTCACAGAAAAATATTCACTTCATACCGATATATACATCTGGTATATATTTGAATGTAATTATTCATGAAACGATAATGTCCTGTAATTATTTTTCATTGTTTTCCAGAAATAGGTATTGGAAAATTAGTAATCTACATTAAAAATACTCTCCAAAATATTAAATTTTTATTGTATAACAAATTTTGTATATGGGTATCCTAATCATTTAATTTATTATTGAAAAATAAGTCTCACTCTATTGTAATTAATAATTTTCCTATTATAAATAAGGACTATTGAGCATTGGAATCTGTTGACCCGTTGTTGTATGAATTATGAACCGTTCATGTCATGTACAATTTATAATCGCAAATAAAGTATAATGACTCCATTTTTTAAGAACAATTAAAACAATGCTAATATTTTTATTGTTAAATATAAATTCATTGCTATTATAGGAATAAGAGAAATAAAAGACATAAGCTCTAGATAACCTCTAGAATGTTTTAATGTGGTTCTAAAAAAAGGATTCAAACCTTCTCGAAGCTTATTATTTGTTATGAGATCGAACAGACATTTTTGAGCTCCATTATTGTACTGGTTGATAGCGAAATCGATTCTTATAGGTGCGCTCATTAGTTTACCATATCCACTACAGTTAGCAATATGCATACTAAATTTAAAGACTTTCCCTAGAAAATTTTTTAGCCATAAATTATATTAATTACGACCTTCTAGAAATTATTAATATATCTATTTTGTAATGTACGTTACTTTTAGTAGTTTTATTATATTCTAATTTTGATATTTTTTTAGAAATTATTATATTGAATATGATAGTAAAAAATAGTTATTACCGAATGAGCTCCATATACGAATATATTTTACAATGCATGGATCTAGTATAACTTATTAAAGCTTTATACTGTTGTTTGATAAAGTCACTTTTCAAATAAAATTCTAATGCTGATTTTTAAGAGTACTTTAATAAAAAATCATTAAAATTAACTAATTAATCAAATTATAATGTCACATGCTGCGTAAAGCACCCACCCTAAAAATCCTAGCGTAGTAAGAGAAGTCTTTTATAAAAACATTATAGTTTACATTTTATCCCGAAATATATATTTATTTCCGAATTTGTATGTCGATATTAAAATATCAAGATCATCGAACAATTTAGCTTAATAATTTCTTATAAAACTAACAACTAAAAACTTTCTTATCATATTTAGTATATATATAATTAGTATTTATGTTTTTAAAGCTTTATTTTTTAAGAACATTCACCCAACAACTTGACGACACGTTCGGCATGTGGTGTGAGACTTGAATGTAAACTTTTTCATTGTCATTTATTTTAAAAAAAACATACAAAAATATGAAGCAGCTTGTGACATGGTGTTTCCTCTCCGAGGCCAACTTGCGGTAGGAAACGTGACAAGGCAGATTTGCGATGGTGAGCGAGGTCACCTCACACTCGTGCGATGCTCGTACAAAGCTAGCGGGCTGTTTATTTATCGGCGATCATCAGGCGGTCGGCGATAGAAAAATGGGAAGGAAAGGAAAAGGCTTACGAACTCTGCTGAATGAATCGTTTACGCAGACATTGTGAGACTCCTCACTGTTTACTACGCAGATTAGTAGGTAATGGTAAAAGTGAGCAAATAGTAATGAGAAACGGTAATGGAAATAGTACTGGAATGGTAATGGAAATAGTACTGGAATGGTAATGGAAATAGTAAAAAGAAATAACAATGAGAATAGCAGTTAGAAATAGCTATAAGAAATAGTAATGGAAATAGTAATGTAATAAGAAGTCACTAGTGACTCAACTTTACGACGCGGAAAATGGTATATAAAGAATTTGTCGGTACTCATTTTTTTCCTCTTTTGAAAATAGATATTCTTTATTGGGAGAGTTGGGTTATCTTCATCTTGGAGTCCTTCTACTACGATTCTAACGCGGTTTCAAAATTTTGGTTAGCGATGAAGAAAAATAGTGTCGATCGTGCTGACAGGAAGTCCTTCATGCGGGGGTACCCGGCCAAATGGCTTCTAACCATAACAAATATTATGGTAGGTGTGGACGAAGTAGATATGGAGTCAGAGGGAAAGGAGATGGAGTGGGGGATGGACTAACTGACTAACATCCACAATACGCGATGAGTGCGAAACGAGGTAAATACCTAGCAACTCGGCTTTCAGGACGTGCTTACTAAGTGGTAGGCTTTAGAGGTATAATGAATGCATGCTGCTAACATTGGGAAAGATAGCCCTGAGGAAGGCAGATTTCGAATGGTAGCCTTGAGAAGGGCCGGTGATGGTGTTTTGTTTTAGTACAAAAGAATAGTTATCATGTCGAAGCGATTAATTGGTTAATGGAGAGTTTCCACTTTCGGTATCAGGTGAGAATGAAGGTCAGAAATTTATTGATGTATATGGCACACGAGTCGATTTAGAAAGAGGTGTTTACAAGCACAATATCGTCCGCGTAAAGGGCGGTTATAATGCGCTTGTATCTTGGGATATCACTGTAGTAGATATTAAAAAGCAGTGGCGAAGGCTTGGGCCTCGTGGTACTCCAGCTGTGATGAATTGGATAAGTCGCTGCCCATCTCCAATTGTTTAGTAAGCTATTTACTAAACTATTTTTACATATTTTTTCTATTTATACTCAAAATTTACATAATAATTATATTTTAACTAATCTCACCTAGCTATAATAACGTTATTTTTAAGTTAAGAATAAACCACATATAGCGTTATATATATAAATTCTTGTTGTATCTTATAGATAGGAAAATCATCAGCAGTGTTAATGAAATTATAACTAACAAATATTCTTCAAATTAATTTCTTTCTTTCTCAATCTTCTATATCGCGAGTCAAGTATCAAGAAAAAATATTATTATTAACACTGTTTAGGACTAAACATAAAAATTCTATTATTTTAAATTATTAAAACGTGAAAGGATAACTTAGAGAGAATACGAAATACTCTAAATACAGCTAAATCTTACAGAAAAAGAGGGGAGGAACACCGCCTATCCGGAGATGCAACGCCGAAAACGTATTTCCAGCGCAAGCGGAAACCTTCCTCCCCCCCCTCTCTCTCTCTCTCTACTACCATGCATTTTCATGCAAAATCACACCCACCACCACCTAGATTTCTTCACCCTCCGTCAATCTTAGAGAACATGCCGTATTTCCCGGAGATTTATGGGCCCGCAACGACGACGTTCATTCAAAAACGGCAGCGTACCGCGGCTTCCCCGCTCTCAGTACTTTCTGACTCGGAGTCTTCAAGCTCCGATGAATAATCTTCTTCGGCCTATCGGCCCCCACCCCCAATCTTTGTGTAGTCAATAAATCCTCGTGTATTCGTATATACCCGGAAACGGTCGCCGATTTTTGCGACCTCACCTCCCAATTCGAAGCTAAGGAAATGGAATACTTCACCTACCAGATTCCCGAAGATCGTCAACTGGTTGTCATCTTTCGGGACGTAAACCAGACGCTCTCGGATAATAGTCTCTTTGAAGAGCTTAGCCGGAAATTTCCGGTTAATCAAGTTCACTGCATGAGGAAGGGCGAAAAAATCTGGCCCCTTATCGCAGTCCATCTTGACCCTTCCCATCCAAATGTGATGGCTATGTCGACCTTAGCAAACTGGGCGGCCTTGTTATCAAGCTGAAACCCTAGAGAAAAAACCAAATCACCCCGTAGTGCAAATGTTGCATGCAGTTTAGCCATACGGCTGTCACAAAAAAGACACCGCTAATGCTAAACCTCGCTACAGAAATTGCCAAGACAACCACTGCGCAACCTATCGCAGCTGCCCCAAGGCCCCGAAAACGTTCGTCCCCTACAGCAATGGCCGAGAGCCTGTTGTAGCTATTCCCGCTTCTTTGTCTTGACCTATTGTCAGGCCGGCCCCAACTCTTGCCCCCACTGCCCCACCAACCATTCTCCACCGCCTTACGGCGCACAAATCATTCGCTGATTTGCTGAAACTAGCACCTCCTGCTTCACAAGTAATCACTTCTCCAACCCCCCTCTTCAACAATCCAGATGCAATTATTTCTTTCACCAACCCACTCCTCGTTATTCTCATACAGCTTAACCTCACTAGAAATGGCTAAAAACAACAACAATAAACTACTGGAACGCCAAGATCTCCTAGAATCCCAAAATATTCTTGTAGGCTGCATCACCGAGACTCACATTTCATCCTCCTTACAGATTTTCGTCCCAGAAATTGCAATTTATCGCAAAGACCGCGACTCTTACAGCGGCGGCAGTCGCCATTTTGGTTCTTTCCTTCCTACATCACAAAGCTATTAAATCAGATTTTGGTCTCGATGAGACTGTCGGTATCGCAGTTACGTTCGCCAAAACTATCTGCGAATTTTCTCTATATCGCAGGCGACTTTAACGAAAAAACAGCATGGTGCTGTCACTCCACCAACCTCAGGGAGTGTCCTTCTTCGTTGCTTCATATGGAACAACTTCTCGGTCGCTTCTTGGCGCCTGCTGAACTACCCCACTATCTTTACTGCGCTTCTTACAGTCCTAAAATCCTGGATCTTTTTCTCACCAAATACACCAACTCTCTTGTAGAGCCCAAAATCCTATTCCAACTATCCTCCGACCACTTATCGGTCATTTTGGACAGCTTTTGCAGGTACTCCGTCACTCCCTAAACAGTAGAATTCATTGATTGGCTTTATCTCAGATTCCTACTAGAATTCTCTTCTTTTAAATGCCACATGATATTGACACCGCTGTCAATGACCAAACGGTGGACATTATTAATTTTTTATCCCTAATAAAGTAAAGCCTCCAATAGCTTTATTGAAGAGGCCGAAGAGCATGCTAAGAGCGTCTGGAAAGTAGTCAAAAAGCTCCGTAACCGCCAACCTCGACTTCCTGCGCTAGTACAAAAAGTAGTCGCTTCTTCCGAGCGACTCAGACTATTCCGTTCTCCACGAGAATATTTCAAAAACTGTGAGCAATTTTCTGCTGTCGGATGTAATTTTCCATCCCACCTGTCCCTCCGAGTTTGTTAACATCTTGCACTCTCTCAAAAACCGAAAAACTCCCGGCAGCGTCTGGAGAACAATATTCTTAAAATCCTTCTGCATAAGCATATTACCACAATATGCAACATCTCAAACGCAATCATGCACCTCCGATATTTTTGTTCTGCCTGGAAGGAGTCAACTGGCATCTGTCTACCGAAGCCAGGCAAGCCCGTCTCCTCCACCTCCAGCTATAGGCCAATTAGCCTGTTGAGCGTGTTAAGCAATGTCGTGGTAAGTGTTTTCCTTAAACGACTTTCTTCCCACACCTCATCGTCAATAAATATATATATATATATATATATATATATATATATATCTCGGGCTTCACAATCCACCGAATAGATCGCGACTCCCGTAGCGAAGGCGTAGCTAACAACTTCATAGTCAAGGCCTGCACCGAACCCACCTACTTTCTTTACTGTAACACCTTCAGACCAGACATCCTAGACGCGATGGTCGAAACTATAATCTGACCACTTCCCAGAAACATTAAACATCTTGTGCTCATACACAATTGTCCCCGAGACTACAAGCACATTAGTTTGGCTTTATCTAAAATATCTTCTGAAGATATCATCACTTAAATGTACTCCCAGAGAGGCTGGATAAGCTCCCCAGGAGATTGGCCGAAAATGCAACTCTCTGGATGTGTCTAGACGCCATGAACAAGAACTTCTTTTTGCACAAAAAATATAGAATCAGCATCTCACTCCGCGAGGAATGGAAAGCAAAGAAGAGGCACGTTTCTAAGGATGGATACATATGTGGATACATAGAGAAACAGTCCGAATTAATGGATATTAACTGGGCCGCGGGGTTAGTGATTGAAACCTCCTGGCCTACGGGTATACATCTGTTCAGACAGCAATAGTGCCCTACAGGAATTGGACGGTTTTTCGACTAGATCCAAGTTGGTTTTGGGATGTTATCAGTCCCTAAATAAGCTAGCCCAAATAAGTAAGGTCCTTCTACTATGGATCCCTGGACATTGGGTATCAAGTGAAACATGATAGCAGATGACCTAGTAAAAATGGGAGCCAAAGGGGGAACTTTTTTTCCTCTGGTTGAAGGACCATACCAAATTAAAAGTATTTTAGTAATAATGAAATCGGTACCTGTAATAGAAAGAATATGAGCTCATACTTACAATCTTTAATTTCTTTTGTTTGGTTGCGATGACAAATATTAAGTATATTTAGTATACATCAAACAAAGAAGAGAATAGACGATGGCCAGAGGAGATGACATATGGGTTATGGAATAATGTTGCCACGTGTGGTCAAACAAAGACCTTCGTGACGGAAACCAATGTAAAAAATTGGTCCGAATACATAGTTCGACTAAACAAAACAAAAGCTAGGTTACTGGTGTAGATCGTGACAGGATACGGTAGCCTTAAAGCACACAGAATGGATTTAGAAATTCAAATGCAGAATGGGTTTAGAAGCAAACAAAGTCTGTAGGTTCTGCTACAAGGAAGTTGAAACCGCTAGACAAATTCTTTATAGCTGCCCTGCCATATGTGGAAATAGGCGAACTATCTTTTGGCGTACCCTTCCTGAAGGCCGCAGAGATAGGTGCAAGGGACGCCCCCAACATATTCCCAAGAGATTACCTATGCGCCCGGAAGACTGCTTAAGCCTCAACTCCAATAATAATAATAAATAGTAATTATGTCATTATTCACACTCGACGCACATGATGTGCAAATAAATACGTAGTTGCCTCCTAATAAATTTAGTATTAGGATAGTCCTAAGGATTTACGTTTATCCACCTGTTTCGATATGAAATTATTAAATGAAACAATTCATTTAAGTTTTTATTTGAATTTAAATTTAAAAAATTGTTTACCGTTGATTTAAAAAAAAATTTACTCGCTAGATTCTGTGAACTTACTCCTACATATTTAGTATTTATTCTGGCAAAATTATACACCATATACCAAATTATTCTTTTCTAGTACTTTTTCTAGTACTATTGAATAATAATGTACATTTTTAAAGCCATTTGTTCAAAAAAATAGAAACTATTTTTTCCGCCCTAATACATATCTAGTCGATCGCAGTGCCTCTTTCAGTTAGGCGGTCAACTTCATCTTAGAGAGCTATGCTATTTAGTATAGCATAGTTCTTTATATAACAATGTTTTACTACACGGAGTATTACCGTTGATTCAACTACCATCTGTTGGTACTTAAAGGCACTGCATAGCAGTACATTAATTAATATGTACGGTATGAGATTATTTGCTTACGTGAATGAATGTGAATGTTATTAAATTTTTTATTGTGTATGATTGTCGATTAACATTATATTATGTAGAAAAGTTTCCAAAAATTTGAAATTTACGGCCACTTTAAATTTTGTATCGTATTAAACTATTAACACACCACTTGTGTGTAATGAATTTAGTAAAGTGTGAAGATGCAGAATGTAGAAAAAGAAGCAACCTCAAATTGTCACCAGAAAAATAGACATCAAGAAAAGCTCGAGTCTAAAGTCTCATTTACGTCCGATGAATATTCATTGAAACATTTACATCGAAATTTGAATTTGGATAATAATGAGTCGAATGTAACAGTCACTACATCACTTACCCTAACATCTTTCTTTGAAAATTTAGCTCCTGCCAAGTCAGAAATTAAACCACTTTCTAATCTGCAGCCTCGTTTTATGACAGATTCATCTGACAGTGATGAAGATAGTGCATCTGATGTAAGTTCGTTTGGCATTTTTCAATATTTATATATGTGAATATATATACACAGCCACCTGTATATATCCTAAATTCATAATGGTTATTAGCTTAGTCAATGGCATATAATAAAAAATTATTTTTAGATACACATGCACATAAATCATAATGTTTCCATGAATCTACATTTTCTGTTTTTGAATTATGATGATTTTCTAACTTGATTAATATTAATATAAATTTATAATTTATCATTTTTTATTACTACATCTACTAATACACACACACACACACACACGTGCGCGCGCAGTGTAAGTAAGTACAGTGATCAACTTTTTACTGTTGAATATTTATATATATTTTATATTTTATTTCGAATATCTTGTCAAATTAGTTTAAGATAATGAACAAGGAAGCTACAAATGAGTTTAAGGATGTCATATCTACTACATAAATAATTATATACCTTGTGTGAATAAAAATCATATATAAGAATCTAATTTTTTCATTAAATAAACATTTGTTAGTAATAATAGCGTATATGTGTCTGACATTAGAAAAACTAATTTTAATACATTCGAGTCGTTTGGACAAATGAAAATAGCTAAATTAGCTATGTACTCATTCGTACATTATGTGGAATTGCTCGTTAAGAAATATGTTACAGTTTATCTTATCTATATCTAGTATATCTCAAGCTATTCTGATCTAGAACAAAACTAAATCTTTTTTTCTTGTAAATAAATGTGCCCTTTTCTAATCGTAGGTATGTAAAGTCATGAATAAAATTTTTAGTGTTCTGTAACAGACCACACCTAAGTAAGGTAATAAGTAATTGATGAAGTTTGGAGACATTTATAAGATAATGGAAGCATGACAAAGATTCTACATAGTATAAATTTCCACTATCCTCTTTGGCTATTTTATTAGCGAATACACGATTCAATATGCTCTCTATACAAGTTATCTATCAATATTTAACATTTTAAGATCATCATGGTATTTTATTTGAGATAATAAAGCAATATATTCCCACAATCTGCTATCATTAGGGCTGATAAAAGTTATAAGCACAAGTAATACTTGTTTTGACACTAATAGTTTATTTTATTCATGTAGAGTACGTATGTAAACATAAAATATTACAATGAAAAAAATGATTAATTTTCTTAACTAAAATTTATTAAAAAAAGATGTACAGTGAATCAGCTTATCGAAATGATTAATCAGAGACTCTTGTGACTTAACCAGTAGATTTCAGGAAACAATGGTCTTCTGTACAGAATATAAAACTTGACAGACGCAATTGAAGTTGATATTAGATTAGTTTTTATAGCTTTTTTGAATTTTTTAATTGCACCTTAATAGAATACTGTTCTAATAAATTTATTGTTCTTTTTGTTCTTAAAATCAATTTACATTTTATTTCAATGATCTTAGATTATATAAATCGCGGGACTTACCACTAACTTACTTAGCTAACCACACATACTCATTCTCTTGCTGATGAGGCCTCCCACGACATTACGAATCTGGTTGTCTTTCTTTCATGTAAATTCTTGATTAGGGAACTCCCTTTCTCTGCAATTATTTGTGTGTCTCGGAACGGATATGACGACGGCTTACTTGTCCATTGGCGAGAAAAAAGGGATATCTTGCTTTTCGGCATCGCTTGGAATCACCTCGTCTCGGCGTGGCAGCGGAAATCTAGTCTAGCTAGCTCGTTTCCTCTAGCCGCCTTTCTTCGAGGTGTTAGCTCTTCAACAACAGTCGAGCTTTTGCCTAAAACCGCGCTCAGATCTCCTCGGTCGAGCTCGGTCAAGGTAGTAATTATTAATCGCAATGAGCAAGTTATTATTCCAAATCCTTCTATACGAATCAGACAATATATTACACTGTATTATTAGGTATTCAGTATTGCTATTCTGCTCTGACTAGCCCTGACTCCTAGTGATGGTTAAATGCTTCTTACTGAAGCGCGCGCGACTTTTAATTCATTTCCAAAGTGGATATATTCTTATGTAAAAAAACCTGCGTTTTCCGAATCTGATGTCAAACTGGAATAGAAACTAGAAACTTTGATTTCTTATTTCTTTTTTCTTCCTTCTACTCCTCGATTGTTTTACACCTTTTATTTTGTCTAATTAATTAATTAAGCGGCACTTGCGAACCCTTACTCTCAGTCCTGTCTCCATCTCAAATCCCTTCACTCGGTATATCAATTTCAACAGATTTTCCTGCATCAGAAATCCTCTTACCAGAAACGAATTGAGAGATCACCGATGTCTTGCACTAGATTCGATACGCCCGCGCCGTAGTAATATGCATCCTCGCGAGTGAAATTGTAAGCAGCTCTACTTGAGGGAAAATGAGGAGAAATAAGAGACAGGGGAGAAACATGCACAATTAACAAGTCGTGTCCTTGTGACTGACCGTTGGGGCGGTTAACGTGATGGGTGGATATTGTACCGGAGGCCCAGCAACTCCGATTCACAGCAACGAGGGGCTCACAGTTTCGGTGAGATAGACTATATGCCGTGAGAGTTCTATTACGACTCAATATGGATAGAAATAATAATTATAAATTATAATTTTAATAAAGTTTTAATATTCAATATTTCGTCAAAACTTTGCTCGTATGCTATCGTAGTAACCTAATGTAGATTTGTATTTAATTTATCTTACTTAATTTTGTTAAATAAATAAATTTAACTATAAAATTTTATTAAACTTAGTTTATAAATTTATAATTATTATTTTTATGCATATTGCGTCTAAATGAGACTCCTGGGTCAGACCAGCGCTTTTTGTGCGTACCTCTGTGCGTGCCTAATGCATTTATAGCTTGTATTGTTCCATAGAATATTCGGTTTCATTTGACGTTATTTATGTGTGTTACTGTGCACGATTGGGTCTCTAATCTGCATCCGTCAGTTGGACTTTTGGTGAGGGCGACTCACAACTGTTTTTTGTAGCGCGGTGCACAATGGCCGAATCGCCTGAGAGAATTTTTTATGAATCAAACTAATATTTTTTTAAAACAATTTTGAAACAATTTTCTAGATAGTGTAATTGTAGAAATATAAAAACATCAAACCTAACCTTTAAATATATACGTTCAACCACAATTTTTTGTTTTTTATTCCATGTTTTATTGCAAAATTATTTAAACAAATTATCAAACCTTTTTCAATTTCACAAATTTTATAATTCCATTCGGTTCTATGAGAAATACCAGGACAGAAAACTTTATAACACCTTGCAATACTTTTATATTTTGTAATAAATTGTTATAAACAATTCTGAAATAGCGTATTGTTTTTTAGGTATACCTTTGCAAATCCGATCCACGCATTCCTCATCCTCCGTATAGTTATGCACTTTTCTAGTCCTCTCTTTCTCTCTCTTCTTTCCCCTTTCCTTTACCTCTCCGGTGACTAGACAGCTTGTGTTGAGCTGGACTTCGCACATTTAATTAAATATTCTTTATTACAATTGGAGGAACAGTTTCAATATTTTCAGAGGCATGTTAGCTTTACAAGAGCAAACTAAAAGCTTTGTGTAAACGTAGCAAACTTGTTTTGAAAAACTTATTCGAATCTGCTTAGAAAAAAAAAATAAAACTATAAATGTTTTATACATGATGATTTAAATATTACTAAAGTTGCACGAACGAAAATTAATTTACAGCTTCCAAAAATGCATCTTATAGCGACGATGAAAAACTCTTGATTAAATTAATTTATTTCTATTCCGTATAGTGTGTTATTTACGATTAATGTTGCTTTCTGAATTAACTGTCAGATCTTGTCAGAAATATCTGTAAAAGCAGCTGCTCGAGATTAAATAATCTCGATAATTTCCAAACCAATTACTACAGATTGAGCGAATTCAGTTGCATGCGAGACTCGACCACAAAGGTCTCCATGTAAGCACGCTTAAATGTAAAGGAAGTGAGAAAGTATATTACTGTTAAGATCATGACGAAGTGCGTTTTATTGAAGCGAATCCAAGTATCTGTTTCTCCTTGTTATAATCCTATTCTTTGGCCCGTCTGGCCGGATTCAGCCTACGGACGCTGTTCGAATTTAAGAAATTTTTCGATCGAAACCGAATTCATAAGAAAACATAAGCTTCAAAGTTCTTTCACTTCGAAGATCACTCGTTAACCGTAAAGCATTGAATAAATTGTAAGTCGATACACATTTTCAACTCACGTGAGTCGACTTACATATAAAAATCAACCTAATTAAGCTTCCTAGCTCACGAGCGTAAAGGCATATTGAGACATAGAAATATCATATGAAAACAATAATCTAAACTCAGTTAGCGTTGTTCGATCTTCATCGTCTTAACACCTAAGGTATTCATTAGAACGACAAAGATCAACGAGCTCATTGTCTTTCAATTAAGCGATTTTGAGCTAATGAGTTACTTCTTTACAAATCTGGATACATGATTAAGGGAGCATTAACATCTTACTTTCAAACATTAACTACTTTAAGAAGAATGAATTTTCGGAGATGGAAGATATCTTTTTATTAGAGCAAGGTAAATATTTGGAAGCTATGAATAATCTAGCGGCAAGTAATACTTTAATATGTAGTAGTGTGCAAAGGTTTGAAGACTCTCGATTGAAGCTGCACGCATTAACATAGCCCAATTCTAGTGATAAATACGCCGACTGGCCATGGGTCAAAGGTTATTTTAAGACATTAATCGACTTAGATGTGATTTCACATACGTAGAAAACTACATTATTTAAGAGCAGTGCATCTGGTGATGCGGCAAATTTAATTAAAAATATTCTAATCACTACCGAGAACTATGCTCGCGTTTGGAATACTCTATATAATTTTTATAATAGTAAACGTTTTTTAATACGACAATCTTTTAATTCTTTATTTAAGCTAAAACCTCTTCATTCTGAATCCTATGCAGTGTTACGTACGCGACGTGCCTGCCAGGGGGGAGGAGGCGGCGCGGGCGTCTTCGCTCGTGAATCGAGCGAGTGAGTGCGGTGAGTGCGTCGGTGGCGGAGATCGAACTTTCGACAGGAGCTGGAGACTGGACATTTTTTATAGTCGCTTTGCGTCGCTCTTTCCCACCCATGGCTTGCCGAATTCCCCGTATCCCTCCGTCTTGGTTGGAGTTGCCGATCTTGCGAATCCTCCAGGCGCCTTGCTGTTGCCAGGCGGGCGTCGGCTCGAGGCCGCGAGTTTTCGACGATCGGCGGTTATCGGAGCTGCTGCCTTCGCGGCTCCGTCGCGGCTCGGCTGAAGGTGACCCCGCGCTACGCGTGCGGGGCCCCCGAATTACCCGCGACAGCGGATATCGGAGCTGCTGCCTTCGTGGCTCCGTCGCGTATCGCGCCGAAGGTATGTACGTGATAGCAGCTTTAAAGTAGCTCCGAGATGGTACTCTTCAGGCAATCGATACCTTTCGAGTTCTCAACCGCCCAATGCAGATTGACGACTGTTGATACACATTATCGTCGACAAATAGGACGTCGTTACACACTGAGCATGAGAGTTATCACTAGGCTGCGTAATTACTCACCACCTGGACTGAGCTTGACACCTTAAAAACTCGTATTTAAGCCTTAGAAACTACAGACGTCACGTAGCCTGGTCAATCGACCAGGCAAGTTAAATCAAATTCAGGTTCAAATAAATCTTACATCAATAACTAGCTTTCAGTTCATACTGTTACTCAAATAAAGAGATCTCGCAAGGGATTATGCAATGGAACGTACTCGCTTTTACTTACAAATTTACAAGCTTTGTTGATAACTGATAGACATAAATATATTAAAGATAATCATCTATGCTACAATTTTTTAAAGTCTCATTTAGTTAACCACGTGCGGATCAACTTTTAACTGCAATAAATGTTAAAAGAGATACCCTACACTTATGCATCGAGACTTAACTTCGCCTTAAAAAATAGGAACGTTATTAACAGATTCTAGTCAGTTATCTAGTAAATCTTCAATAGTCTTATTTCAACAAAGCGATTCAAATTCTATGATAAATACACACACTATCAGTTTAGAATAAGTCAACTATGCACCGAAGTTTCTGGCTACCGAACAGATTTTGGTTATGATAACGCATGATCGCAAGGAAATAGTTCGAACCTTAATTGACCCTTGTTCTGAAGTACTACTTATTTCAGAAAACTTAGCACAGAGACTGCGACTTAACCTAAAGTCTATTTTCGTTCCAGTGGTTGGAATAGGGGCAATTCCAAGTTATACAGCAAGATCTACTACAATTATAGAAATCGCTGCATGATTTAACATCACACACCAATTAAGGATACGTTTTCTAATTCTGCTTGAATTAACACGGTGTCTACCTCCTTAACCAAGTGCTTCATCCGACCTATCCTTTGTTGATGGTCTATGTTTGGCGGATCCACTCATAAATTCTAAAGGACAGATTGAAATGAATGTTGGGGCCGATCTATTTCCATAGCTCATTCGAGAAGATATTCGACATAGTAATGACGGAAAATTAGTTGCACAATCAACAAAAACTGGTTGGATTTTAACCGATACAGTAAGCTCTTCCTCCAAAATCATGCGTATTAACCAGCTTAAATTGCAAATGCGATATCAAGCTACAAAACTTCTTGTCTAATCGTGAAATCTTCCAGATACATGGTGATAGTTCTAAATTGAGAGTTTTCAGTAACTCTATAACCTTTTAATGGTCTGTCACTCAATGATTGCCTTTACATAAGATCAAAAGCTCCACCTAGTTATACAAAAAGTGTTCTTTGTTTGACGCATGCATCGATTTGTGTTAACAATGGACATAAAACAAATGTTCCGATAAATCTTAATGTCAGATGAGGATCAAGCTCTACAACAAATGCTGAGCACGTTTAAGATTATTAATTCAACAGAACGCCTTTTCAGGTACATTGAACCCTTCAAACTTAGCTACAAGAGGAACTTCAGCAGAAGATTTAACTAATTCAGCACTCCGGTTTCAAGGATCTCCATTCCTAAAACTTGATTCATAAAAGCGGCTATCAGGCTGGGAGTTAAAACAGGATAATCACTGTCCCGAGCGGTGCCTTAGAACTACTTTAAATGTTTGTGTCTCATTCAAAAAGCTACAAACAGAATCGCACTTTTTGCTATGCTACATCTCTTTGACAACACTTCTAAAAACCACAGCATGGTGCCTACACTTCAAAGATCATCTTCGAAAGGGGCGAACATACTTAATCCATGTACCATTGTCAGAGCTAGTACTTACTCCATTGCAGCTACAGAATGCCTTGTTGTAGTGGACAAGGTATATACAAGGGATCTATTTTCGCAGTAATCTCATATTCTTAATAGAAAGGACCAAAATTTCCAAGAAGAGTACCCTAATAAAGCTATTCTCTATTCCGGACAAGCGTAATATCATTCGAGTCGGAGGTATATTTAGGAATTCGCTGTTACACCTAAGAGAGATTGAGATTAATCCAATTATAATACCTCAAAAATTATACTTGACACAACTTGTCATAGTTTGCAGTTTTCGTTTACTTTGTTACACGTTCTGAATATCTGAAAGAAATTTCGGGCTATTCCACCAATAAATTTCTACTAAATTTTCGCTGATTTACAGCTCGACGCGGTCGGTGTGCTCTGATCTTGAGTGGTTGCGGTACAAATGTTGTAGGTGCAGATAAAGACCTGAGATCGCTCTTTCAATAAGCAGGCGCTCAAAACACCGAAATTGCAACCAGGCTAGCAAACGATGGCACCGAATGGCGTTTTAACCCTCTTGCTACCGTCCACTTTGGTGAAATTTCGGAAGTTGTGGTTACATGCTTAAAATTTCACTTAAAACAAATAGTGGGAGAAGCCTTCCTTACTCATGAAGAAATGTCGACAGTACTCGCTCAAATTGAGGCAAGCATTTATTCACGATCCTTTGCAATACTTTCAAATGATCTAACATACCTCATCGCTTTCATTCCAGAGAATTTTTTGAAAGTTGAACCATTACTCGCAATAGTCGAACCGGCTGTACCGTTGGAACCTATGTCTAGACAAAACCATTAGCAATTGCTTCAAGCTATGCACGAGCAGTTTTAGTATCGCTGCTTGATTGAATATTTGCATATACAATTTGCATTGTTAATTTCATGGTCAAAGTACGTTTTATTGAAGCGAATCCGAGTTCCTGTTTCTCCTTGCTACAATTCTATTCAACTACCGAAGAATATTACACAAATCAAAACTTAATTGAAGGTTTAGTTGATACGGAAAGTGATTTACGAAGCTCTACAATTGTAAATCATGCCCTAATATTTGACTTACAGATAGTTTAAATGCGGAACATAATTTGCGACAAATGATTTCATTTCGTTTTAATGAAAACGGTACATCCGTTAACAGATTTTAAGTCTTGTCAAGAAATAAAAATTTTAAGTCTTGTCAGAAAATAGTCATTCAACTTTAAAAAATAGGAGCAGATGAAAGAATGACTGTTTGCCACCTACGCTCTATAAATAACCTAAAAACGTCTTCATGCTTTAAATGTATTACTTCGTATAGCTGAAAGTCATTTCAGCTACTAAATTAACACATGGCTAATGACATTGAAACAATTGGTTATTCTTTAAATGAGGCCTGGAATTCGTATAATTTGACAATTGAAAATAGACAAAAACGTTCATTTTCAAACCTCAATCAAGAGATTTTAAAGTGAGTTTAAATATATAGCGCTTGGTCTGAAAAATGAGACTGTAGAGAATAAATATCTTTATAAGCATCCACCCTGCTCTGACCGAGTGGTGATCACTATGCAGTCTTTAGTACAATTTTATCAAAATATTAAATTACTGTAAAATTAATAAAGAAAGTTTGTATATTGAATTGTTCTGAAAAGACAAATTAAATAGTAAAATAAGTCGTTAATTATAAAGCACACGGCTTATTTAATGAATGTAAAATAGAGGCTAAAAACGATCGGTATAATATTTGGTCATATCTGAAATAAACGAAAACAGATGAAAACTCCATGTTGCGGAAAAATAATAGAAGGAATTTATCAGCATATGCTCTGCATGTACCCGGTCTCACCTTATTATAGAAGCAGACTATTAAAGCATAACTTAATTTTTATCAAATAAATGCAATACAAACAATTGCTTTATTACGCAATAAACTGTACAAATTGTAAAGGTTTTCAATTATTGAGTGTGTATTAATGATGTTCAGTTACGGTACATATTAATAACATATGAGAAATGTACAATTTTCTTTGTTAAATTAGTTTCTTTAATACTTAAGTATTTTTATTTTCATAATCATTTCTTTATTTTTATTTTGTTCATTCACATATAATTATCACGCAAACTCTTGTGCAAAGAACATTGT
Organism: Sycophaga agraensis; assembly: GCA_018906755.1. Lineage (NCBI taxonomy): Eukaryota > Metazoa > Arthropoda > Insecta > Hymenoptera > Pteromalidae > Sycophaga > Sycophaga agraensis. The sequence continues at coordinate 67,813 of JACCIE010000090.1, forward strand.
GCTTTGTACTTTGAATGCATAATTATTTAATGCAATTTATTATCTGCACGAATGATTATAAGTTTTATTGTAAAAATACTCAGATTGATTCTACTTGTAAGTATAAATGCTTTAATTTGAAGTGGTATTAAGATGCATTTATTGTCACCTTATATAACACATTAGGCTATCGCGTTACAAAGCATAGCCGCAATACGCTTGAGCCTGACAAAGGCAAGTGCTCGTGGAGTCCGTGAAGAGAGACGACGAGGCGGCACAAGTTGACTCTGTCACAAAAGGCGGCACTAACACAGACTATTGGTCGACTCACATGAAACCATGCATACAAAGAGCGACGCAGTCACATTAATGCAAATCGTGGCACGTACCGACATTATTCGGGTACACCAACGTAGGCTAGTAACCAACTCATGCGTGGTCACGCTAACAAAGAACCGGAGCCCTGGCCCCCGATAGCGTTTCTCGCACCGTAATTTCTCTTTATTTCCCTTCCCAAGCGGTAAGTTGTTTTATTGATCGCAAAGATGCGGATTACTACGAGGCATAAGAATTGGAGCGACTTGGTCCTACGACATTGGCGACCTGCCTATTCGTCTCTGGTTGAATCAAAAGTTAAATTTCAGCACTAATATCTTTAGGTTTCAGATGAATGTTGTGATGTTTTGTTTCATTATAAGCTGCAAGCAATTTATGTAGTGCATCTATCCACTTGTTATTTCTATGAGAACTGAATAGCTTCCATATGTTGTTCTTAAGCGTACAATTAAAACGTTCGCGGATTGATGCCTTTACATTGCTATTGGTAAGTGTAGTACAAATTAAGCTTGTAGCTGATCATTAGACTGTCAAAATTAGAACTGCCCATGCAAACTTATCGATATATATATATAGTCATCGTTTTAAGCGTCCTATTAACCCTCTCGATCGGGCTACCTTGGGTAAGGACAGAAGCGCGTTTGCTGTGATGCAAGGTGATTTGCGAAACAGAAAGGAGTGATAATCATTATGCGTTCATCTGGTCCCTCCGTACATTCTTCTTCCTTTCGTTCAATAGACCTTTTAGCCTTTCGGCGGAATACCTTGAAGTACAATCGGTAAGTATATCTTACCGATGTTGTTTTAAGGCCTATCTTCTGTGCCCACTATCCCCTCCTTTTCGACTTGGGAGTTAACTACCCCCATGCCTTTGTCTTAAACGAGGGGTTTTACGTCTCTAGCTTATCTAGCACCGCCTCTGGATCCTCTGGAAGCCAGGAATCTCTGCCACCTTCAATCTCTACTAGTGGAATTCAAGTTCCTCATCTTCAGTTCAAGGTCTCCCCAGAGTAAGTCCAGAGTGGTTTCTTTAGCTTCCGGGTTGTCGCCACCAACATTAGCGTTCTCTACTTACAATGGTTGACCTCAGACCTTGGCCATGTATAGACCCTTGTCGCTTTTTCTTTCCCATTTCCAGCTCAATTCCCGAGGTTGCGGAATCGTCGGGCTTGGCAGTCTTGCGTGCTTTTCTTTTGCGAGCCTATCTCTTTCTCAGTAACCCATACATCCCCTTTTTGGGCGATAACGGGGGTGTGCCTACTGTACCGCTCGACCTCCTGGATATCATTCTGTGCCCTTCCTCCTTTTCTACCTTACTACTACTTGCCATTTTATTATTGTGTATGGTTCTATTTTATTCCCATGAGTACCTAAAAAGAGATGTATCTACTATCATAGAGCCCCGCATGCGGTGGCAATACACAAGTATGTCGCCCTGTTTCCCTGGCGTATTGTTTGCGGCTAATATTTCAGTGGTCAACTCGTTTCCTCGGTCGGGTACTTATATCTTGAGATTAGGTTGAATAAAATAACCAATGCGCTATCTTTTTGACACATCGGTGAGGTAGAAAAGTAAGTATAAATCTTTTAAAGAAAGTACATTAAAAAAAAAATGGAATTAAAAGAATGGATAAAAGAAAAAAACAGATAGAATAGCCAGAGGATCGAAAGAATAAAATAAAAAAAATGGAAGGCGGATATGCAAAATTAAAAATAGACGAAGAATGGAGAAAATTTTATGAAGTGAAGGAATGTATAGAAAAAGCAGTATGAAATCGTGAAATATTTTAATTATATATTTGTCTCTCTCTTTCGCTCTCGCTCTCTCTCTCACTCTCTCTCTCTCTCTCTCTCTCTCTCTCTCTCTCTCTCACTAGTACTTTTCCAATGAGGAATATTCGCGTACTTGCTACATATGATGTATGTAATACTTACCGCAGCAACAGAGATCTTCAGCTTAGCGGGAAACACCCGACCATTCTACTGGCAACACAAACTCTCAGCAATATTCTCCTTTGAATTCCTATGCACTCATTAAACACAAAACTATGAGTGCAAATACGAAGAAAGTATGAGTTTACTGAAATAAATATAGAAAACGAAGGTAGGTTATCAGATACTACATTTAAATAAAGAACTGGAAGGAAAACTAAAAAAATTTAATTGACGTGAGGAAAGAAAGGTTATTATAGCACAGCTAAAAAATTAAAAATGGAAAAGCAGTACGAATAGAAATCGAATCACGGAAGTGTATGCCAGTAAGTATTAAGAGATCTTTGAAAGAAAAGCAGAATAGCACGATAATTAAAGAAATTTTAAGATTAATTCTAGATAAAGGGGATACAAAAGTAGAATATTACATACCAGCTACACTAATGAGCGCAGCATGTAAAATCTATGCAAGAAATCTAAATAATCAACTACTAAAAGAAATGGAAGAATCCTACACATGAGATTTGAAAACATAGTCATAAAAAAGAAACTATCGATGCTCGGTAAGATAATGAAGAAAATATGGATAAGAGCAGCAGTAATAGAAAATATAAAGATATGGGTAATTACGTATGGGGGTGATATTGTCTTTTTATCTGAAGAAAACGAAGTAAAAGAAAATATATGTTAAAGAAGACGGAATTTGTGATGTAGTACTTCCTTTTCGGGAAGGGTTCTGCGAATATGGTTTATTATCTATGGCCCTAGCCACGTCCATACAGAATAATTATCAATTTATTTAGAAACGCAATTCGTAGTCATTTAGAAATTATTTAAGGAACGGATTTAACATAAGAAAGTTTACCTGTACATACATTCCAGCTTCCCGTTAACTCGTACACCCGGGCAGCCAAGACTTCGACGTTTCTTTCCTGCATTTGCAATACCACCTATCCAGTCTGGGTCACGAATGCCTCAAGCTGCTCGACCTAATTAGGGAGCTCCGTACGGCCTCGGAATTCAAGGCAATTCAATCTGGTAAAGTTAATGATCAATCAGAATGATCTACTTATCCAATTAGATATTCTAAGACGGGTAGTTACGGAAAGAGAGAGAAAGAGAAAGGAAGAGAAAGAGAGAGAAAGAGAGAGAGGGAGAAAGAGGCAGTGCATCGCCGATAAGTCTTATTATGAGTTAAATTTTGAAAGCCAATGTGCCTATTTAATGGTCCAGCCGGCAGTAATTGATAGACGCGTGACAGTATTTTTTGTTGATATTTGTGCAAAAAACACAAAAATATTTTTTTCAAACAAAAAAAAATTTTTTTACTACGAAAAAAATTAATTAATTAAATAAATAATCACTTTTTGTATAAGTGATCTCCATATTTTATTCTAGCGTGTAAAAATACACAAGGAACACCTAAAAGCTCCTCAGTTTACGACTCAATAGGGATCATTGCGGGTAAACGGATCCTCATAGTTTAGTTTGACAGGAACATTTTGGTTTTTGAATTTTTCAAACCCATAGAAAACTTGAGCGAATCCATAAATTTTACGCTTTTACTTCCAAACAGGACCACTAGGCGGTGGCGTGACCCAAAAGCAAGCGAGTTACGTTCAGTATCTGCAGGCTTTCTCAATTTCGAGTCAAAGAAATCTACGGATCCTTTTTACGCAACTTGTCAGTACCTTTGGACACATCAGCGTCGAGAACTTCTTCGGAGTTCTCACCTGGCCTCAAGCCTAATAACGTTCCTGGGAAAGGTCTACTGAGAATAAGGACTCAACTTTTATCTTTCTCAGACATCCAGCGCCACTGAGCTAATCATTACTTAGTCCCTAACTTTTCAAGGAGTGCCGACGTTTCCTCAATTGCAGGCGGAGGATTACCTTAGACCCGAAGTGTGCCGCCCTAGCAGAGGTCACTGTCATCTATTCTCGCCAAGTGGAGGTCTGCCAACATCCTCATCTTCGAAAAACTAATCCTCCACGTGCTTTCTCCGAGCAACAATTTTATAATAAACAGATCCTAATATCTAATAATTATAAATAAATGGTTGAAGTAAGAATCTAGATTAAATATCTGTTAAATATATTAATATAATAACAAAAAGGACTAATAACTGTAAATCTTTTAATTACTTTAAACAATTTGACATAATTTTTATTTTGTAAGTTGTCTGTGTATCTTAAAGGGGGTTTAAACTTATACTTGGTCTACAGTTCAAATAACTGTAACAAAAAATATGTAATAATTAAAAATCTAGAATTTGTTTGGTAAAATATATTTAAATTTAAGGTAAAATAAAAATAACTTGAAGTCTGTAAGCTTGTTTAATTTTTATATTCTATAAAGTAGTATAAATATTTATTATTATTCTTCACTATAATCTAATACAAAAATTTCAAAATTTTAGGTCTGGCGTAAATTTCTTGAATTAATCAATAAATTTTCATCTACAAAGGCTTAAAATGTAGGTATTTCATGTGTGATTGGCTGTTTTATTTTTGATCAGTTTCAACTTTGGAGTGTAAAATAATTAGTTTATTTAAACAAATATTTAAAACATGATAAATATTTGAGTTTTTTCATTTTAAATTAAATAAAAATACAAAATGATTCAATTATTTTGCACATTAAATATTTACATTTTGAAACCTTATAGGACAAAATTCATTTAGCGGTTTAAGAGAACCGCAACATTAAGCCTACAATTCTGAAAAATTTATATATTACACTTAAATGAATTTACAGACTTTTAGTTTATTCTATTTCATTATAAATTTAAATGTTTTACTAAAAAAAAATTCAGATTATTATTTCTTATATAAATTTTGTTACAGTTATTTCAACTGAAGAGCAAGGATGTATAAAGCCTCCTTATTAAAGGTACAAAACACGTTGCAATAAGGGCTTAAAAATTGGCATTGCCGCGCTATTAAAACAGAGAGGATTTTCATAATTTTTCTTTAAAAATAATGTTTATTACTAATTATGATATATTATAATAATATATTATGATACTAATTTTTTCCGAAACACAAACCATTATTACGAATTTTCTTCAATGTTTGTTGTTAATAATGAGAATTTACACTGAAATTTTAGTTTGTACAAGTACTATAATTCTGTACACCGTATTTACCGGTATTAATATTTTTTTAATGGGAACTCTATCTTCACTAAACTATTTTTTAATAAGATCTCATTTACTTCAATATTTTTTATAATGTAAGACACGGATTCTTTCTGTATTTCTCGGTTTCGCCACAAGGGGTCATCATTTCTGATGTATCAGATGCAATAATGGAGTATTCTTTTACATTTAGATTTCTAGTATTTTATGGAAAAGGAACCTTAAGTTTTAATGGTTCTTTCCGTTCACTTACGACTAGACGCGGAAATTCCAATTCGTATTGACATTACTAGTACCTTCCTTAATTTATATAGTGCCTTGCTTTGTAATGTAGATATTTAATATATTTTTAATTTTTGCTTAAACTTTGAGCCATTTAAATCTTATGTCACGTAATCTTGCCTACTGTATTTTCTATGTTTATTACATCTAAGTTCGGTAAGACATCAATGATTACTGTTTATACAAACATTGAACAAGTACGCCTTTAGAGTTTTACACAAAAATCGAAGAAATCTAAAAAATATTTTTATAAAGTTTTATATAGATTAGATCTACAAGCTGGAGTATGTGTATTTAAGCACATGTACTTACAGCACATATTATACATACATACATATATATATATATATATATATATATATATATATGGAGAGAGAGAGATGTAGTATTTGCGTGTATACTCATTGTACCATCGATAAAACTAACAAAACAATATTATTTAAGAGGACATTTTTTCCTATACATCATAAATATATAGGTATTGTTGTTTAATTTTGTCGAAATCTTATAAATGAAGTTAATATATTGTAGTTTTTTGTGTTTGCCTGTAGGGAAAAGTTGTCTGGAAAAAGAATTTGTTAATAAAAGTAAATCATAATTTTATAATACAAGATATAATATTCTTATTAAATATTGTTTGCTAAATTTCTGTTATCCTTTGAAATTTTTAATCAAATTAGGATAAATGTACATTAAGGTTAGGTCGATTTTGTATTAAAAAAATCAACAGTTTTAATAATTGTTAAGAGTAACTTAAAGTAAAAATAGAATTAAAATACGATTTAAGTTAATAGAAAAATAGCTCTCTTGTTCAAAAACAATAATTTGCTATTTTAAATTCATTATTATATTGTTTACTAAAATGTAGTTTTTTATTCAATTGGTTTTATATTGCTCTAAATATTTTTAATTTGGATCAACCATTTTTGTGTTTTTGAGAGTAACATATTTGAAATTTAAAAGAACTTTTTAGAGAAACTGAAAAGAATAAAAAAAAAATTCTAAGTTCTTTTTAGAAAACTTTTTGTATTCAGTGATTGCAAAATTATTTTAATAGATCACTGTCAACTTAATTATCAAAGTATATAGATATTAAATATTATCATTAATACCTGACTTTCTTATTCTCTAGGAATACTTCAAAGTTTGTCCAGGTATCTATCACATATTTTAGAAGGGAGTTAGAATAGCTTTATAATAGTTAAATGTAAGTTATGAGAATTCATATAAAATCTATAGTTAGTTTTAACAGATTTTTTTTATGAATATCTTTAAATTTTTTTTTGTTTTAAATTATAGAAATATATGGTTTAAAGCGATATAAAACTAAGTGAACTATATTTAAAGTCACTAATCTTTGACATAAAATATTCTATTTTAAATAAATAAAATTATAGTTTTTTCCTTTTTGATTGTGAATTAAAAATTTTTAAAGCTAAAGAAAATAGTTTTATTCTGGTTTAGTGTCTAAAAATTTTAACAAAAGTTTTATATTATTTTTAGAATTATCATATTATTTGTTTAACATAACGTCACACGTCGTTAATTAATTACACACAATCAATCAATAATTAGTAATATAATAATAACTAATAACAATATGTGATTATATGTTTTCAAATATTTCTACTTTATTTGTTTATTTAAAAAGTAAAAGTAAAATAAGCGACTTATACAAATTTGATTTTCTTTCTAGGTCTACTCAATACTTTTAGAATGATACTATTAATTCTGCATTAATAAAGGATATAAATTTTTGATAAAATAATGAATTAGATAATTGTACTGAATCACGTGATATTTTTTTTTATAATTGAATGTTGTTACAAAAAAATAATAGAATAGTTTGTTATTAAACGTAATGTAACAATACAAGTTTAGAGTTTACAAAATCTTGTAAAAGAACAAGTCTCAAAAATTTCAACAAAGTTCTGTTTTTATTAAATTAATTATTAAAATTTTAATATTAACCATAAATGAGTTTGAAGATAGAATTTTGTAATTTGAACACTTATTAAAATTTTTTCAAATCATTTCTAATATTAAGCATGCTACAGAATATTATATAATACATTGAAAACTATATGTATATATTAGATTTACTTCAATTTCTAAAACTTTTACTTACTGCATGTAAGTTTTTTAAATATAACATTTCATTTTAATATTTCTCAATATTCTTCAATAGTACGATTAATCTTTAAAATTATGATAATTATCATTAAATTAATATAATGCATTTGATATTATGTCATTTAAGATATATAGTTAACTAAATTTGAATTTAGATATAAATTGTATTTTTTACTATAATTAATTTTTTGACTAAACCTTGAATTATTTTAATTGTAAAATATTTTTAGTGGCTTAATTATTGTTCATTTATATCACCACTGTGCAATGATTTTAGACAAGCCCTTGTATTAGTCTACTGCAATTAATATTATATGTAATTTGATTATCTAAAAATATTTCTTCTTAGTTTATATTTCATTCATTAAAATTTTCTGTTTTATGAATGAACCCACAGTAATTAACCAAATAGGTCATAGAGAGAAAATTTTTTATTCTAAAACAAAAATATTTTAAAAAACTTAACCAATTACATTGACAGTTTATGCAAACAAAACTTATTATCAAGGCTGTAGTAATCTGGTGAACATTATGGATAGAATACTTCCATAGTTTTAAACAATATTCTATACCATCTTCATTTTTAATTAAACAAGTTGTTATAAATTTTATTTAAATAGAAATGTTATTTCGTTTTTCGTATTATTATATTTATTTCTAGGAAGTTAACCAATTCTACTTCTACTTTTGCACTAAATATATATATGTTCTCATACATTACACTACTTTGATCATATGATGTAGCACATTAATTTATTATTAGATCAATGTATTTACTTGTAGCAGTGATGAGACAAAGTGGATCCTCAAATGATTTATGTAATTTTAGAGTTTGACTGTATCAATGAGGATCTTATTACACAAGTATTTTTAATTCCTTATCTTATTAATAATTACTCAAATTATGATAGCATCTACATAGAAAAGCTAAAAATAGCAGAATTGTTGATCATAATCGCGTTAATAAACATTTATTGATTAATACAAGAGATACATGTTTATATTATACAGTTTCTTCTAATTTACCCTTAATCAAAACCGTGAAACTTATAATTTTATAGATTTAACAGATTCCTTACAAATAAAATTATTTACACAGATAAGCTTTTTTAATGTGTTCCAGTAATGGATACCTATCACATGGTGGTATTTAGCGGTCTGATTAAATGTCCATATTGTCTTTCAATTTTAGTTTTTATTTTTTTACATTGTTTCACAATCATAAACACATGGAAATTATAATACTATTAGATAAAAATAATTTAGTCTTCTATTCCATGCGCTACTTTTCATATACTACTGGTACAACAATTTTTAAACATTTTAATCAAAATTAAATTATTGATGTTTGCGGATGCTCGATGCCATTTATGATGATACTGCTTTTTTTGGTTTATAAAATAGAATAAATGATTTACTGCATAAAATTCGTGATAATTTTAACATTTTAATTTGCTTTATTCTACACGCTTGCAATAATTTTGGTTTCAGGTGGAATGTTTTGCTGTAGATCAAGTAGACTTAGATCATCCGAATCAAATAGAAAGTACCAAATTTTTACTGCCGTCTGATAGTTGTGAACATTCTGTTGATCCAGAAACACAAGCACGTTTAGAAGCACTCCTTGAAGCTGCAGGAATAGGAAAATTATCTTCTGGAGATGGAAACCATCTTCCTGATCACGAAGTGCTTCGACGCTTGACTTCCAGCGTTTCTTGTGCTATTGATGAAGCTGCTGCCGCATTAACACGTATGCGTACGGATAATACATCTAAAACACGAAGTGAGAAACGTTCGCTCATTGAGGCTTGTTCAGACGGCGACGTTGGAACAGTTAAAAAACTTCTTACCGAAGGCCGTAGTGTACATGAAACTACTGAAGAAGGAGAGAGTCTTTTATCTCTTGCTTGTTCTGCTGGTTATTACGAGCTTGCGCAGGTACTATTTTTATATATTTCGTTATATTAGATGAACATCATATATAGCGTATCAACGAAATAAGACAAGAGTCGCGATTTGCGCAGAAGGATCGTGTAATTAATTTTTATATAATGTAAGGCAACTGATATTTGATTTGAAAAATTATTCACATTTACCCATATGTGCACATAGTATTATATATGCATATTTTATTATGCAATTATTGGTCACAAAGCCGGTTTCACATGTATAACATTTAACCGATTTAACATTTAACATAACTTCTACCACAATCCTATAGGTGACGGTATCTACGAAAAATATTAACATTTTCCAAACAAACTAAAGTAAAAGTACAAGCGACTATTCAATACTAATCAATATATAATTTTGATTGCATACTTTTAAACTTGAATCTTCAAACGTTAAAGTTGAAACGAAATTAATTTATTTGTCTGTGCTATCTTACGAAAATAATTTTAATCATTTAATGAGTAAAGATTTTGTAAAAATTAAAAGAAAACTAGTTTGAGAGAAAATTCGGATGGACCTGAAAATCGTTAGCTTATCCTTTTGCTGTCAGGGCACTTACTACAGGACCGTGTGGAGGTGTGTCACTCTTCCCTTTTATAAAATATGGAGGATGAACAAAGATAAATTTAATTTTGATTTGTATTCAGTTGTTTGTAAGAGAAATTTCAGTGAGATTTTGTCATGTCTATTAATACTAAGCAATGGGATAAGGACTATCTAGGTACATGCGTGAATTCTATTATTATTATTTGGAGTTGGAGCTTAAGCAAACCTCCAGACACATGAGTAATCTCTTGGCGTCCTTCGTGTACGTTTATCAATCTTAATGAATCAGCCCAGTTGCCTACCAGAAAGACAGTATATTGGGGCCGTGCCTTGTACCTATCTCTTCAGCCTCCAGGAAGGGTATACCAATGGATTATATCTTCCTAGATAAGGCAGGACAGCTACAAAGTATATGCCCAGTGGTTTCAATTCTCTCGTAGCAGAACCTATAGAAAAGGTCTCTCGCTAAGCCCATTCTGCACTTGTGTGCTTTGAGGCTACCGTGTCCTGTTACTATCTCCACGAGTAGCCTAGCCTTGATTTTGTTTAGTCGAATTATGTGTTCAAATCATTCTTTAGCATTAGTTGCCGTAACGGTCTTTATTTGACCACACGTGTCGACTTTGTTCCATCTACTGTATGTCATCTCCTCTGAACATCACCTAAACTCTTGTTTGATGAGACTCTCATCGAGGTCGACGACCGGTTCTGGTCCAATGAACCTACCTCTGGCTCCCATTTTTGCAAGGTCATCCACTATCACGTTTTTCTTCATACCACAGTGTCCAGTAATCCAGATTAGGGTGACTTTACTTGTTTTGCTAACTCCGCAGCCCAGTTTATAGCCATCAATTCAGACTGTTTCACTATCGTGTCTGTTCCTAAAGACAGTATTGTACCCCTGCCATTAAGCCTATAGTTCACTCTAGCACCAGTGCCGCACCTATTTTTGGATCCGCCCGTGTGCCAAATGTGACCATCTTTAGGAACGTACCTCTTCTTTGCGTCTCATTCTTCGCGAGGTGAGATGTTGTTTCTATACTTTTTGTCAAAGAGAAAGTAAGTGTTCATGGGGTCTCAGCACGTCCGAAGAGTATCCTCTTCGTCCAACCCCCTGCAGAGCTTATCTAGCCCCTCCATTGCTCCTTCATTTAACGTGCTTGTGATCCTATGTAGGGCTTCTGCAGCCGCTGCCATCGGGGTCACTTTGAATGGTTTGATTTCTAGAAGTAAACCCAGCGCCGCAGTAGGAGTTGTTCTAATCGCGCCCAAGATGCTTTTTAAGATAACGCCTCTTAGCTTTTCCAAAAGCATATTGGTTGTGGAGAACACTGTCCTTGGGCACCATAATACCGACCCGTAGGTCAGTCTAGATTTAAGTACAGCTCCGTAAATTCATTTCATAGTCCCCGGTCTCAGCCCCTAGTTCCTACCTATAGCTTTTCTCAGTTGCAGGGGTGCCCGCCAGCGTCGTGCTACCTTTACTAACCTGCAGTTTCCGGTTTCCCAATATGTGGTCCTCCTAGGCCACTAACCCTGGGTTAATTGTCTGCCTGCGGATAGCTGCCCTGATTCTCTCCCGTGCCGTGTGATTAAATGCTTCTTCTATATATAGTAAAGCTGTTACTGCGAATACCTTCGCTTTTAGTTGCGTTTCAATACTCGAGGCTGCTTTATATAGTGCGATCTCCGTAGATCTCTCCGATATGTAAAGATGTTGCTTACTGTGAAGTCCCTTCTCATTTGAAATGAGCTCTCGTGTGTATCTGTTAACCATTCTCTCCACTGTTTTTAGGACAAGAAAGGTCAGGCTGATTGGTTTGAAATCTTTGGGTGATGTGTATCCGCATCTGCCCTGTTTTGGTGTAAAAACTACCCTAGTTCTTTGCCAACTCTTTGAAAGGAGGCCAAGTGTAATACGTCCTCCGCTTTTTGAAGCAGGGCAGGAAAGATACCATCGGGTCCCGATGACTTGAAGGGATCAAACTACCTGATCACCCACCTGATCTTTTCTTGAGTGACAATTATTTTTGATAACTTACGGTTATCTTCTAGGAGCCCGTAGTTCTGGCTGTTACGTTTTGCTTCCACCTTGTTTCCCATAGGATATGTAGGGTCCTTTGTGTAACTGATAAAGTGTGTTTGAACGAGAAAATGCAACTTTTCCTCATTCGATATAGCATATTTATCATTCCGTAAATTTAGCGTTTCAAGGAGAGCTTCCGGATTCTTAGATAGTATCTTATTCATCCTAGCCGCTTCCTTGCCCTTTTGGGTGACCTTACAGAAGCTTCTCTAGCTATCCTATTTAGCATTCCTTAAGGTCTCTCTGTACTTGTCCCTTAGTTCTCTAGGTTGGGTCCATACGGTCTCTGTACCTTGTTTCCTGGCCATTTGAGGAAGTGTTGAACGTACTCTCTCAGACGGCTCAGTTTTTCGTTCCACCAACAGATCTCACCCTTTTGCCTAGCTCGTGTAATTTGGCAATTGCGTTCATAGGCTTGTACGATCCCTTCATTGAAGGTTCCTGCTGCCTCCTTGAGAGATTCACTGTCTCTAATTTTAAGTGGGAAAGAGCGTAATGCTTCTCCCTCTTCTATATATTTGCTCGAGTCTGTACGCTTGGGGTTCCTTACCCATTTGGGTTGGACTGCCTTGGGTTGGCCGACTAAGAAGGTAATCAAGGAATGATCCGATAGCGATAGTTCATTGCTTACTTCCCACTTCCTGATTAGGTTCGCAATACTTGTTGATGCTAACATCAGGCCTATTAGATCCTATCTGGATACATTCATGAACGTAGGTGTATTGCCGACGTTCATTATCTCTAAGTCTGTGTCTACGAGTAATTCTAAAAGTTGAACTCCTCTCGCATTCGTGCCGGGGCTACTCCACACTTGATGGTGGGAATTTGCACCATTCCAAGAAATGATGGTTGTCGCAAAGCTCCCGACAAATACACAAATAAGTAAAAACAAAGGAAAAGCACATGTAGCACAATAATATTACAAAGTTTCACACGACTAGCTGTTACAAATAATAATAATAGCTTTCATTTTAATTATATAACATAAATCATAAGTAAATATATAAAGGGAGGCCTTTTATCCGCAACAAGTAATATGCACAAGATGTAATTATGTACAATAAAAATATATATACTTACTTTTGTGCTTCAAAAACTGATATTGACTGGCTGACTGACTGGCAGAACAAACCAAAAGAAACAACGCATAAACACGATTTCGACTTGCTGCTCTCATTCAATTGTCATTTTAAGATAATCGCGTGAACAAACGACAATGAGATTCCGAGTATATATGAAGGCGCCAGAGTTGATTTGTTGCCTCTATCGCTTATCTTATGTCGTTCAACTCTTTATCTTTATTTGATTATTATTTATGATTATCTATCATTATTTACACGTTACTAATAAATAAGAGTCGCATGACCTGTAAAAAAATATGCATTTTGTGACTTTTTGCACATTATACCGAGTATGCGATTTCTTTGCTTTGTTAAAGTAAAGTTAACGTAATCTTTAACTAAGATTATTTGAGTTTCATGCAGCTTATTAAAGAGCTGCGATTAAAGCAGCCGTAAAATTTGAATGATATTGTGTATACAAAAAATATTTCCTTCAACCATCCATTTAATGTCATCGATCATCTCACGTAGCACCAGTCACATACTGTACACAAGCATTCAATGATCGCTTTAGACTTTTCCTGAACTCCAGAGATGCATTTAAATAACAACAATCATTAAAGTGAGGAAAGACTAGAGAAGAGTGCATTTGCTTTAGCCCGATGAGCCTTTTCGATATTTTGACGTCTTGAGCATCCTTTTGTTTGAACATCCTTTTGTCTAAGCATCCTTAGCAGACGTTAATATATTAGGAATTTTACTTACTTTTTTTTAAATTATTAACTTTAAATCATACGTGCCTAATTTTTACTCCAGACAGATCAGAACCAGTAAAGCTACTATGATGAAACTAACGCTACTTTTACATTTGTGTAAAAATGAAAAAATGTTGATAAACAGTTATGAGTTATTTCATGAAATATTAAGCTCTAAAAAACTTATATTTTGTTGTAATATAGTGCTTGATGACAGCAATTTCAGATTATGAGATTAGTGCAATGCTAACCCTATCAAATGGAAGTTTGTCGATGATTTCCCATGAAAAATTGGATATGAAAAAGTTTTTCCAAATCAATGCCGCGTTTGATCATGATGAAGTAAAGCTAACAGCTGGTCAACAATTCAGTGTTTTTTGTTACTATATATTTTTAGTAAACAGGATTTCTTGCGTGAGTATTTGACAATGAACGAAACATAAATAATATGGATTCATTATTTCACTCCAGATTTAGATCCAGAAAGGTGTGATCCAGAGAGATGTCCAGAAAGATCTTGTGATATATGCGAGCAAAGCTTTCTAGTTAAAGCGGCAATATTTAATGATCACTTCTACCTTCACCGTAGTTTCGGTTTGTCTTCGCTTGTAATATTGTTGTTTCTTCCGTCATGTATACAACACGGAAAGGGATTAGACGCCCATATTTTTTTATTGCTTTCGTTCACTTTACCGGCTCTCTCTCTTTATTGCCAAATGTGCTTCGCAAATAACTGTATGCTTATAAGGTAAATTATAAGTGTCAGGCTCTCCGTCCTCCTTAAAGCTCCCGTCAACATCAGCAGTATTGTGCCAGCAGAGGCTCGTAACCTTGCGTTCGGCGATTAGTGATGCTTCTAAGGCAGCTGGAACATTGCCAGGCTTTCAGCTTGACTGAAGGAGACTTCCAGATTGTTACAGAGGACAAGCTTGTGCGGTTTTTTAAAAACTATTGTTAGCACAGGTTCAGATATTCAGTGGTGTAGTTGTAAACAATAATTGATTGAGTAGTCTGCTTTATTAAAAACAAACTTTTAAATAGTAATATCCAAGATTTTTAATAATCTACTGCTATTAGGTAATTAATGCGTTTTAGATGTTTAACATCTCCTTGTATATAATATAAATACCTGTAACAAGGATTAACATTGTCGTTAGCTATTCGGATTTTTGTTACAAAAATATTAAAATATCATTTAATCAGAGCAATTGGAGATTCATAAGCTTATGGATTTTAATGATAAAAGCTTAAGTCATAGTATTTTGTATTTATCGATATTGATTTCTAGATTTTTCAATTTTTTATTTAATTTATAGTGGAAAATGGGATATTTTTATGTGATATTGTTATATGATATGGTTTTTTCTTATATTATACTTATTATTATTATTATTTATTATTACTTATAATTGATTACTTAATTAATCATCAATATGTCAATTGATTTTATTTTAGGTTTTAATAGCTATGAATGCAAACGTTGAAGACAGAGGAATCAAAGGGGATTGCACCCCTTTAATGGAAGCAGCTAGTGCTGGACATGTAGATATTGTGAGTCTCTTAATAGCACATGGAGCTGATGTTAATGCTCAATCAACTTCAGGTAATTTGTAACCATTAGCTTCAATTTTATTTTAATAAATTATTATTACGAGACGCTCGTATTATTAACATATAAAACTAGAAAGCACCCTGCACGAGAATCGAACGCTTCTTTTGAATAAAATTTGATTACTGAAAATCATGCTAACCAAATGTGTTCCTCCTTCGCGCCTATGGGCATAATATCGGCGATTCAGCTAGACGTGCGTCTGATGAGATTACATTCAGGACTTGGTGAAAAACTCCAACCGTCAATATTATCAATTAGGGTGCAGTTAAGGTGCTTATCTCATTTTAAAGGCAACACAAACCTTTACTGCAGTATATAGACAA
This sequence comes from Sycophaga agraensis, assembly GCA_018906755.1. Taxonomy (NCBI): domain Eukaryota; kingdom Metazoa; phylum Arthropoda; class Insecta; order Hymenoptera; family Pteromalidae; genus Sycophaga; species Sycophaga agraensis. The sequence continues at coordinate 83,950 of JACCIE010000090.1, forward strand.
GATATTGTTTTTCGGGTGCGAGCTCGATAGAGCCGTATGTCAGGAAATGTACTATATTTATAAATTTTTGGCATTTAAAGCAATGTAAAGATACTGCTTTAGATCTCGGTTTCAAGTACATCTGGTTTCTGCGTGGAAAATTTTTTATTAGATGCAAAGAGAACAGTTGGACTTATGCTATAGCTTCTCAGATGGAGGTTGTTAATTTTTTTATGAGTATGTACTCTTAAGACGTTGTATCGGGTTGTTCGATAACTCCTTTTCTAGTGGTTCCTTCATTAAGTCCATACTCACCTACACTTATCCTGATGGTAAGCATGATCAATACAATAATTTACGTGAAAGGGCCGATCACAAGATTGTTTCCTCTAAAGTCACCGGAATGAGAATATTAATATCAATGATAATTCGATTAATAATAAAGATAGAAATTGCTTTTCAAGAGCGAAATCGATGATTTGACGGGTTCCGCCTATATGTGCATGGTCACTTTACTAGCTGTTCGGTGTTGGTGAAATCTGGTTAGATTCTAATATTTTGGACAGTGTCATTTAGGATCGGTTTTCTATTATTCGATAGGATCGTAATATTAGCAGAAAGTTGTGTTACGCGTTAAGAAGCAAATCAAGCTGAGCATACCATCTTCTCCGACACTTAAAGGTCTGGAAGACCAGGGCAGGCGTACCTAAGTACTTGTTCTTTTCTGTGCAAAATTGTACGTTTAAGTTTAGTTAATTGCACGTTAAATAGCACGTTTATTAGTTTGTGCTATTTATAGGCCCCCACGCGTGTTAGTTACGTGGAACTCTTTAAGTAGTTGAATAAATTGTAACAATTATCTTTTGATTACAATTATAAGATTATTAAATGTCTCGTTGTTAAGTTCTGACTCTCTCAAGATATAGGAGATTGTTAATTAAACTATGTTCTGTAGATAATTGTAACTCTCATTTAGCACTAAATTAAATATAGATATTGATAATATGTAATTCTTAGGCATAGATAAATACTTAGACTTAGACAGCTAGTTGTCTATTCGCATTTAAATCTGATTCTTTCTTACTTTACCAGCTGAATGTGCTTTGGATGAGCATTTTTAAATAATAATAGTAATCTTTTAAATTATTAATATTTATTCAGAGCTTCGCGTAACTTTTTCAAACCGGATCTTATAGTATCTATTTAATACAAGTGCTTAGTTATGTAAGGCAGAGTTATTGATTAAGAAATTATTTTAGCTGGGCTATACAGACCAAGTTATAGTATTAGTGTTTTAACGTTTATGCCGTAATTTAGAAATTCGCAGTAAAACGGAATTGGCTGATCACGTTAGAGTAAATTATAATTGATATTAGCTGAAGCCTAAATATAATAAAAGATGAAATTTATAACACTTATACTTTTCTTGTGCTAAGTAATATATCAACATCTGATCAGTCATTGCCATGTTTCACTGTTTAATGTTTGAAATATCACAGTATCCGTCTCACTTCATCTGCTTTGTTTATAATTTCTTATCTGTCTTGTAGTGTTCTTTGAGTAAATCGTCTGCTCAGGCGTACGTCCCCGGTGTACTCTCAGGTCTTTGTATTAAACCGGAGAGTTACGTTTTCTATGATAATTCTTATTGTCATATGTTTTCCTGATATTTAGTACTGTTTGACACAAGCGTGTATTTTAGCTTGCTCTACTATCAGAGTGTAGTGGTCCTGAACAGGGCCGTTTGGTGCATGGGTCTATCTTCAAATGCTGATGAAGGTAGTAGTGGTCTGTTGATCCTCAAGAGACTACCGCGTCTTTTTAGATTTCGGTGAACTTTCGCAGATCGATGTGGATAGTTATCACATCCACGTCGTAAGGGAGTTCGGGTTGGTTTCGTTGTTGGGCTCGGCGGAATCATCGATTTACACGGCGGAGGTCATAAGGGTGAGGAGAACTTGTGCGATGGATTTTCATTGTTTCTTGAGCGTCTTGTTCAGCGAGGTAAGAGGAGCCGTAGATAGAAAATACCGACGTAGCTTCTGCAGCTTTCGTTTTCGGCTAGTCTGCGGGACTGGTGGTAATTGCGCAGAGGGAAGGACACTCAAGTGTCACGGGCACCTGGTGGGACCCGTTGCGTAGACAAGCCTACGTTTGACAACGGGTAGTCTTCGGGGATCTGATAACGCCTTGGTAGTGCGCACAGAGACTCGATGAAGTGCCTTCACTACTTCAGCCCACGCGAAGGTAGGCCGGGCATGATGGCAAGCGGAATGGCCCGTGCTACTGCAGCTGATCGCAAGTCTCTGATGACGGCGACCGACCAGCCTGGTACCAATTTCGGCGAGTCGGCGTGCAAATACAAGAAGGGAAAGAGCTGACTTGGGTTGATTATTAACTTACGGTAATTATGTGGCCTTAAGAAAGGCCAATTTTTATTTGTAGGGGTGATGTGTGGGGTAGCGAGAGGAGGAGATACGATAAGAAACACGGAGACGACGTTGTCAGGCGTACCCGAGAGTCGGTCGAGGTTGTCGCCAAAAAGTAACATCCAGATACTTTACGGAAGAGTTCCAGGTAATAGTGTGATCGCCAACCCTTAAAGGTGAGGGGGAGAGTTTGCGTTTGTGAGAGAAGATAGTCTCTGACTTTGTTTCATTAATAGAGATACGATTTTTGCAATACCATGTAAGAAGGCAAGGAAAGTCGCTGCAATAGATGTTGAAGAGCAGTGAAGTAGTCTTGGAGCTTTCAGGTTCTCCAGCGGAGATAGGATAAGGTTTGGATACCTCGCGGCTCACTCTGACTCAAATAGTGCGTTTCGAGAAGTACAATTGAAATGTACCAATTAAATTCTGAGGATTGAGTTCGATTAATTTGAAAACGAGACCGCCATGCCAGACTGTCTAAGTGCCTGTTGTTGAAAGGAGTTTATTGGTCAGTAACTGGTAAGGAATATAGAGGTAACTTAAAGGAGTATAGAGGGCCTGCCTTTGATAGAGCAGGCAAAAGGAAAGTAATTAAGACACATGATTGCAGATGATGTTTTTATTGCGGTCATGTTTTTACGCGAAAGGATTTTTAGAACGTTATCTCTGATCCCGTCACTCCCGGGAGCTCTACGATTTTTGAGAGAACGCACGATGTCAACAATCTCTGGAAAGTTATCGTAGGCACGGTAGATAGAGACGACAATTTAAGAATATCCACAATTATGTCGCTGATGGCGATGTCTATGTGCTGAGGATTATCTCTTATTATTCTAGGAGAAATTTTATACTAATCCAGTCAATGGATTATACTGTTTAGGGAATGAGGGAACAACTACAGGAGATCTCCAAGAGAATTTGTAAGTGGCCAAAAGAAAACTGGACTTTGACTTTGGGATCACAGATAGATAGATAGATAAATTTTTATTTGTGAATAATTTGCAAAATATTGCACAAAACATACATTTATCGATGCTACATCTTAAGTCTACTTATAAATATAATTACACACTGTCACAGTATTAGTCAAATCACAGATGTAGTACAATTTTGGCTTAAATATTGCTTGTGTTTTCCTTATTATCTATCAGTCGAGTCAAACCCATAGACACATTCACACAATGAATACAAGTCAAACAGAAAGGATAAATACACATGTACTCATTACACATACATACAACCAATTTAGGGTGTAAATTAAAACAAGATTAAGAGGATGACTGACTAGAAAAATCTATTGTAATGTACCAACCCCTCAAATGCTCCATCACTAGCCCCCTAAAGCAAGAAAGAGAGGGCGCATTTCTAATACAGGATGGCAGTCCGTTCCACAGATGAGCGCCTTGAACAGAGAAAGATCTAATTCCCGTCTGGGTGCGCATCCAAGGAACGGAAATCTCTTTAGGTTCACTGCTGACCGGCCAATCAGATGCATCAGGAGAGAACAGATCGGCGAGGTACTCCGGCTTACGCAGTCGTAATGTCTTGTAGATCTGCAAGTACATAAAATATTCCCTCCAACCGTCCTCCCATCTAGCCCAATCGGATCCTGAAAGGGATGATATGATCATCCCACCTAGCACCCGTCACATATCGCACACAGGAATTCTGTGAGCGTTGTAGCCTTGTCCTCAACTCGAGGGACGGAACTAAGTAAACAGTCGATCAATAATTGAAATGTGGAAAGACCAGTGAACGCACCAGTTTGGCACGCAGAGCCTCCGTGGTGTACTGACGGAAAAAACGCATAAAACCTGGTTGATTCTTTTGCAAATTAATTCAATGTATGGTTTCCAGGTGAGACCCGCGTCTAACATAACACCAAGGCTTTTTGCAGACTCAGACAAAGACACGACTGCCCTCTTCTAGAGTTCAATAGAGTTGAATGAGGCCGAATCAATGTCAGAAAGGAACCTGCGAGTTCCAAAAAGAATCGCAGACGTCTTTCCAACATTGAGCTTTAAGGACGCAGACGAGGCCCAGTCCGAGAGTGCACGGGCCGTAGCTGTTACGTGTCTGGCTCCTGCCGCGAAGTTATCCCTAGAAAACCTGTGGTAAACCTGGAGGTCGTCAGCATATCGAATATGTCTCATACCCATAGATCGAGGGCAAGACCAAGGTCATTAATTAAAGGCAAAACAGCAATGGTCCTAAGACAGAACCGTGAGGAACACCTAGTGTGGTGGAGAGCCAAGAAGATGTTATTGTTCAATCCGAGATGAAAAGTTGCTCTCTCCCACACGAGTATGCCCATACCACATCAGCACCCCTCGCGAGAAGCGTATACTCTTCATGAATCTTAATAGTCGAGTACGACAGATAGTGTTGAACGCCTTCCTAATGTCAAACAATAACAGTAACATTACCTGTCTTTTATCTATAGCAGTGCGAACGACTTCAGTCAATCTCGGCAGAGTAGTCTCTGTCGAACTGTGCCATCGATACCTATTTTTTAAAGATATTTTTATTAAGTTTTTAAAATCGAAAAAATGAGTAAAAAAATTTCTTGAATATAATATTTGTAATGTTCTTAAAGAATGTTGAATATTAAAAAAACAAAATTTTTGAAATTCTATTATAAGTGTATTATATATGATATATATACTGAATTTTACTTGTAATAAAAAATAAATGATGATGTAAAATTATTGCAAATACATTTTATTAAGTAATTAAATTAATAATTTATAAATTTATAATATTTATAATAAGTAAAGCTTCAATGTAAACTATGAACTCATTGCAAAATTCGCTTAGCCGATGTCTACTAGTATTTGTACTGTTTGTCTATTATCATATCTTCATGCAAGGCTCAGTGCAACTGTTTATAACTCTTTAAAACTCTGTACTTCTTTACTGGAACTTTCCCTTACACTGCAAGCCCAAGTTCCTCTTCCAATATTGATTCCGAGATCGCATGAACTTCTTGAACTCTTTCATTCTGTTTGCTACTCTTTGGTAACTCCCGACACTCTTAAAAAATGATTTGAGAGTAAGAAACTTAATCTGTATATTCCGGCAAGACATGCCTGATTCCATTTCCATAGTATATTTGGCCGTACGAAACCCTCTATTATATGGTGTATTGATATATTTTTACTTCGCTTGTTCTTTACTTGGTAAAATTGTTTAGTAACCTATTTAAGATTTCATGACTTCTCATTAAAAGATATTGTTTTGTAATTCGGCGTATTTCGTATTATTTGCTCGGTGTATCCCATGCTACATATCGTCACGCTCAATAATATAGCTATTATTCTTTATTATTGGCTTTACTGTTTAATTCGATATAATTATTTCCTTGTTCTTGTCTCTGTGTACTTACCCGCATATAGGTTAATATATCCTTGTGTAAATTTTCTTTTGTCTTATACCTTACCTTTTCTACTTTTCCATTAATAACACGTCCTTTGCATATTTGTACTCTCTTAAAGGTGTTGGATTGTTAGAGGTTTCAGTTGACGATTCACTGTTAACTTGATTATCGGAATCCTTGATATGGTTATAATTTACAACTACATTGTTTGGTCACTTCCCGTCGAACTGCTTTTCGGGCACAATGCTTTCTCCTCCTACATTCTTCCATTGTACTGGAAAGGGCTTTAGACTCCGAGGATCCTTCTCGTAATTGCGCGGTTACCCTCTAATTAATGCACCTAGGTAGCTAGGGCTTCTAAAGCCCTAAGTCGTTGGACCAACTGCTTAGCTGGAGAGCCACGCTCCTGGCTGTCCGGTGGTAAAGCTTGCTGCTGCTCTCCACTGTTCCACCTAGACGTCGTCCGCGACGGGTGCTGTCGTCCCCAGATCTCTTCATTCTCGGTTTCATGATGCGGGTACACTTTAATCGCATGCTTCCCGGCGTGAAAATGAGAATTTTTTGTATCATTTATAAAAATGATATCCAAGCCCGAGTCTTTATAAAAAGTTACTATATTTGTTTTCAGGGCTAGGCTGTATAATTCTACCACTGCCAGTGGTTTTTCTATCTGGAAAGTTGTATTCTTGGCCTTTCATGTAGCTGTTGGGTTCTCTGTCCCGAAACCTAATATCCTGTTAGTTTAAATGCCCTTATATGTTTATGTTCATTTCGTGTTGTCTTCGCAAGCTTATTGCCTATCCAAACTTGGCTCGCGCAGTATAAGTCTTATATTGTTATATTCTTCTATTACTTTGAAACACTTGATCGAATCTGTGGCTAAGTTTTGGCGCACACCCTGTTGATTTCATTAAATAGAGAGACGAAGCTTCGAACAATGGATATTTGGTTTTGCCGTTGGTGTTGCTGAATGGCCGGAATGACACTACGATTTTGTACGCTTTAGATTATCGTAGTACATCCACTTTTCATCACTAGTTACGGTACAGCAAAAAATCTTTTATTTTCGGCTGTTGAAGCAGTAATTAACACTGACAAAACACTGTTCAACGTGTTTCGACTTTAATACGGCATCAATGCCCTTGATTGTGGATCATTCCTAACACTTTTAACCGTTTCCAAATAATTGACTAATGTTTTTCTAAGTTACACTGGTGTCTCTTTGAGCAGTTTAACTATCTAACACACACTATAATTTAAGGTTAGACACAGTACTTACTTGCGTGAGGGTTACTCAAAATTCCATGCACGGAATATGTATTACTGCCACTTCTGAAAAAACTTCAGAACTTATCCAAGGTCCTAATACATTACTATTTTTTTGTTCACATAATTAACTTAACTTAACTTTTCAATAAAGGCAAAATTTGAGGCGGATAGTTAATTAACATTTTAATTATGTAATTACATCAAATTAAAATTATGACATCAGAATATATAATGTAACAGGTTAATATAATATAGATTATCGATTTCAGGCAATACTCCGTTAATGTATGGCTGTGCTGGTGGTCATGAAGAAGTTGTTAAAGTTCTTCTAGAAGCAGGAGCAAATGTAGAAGATCATAATGAAAATGGACATACACCATTAATGGAAGCTGCTAGTGCTGGTCACGTATCAGTTGCAAAAATTTTATTAGAGCACGGTGCAGGCATTAATACTCATTCCAATGAATTTAAAGAATCTGCATTAACCTTGGCATGCTATAAAGGGCATTTAGATATGGTCAGATTCTTATTAGAGGCCGGTGCAGATCAGGTAAAAAAATTCTTTACTGTTAATGCTATCAAATTTTATAATGACAAATGAATTTTTTAAAAAAGCATATCCTGAGAATGACGTTTCGTAAACTTTTTTTTTATAAAATTTGTTTATATTTGCCCTGTTTCATTAGTGATTAAGCAACACCCACCTTAGACCCGATCTTCTAGGGACTGACAGGCCTTATTAGCCTAAACGTGACCATAAAGGGAGTTATGATTGGTTGGATTAAATCAGTTGGCACCACGGGCCGCTGTACTGATAAATGGTAACGAACTAAAGCATAAAAGGAATACTTATTGCAGTCACAGTTTTGAACTACCTAAGCCCCATTGGCTTAAAATGTTTTAAGCTTTCTTTTGAGGGAGGAGTTCCGTTTTCGCTGATGTAACAGAAGTACCAGACCTCCAGAAGACGAACTTGGATTAGTAGGATGCAAAACAAAAAATAAAGTTAAAATACTTATTTTGAGATTTCCCCATCAATCTATAAACCGAGAAATGTAGGCTGCTCTCAATATTCGGAATGCAAAACTGTACCAAATAGCTTATAATTGTAATGTACTCTATGTTGTATGGCAAATTATTAAACGTAAAGCAAATTAAATGAAACACTGCTCAGTTATTATATTACAGAAAGAATTTATTATATTATTTGTATTAGAAGGCGGGAATTTTACTAATTTTATAACAGCTATCTAATTACGCATAGATTCCTAGACGTGGGATTACAAACATACTTATCGATTTAGGAATGTTTCGTGGAACGATGGCTTCAATCCTCCGGATGACCTTCGATTCGTCGTCGACGCTTTAGCGTAGCCGGCTCACTGCTGCGACTACACTCTGGCGTTTCTCCGCCATGTCCCTCGATATTCAGGTGACAGAAGATATCCGTCCAAAGCATCACACGACGCAAAAATTGGCCCCTTCGGGCGGGCAACAAGCTTTTACTTATTAAAAGCGGGACGGCGTGAGCCAGAATTCGCGTAGTCGGCGGGCCGGGCAGGCGAAGCACGCACGGCAGCCGTCGGGAAGGAAAGCGATCGAGGAATGCAGCGCAACAATTTTTATATATTCGATTCGGATTTTTCTCATAGCATTTAGGAAAGCGAGCGCGTTAATAAATATGATCAAATTAGGTCGTTACAATATCTCGAATCATCTTATATATTCCGACTTTTAGTAATTCTGCACGCTACAGAGCGAGTCAACAGTCATCTAATTTGACATGTTTTTTATGTAGTGGAGCGAAAAGGTCTAGGAACACTAACAGACGTTTGATTAGAGGAACCCTAAAAAAGAAAAGCCTTATTAGATTATTGAATGAAGACTGAAAATATAAGATCTCGAATCTCTCCTAAAGGGATAACCCTGAGACGGCTTCTGCTGTTTCGTTTCTGGATTCCATCTTGTATTCAAGGGAGAATAGGAATGTTGTTAAAAGCAGAACTTACCTTGCCATTGGTGGAACTATAATGAAGCCATAACGCCTTGCCATTGATACAACTATAATTAGGCCATTACGCCTTGCCGTTGGTGCAACTGTAATAAGGTAGAGAGTTTGAAAAGAGACCTGATAATGTCTGTAAACTGTGGCACTCTAAAATTCTGGTCTGAAACTTCTAGTTCCAGTGCATAATTTCCCTTCATTAATATTTAAGCCTTGCCTAGGTCTTAAATTCGTAAAAGTTGATCTGTGAGACAAAATGAAACTAATTACTACTATCATTACATGGTATTATGGGTAGTAAATTCATGAGTACTTTATTATTACCGTAGCCTTCCTATTTGTACATTTGCAAACACTATTACTTCTACAAATTCCTCATGTTCAAGTGTTCCACCTCCTAACCATGCTTGTATGTACATCATTAATACTGTACATTTATAAAGAAAAGGCTTGAGAGTTTCCTTTTCCTTTTCACATCATCGTCATATGTTATTGTGTCGCTATGTATTGTGTATAGTACCATTAAGTAATTTAGTATGATATGAATGTGTACATAGTTTTAAATATAATAGTGGGCGATTCTTTACATTGTATAATTATATTCATTGTATTGCGTGTCAATGATAGTAGTAATTTGACATATACATTTAACAAGATGTACCATGATACATTTAGTATGAGCGTATTCATTTAACATTGCATTTGAAAGTTCATTGTGCCATCTGCCGCTGCAAAACGGCAGGTTTTGGTCTGTAAGAAAGACAATTGAGTTCTTTCTTAGTTCTGGACCTGTACTTACCCATTTTTGTCTTTTTGTAATTCGCTCAAATATTTACAGCATCTACCTGTAGGGTGCATTTAAAAGCTTAGGTAACGGCATTTTCGAAATGCTGATTACTTTATATAACTTGTGAAGAACCCATGATATTGGAAGTCTCTCGAATCCAGTGTTGTCGAAAGAAAAAGTGTACTTTCCAGTCCAATGTAATGGGTTCTATACAAGTTACGTCTAAATGTCTTTTTAAAATTCAGTCAAAAAGTCATTCAAGTCGAGACTGGTAACGAAAAAATGCATTCTTTTGAGTGCAATATCATGGGCTCTTTACAATGGTGAAAACGACACCATGGATAAGCCAGCCTGTGGAAGACCTGTGACGATGAATACGGATCAAATCATGTAAAAAATCGAGTTAGACCCGCATGTGGCATTATGTGACATCGCCCAGAAGATGGAAGTTTGTCATCAAACCATTTTAAACCATCTGCAGAAAGCTGGATACAAAAAAAAGCTTGATATTTGGGTGCCGCATGATTTGACGCAAAAAAAAACTTCTGGACCGAATCAACGCCTGCGATATGCTGTTAAAACGGAACGAACTCGACCCCTTTTTGAAGCGGATGGAGTGACTGGCGACGAAAAATGGACCACATTCGACAACACCAAACGAAAACCAACACGTTGTGATCGAAGGCCTGTGAATCGTCCCAAACAGTGGTCAAACCGGGATTGGCGGCCAGGAAGGTTTAGCTGTGTGTTTGGTAGGATTGGAAGGGAATCATCCACTATGAGCTGCTCCCATATAACCAGACGCTTAATTCTACTATCTACTGAGAACAACTGGGCTACTTGAAGCAGGTGATCGACCAGAAACGTCCAGAAAAGTGGCTGTCTGAGTCTTCGCAAATAAAGACGAGGCTTCTATGAGGGGGGTATTATGAAGTTACCGTCTGGATGGAAACAGATTATCGAACAAAATGGTGCATATTTGAGCTAAATCCGATCACTGTAACACTTTATAAAGCATTGAATGCAGAGTAAAAAAGCGGAAGGGAGATATTGTGGAATTCGACATATTAATCAGATAATGAAATACATTGTAAGCTATTAATACATCAACGCGGAGATTTGAAGACTCGCAGTTATACAGAAAACTTATCGTTATGGAGCTCTTGAGGCATTGCAGTGAATGAATTGATCGGAAAGTACGGGTCGATGTGTGAACATGAATGCTTATAATTTAATTCTAACTCGGGGGACGGTTCAAAAACTACCCAACTTGACGTTCGCTTCAAAAATAATCTAACTCGGCGATCGGTTCAAGCCCCACCTACCGCGACGGCCCTTTCAAGAATCACCTTATTCTAACGCATATTTTATGTCTTAAATTTTGTGGTGGCAGTCCTGGAGGATTAAATTTTTAATTTTTTCAAGAATTATACCCCAATTCTAGAATTTATTTCTATCATTCATTTGTTTAAATTTAGACATCTGCGCTTATGCGTTGGGACACAACAATGGCAATTAATCCAGTCATATAAATTTATAAGCAGAATGGGTAGGAAACAAATGAATCTTATTGAAGTATTGCAAAGCCTTTCCAAAATGTTTGTCATTTTCGTATAAATGTTCTGTACGAATGTACTGTTTGTCGAAAATACTCTAATAATTATATGGAACAATTGATATAATTCGCCAATATTCATTTTACAATGTATTTTGTCCTGTGGATACTAGATATTCTGCACAAACAGCTGTATTTAAAATGTTTAAATATGAAATATATATTAAAATTTATACATTAAATGTTTAAATTCGAATAACTGCTGTAATTCTTTTCGATTTTTGGCGATTTAAAATTTGTTATAATTTTAATACGTTCCAGATCCGGATTAATTCTCTCAGATAGTAATAAAAATGTCAGAAATAAAATTGATCCTTGAAAAAAAGCTTTTTCTAATCGAATAGTAAATTCATATTTGTAGAAAATTAAGTTTAATAATGTATGAATTGTTTAAAAGTTTTAGTTGATATTGCTATATCGTCAATACATGTTGTCGTTACTGTAATAATTTCATTATTACGATGTTTAGGGTTATTTATAAATTTCATGTTTTCTTCATCTATTTCTTTATTATGAAATTCAAAACTAAAACTTTTACTTATTTTCTTATCATTTATTTACAAGCACGGTGCTCTAATATAAGATACATTTTACCTTTAAATAAAAACACGATGAGCGGACGAGAATCTTTAAGTAACAGAATTTGATCAATAACGATACGTTAAATCAGTTCTTGAAAAATATTTACCTTCATAACATTTTTGCCAAGGCTGCGGGGAGCTTGCTCCCAACATCTCGTGCTAACTCTGGATCATACAAATATTCTACTAAATTAAGCGAGCGCAATGTCACCACCGCGTGCATTAAAATTGACGCGAACTTAGGTGTGCTAATTTTTCCTAGGGACAGGTTGGGTAGACCTTGAATGTCCTTGTTCACTTCCGAAGTGTCTTTTCAGGGATTTTATAATGGCGCTTTGTCCGGGTAACAACAATATGCTCACCATTTCCCGCGCTCCGCGATTTACCGCCTTGAAAATTCGATCGAAATTCTCACATTCGGAGAACGCTCCAATCGCCGTGGTCATTTCAGATTGTACATCGTTGCGCGGCGCTTAAGGGACCGCGTGTACAGTTGTCTTTAAAACTGACGCCAGGCGCAAAATAGAATCATTGACGCGAGTGTCTTCGCTGAGGGCCGCGTTAGAATTTTACTTCCGCGAGAAATGTGTGTGTGATACACTTATCGCTTTCGGATTCTTGGTGACTGTTCATGTCCTCTTGTCCGTCAAGGTTGTAGTAGATAGTCGACCTCTCCTCGTACGCGATCAGTTTCGTGGTATCTGGCTGCCGTCGCTGATCCGCATTCCCGTAGTCGATGATTTGGATTGCTGGAGTCAATGGTGCAGGAAGTTGGTCGAACGCTCCGGGAGTGCACTTGGCCTTGATTTTTCCGAGCGCCATGTCCGTTTGAAATTCACTCCTGTTTCCACTTTCCTCCAATTGTATCCGTCGATATTGTCCCGGGTTAGAATAGTCATACGGAAAATCCGTAGACACGGCGGAGCAAGTCTGGGCGCTTGCTGCTATAGGAACAAGGAAAGAAGATAAAAGGGCGAACAAATAATATACGCGCGAAAATTTAAAGATTAAATAAATATTTATTATAATTAAAAATAATAATTCGCCCGACAATATTTATGACGCGCGCAACCTAACACTTTCTATCTCTCACTTTAACGACGTGGGAAATTCCGGCATTAAATTAATATAATACAATGCTACTTACTAAAGCAGCGGCGACTCGTAGCTTGGCGGGAAAGTATTTGACCGCTCAGTTGTACTCAATCTTGGCAATAATCTCCTCGACTGTAAACGGGAGGAGTTTTGCCGTCACCCACAAACTAAGATGCACTGCTGTGCACGCAACTCTATCACAATTATTATTATTCAATACTTCGTTTCTTCTACTTCTCGCTTATCTTTCACTCTTTCTCGTTAAATATTCTAGAAAAATGCACGACGCGAAATGCTCCTGCTCTTTAAAAGTCTCGGGCCCTTCCGCGTCCCGAGAGACACTGATGATTTTGTACGATCGAGCAAGAATCGAGGGCCGATCATGCGCCTAAAATTGCCCTCTTTCCTTGATTAGACGCCGCGGCCGGGCACGCTAATTGCCGCGCTGCACCGAAATTCGAGCCTCTCGTTGCCTCCACCCGGTTCGAGGTCAAGATTCCGAGCACACGCTTAATACAGCGGCGACCATGACGAGATACTCGTCGCAATTATGTAGTAAATAGTAAACAAAAAATTAATTTCTTGAAAATTTTAGGTATATTCAGTTATTGATCCGTAATTAATTAAAATGATTATCACTCCATAATGTTATCAACAGAGTCTTATACAACTAGACTATTAGAAAGAACATTTATGACTGCAAGAACTGTAAGTTTTAAAAAAAGTTGCACTGAAATAGGAGTAAAATCATTTTTTGTTTGATGTGTCCATTGGTGGAACAGTCAATAGTTTGCTAATTGTCCATTTTACAGACATCTGTAATTAATGTGGTAATTAAGCATTGAAGCCACAGGGATTTTGTAAATAATTCTAGATTGTAATCCTCGCCGATAGTTTTTTAGTGTATATGTGTATTGTACGAATGTAGTTATTTATCATCCATTTCACTTATACACATTGTGTGTACATTATACGAATGTATGTATAATTGTAATTCAACTAATAAATAAAGTGTAATCTAGTTGAATAATTGTAATTGGGAATGCTTGTAAATTCTCTCAGTTAATATATAAAAAAACCCAAATTCTTAGTCCTAATATTTATCTAGCATTGATTCTTTCTCCGTTTTTGTTCTCGTTTTGATTTTTTGCGAATTTGATTAGGCATTTTTTCGGTATGAATTAGTTGTTTAGAAAAAGTATAACATTTTTTTAAATAATATATTATTTTAATCTAAATCGAATAAGAAACATAAAATTATACAATATTTACAGGAACATAAAACTGATGAAATGCATACTGCTCTTATGGAAGCTTCAATGGACGGTCATGTAGAAGTAGCGCGTTTATTGTTGGATTCTGGAGCACAAGTTAATATGCCTACAGATAGCTTCGAATCTCCATTAACCTTAGCTGCATGTGGTGGTCATGTTGATCTCGCTATGCTGTTAATTGAAAGAGGGGCAAATATTGAAGAGGTTAATGATGAAGGTTACACACCTTTAATGGAAGCTGCTAGAGAAGGACACGAAGAAATGGTTGCCCTTCTATTAAGTCAAGGTATGTATAAAAACACAGTAATGTAAACATGTAGCACTAAATTTTTTCCAAAAGTAAGATTTACTTAATCTAACAAAATTGAAAAAATCTAAATTAAATTTTTACCCAAATTTAATCGTATAATGTTTGATCAGTAAAACAATTACATCCTTGTCATTCTCATCGTTTTAGTAACTTCCCCAGCCGCAGCCTCTGGTAGTTATTACAATATACCCGCCTAGATGTTTATTATCGCTCCAGTAGTTAACCCACGATGATCTTCGCAGAATCTTTCTTCACTTCCTATTAGTTGTAATATGTTCATTCCACTTAGCACCTATTACTTACTATATAAATTAATTTCAAAAGTGTCAAAGTCTTATTCTCAACCCCTACAAAGCATTTAAATAAATAATAGAACATTGGTTTAAATGAGCGAATATGAGAGCCCGAATTAATATAATCTGAAGAGAAGAAAAATCATTATTTTATTATGAAGAAAATTAATATTTTTATAAACTAGCTCAATATGGGCCCTTCCGGTTAAGAAAGATTTAAGTATAATACTTTTGCTTTAAACGAGGTAGGCAGAGAAGTAGCAACTTCATTCTCCAGACTAAGATGGAATTTAAAAAAACTAAGGCAGACAGTATTTTTTTCGTAGTCAGACAGTATTTTAAAAATTAAGCCAATCTCGATAGAAACAAAATATGCACATAGATTTTTGAAAAAATAACAGTTATCTCACATCAATAATCTTGTATTGGCAGTAAAAAGTATCCACAGAGTTAATAGCAAAACTCACTGTATTAATGTCGACAACAAGAATAAAATTTATCTATGAATGGAGCGAAGGAATTTCCTTCCCATCCAAGTAGAGATCAGCATTTCAGTTATCAATAATTATTTTATGATTATATTTTAAATGAAAAAACGTAAACTACTCGATAGTTTCGAACTCTTCAGCATAGACATACGAGGTGACCTATAAATAGTATTAATAATATGAATTAAGAGGGAAGGTTCTGCATGAAGTAGATAAAGTATTTTGGCAACCTCAGAATATAAAATCCTATCTATGACTTCAAGCTCTAGCCAGGTTTTAACTACATCGAACATATTATGTATAGTATCAACACAGTGCTATCGAAGCAATGCTAAATTTTTCTTTTTTCTGTTCGAATCGATTACCTCTGGATATATTCAAGTATCGACACGATTTTTTTAAAAATAAGTTAAGGTAATCAATAGCTCACGTACAATGTGTATTAAGATCAATATGTAAATTAGGAAAAATAGGAAAAAGGCAGGATTTTCATAAAAATATAAGAAACCTCACTTTATAGTAAATTCAATTTTTTTATATCTTATTTTTTATCTCTCATAGTATAATCTTGATATAACTAGGTCATCTTTCACTTTCTATCAACTTAACAAAAATTATTTAGAATTTTATCTTTCATAGCACAAAAAAAAATAGAATTCCGCTTATTTGCTGTTTGGTTTATAACGACTTGTTTTTACGCCGAATACCCATACAAAATTTTTTAAATTACTTTTTATGAGTAAAAAATATCTAGTGAAATATTGAACTCATAATTTCTATTATTCTTAGCATTGTTTTAGCCAATAAACTATAAAAGTTGCGAAACTAAGAAATGTTTATTCGGTTATTATAAAATGAAACCTGTCTTACTATAATCTTACTATAATCAATAAAAATGATTTTAAACATCTATCTGTATTAAACGCTTCTGTTATACGTGAATTTCGCTTATAATTCAATTTATAATTCATGATGTTTAACTAGATTTTATCTGTTTTATATGAAGTACCTCTGTAGGCATAAGGCATGTAGTTTAGTGCAATTATCGAAAATCGAGGTGTAAAAGGTAGGCGAAAAAAGATTGGATTGGATCCGGAATATCGTTAATAATGTGTTCTTCATGCTATAGCGCGTAACAGAGAGCTTTCCTCAAATTTTAGAGAAAGTCGGCGGAAACAAAGTTGAGCACAAAGTTGTACATAATATTCATTTTTCATAAAGGACATATTACTCAATACAGATTGTTTTTGCTATTATTGGCGATGTGCTTGTTCTAGCGTCGTACATGATCATCAGCAATGGCCCCGATTCCTAACTTGTATTCAAACGGCAATTAAACATCCAGAACAGTAAAAAAGCCTATTTCTTATTTTATTCGTGGTGAGACAGGTTAACGCGTCTCATTCTTTGTGAATTATGTAGAGCCAGAATCCGTCATCTTAAGTTCAAGTTTGAGTTTTGTTTTCTTCTGCCGAGTTTCGTAAATTTTAATTGTCTGGAACTATACTACATGATAGCTGAGGTAACATTTTTCTTTTCGGGCGAAACTGTAACATGCACCCCGCGAAGATAAAGGTATTTTAAAAACGGTAAAAATCTAGCCCCCGCGGCCGAAAAGTGCAGTCAAAGAGAGTAAAGGAAATACCCAATGGGCGAGAGTAGAGCGGAGCTATCGGGGCTGCAAGGCAAGCAGCAGGTCTGGCCCCGCCCTTTAGGCTTAGTCGCGTGCCCATTCGTCGACTTCTGAAATTGTCAATAAGAGAACGCCGAGTGACTGCGCGGCGGGTGAGGGGAAAGGAGGTTAGCAAGAGTCGTATGCAGGACGACCGCCAATTCCCCCGCCGCGGTACTCATTGGCTGCGCTGCGTCAATTAAGCCGCGTTTTTAGGCCGCGGGCGCTGGATTTTTACCATTTTTTAAACTCCTGTATCTTCGCTGGGGTGCATGTAACAGTTTTTTGACCGAAATAAAAAATGTTTAGAATTGCCTCAGTTATTCTGTGGTATAGCTGGAGATAAGTAATTCAAAGACAGCTTATAATATTCGCGTTAGAGATACGGTCATGTACTGTAAAATACTCGCACCTCCCTTTTTTAGGTAAAGTTTTCAAACACATGAGTGTCATTACACAAAAACGTTCTAAATGTCTTAAACTATCAACCGTTGTTTACGCAAATGGTTTGTGAAAAGTATTAATTAAAAGTTACGGTTATACAACCCAATCTGACTCATTTTTGAAGCGCATGGTGACTGGCGACGAAAAATGAATCATATATAACAATATCAAGCGAAAACACACAGTTCGTTGATGACTCGTCAGAAGCTACGGGAGCTCGGATGGGAGGTTTTATCGCATTCAACATATAGTTACCACCTGTTTCTGTCAATTGTGAATGCCCGTAGTGGTATAAAGTTGAGGCTTGTTGATGCTGACCGAGTTCTTCGCAAATAAGGAGGGGGGCTTCTACGAGGCGGGTACTATGAAGATTATATGACAAGCAGATTCGTTACACCAGTTTCCTATTTACTTAGTTTCGTTCCCTATAATTATACCGCCGTCTTTACATTGGGCCGGGGTATTCCCCCGGCCGTCCCGCCGGTGCCGCCTCGTCGGCTGACGCTGTATATTATTTCGCGTTGACAACGCCCGGTGCGCGTCTAGACTTGTGTGTTGTGCGTGTAGCAGGGCCGCTACAAATATAAAGTAAAAAAGCGGAAGGGAGATATTTGCCAACCTTATATGCACTAGGTGTACCGATACGAAGTGAGCATATTTAGAAATTAAAGACTAATTTTAATGGAAAAGTGAAAAACATTTTATTTATAATATTGGCAATTGCTGTTTTCACATCACGCCAATACAATAATTTGTCATTTGAAGTCAACCAATCAGACACCCAATGTTTAATTTGCTCATAGAAATCGAAGTGCTGCTCAGCCAATGCATGTCCAATCGATGAAAACAAATAGTAGTCGGAAGGATCCAGATCTGGTTAATGCAGCAGATGGGCTACCAACTTTCGGCTTAGTGCTTCGATTATATCCTGAACCGCTTTTGCTTTGTGTGCAGGTGTATTGTCATAGAACAAAATTACCTTCTTGAGTCTTCTGGCCCATTCTAGTAATTTTTGGATCAAGGCATGATTCAAATCGATCATTTTTTATCGGTTGCAACCGGTATTAATTGTTTCACCAGGCTTTAACAACTTGTAATACACCACGCCACTTTGGTCCTACCAAACACACAGCCTTGATAAATCTGGTTTTGCAGTCAATATTGAAAATTGTCCCGGATTATAACCCATTTTTGCGTTTAGCATTCTTGAAATAGATTTGTTTTTCGTCGCCATTAACAGTTCGATTGAAAATTGATTTTCTTGGCATCTTTGAAGCAAAATTTCACAAATGTTTTTTTCAGGTTTACATCCATCTTTCGTTTAATTCGTATGGACCCATTTTCCACACTTTTTTTCTTCACTTTTTTTCGATAGCTTTTAAACAGTCAGAAATTGTTGCTTGTGCATCATTTAACATTTCTGTCTTTTGCTTTTGAATTAAAGTATCATCGTCATTAAATATCGTTTGTAATTCGGTGTTTACAAATTTTTCTGTGGCCTTCCACGTTCTTCATTCGTCACACCAAAATTATTCTTTCTAAACCGTTGAAACTATCTTTGGCATGTTATTTTTGATTGAGCATGATTACAATGTCTCAACAAGCATTCGATGCGATTCTACAGTACTTTTCTTCGATTAAAAATAAAAAATTAATGCTTTCCACAAATCGTCACCTTCTAGTACAAAATTCAACATTTTGAATACGTTGAAAAAATATGATGTTGTTTGTTCAATGACTTAATGTATATTATTATTATAATTGTCATTATTATTATTATTATTATTATTATTATTATTATTATTTGGAGTTGGAGCTTAAGCAGACCTCCAGACACATGAGTAATCTCTTGGCGTCCTTCGTGTACGTTTATCAATCTTAATGAATCAGCCCCGTTGCCTACCAGAAAGACAGTATATTGGGGCCGTGCCTTGTACCTATCTCTTCAGCCTCCAGGAAGGGTATACCAATGGATTATATCTTCCTAGATAAGGCAGGACAGCTACAAAGTATATGCCCAGTGGTTTCAATTCTCTCGTAGCAGAACCTATAGAAAAGGTCTCTCGCTAAGCCCATTCTGCACTTGTGTGCTTTGAGGCTACCGTGTCCTGTTACTATTTTCACCAGTAACCTAGCTTTGGTTTTGTTTAGTCGAAATATACGTTCGGACCAATCTTTTGCATTGTTGCCGTAACGAAGATCTTGGTTTGACCATACATGGTGACTTTATTCCATAAACCATATGTCATCTCCTCTGGCCATCGTCTATTCTCTTTTTTATTTGATGTATACTAAATATACTTAACGACAAAAGAAATTAAAGATTGTAAGCATGAGTTCATAATCAGCTCAGATACCGATTTCGTTATTACTAAAATACTTTTAATTTGGTGTGGTCCTTCAAACAAAGGAAAAAAAGTTTTGGTTTTGTCAAGTGAAGTCGAATAATAAAACGAATGATAAACACTCGACTATTTACTCATAGTAAAGTAAATAAAAAATACTAAATCATTAATTATTATACATCCTTTAAAGTTCTTAAGTATATTTTACTAGCTAAGTTAATATATATTTATGTGAAAGATGTTTTGCATCTGGAATATCAATCAATTTTTTAATTTAATGAATTGTTTATTTGATCAAAGTTCTTAAATTAAAGATTTTTACTATTTTTAATAAAAATTACTTTCAATTAGTATGTTTATTTAACCGAAACAATTATAAATATTCTTTCCAATTCTCGCATTACTCGGTCTATTGGATTATATTCTAGATGATGTATAAAGCTGTATTGTACTTTGATGCCCCTGACTTCTGAGCACGTTTTCCAAGCAAGCAACGTAAATTGAATGCCATTATCGTTTAAGATGCGTTTAGGTTTGCTATAATGAGGAATATAATTATCGAATTGTTAATGGTCGCCTGTGTAGTTGCCTTTGGAAGTGGCCTATTATAGTTCACTGTGACGGATTTTACTAAGCTCAGCTCTTGATCGGTTCACCTACCTATTAAGCTACCAGAGTAGAATGGCAAAGGCGAGTAGTTTTAGAAGGAGGTAGGAGGTAATGGATGATTCGAAACGTGAGATTGAGAAGTATAAGAAATTTAGTGTCTGCCCGTCAGTCCCATAAGTGGGGGGGGGGGGGAGGGGAGCGCGTATGATACGTAGAAGTATTACTCATGTATAAAGACGATTCCGGATATCAAGGCGGTCAGTAAACTCCGATAAAAATCACATAATCTCCCGTTTATAAGCGTGGCGATCAAGTTCTTAGTAAGGAATTATAATTTTTTGGGATCCCGGGGAGTTACGGGAACTTTGATGGTAAGTAACAGTTAGGGTTAAGCTAACGGCAGATAGGCGTCAGCCGCGCTTTAGCCTGGTTTAAGCTTAAATGGAGGGATTTTCCTCTTCTGTGTAGAGATAATGCGTTTATCAGTTGACCCCTCATCTCATTAATTAGGCTTTGAGATGCGGTACCTTCTTTACAATACCGGCGTGTCTGATTGATTGACAACTGATTATTTATTTATAACTTTATTCAAGGTCATAGAAACAATTGTCCTTATCTAGAGTGCTTAAGAAAATTTTAAATGACATCCTTAGTATTTAGCGTCAATTTATAACAATGTTATTGTTGATTGATTTCTTTAAAATCTTTAATATTATATGTCACATTTTCTAGCACTATCTAAAGTTTTTCTCACTGGATTACTCTAAATCAGTTTGTTAATGAGTTAGATAGTATCTCTGACATTGTGAACATGTAGTTTACAGGACTAATCGTACTATTATTAGTTTTGTTACTTTTACGCTTGATATTATTATTATATTTTATATTTTGATATGCAAGTGTTCTCAGAAATTGCGACAGCAATGAAAATGTATTAAGCTTCATAACATTCTCATATAAACCACCTCTATTAGGCGTAGTCACAAAACATTTTTTACTGTATAATTCAGATAAGAAAGTTTGTGTATAGAATGTTTTTATCTTATAGGTTTAGATTTTTGTTCTGCCATTATCTACGACTGTCTATGTCATCATAAATTTTTCTTGAATACTTCTTCGTCGTAGATACAGAGTGATATCATTTTAGCTATACTGATTGTGGATTCAATATTATTCTACGTGTTGTTCGTAAGATCTTGTATTTTTGTTACTTTACTGCGCACAGTAGCCTTTCCCGGTGGAGGACTCTTCGACATGCCGGTCGAACTATTGCTACATCGATATGCGGCCCGGGTGGTTTGTCCCACAGTTGGACTGCTGCTTCTTTGTGCCGGTGTACTCACGCGTTAGCCCTATCGGTTTTCTCGCATCGTCGGTGAATTTAACCCCCCATCATTTTGCGAGTGGAGGTCGGACGGTGGCTGCACGTAACATTCCCGCACCCTGCACTTCCTCTCCTTCGTCCTACTTTATGCATCGTCTTGATCCGTCTTAGGTGTCTCTCGGCGGTTCTCTCTTAGTGACATTGTTACAACACTGCACTTCATTTGTAACAATTATTAAATTACTGTAACATCTGCAAATTTATTTATTTTATTAATGTTTTGATGAAAAAATATTTAGAATACCTTTCCTCTCTATCTATCTGAATATTGAAATTGAAAGTCAACCAAAGAATTTATATAGTGCAATACCGTGAAAATAAGCCTTAAGCTATAACCCTAAAAACGTACACATACTTGTATTACGACTCAACGTTAACCAATAAATTGAAAACACCTATTAACATTGAAAGCCGACTCTTCAATTTATTATTTGTGCATACACGGCTTCTTACTCCAACAAGATCTTATAGAAGACAGAAATGAATCTAATTAATTGTTTATCTTTGGGGGTCCTTTTTTACCTTATTCGCTATTTCCAAATTGAAACAAACGATATCCATGGATGTGAGTTTTAATTGATTATACTTTTATTCTGAATAGAGATTTTTTATTTATAATTATCTACATATGTATGAAATTTTTAGTTAAGATTGAAAATTAAGTTAGTTATAAAAATATATTGGTTAGTTCTCTGCAAATTTCAAAGCTGCCATCGCGAAGGACTATCCCTCATATGCACGAGTAGACGGACGTCGGCTTTGTGCGGCCTCCATATTTCCATGGTTTTTTTATCGAGTATGGGTAAAATGTTTTGAAGTATTTATTTAAATAGAGGAAATATTCCTGGTTCAGGGATGAAAATCTATCGAGATAAACAAATGTTATAGTGAATCATTTACTTAGAAATCGCTACAATCAACGCAACGCAAGGCTAATATGCACGATATTAATTGCATCTTATGCTATCTATAAAGAAAATAGAATGGAAATTTATAAAAGAATTTTATGATTCAAAAATATTCCCACTATACAAACAGAATTTGTACAAGAACCAAATATACTAGCGTATAAAATGGTAATGTTTTTGATAACATGTAATTTAAAAATTACGATGAGTATTTAGCTGTTGTCGTAATATTACTGAGTTTCTTGTTTGCAATCTTATCGTAAGCTTGGAGGACTGTATATATGCGCAAATTTACGATGCTAGGCCGCGAGATGACTGCAGCTGCTGATCAAGAAAAGAAGGCAATTACACATACGATTGGTCCTCGATTTTTGCTCGATCACATCATTTTTTAGCAGTCTCAGGATACTTAAGGGTCTAAAATCTAAAAGTGTGCATTAGTAGAACAATGTAGTTAATGGTGAAGTTTAGGCCGAAATTAAGGCCATATGAAAGGCATTGTAGGATTCAAAATACTAAAAGAATTAAAGAAAACAGTTGTACTTCAAGAAAAAATATTTAGCGGAAAAATATATGTATTTGAATAAATAAGAATATAAAAGAAATAATTCTGCTTCAAATATATATTCTAATTGTTTGGATAAATAAGCGAGGACAGGGAAGAGGACATTCAAAATAAATAATTAAATCATGAATTCATGTAATTTGTATTCACAAGAATGTCAGGAGGTTCGTAGCACTTAGCCCTCTCCTGCCACGAGTCAGTCTCCAATCAATTCGCGTTCTCACCCCGCCACTTTACCTACTTTTGCCATTTCGATTAAAATCTTGGCTTTGTTTCTGCGGCTGGACTTTTATCAGGCTGAAGATAGTCTTAAACTATGCTGGATTGTGTTGAATTCGAAAGTGGTACCGCATTGACTCTCCATCCCATGTACACCATAACTCGGTGACGCGTCATTACGATGCCTTAGAAGTCGTAACTGCTAAGTAATTCTTCATATATTTTGACGTGCAAATTCGCTGTTTTCGTATCGACGATCAAAATTTAAGGTGTTGGTAAAGGGCAAATCTAAAACCATAAAACCTTCAACCATCATAGTGGACAAGTTTTGTGTATCAATTTTTGTCAAATAACACTTTGAGATACAAGGAAGGTCGAATATATTGAAAACACCCTGTATACAAACATATCTTTTAACAATAACGAATGTTTCTCAACACATAAATTCAAGTGATGCATCTTATAAAATTATCTTTCTGATTCTTGCAGGAGCTAATATTAATTCACAGACTGAAGAAACTCAAGAAACGGCTCTTACGTTAGCTTGTTGCGGTGGTTTTCTCGAAGTCGCGGACTTTCTTATTAAAGCTGGTGCCGATGTTGAATTAGGTGCTTCTACACCTCTCATGGAAGCTGCACAGGAAGGACATTTGGACCTTGTACGGTATTTACTTGAAACGAGTGCAAACGTACATGCACAGACACAGACAGGTGATACAGCATTAACATATGCTTGTGAAAATGGACATACGGATGTGGCAGATCTTTTATTACAATTTGCGGCTGATTTGGTAATTTATATTTTATTAATTTTTAGTTTTTAATAATAATTAAAATTTTCTTGATTATTTTTAAATATTTCTCACTACTCTGAGTTCATGTGTTTTTTCGGAAATATTAACTTATCAAAGTTTATGATGTGTTCATCTTAACTAATATTGTTTATATATCGTACACAGAGATTGAGTAGAGGATAAGTCTGCGAGTACTAAAAATATTTACGGCTTTTTATTGTCATCTATTAATTAACTTAAATATATTCACAAGTTTTGTGAACCTGATTCCATAATTTCAAGTGTTTGAATGTAGGTATACAGTAGAAGTTCAGCGAAATATTTTATCGTGAAGGTTCAAGAGAAGAAATAATTTTTAAAAACAGGAAGCAAGGTGAAGAAAATATGAGTGTTTGAAAATAACAACAAAGAAGGAAACATGTAGATACGTATGTTAAAAAGAAAAATTGGATAGGTGTGAAGTGAGCTAAAAAAATGTCGAAGGGAGGAAGAAGTCGATGAAAGAGAAGAATGTTATGGAATAAGAACATTTTATATCAAACATCCTGAAGAATTAAATTGGCAGCAATGAGTTACTGAGCACCGGATTTGGAACCTCCATTGCTGCTCCTCGTCTTCAAATTTTAGAGAACGCGATATTTTGATCCAAGGTATTGGATATTCTCTTTCCACTATCAAATTTAACACGCTTAGATTACATTCATTAACATCAGTGGGTTATATGAATATCTGTCATTCCACTTCATTATCATTGTTCTTATTTTCATTTTTGTACTCACGGTATGAATGTGTCTAAGATTATGTTGATTGGTAGGAATTAATCGAAAAATTATATATTGTAAGTATCACTGCGCTATGTAAGATGAAATGTGATAGTATATAACTTGATTAAGAACCGAAATATTTTTCAGAGGCATAAAACTCCTAATCGTTTTATGCATTCGAAGTATTAACTGCGTAGATTCTTTACGGGGCCCCGGAGTTCTGTTACAAGTTTTGCTTTTTAATGTCGGGGATCACTTTAACGAAACTACTTCTACATAGGTATGCTACTGTACATTACTATCGGTAGTAGTTTATATTTCCATTTGCATTTCAACGTACATATCACAGATGGACATATTTTCTGTGTATGTGAATAGGGGAGGAGAAACGCAAAAGCGCTGATTAGGTGCAGTACATATACGGTATTGAGCGTTATGTAACATGCATTATAGCTGGCTCTTACACGAATAACACGAAACACATACTCGTATATTACGCCTGGGTGTCGCCGAAAAATTCTTCGATAATGTTTCTCTCCAAATCCGAGAGAGAGACAGGTACATATTTATTTATTTTAATTATAATTACAAAGAAAATTACATGTCAAATTTAAAAACATAGAAACAATATTGCACAGCACAGCATGACTTATCAATTCAAAAAATTAATATCACAATAATTATAGCACGTCAAAATAGAATAATAATCACAGGTGGAATATAGCGTCAAACAATATAAAAACAAATATATATCAGTCAATACATCCGTACATTCTAACAGTCGATAAAAATAATACAATGAGAAATGATGAATAAGTAAATTGAAGGCTCAATGAAATTCCCTATGTGATGCCATACTACGAATGCTGGACAGTAGATTGTTTTACAGATGAGGCCCTTGAAAATGGAAATATTTCTATCAGATTTATCTTAGTATGCATCCATGGAACTAGAAGTTCTATAGGATCACTTCTAACAGATGGACTAGAAGCATAAAAACAGAAGAGGCAAGTGAGATACTGTGGTTTTTTAAGCTTTGAAATCTTATTCTTGTATAAACGCATGAAATGTTTTCTTTAACTGTCAAATCTTATTCATTAAGTGATAGTTGAAATAGATTGATCAAAAATTTCATACGGTAAGGTTAAACATCTGTCAAAATAACGACAGCACCACATTAGTGAGTTTGTTCGATCGAAGATTTTGGTTTTCGATCCAAATTCTCGTCATTCAAAATATAAATGAATGATGATAGCTTCAATGAATTTCAATGGCTTTCATTTAAAATAAACTGCTGCTGAGACTTATCGAATGCTCTCAAGCGCTTACAGCGAAATTGCTGTTCGTAAAAGAATATATTGTGAGTGGTTTCAACGCTTTAAGAGCAGTGATTTTTTGTAGTTCGGCAAGATCGCAGTGTTAATGGTGGAGGAGTCGCACTTTATATCGACAAGCAATTCCAAGTAAGCGTACTCAAACACTGATGGGCCTGGAAGGCCAGGGGTGTTGGAGTCGGCAGCGTTCAATTCTATTGAGCTCTGGGAGGGAACAGTAGTGTCTATTTCTGAGATTGTAAAAAGCCTTAATGTTGTGCTTGACACAGGACTAACCTGGATACCACATATTGAAATGATCTGGTATATTTTATGTACTTGCAAATCTACAAGATCTTACGGCTGCATAAGCAGCGAGACGGGAATTAGATCTTTCTCTGTTCGAGGTGTTCATCGGTAGAACAGACTGCCATCCTGCATAAGGAAAGCATCCTCTTTTTCTCGCTTCAGGGGGCTAGTGATGAAAGCATTCAAGGGGTCAGAATATCACAATGGAATTTTCTAGTCAGTCGTCCTTATAATCTTGTTTTAATCTGTTCCCTAAATTAGTTGTATGAGTGTATCTTGAGTATGTGTAAACAATAATAATAAGATCGCGCTATGAATTAAATACATTAGAATTCGTCAATTAGTTAAGAAATAATGTGAGAAATAATGACAACATCGGTAATAAAAGCGAGAATCGACAGTCAGTGGTGAGGGTGTGCTTTTCATTCGGATGGTTGACTGCACTAGTGTTAGGTCATGATGAGCTTTGATGTCGCTCTCGGCAACATTATGTTTGTGCTCGCCTCTTTCGTACTAGGTAACCTGGTAGCAGCTGTTGGATTCGGTGCTTAACCTGGAAAGTTATTTAACGGGATTTCTGAATAATCATCACTGTCATAACCGTTAATTAGGATTAATTTATACTCGATAAATGTTAATTTCGTTGTTAATTCATTGATTATTTATTACTAAATCGTTCATATTATTTTTGTAACTCTGTGGCCAGGGTGAGAAATCCGTACATTAAATATTTGTGATGAGCTCTCCGTGAATTTAATTGATCTGGATGGAAAAAACTGGTAGTTTTTCATTGAAAGCGGAGTTAATGAATGTGAATTTACTTAGAAGTAGTAAGGGGGGGGGGGTGCATATGGAGAGATTCCGACTTAGTCTACACGATTATCTTGATTATTACCTATTCGGTGCTATTGAGACCTAATGATGACATGGATGGTGACATTGAAATTAATGAGTTTTCTATAATTCGGTAGAATCTCAACATTAATCCTCCGATTTGTGTAGCAGATCAGGGGTAACCGAGTACTTGATCCATTTTGTGCATAATCGTATGTCTCAGCCTATATTAGTTTGTGATCTTTACAAGCTTCCTAGTGGGTCCGGGTGATAGTCACAATTTCTTTGTTTGGGATCCGATCTCCGACTTTTGCAGATTATGTATGTCTATTTATCCTATCTCTCATACCGCCACTTTTCAAACATTTGTACCAGACACTGGCTGCATAGCGGGTACTGGGCTCGATAAGTCCGTGCATCCACTTGCAGGCTGCTTTACGGCTTCCACCCCAGTCATTCCGCAGTACTGTACATAGTTTACTCACAGTAGAGGCAATCTTTTCACGCATACCAATAACATGCACGTTTAAATTCATTCGCTCAGACATTTTCACGACCACATATTTGACGTAGTCGTCGTACTTAATACGCCAGAATCGGTCCAGGATCTAGGTCCTCATATATCTACTCGCAATTTGCAGTCGCCCTTTCAACAACATGCACATTGTCTTACTTTCCAACACTTCCTCTCCGGCTTTTCCTTCCCATGCATACACCAGGCTCATACACTCAGTCGCCTTCGCTTCAAGTTCAGTTCGGAAGTTTGCAGTAACAGTTATTGCCAGGTCATCCTCTAAAGTGACTATCTTATCGTTCACTCTACAGAGCTCAATTAGCAGGGCGTACATACAGAGATTCCATACAAACGGTCCGGCCACTGAGCCCTGCGAACATCTTCTCTCAACCACTCTAACTACCTCATCCATAACTTTGGACGTGTAGACCCTGCGCTCACTGAAGTAGCACATCCGTACTGACGCAGACTGTCGAGTACGGCGGACTACCAGATTTTGTTGAAGACATCTTTGAAATCAACAAAGTCGCCTTATTCGGGGCATCACGCACATATCCTTTTAGTGCACCCATACGTCCTGGACGGAAGCCATATTGCCGCTCATTCTACTCCCCATTTATTCTGTTTCATTCTCTCCATCATTATTCTCTCCAACGCCTTTTCCAGACCATTCAGCAGATTGATAAGCCTGTACAAGCTAGGCTTTGCTTGTCTTTGCCTACGTTTTTGAGGTGGATAACGACTCAAGCAAGTTTCCAACAAGTTATGCAGCTACTTTATATATTCTGGAAAGCATGCATCGCGTGCTTGATAATGCAAGACGACTCCATCTACCTCCGGAGCTTTACGCTACCGGAGCCGCAATACTACCTCCCTGATCTCATTCATACTGAACTTGGCAGGAGCATTCCCTGGCTCAGGACCAGCGTCCTGTACCGTAGACTGCTTCCTGTCCCCTGGAAAGAACTCATCCATGAGCTGGTGAGCCTGCCACTAGCTTTGAGGCCAGCAGCAAGTTCAGTTTTCCTATTCATGTTTTTCGCTCTCGCATACTTTAAAACCACTCTTAGACTTTTCACGAATTCCGACTTATCCATCTTTCCGGCAAAGTTCTTTTCAAACGTGCCTTTGAGCCGGTTATCAGACATTCCACATTATAAAGTTTAACCTTGGGGTTTCCCTTATTTGATTCCTCAACATTCAGACCCACACTTGCAAATCTTTCACTCTTCGTTAACTTAGCATACTCATCTTTACTGATCGTATGGATCACGACTTTGCCGTTCTTGCAGAGGCTTGTAATAAGCGGTAGTCGGAGGAGGATGCAAAAACGCTCCTATCTTTTATAAAAAAAGAAATCTTTCTACAATAAAATGGGTATATCTCTTACTACTACAGCCGAAATATAAAATAACAGAAGAATAAATTTATACAATAGCTTTACAATTAAATTATTTTAATCGGTATAGAATTTTACTAAACGACGTGGAAGTCTTGTTCGTTCAAAAGACGCTTTTTGCTTAATGGGCGCATCTACTACAGAGTATAATGTATATATTATGTAAGCTGCGCTATTTATCCGTTGAGTAAAAATTAGTACAGTTTTGGTTCAAATATCCTATAACAAAAGTTGAAGTAAGTTTTTTTACCGTGCATAGTAGGATTCTCGAAGATTGTTTGGAAAATATTATCTTGTGACAGTTGCCAAAAAGTCATTTTAGGTTTTATCGATAACGGAGCTTTCAATGGAGATCGAAAGTATAACTCTTTTAATTTCCAAAATTATTCTATGTTCTTATCATTGTACGTTGATGGTATAAACCAGATACCTAGCAAGCCTTTATAGGAGTTTCCACTAAATATGTTGAGGCTGATCAAACAATATTCTTAGGCACACTCGCTATTATTTGTTTGCTTTTATTTGATTCTCGTATTAATAAAACCTCTTAGTATTGTCATAGTCGCCCGACTGCTAGTCTTTATTCTAGTCTCGTAATAGAGAAACTTAATTTCAACGTTAACGTGCAGGTCTTTAACAGTGCAAAATTTTCTTATTCGCGAAGAATATGGCAGTCACCTAGCAC
This sequence comes from Sycophaga agraensis, assembly GCA_018906755.1. NCBI lineage: Eukaryota > Metazoa > Arthropoda > Insecta > Hymenoptera > Pteromalidae > Sycophaga > Sycophaga agraensis. The sequence goes on from JACCIE010000090.1 coordinate 114,209, forward strand.
ATTAGAGTATGCAAAGCTAATTGATAAGACAAAATACTCAGATTCAAACAAGCGCAATGCTCAAAATGGCAAGAACACGGAATCATTATTACCCTCGGTCGTTTAAGAGTACCCCCTCCCCTCGTTCCTCGCTGCGAGGGAGCTTTTCCCCTTTGAAGAAGTCACTACTGTTTAAGAAATGTGTACCTCCTCTACGGAGTTTCGATAATAATATAATACTATAGAGGTTACCCGACAAGACCTTCACGATCGTCGAGCTCTCCTATTCCCCTCTTATTTACATCTAATGATGCTACAGTTGTAAAAGTTTCGTTTTCAGCATGGATTCATTGATTCGAAAATATTCAAAATATATTTTTAAAGAATAACTGTAAAATCGCAGTATAATAATAAATGTGATCTATAAATTAAAAGATATGTTAGAGAATATTGTTTTAAACTGAAACTCAGAGAAAAAAACCTTTATTTGACTAAAATTACGATACGGTATCCCTTCTTTGTAAGACACTATATGCTTATCTCCTTAACACCTATCCGCACACATAAGTTATGCGAACGTTATAATCATAGGTATAATTTTATGTTACATTTGGGGAAATTAAAGTAACCCTGACGGTCATCAATATAAAATATTTCTTCCACCCATAGAGTCGATTGCAAGACTCGTTAATTTGAAGGAAGAATATGAGACTGTAATAGACCAATTCAAACTACTTCGGGGGACACCTAATGTAGTAGAGAGTAGAAAAAGCTCTATCGTACGAGTCTGTTATGACGGGTATTCGCTTTCGGTCAGACAAACTAATTTACCTCGATAATCCGCGAAATAAATTTCTAGTTAATATCACATGATTGTATCAAATGCCTTTAAAAGTAATAGTATTATCATTATTCTTTTATCTACAGTTATTTCTAGGTCTTCGGTTAGTCTAGCAAGGCAGTTTCAAAGAATTTGAAAACTGAATAAGAGATTTGTTTACTGTAATTTTATTAATATTGCACAACATATGACTTCAAACATTAGAAACTAGTATCACATAAAGTACGTCAAAGAAAAATACAAATCACAAATGAAGCGTAGTGTCAATAATTTAAAATAAAAAAAATAAAATCAGCCACTCAAAAGACATTGATATTATCAAGCATATGATAATATAATACAAAGATAAGGGAGGTAGGGACATACTATCCCGTAGGTTTACGTGTCCCTTCATTGTCTTCTTTAACCCTCCAAGTGATCTAATACCACGAATTCTGGATGGCAGTTTATTCCGCAGATGAGCTCCATGAATACGGAAAGATTTCTTTCCTGCTTGAGTGTGTTTTCGTGGAATAGTTCGTGAACCAGTTCTCCAGAGTCACCCCGAACAACTCGATCGGAAGCATTAGAAGAGAATAGATTAGTGAGGTACTGTGACTTACGCAGTCTGAGGATTGTATATGTGTAAACGTAAAATATTTCCTTCAAATATCCAACAAAAACGATGCCTGTAGGGGGAGTAATATCACCATCCTATCTAGCACCTGTCATTTAACGCGCACATGAACTAAACGAGAACAATACACTGATGTACCTGTACTCGCATTGCTGAATGTCGCGGTCCTCCTGGCACGAAAATATCAGAAGCTCAAAATCGAATTCCTCAGCTCCAAAAGGAAGCCACGCAGGTAATGCTTCAGCTGTATCGAGCCTAGATAGATAGATAGATTTTAATTTCTCAATACAAAAATTACGATGGTGTACGAGGTGTGTTCAAAAGTAACGAGAATTTTTAATTTTCGCGAGTTTGGAGAGTCCGTCTGTATAAAAAATTTTTTTATTATATTGGTACTCATGCCCCTGAAGTACGATAAAATTTTCAGCAATATTCATTGCTTACTTTTTAAGTGGCAGCCGCTAGCGTAGACGTGTTTTTTCGAGCTCGGCGATTTTTGTTTGTGAAAAAAATGGATCAAAGAATATGTATTCAATTTCGCGTAAAAAATGAAATAAAGTGTAGTGAAGTTTGTAAAATGTTAACAAAGGCATATGGTGAGTCTGCTATGAGTAAAGCAAGGATTTACGAGTGGTATAAGCGTTTCCAAGATAGCCGCGAAAATGTTGAAGATGACGAACGACCCGGACGCCCAAGCATATCAACAACCGATGAAAACGTGAAAAAAGTGAAAGAAATGGTTATGAACGTTCGCCAAATCACAATCAGAGAAGTCGCTGATGATGTTGGCATATCAGTTGGCTCATGCCATGAAATTTTTTCGGATGTTTTGGGTATGAAACGTGTGGCAGCAAAATTCGTTCCAAAATTGTTGAATTTCAAACAAAAACAGCGGCGAATGGAAGTTGCTCAGGAGTCGCTAAATGAAGTTAATAACGATGCAGAACTACTAAAATATGTTATAACAGGTGACGAAACATGGGTATACGGTTATGACGTCGAAACTAAGGCTCAATCGTCTCAGTGGAGGCATTCTGGATCGCCAAGACCGGCGAAGGCTCGACAAGTGCGGTCTAATGTGAAGGTTATGCTCACTGTGTTCTTCCATTTTAATGGCATAGTGCATCATGAATTCTTGTCATAAGGTCAAACAATCAATAAGGAGTACTACCTACAAGTTCAACGCCGTTTGTGTGAAGGAATTCGAAAAAAACGCCCGGATTTGTGGCAAAACAATTCATGGCTTTTGCACCACGATAATGCACCTGCTCACACTTCATTGCTTGTTCGTGAATTTTTGGTCAAAAACAAAACTGTAACGATGCCTCAGCCTCCATATTCGCCAGATATGGCTCCATGTGACTTTTTCTATTTCTAAAAATAAAGAGAACATTAAAAGGCCGTCGTTTTGCAAGCATAGATGACATTAAAAGCGAATCGCTAAAAGAGCGAAAAAGCTAATACAAAGATCGAGTTCCAAAAGTGTTTCGAGGATTAGAAAAAGCGTTGGCAGAAGTGTATTATATCCGAGGGGGATTATTTTGAAGGGGACAAAATAGATATTCATGAATAAATAAATATTTTTTTCATAAAACAAAAATTCTCGTTATTTTTTTAACACACCTCGTATAACAATTATTTCATTTTGCAAAACATTTTATAATACATATAGAAAATTTAAATAATAATACTTTATCAGTCACGTATATTAAAACATCGCATATATCACAAATCGTCAACATATACATGATTAATAAAGCAGTAATTTCTACAAAACATTTGATAATATCCATCAGTCACTATTCTCACATTTACATTCACATCACACTATGAGTACGATAAATGTATATACAATATAGAGAATAAAGAAGCATGTGAGACAATCATACACACTCATACACACATAAGACAGAATTTAGTGTTCATATAGAAATATTGGTAGCGAGGATGGATGACTAAAATCGTATTCCAATATTTCGTTTCTTCAAATGTTCCATTCCCAGGCGCTGAAAGCGGTAACCGAACGATACATTCCTTATACGAAATGGTAGATCATTTCACATATAAGCATCCTGGACAAAGAATGATCTAATTCTCGTCTTGGTGCATTCGTGCAACAGGAACCTCTAGGTTTACCAAGGATCAGCGAGGTACTCCGACTTATACATCCGTAAGATCTTGTAGATTTGCAGGCATATAAAATATTCCCTCCAACAGTCTACTCCCATCCAACCCAATCGGATCCTGAAGGGGGTGATATGATTATCCTGCTTAGCACCCGTCACATACCGTACACAAAAATTCTGTGAACGTTGCAGCCTTGTCCTAAGCTCCAGGGACGCATCTAAGTAAACTATAGAATAATAATTAAAATAAGGAAAGATCAGAGAATGCACTAGTTTGACATGAATGACCTCCGAGGTGTACTGACGGAAAAACCATAAACTATATAAAACCTAGTTTACTCTTTTACAAACTAACTCAATATTTGGCCTCCAGGTAATACCTGCGTCTAGTAAAATACCAAGGCTTTTTACAGTCTCTGACAAGAATACGACTGCTCCCTCCCAAAGTTCAATGACGATGAAGAGGGAGAGAGAGAGAGAGAGAGAGAGATTAAGAGCGAACCGTAGTAGTCCCTTAATCAGACGCTCTTACTAATGCGCTCTTGGTACTTCGTAAACAGCGAAATAATAGTTCATCTGATCCATCTTAGTAGCAATATCCCTTGTGAAAAATAATATTTTATTTTATGCACATTATACGTTAAACAATGATAATATTTATGGTATTGATTAATGATAATTTTAAGATTTATAATGTACCAAAATAACTTTATTATTTTGGATTAAAAGTTCGTTATTTCATTTGTAACTTGAATTCCGCTTCGTTTTTATTTTATTCACTACTGAAGAATATTGCTTAAATTGCTGTTAAATGTAACTTATATTCTAGGAACATGAATCGGAAGGAGGGAGAACACCACTTATGAAAGCATGTAGAGCAGGACACCTTTGCACAGTTCAATTTCTTATATCAAAGCGAGCTGATGTAAATCGTCAAACAACCAATAATGATCACACTCCACTATCATTAGCTTGTGCTGGGGGACATTTAGCAGTAGTTGAACTTTTACTGGCTCAATCCGCTGATCCATTCCACAAACTAAAAGTAAGTCTTTATGTTCTGTATTTAATCGCAACAACTATGATGAGGATACTGTACTAATTACTTCTATGCCTGTAGTAAAATATAATTTGGAATCAAAAATTGTAAATTTTTATTGAATAATATAATATAATTATGATTATTATTAAGATGAATATATGTTCATTCATCGCATTTAGCTTGTAATAACTACAAACAATTAATTAATAAGGCATATTATTATGTATCTATAATAATTAATTTTTTTTATCGATATTATAATAATCAACGAACATGAACGTTTATACTTCCAAATTCCTTTATTATCGAGGCTTAAGGGAGGCTGTTTTTCAAATTGCAATACATCATTTGAAAATCATTCTTTGAGGGCATACTCTTGTGTTCGAGATACTATTCTACAGGTAAAGGTCTAAGTTTAACTTAACTTTTTTCCCCTCACTCTCGTAAATTATGACTCAAACATGGGTTTTCCTAATTAAAATTGGATTGATTTGAGAAACCTAAGTTTATGTTCCGAGCAAGGATAATGTCGCCGACAAGTCAACAGGAGTACCTTTTATTAATTTTATTTCTTTTTGTTGTATTTGACTTTATTTTCATCTTTTGATTCAATCTAGTGCCTTGATTTAGAGAACAGAAGCAACTATTTATGGTGAATCTTTAACCAGTAACCAAGTTTCACATGTGTCAAAGACGCTCAAATTATTATCTAAATTACAAACTCTGTACTAGATGAAAATTCAAGGATTTCCTTCAATATTTCAGTCAAAGTTTAATGCTTGTAACGAATTCTTATTTGCTGTAGTCGTTGATTTTTATTGGTCTCATATATACAGAGTTTGAGATATTCATACATCAGTATCTCTGCAGTAACTCATAATTGTGTAAGTGGGTTGTTAGTTTCGTTCCTCGACAAATAATGAGTCGAATAATCAGTCAGTTATAGTACCTACCTATTACCATGGAAGGAACATTCAAACGAAGACTATGAATAGCGATTTTATTTAGCATTTCTAGATAAAGGACCTCATTAAATTAAGAAAATATTGCCGATTTATCAAGGTACCATATCAGAAATCGATAGAAATTATAGCAAAATTGTATGAATTAGGCTAGATTGTACCGCTGGGTGTGTGTATGTGTGTTTGGCGTATGCTCGGGCTGCGCGGGCTTTCGCGCCGACAGTATGTCCGACGTCCCGCGACTGCACTCGTCACTCTTCCTGCGGACTAGGTCGCGTCTGGTTGAAGTCCGCCGTCTTGAGCAAGATCCAGGGAGCTTAGGGTCGCTGCTCACTGCAGCATCCGTGAAATAGCAAGTTTTTTCGGATCACTCTTAACAGATCGATAATCTGTGCTAAATGTGAAAAGATAACTGACTTATGATGGTTTAGGTAACCAAAAGATCTAGTAAATGTGTAAATATGTAAAATATTTTTTCCATTTGTTAATTCCTATCCTATCTAATCAATGCCGATATGGGATGATATGTTTATCTCACTTAATACCTGTCACATATAGTACGCAGGAATTCCAGTTTACGATGGTAAGTAGGATTTTAACTCAATATTTTTCTATGAGTTACACGATACCTAAAAGAAAAGAAATCCTCTCTTAGATAACGATTCATTTTCCAGAAACTGACAACGCGTTTTCTAGAAATTCAGCTTGAACATTGAAGTCTTTCTCTTTCCCAATAGCTTCACAAACACAATATCGTACATAGTGTTTAGGTTGTTAGAGAAAGATTTTATGTTTTTATAATATAAATTGGGATTGAAACTTTTGACAATAAATCACATCATTGGTATTTCATGATGTTTTACAGTAAAGGAAGTGAAATATAAGTACGAACTGACTAAAACGGAAGGTTGTAATCACTGTCATCCTGATTCCTTCTCAGCTTCTATGCTGATGTATTAGAAGAATTAGTACTAGCTTAATCCGAATGTGAATTCTCACATTATTTCGTCTTTTTATCAGAATAACTATGCCATGTTTTACCATTTTTACTTATTAAAATTCTAGAAATAACATACATTGCTAGACATAATTATAAACAATACTGGTCGTTTAACGAAAGCATTATTTATACTCAAGAAAAAAGACGAATTTATTGCATATTCGTACGTGTCCATAACGGTATCAATATGGGCAGGTTCTTGAACGCATTGTTCATACAGGGTGTCCAAAAAGTCATTAAACGTCCAAAAATTTCAGCTTACAATATTTTTATAAATTCTGAATTTCACTCTTGTAGTAAAATTCACCGAGGAATCCAACGGTAATGTTGCATTTAATATTAAGGGCAAATCAATTTCAAGTCAATTTTTGTTTCAAATGTGAACCTGTATTTTTGACAACGGCAATCGAAAGAGCGAGAACAAACATGCACTAGATTAAACATCATCAATGATCTTGATATTCATTTGAAGGTCATTGAAACTTAATGACGGTCTGAAATTGTGTAAGGCTTTTATCATTCTGAAAGAACGCGTTTCTTTCGCAACTTTCCACGATGAATCCAATGGTGACCTTGAAATTGTTCTTAAGAAACAATGATTTTCTTAAGAACAATGGTCAGTTTAGTTTACTTTTTACTACCTAGGAACGAAATAAAATCTTTTCCCGGGGTACTTGATTCATGAGAATGACCTCCCTCTCACATTTCAGTTTTTAAACAGCTTAACACTTTATTTTAAGTACTCGAATTGTTCTCCTTTCACTTTTTAACAGAAAGGTAATCAATGGTAATAAAACATTAATAGCAAATTTCTTTGCAGTAAATCATCTACATTACTGGGTTTCGTTTTGTGTACGTGAACATTTTAATGAACTCAATAGAAATATACCCATTCAATACGCCCCATTGATCAATATCGATCGATGAATGAATAACGTATCTAAATAATCGAGAACATACTGAGCTAGGATACCGTCGTGCTGAAACCACATATCAAAATTGTCTATTACAGTAACTATTTGATCTCGAAGCATGACTTCATAACTTTGAGCATTTAAGTTGCCATGAATAAAGAATACCCATATAATTTGTTTGGTATTTTTTCGATTACTATTTTAATATAGAATACTTTAGTGTAATTATAGTTAATTACGGTGCTTTCCAATTTTTTATGATTATTTGTTTATTAGCTACGTGATACAATGTTAGGGATTAAGATAAGTATAAACTTATGTAAAACGAAATATCTTTAATAACCCGCTGTATACCTGCGTTCAATTGGAACAGTCCTTACCCTTCAATAAACCTTTTGGGATTATTTGGACTCGCCGGACAGTCGGAGCCCATAACCCCCACCCCATTAAGTGTTATAGTTAAAATTAGTATACTAGCTTATTTTCAGGCTTGCAGTAGCGATCTGCAAAAAATATATTCAGTCTCAGTCTGACATTACCCCGAGAAGGTCGACTGAGAGAAATCACACGCGTCACTCCGATTTTAAATTGTGTCTGTAGTTTGTAACATTCTTTGTATATATATTATTCGATTAAATTCTTTATTGAACTTTAATACAGTGGCTTAATTGTTCTTAACCTAGTCACAAAACATTGGTCCTTCGAGCCGGATATTACAAAATACGGAAGTGAAAGTGCAATACTTTTGTGAATTTTCTAACGACGGTTTTTGAGCATTTTATACTCGCCGTCACGAACAGTGATTATTAAAATACGGAGTGATAATTGAAATAAGTCATTTACAGAGTTAAGCATTGAACTTTGCTTTGTTAATTCAAGGCACACATTCTACAATTCAAGTGATTCTGCAATGCACAACATTAATTGCATATATTTAAGGGTGCATTAGTGTTTTAACATTTTTCACGAAGCCCTACGTGCTTCAACTGCGGTCAACAGCAATCTTTGATACAACTTGGATTTGGCAGCAACAAAATTTGTACTTCTCGGCATTGCATCACAGCCAAGTGTCACCATCAACATCGGACGTACATCACGGTGAGTCTCCGATAATCCTTTCCATTATTTCATAATTCCCTTCACGCTTCAATTTGTGATTATCGCCTCCACACAAATTTAATCATGGAAGAATTAAAGAAAAGACGCTCAGTGGTTAAGGCAGCGGTAACGCGATTTTCTAGATCCTTAGAGTCAACTCAGGTCACGTCTGACTTGGCATTAGTAAAGTTAAGGTTAGAAAAATTCGAGCCGTTATTCGAAAAATATCAAGATCTACAGACGGAAATTGAAATACTCGCGGACGAGAATGCTACAACATCAGCTGCGCATAGCATTGAGCGCGACTCCTTTGAAACGACGTATTTTCAGGCAGTTTGTCGTGCTCGCGAGATTGTAGATGCTGCGGAAAATAGGGAAGCCCGTGTTTCTAGAGAGTCATCTCGCGAAGCGGAAGTGTTACATGCTATCAACATTCAATTGCCAAAAATAAGTCTCCCTACATTCGATGGCTCATATGGTGAATGGATTAAGTTCCGGGATACCTTTGAAGCCTTAATCAACGACAATAGAACACTAACTTCCATTCAAAAATTTCATTATTTGAACGCTGCGTTGAGCGGTGACGCGGCAGCGGCAATCGAGCAATTAGGCGTATCAGAGGCAAACTATGTAGTTGCTTGGAAATCGCTCAAAGGTCGTTACGAGGACACAAATGTCCTTGTTCATCACCATGTGAAGGGATTGTTTGAGTTGCCAAAAATCAACCGCGATTGCCATTCCGAATTACGGGTTTTGATAGATCAGACTAACAACCATATGGCAGCCTTAAGAGCATTAGGCGAAAAGGCAGATGAGTGGGACACTCTGCTTATTTACATGCTTAACACAAAGCTAAGCATGTCTATACGGCGCGAATGGGAAAAGGCAGCTAACGCTAAGGAAGACAAACGCAAATTTCGTGACCTCATAGAATTTTTGTCCTCGAATTGCATGTTTTTGCACAGGATTAATTCAGAAAAAGATGTTATTAATAAATCGTCGAAAAATCCTCACTTTAACAAGAATCAAAGAGAGGTTAGAAGCTTCACAGCTACTACAATGAATTGCCCCGTGTGCAAGGGCATGCACGCATTATTCGCGTGCAATAACTTCAAAGCCTTAAGCGTTTCCGATCGTATAAAAAAGGCCGCAGAACTCAAAATTTGTTTTAACTGCTTGTCGAGCGGTCATAGAAACGCGGAGTGCAAAATGGGACCTTGCCGTAAGTGTAATAAAAAACACAACACGCTCTTACATTTAAGCACTGTTCGGGATAATCCGCCTCCGATCGTTTCTGTACCTGCAAATGATCCCTCGGTTAATGAGCCTACCGATGCTGCGACTCCCTCCGGTGAAACCTTTAGCTGTCATCACGCGCGCACGTCTCCGCCGTCGTAGGGATGCGTATTATTGGGGACAGCGGTCATATTTATTTTTGATTGTTATGGGAATCGTCATAAATGCCGCGCCTTATTAGATTCAGGCTCACAGCCTCATATTATGACGGTAGAGCTCGGCAAGCGATTAGGGCTTGCATTTACCAAATCCCAAATGGCTCTCTCCGGTATTGAACAAGGCACACAAAAAATACAATTTCAAACTACTGCTCAAATTCAATCGCGAATAAATAGTTTCTCAGCCACTATCACCTGTCTTCTTCTCGACAAAATTGGTGATAACATGCCACACAATATGGTAAGATAGGCCAATATACAGATTCCTCGCGGCACGGACTTGGCGGATTCTGACTTTACGCGTTCGAGGCCGATTGATTTAATAATCGGAGCCTCTTTCTTTTATAATCTCCTATCAGTAGGACAGATTCAATTGCAGAGGGATCAACCTATATTTCAAAAAACTGTCCTTGGTTGGATAGTATCTGGCTCTATAAATCACGCACCTGCGCAATTCTCGGTTTCATGCAACTTTGTAAGAAATCAAGAGTTGAGCGCCCAGCTTGAGCGATTTTGGGCAATTGAGGATTGTTTTTCGGCACCGTGAACTAAAAACATCACAGGTTATTGCGAAAATTATTTTATCAATAGTGTTAAGCAAGATGAACGTGGGCGCTTCATTGTAAGCATTCCTTTTAAGCCTGAAGTATCGCAACTTGGCGACTCGCGAGAAATGGCCTTTAAACGATTTCTCGCGATGGAGAAGAGGCTTTCGAAAAACGAACATCTAAGACAGCAATACGATCAATTTATGAACGAGTACGAGTCACTCGGGCATATGTCAAAGGTCGAAAATCCACAATTGCCACCTGGAACACCGCATTTCTATCTTCCCCATCACGCCGTCTTCAAGGAAAACAGTACGACTACAAAATTAAGAGTCGTTTTCGATGGTTCCGCCAAGTCTACCTCGAGATTATCGTTAAATGACGTTCAACATACAGGACCGCCAGTTCAAGACGAGCTCCTTTCTATCATTCTGCGATTTCGCATGCATCCTTTCGTTGTCTCTGCCGACATTGAAAAAATGTATCGGCAGATAACAGTCAGTGCGCCTATGCGTACCTTTCAGCGCATTTTATGGCGCAGTAATCCAGCTGATCAGATCGACACATATGAACTCAACACCGTCACATATGGTAGTGGCTCAGCATCATTTTTAGCAACTCGTTGCTTAAAACAATTATCAGAGCAGTCTCAATCTGCATATCCCAGTGCAAGTCAAGCCATAGCTCATGATTTTTACGTTGATGACTTGCTATCAGGAGCAAAAACTGTGTCCGATGCTTAACATTAAAAAACGAACTAATCAATGTATTAGCATCGGCCGGCATGAAGCTGCGAAAATGGGCTTCGAACGAGCCTCGCATATTAGCCAGAAATAATCACATCAGCAATGCGTCCGTCGGTCTCCAGGTAGACAAGGATCCTAAAACCTTGGGCCTATCTTGGAACCCTTCAAGCGACGGTCTCACTTACCAGGTAAAATTTCCAGTCATTCAGCGGCCGACAAAGCGGCTAATTACATCGACAATAGCCCAAATATTTGACCCGCTCGGTCTCGTTGGCCCTGCTATAGTCGAAGCCAAAATTATATTACAAAAATTATGGTCTCTGAAGCTTGATTGGGATGAGTCCATTCCTCAAGAACTACACACCACGTGGAATCGAATTTCAAGCAACTTAGAAAAAATTAATGAATTAACAATAAAACGCTTTATTATGTGCCCCGATGTAACTCAGTTTGAGTTTCATGGATTTTGTGACGCATCGGAAAAGGCCTACGGTGCCTGCATCTACGTTCGTTCAAAAAACAATAGTTCAAATCAGCACGCCTATTATGCGCCAAATCGCGAGTCGCTCCACTCAAAAAACTCTCGTTACCTCGTTTAGAACTTTGCGGGGCTCTCTTACTTGCCAATTTAGCGCACAAGGTAAGGACGGCCTGCAAAGCATCTAAAGACAATTGGTATTTTTGGTGCGATTCTGCTGTTACCCTTGCATGAATTAACGCCTCACCCCACAAGTGGAAAACCTTCGTGGCTAATCGCGTGTCCGAAATACAAGGGCGCACAAATGATAATTGGCGTCACGTTCCCTCATCAATGAATCCCGCAGATCTTATTTCAAGAGATGTCAATGCGGTTGATTTACTTAATAATTCATTATGGTGGGTGGGCCCCACTTGGCTCTCCCAAAGGTCATGTGAATGGCCTGCTTCTATACCTGCAGCCGAGTTAGCTCCCGAGGAAAGGGAGTATTTAAAAACATTTTTAATAACCGAACCCCTTATTCAGGCCTCCACAGACTCAGAATTCATTAACTTTAAAAGATTTTCGTCACTACCTCGTTTACAACACGCAATAGCATATGCTCTTCGATTTGCACATAACTCCAATATAAAACATCTCAAATTATTGAATCCTTCTATTAAACCTTTATCAGGCCCTGTATCTGCCGAGGAGCTGTCCCGAGCAATGCAGATCATAATTAAGGCAGTTCAAGGGCAATCATTTTCAGACGAGATACGCGCTTTAAAATTAGGAAAAGCACTCTCTAATAACAGTCGATTAAGGCATTTAATGCCCTTCATAGATAAAGAAGGAATGCTACGAGTAGGAGGAAGATTACGTAGTGCAGAGATCCCTTACCAAGAAAGGCACCCAATAGTCTTGGACCCCAAATGCAGGCTCTCACTCTTAATCGTGAGACACGAGCATCTGCAATTATTACATGCGGGCTGCCAGGCCATTCTCTCATCCCTACACAAGGAATACTGGCTGCTTTCAGGCCGTAACCTGGTGAAAGGGATTTTGAGGGAGTGCGTTATCTGCTTTCGAGCAAGGCCTTTGGAAACGCAGCAATTAATGGGAAATCTACCTGCTACTAGGATAACCCCTACGCGTGCATTCTACAACTGCGGAGTGGATTACGCCGGGCCTTTTTTGATCAAGGAAAAATCTCGTTCAAGAACCAACATAAAGGGTTATATATGTATCTTTGTTTGCTTCTCAACTAAAGCTATACATATCGAACTTGCCCGCGACTTATCGACTTCTGCCTTTTTAAATTGCTTTAAGCGATTTATATCGCGCCGCGGCATTTGTAAAAATATATTTTCGGATAATGGCACTAATTTCGTGGGAGCCAAAAATGAGTTGCATGAAATGAGCCAATTCTTGGAAAATCAGGAATCACAAGAGGAAATTAAAGGGTTCTTATCCTCTCATAGAGTAAATTGGCATATGATACCACCGCGTGCTCCCCACTTTGGCGGACTTTGGGAAAGCGCGGTAAAATCCATGAAGTACCATTTAAAACGCGTCATAGGTGATACAAAATTACTGTATGAAGAGTTATATACGTTATTAACACAAATTGAAGCTTGCCTAAATTCCCGACCACTCTCCCCCCTCTCCAATGATCCTTTCGACCTTACGCCTTTGACTCCTGGACACTTCCTAATCGGAGATTCACTTAACGCCCTGCCTGAATACGATGTTAGAAATATAAACATGCAGCGACTTAATCGATACTAGCATTTGCAGTACATGTTTCAGCATTTTTGGCAGCGATGGCAACGGGAGTATTTACCGCAGCTTCAAAGGAGGCAAAAATGGACAAAGAACCTCTTCAAGGAACTGAAGCCTGGAACAATGGTATTAATCAAAGAAGACAATACTCCTCCAATGCAATGGCCATTAGGCCGTATTACCGAATTATATCCTGGAAAGGATGGAATTGCGCGAGTAGTTTCCGTAAGAACTGCTCGTGGTATCGTTAAAAGGCCTACAACAAAAATATGTATACTGCCTTTTGATGAAAAAGAGGAGAACGAATCTGATTATCGTCAAGCAGCAATATAAACAGTTTTAAGTAATAGTCTCTAAGGTGTATTAACTGCGTTATTATTATTATTATGTTATTAACTATTATTTATGTTACATTTATACTTACGTATCATTTTGTATAGCATGTAATTTCGCAATAAGTTATCTATTATAAGTTATATTCATTATTACGTGTACTATTTAAGGGGTGCCATTCCTAAATTTATTTTAATTCATATATATGTTTGTAAGCTTTACAATATATTGAACCGTGTTGAAAGATATTCTTTCAAGGTGGGCGGCATATGTTTGGTATTTTTCCGATTACTATTTTAATATAGAATATTTTAGTGTAATTATAGTTAATTACGGTGCTTTCCAATTTTTTATGATTATTTGTTTATTAGCTACGTGATACAATGTTAGGGATTAAGATAAGTATAAACTTATGTAAAACAAAATATCTTTAATAACCCGCTGTATACCTGCGTTCAATTGGAACAGTCCTTACCCTTCAATAAACCTTTTGGGATTATTTGGACTCGCCGGACAGTCGGAGCCCATAACCCCCACCCCATTAAGTGTTATAGTTAAAATTAGTATACTAGCTTATTTTCAGGCTTGCAGTAGCGATCTGCAAAAAATATATTCAGTCTCAGTCTGACATTACCCCGAGAAGGTCGACTGAGAGAAATCACACGCGTCACTCCGATTTTAAATTGTGTCTGTAGTTTGTAACATTCTTTGTATATATATTATTCGAATAAATTCTTTATTGAACTTTAATACAGTGGCTTAATTGTTCTTAACCTAGTCACAAAACATAATTCATTTAGCATTTAATTTCTGTGGATACTGCGATTTACCTTCTTGCATCCAGTGAGGACTTTCCTCTATTCAATATTTGCAATTATATCTATTCAAACGTCCGTCAAGTTGAAAAGTTGCTTTATATGTAAAAGCTATATTTAATGGAAGGTAAAGATATATCTTCAAAAAAATCAACACGGCGATTGAAATCGTCTTCAATTAAATGGAAGATGGATGGAAAATCGAAAAAAATACTTGTGCCATTTTTCTTTAAAGATACGAAAGAAAATCAATTTTTAACAGAATTATTGCTGGCGATGAAAAATGAGTGTATTTCAAGAATCCTAAACGGAAAAAATCATGGGTTATAATCCGGGACAACTTTCAATATCGACTGCAAAACCAGATTGATCAATGCTGTCTCTTTGGTAGAACCAAAGTGGCGTGGTGTATTACAAGTTGTCGAAGCCTGGTGAAACAATTAATTCCGATCGTAATCGACAGTAAATGATTTTATTCGTGCTTTGATCGAAAAACGACCATAATAAGCCGGAAAACACAGCAAAGTAATTTTGCTCAATGACAACACACTTGCACAGAAAGCAAAAGCGGTTCAGGGTACAATCGAATCACTTCACTTAACTCATTCCAGTTACCATTTGTTTTCATCGATGAGGCATGCATAGGCTTAGCAGCACTTCGATTTCTATAAGCAAGTGGAACGTTGAGCATCTGATTGGTTTGCTTCAAACGACAAGCAATTCTATTGGCGTGGTATCCACAAGTCGCAAGAAAGATGGTTGAAATGCGCAGAAAACCATGTCCAATACTTTGAATAAAATATTTTTCACTTTGCCATTAAAATTAGTTATTTTTACACAAAAGAAGGCTCACTTCATACCGATAGACCTGGTAGATTCCTATACTCGATGTTTGAAGTTTAGGCATTTTCTGGCGGCATCTTCTGATTTTTCATGTTGTTTCGTTAATCTTAATTTTTTCAATTTTAGTTTTTAATCTGTAATATAAGTTAATTAATCATTACGTTATCTTTAGTCATTTATAGTACAAAATTCATATGTATTTTTTATTTCAATATATGATTAATAAATACATGGTAAGTGATCTACTTTTTTATTGAACAATTGGACAACCAAACCTTTAGCTTAATATATTTTTTATTCTAAAATTTAACTCCAAAATATAAATTTTTCAAAATTTCAGGTCAGGCTTAGACTTTCCCTTGTATGATCAGTGGATTTTGTTCTATAATTAGAATGTAGGTATTTAATGTGCTTTCGCGATGCAGCTTTGTTATTAATAAATTAATACTCTTTCTATTTTTTATTTAATTCAAAATCACAAAAATTGGACATATTTAACATTATATTTTTTTAAATAAACTAAAGGTTTATTATTTTTAATAAATACGCGTATATCGCGCGTTCGCATACGTCATCATTTTAAAGGTCTAAGCGTTTTAAGCGTCTTACGGGCGAACTATATATTGAGCATTCCTGCTTAAAACTACCCGTAAAAAAGGTGTATATTCAACTCAGCGTCAATCGTTTTAAAAAGCACAAGCATGGTACGTTGTTCTATCGACCGGTTCCTCAAACAAAAAATGATTTTATTCTATTCTCGATGTGCATCTGTGAAATAATAAGTTCTTTTAAATCACCCCTAACAAATGGATCAGATGCATTAAATGAGAAAATATCAGTGAGGCATAACGATTTAAACAGCAGCAAAATCTAATAAATGTGAAAATATGTAAAGGATTCTCTGTGTTTGTTAATTTACAACCAAACTAATCGTTGTCACTTAGTTCTTTCCACTTAGCACCCGTCACATAGTGTACAGCCGTGCGTGTGTGCCGGCTGGTCTCGAGAAGAGAGAGAGAGACTCTATGAGTCCGCGGCGTCGGTGACCACGCCGCGGTCTCTTTACTGTAACAGCGAGTCACACGCGTATTCGCTACGGTTTCGAGAGGGCGCGCGCGCGTGTCGGCGCCCTCCGTGCAGTTCAGTTCAGCTTTGGCGTGCTTGGAAGCAGCACGCATTAAAGGCCGCCAACCGCTGTTTTTGCCCTTTTTACCTCGTCCGAACATCGAAAGGAAGTCTCCGGCAGCCGTCACCTAAGGGAGCTTGAGATCTCCGTCGACGGGTTGCCAGAGATTTACCGCGCTCGCGACCGGGCTCCGGCATCGGCACGTTCGCGCGAATTCGCCGCGGGCCGATCGACGCGCGGCCTTTTCTACCGCAAGTAAGTTGCCCTGCGACGGCGTATTACTGTCGCGCTTCAAGCGCCCTATCCCTTTTTCTTTGTATTTTTCAGGGGAGCTTTTTTCCGTCTTCGGACGGTTTTTCCTCCCCTAACGAGCCAAATACATCGTTTATTTGGCTCAATTGTGTATAATTTATTTTTCCTCTCCCTTTCCATCTCCTTAACCTGAATAGCGGGAGTTTAGCCAGAGGATAAGCTGCCCGACCGTACACATAGCCTATGCAAAAATTTAGTATGCATCTAGTCTTCAACTCCAGCGGATCTAAGTAAATTATATAGCATTTATTAAAGTGACAAGAGACTGCAAAGAGATCCAGCTCGGCCCGAAGAGTCTGCATGGTGAACTAATGGAAAAATTGTAAGCTATATAACACCTGGTTAATTCTTTTACAAATAAACTGAGTATAAGATTTCTAGATTAAACCCATGTCTAGTATTGACAACAAGGACACTTCAGCGCTCCCTCCAAGCTCAAATAATAAAATAATAATAAAAATAAAAATATTCGCAGATCTTCTGACAACATTGAGTCTCAAAGAGGGGGAGAAAGGCCAGTTAAATACAGCCCAAGCCGCAACTACCACGCACATAGCCCCAGGCTCCAGATTATCCTTTAAAAAAACTGAGTGGTGCTTAGGGGAAAAAGCGGTGTCAGGCTCACGTTGAAGAGGGTGTTGCTTGTTACAGATGCCAACGAGCCCGGCAAGACCTTCGCGGTATTGACCCGCTCCACACCTGAGCATGGATCTTCCATCTACTGTGCTGTTATAGGCGATGATGAGAGTTCTGCAGGCTGAACACTTGGTGGATTGGCGTTGTGAAGCGAGACTTGGAATGAGTGGTCCCATTCCATTGACAGGGCAAGGCAGTGAAAGAGGGTAGAAATGTCCTTTTTCGGACCGAGATAGAGTTAGACACAATATCTTAAAAATATGCTACCAAATGCTACGAAGAAGCTGCAAATCTTCTCCGAGTAGATATTCTATAGATAGATTCTTAGCATACAAATTCAGAAAATTACCAGTCACTTTTAATACAATTGAAAAGTTGGCAAATATCAAAGAAATCGATCAGAATCTCAGTATGAGTTTCAAGGGTGCTTTTCCAAATACCATATTCTATATTTAAGTTTAATCACGTGGAAATTAAATATGGCACTAATAACCTAAAAAAAATTTTATTTTATTCAATTAGACATTTTAAATAATATGCTTATTCATTAGTGTTTATGAACTAGCATTAACTGCACCGTTACAAGTAGACTTACCCTTGATTATAAAAATTGTTGGTCTTCTTGATTGCAACATGACTTCCAACCCGATATATTAGAATGATCTCTTAATAATGTTGATGACCCTTTAGGGAGGCTAGAGTGATGTGTTCGTTACATGTGAGACTTTGAAATGGTGTGTACAAAAGACACTCTTAATAATGTTTAGATGATCTTTCTGAAGTGATTGATTGAGAGTTTGCTATTGTGGCAAATTTGACGCCTGATCGTCTCTCGTTGGAGGGGCGGGGGCATCCGAAAACAGGAGAGGGTCCTCGCTGCCTCTCACAGGGCACGAGAACCGCCTGCTGTTAGAGGGGACTGTCCGCCCTACATGAAGTTTACGAGTTCCATGTGCAGTTAACTTGTTTTCATTCACTTCTGTACTGATTATCCTTTATCTCTTTTATCTGCTATTTCCTGTCTCGTTATTTTAAGCCTCTTGTTTCTCGATATAATAATATAATTTCTTCTGTTAACAATATTGTGTTAACGATTTAAATGTAACATATTTTAACGTACATTATCAATTAATAAAGTGATCATTTTTTATTTATAAAAAATATTTATTATTTATATACAATATCAAACCTGTATATTCAGTAATGATTGTTTAAAATTTTAGGATAATTCTACAATGTTAATAGAGGCAGCAAAAGGAGGCCATACGAGTGTTGTTCAACTTTTACTTGATTACCCACATAGCATAATGATGAACCCTCCTTTAAATGCAACATCGACAATGATGCTAAGTCAAACGCAGACATCGCAGCAAAATACTCAAGTGATTATTCCACATTCTCAGCAACAACTAGCACAATATCAACAAACCTTAGAAACAATTCAAAATCAAGTTATTCCGCTTAAACATAGCAGTCAGAAGTCTTTATTACGAAAAATTAGATCAGTTTCTAATGTTGCCGATGTATCGCTTACTTCAGCAGAGGCACAGCAAGTGCGCAGTCAACCATCGCGAAGTTCTATTACAACTGTCAGTGAAGATACTAATATTCTTGACAAAAATCCAGGAAATTATTCCGGTATTTCCGAATCCACTGTCAGTCTTTCATCTTCCTTATCAAGTGGTGTAATAAGCACAGATTGTCGTAAAAATACTAGACACGAACAAATCCTGCATAAACAACAAATATTAGAAGAGCTTCAGGTAAGGTTATTATAATTTATCATTAATATAATCAAACATATTATATATTATTATCTTACTACCCGACTTTATATTTTTTTTATATTTATTCGCGTATAACATTGTTAGCAATAACCGCATGCTTTTGACCTATCACTTTAGTAGTGGTCTTTATTACATGGTTGTGAACACGATCTCGATTTGTTGATTTCTCGTAATTCCAGTTCAAATAGATTACCTTAGGGAGAATACTCGCGCATTTTAATTGTCACATATTACTAAAGACGTTTCAAAATATGCACTACGTATCGATTTTAATTACAAGAGAATGGATGGGGACTCAGGCCAGCTTCTATCTTTATATATTTTTTTACATTTATTTTTAGATCTGTACATATAGTTGATGCATTGTTCTCAAGGAGATTAAACGAATTATAATGATGCACAGTATAGCTAAATATTTATTTTTCACAATTTGTAAACTATCTGTATTTTTAAACAGTAACGCACAAGTTATATTTCATCCCAGACCAATTTTTAGATATTGATAGTATTCTATATAGACATACCCAGTCTCAGACGCGCATAGATTCCACGATACGCGTTTAATTATTAAATCAATACGGAAATAACAGTGGGTACTTTCGGGTACTTTAAATTCGAATACTTGAAATTTTTTCAGTAAATTTATGTATTAGCTATAAAATCTGTGACATTTATGACATTCTAATAGTTATTGTTTATCCGTCTACTTTAATATAGTTAATATAATTAATTATGTAATAGATTTACTATGTTATATAAGGTGCGCAACTTTGTTTCCGCCCATGTTTTTCCAAAATTCGAGACTTTATTCTTAAAAAGTGATTACCTGTTTATGATTTGATGTACTGTCTATCACTAGCCACTACTTTTTGCCATCTTTTTGCCAATTACCCGATACCATTTCGAAAAAACGATGCGTCTTTTGAGATGATCCATGAATCGATCCATTCTCTTTGACATCTTCATAAAAGTAGAAAAGCTGCTTATCTAGGTCATGTGCCATCGATCGAAACAAATGGAAGTTGCAAGGAGCAAAGTCTAGAGAGTACGGCGGGTGGGGTAAGACTTCTCATTAAGGTTTCTAAGTATGCCTTGACCGGTTTTGCAATATGTGGCCGAGCATTGTCATGTTGCAGAATAACTTTATCATGTCTCTCGGCCATTTCTCCTTCAATGGTTGGCTCAAACGCATAAATTGTATTTGATTCCAATCTTCTGTGATGGTTTCACTCGGTTTCAGTCCACCGGCAAGTTTGACCAAATGCAGAGTATAACCTTGGCACCGTAAATATTCGGTCTGGGCATCAATGTGGACGCATTTTTCGTCGCTGGATATAATGCGATGTAAAAATCCCTTCTGATTCTGTCTTCGAAGCAGCTGTTCACAGAAAAAACGCCATTTAACATCTCTCGGCTTAAACTTGTACGGAAGCCCATTTCCTTGCGTGTGAATCATTCCTATGGCTTTCGAAATTACTTGTCGACCTATTCAAAATAATAATTCTTCTTACGTTTGGCATGAGTCTTCAGCAATTAATGCCTTCAGTTCAGAATCTTAGAAAAAAATTTCGAACCGATATATACTATGCATTTTCTTCCGTACATTGTTAAATTGCAATTCATTTAGTATCACTACTATTACTCACACATCGACCATTTATTGATAATATACGATATCAATATTATATCGTATATCAATGTTTTGAAATTGAGATTGCCTTGTATATTCTGTATACTGGGTTTTATTTTTTTTTAAGTCGTTCGCCAATTCCATTAATTTTCCTATTTTCCGACATCGTAGCCTGTCTAATATAGCACATTGATATAATGAATCACGTAAAAAACTTTGTCAAAAAAGCACATCATCATTGACAATTTCGTGGTACCGGTATCAGAGTTACGCAGTTTAACAAAACATTGGGCTTGTTTACTACGGGCACTATAGCGCTGCGACGCTACTGTCAACGTGTAAGAGTGCCAAGCATCGGGACTTCTACAGTTTCGCATTTCGCTATACTCGTGAAGTTCCATTTCCCTTTCAGTGTAAGCATTCTTTAATCGGTATAAAAATGAAAAAAGAGACCGGCAACGGAGGGAGAGTGTGCTCCTTCTATTCACCGTTCGGTTAGTTATTAGAGTTTGATCGTGCAATCATCCTTGTACGTTGAAATCTACTTAACAAGCTCCATAAATGGAACCAATTCAACCTGCAATACAAGCAGGAAAGCTGTAGTAACAACAATAACATTGACGATAGACTCATCGTTCTAAATCATTTTCGAGATGTTTCAAATGAAATATAACACCTTGACGTCTGCGATGAATTTAAGTTGTAAATTGGATAGTAAACCAACTTCAATTCTCTAATTATGAGGGAACTTGACTCATTACAGCAAGACTCCATCATTTGTTTTGAATAAGAACAGTATTTCCTAAAGCACATAATTAAAAAGCAGTAAGTTGAACTCGAAGGCCTGTGCGGATATTTGCTACTGCTTTTGAATAAAATCAGATTAATACTACAGTTTATTGTTGATGCAGTGGGGGAATCAGATGCTAATGGCCAGTCTCTTGATATGTCGGATATAGATAATGTACATAATTCTGTAAATTGTTAGAATTGTAATTCTAACTTTAGTACCATAGTTAATCGACGGTGTGCGACATGAATGTGCAAACTGAGGATTTGCTGAGGTTTTTGTGATCAGTGGATAGAGGTATGGGGATGGATGGAGTATTAAAGATTCACTTTTCCTTCAACATATATAAGAAAAATAATATGCTTATAATAAAAATTTTTATCATAATCGTTAAAATAGTAACAATTATTAAACATATGTTGTCATCTGTAAGATGGAAATTATTAACTTATTATTTCTCGGATATCATTTCAGATGCAGTTGTTGGCGACCTTCCTCTGCCCTTAGCCCCCAGTGTTCTTATCACTGCTCTCACTCCTGCTATTTTGCTTAATTAAATGAATAGGGAAAACGGATCGTATAAACAGTAATGCCCATAGCAAAATAATTGACAATAGTACTTGTATGAATGATGAATGATTAGGCCATAAATGAGTCTTATCTCACGGTATTGATAGTGGATGTGAGGACGGTAATAGTGAGTTTTAAGGTGGTTTTATATGAAAATAAATTGATTAGATTCGAATATTATAGATCTTATCATCGATGTTAAAGAGTTTTTGATTATTCAGCAAGACAGATAATATTATTAACATTCTTTCGTCATAAACTGATTATGGTAGAATATTTAATGTTATATTAAGGTCGTGTCACATTTTATTCACTAGCAAGTTTAAATTATTACGTGAATTGCAACAACTTTTGTATGGTTATAATTATTAAAATATCCTTGATGATTTTACCGCTGATCTCTGAACAGATAATAATGATATGGAATTTCTTCGCGTACATGTTGATTTGTAAGCATAGTATCAATAATAATAATTTTAATCTGTCTACATCAAATCCCAATTGTGGTCCCCTTCCTTATAAAGATTATAAAGGTATTAAAGATAAAACATTGGTACATACCTGGGATGGCGTTCGGTATTATATAACCAGTATCATGTATGTATTTAAAAATGAGACGTCTTTCTTGGATTAATAAAAAGTTGTATGATTTGTAACAAAAGTGTAAAGCAATTCAGAGATGGTACAGATAAGCGGATTGACATGATTCTCTGATAATTCTTCGATTTATGTGAGTACAGGCAGGAGGAAATTGATTAAGCGAGGAGTAAATTTATTTACAATGTCCTAATTCACTTTCAATACTCGGACTAAATCTAGTGTAAGCAGCACAAACTAGAATTTCTTCTGGAGTGAACGAGTTCTTAGGTAGTGTTACGGATGGCGGATTAACAGAAACTAGAAGTACTAGATTTTGTACTTACCGTGTGGCGATAATGATATATTGCATTTCTTTTGACTGTTTTTCAAAATTTGTATCAATACGTCTAATTCCCTAATGAAATGTTCCTTATTTTTTTGCACTTGCCCCGGGATGGGGTGCGAGGTTTTAGGTGCCACGTCACAACTTTGTTGTGTGCAGTGTCGCGTATGCGTAATGAGTCTGGGATAGCCCGAATATCCCATGCAACGGTAGACTTTTCTCGGATGAGTTGAATTCTCACGTGCACGTGCTTCCATCTCGATTTGGAATAACGGATATGATTTTAAAAATATTAATATTTCTAATATTATAGCCACCTAGAGATTTTCATTCCAGATAAATAACAGTAATCCGGACAATGTATTAGTGAAGGATCTTTCGGTTATTAATTTTTATTTGGTGTCTATATTTAATAGCTTGCGAAAGTGCTTACTTCTCAGAGAATGAAGGAGGGTACAGGTGTCGTTGACTAATTGCAATATTTGGTGTCACTCGACATCTATTTCATATAGATGATCGACAGTTTAGCTCAACCGAAACTCGATATATTTTTTCAGCTAGATTTCTTGAACATATAGTATGTATAGAGGACCTTACGGTTCTTGAGTAGACACCAGTTTATCACGACCAAATAGGGCGTAAAATGGTGACCTGCGGGTGTACCCAAGTGTTCCTAAGAATAACCTGAAGAGCGAAACAGGAAATATGACAGCGATAGCGCATACAGTGTGGGACAGAGGCATAGTGACATCATTGAAACTTCATGTCGAGTGATCGAGTTTCTATTCTATTAAATTTGATACCCTTGCTACCCGGTAGTCCACTGTTAACAATTTTCATATTGTGCTGGACGGTCGCATTACTTGAAAAACGTAGATTGATTCTGTTTGTAAGAAAATTAGTAAACTCCTTTAGAGTTCAAGATTTTTTGACTAACACGACTGAGGCTTTGTGCGTGACCTGATGCACTTTCTGGTTTTTCTGCATTTTTATTATTGATTATTATTGTTTGGTTATTTACTTAGATGTATCTCTTGAACCGAGGGCAAGATTGCAACATTCACTCTATTCCTATTTCTGATGCGTGACGGGTGCTAGATAAAACGAGAATATTACTATCTTAAGGCATTAATTGAGTTAGATGTGTAATGATAGTTGTATTTACATAATCGTAAGATAGCGTAAATTACAATATCTTGATAATTTCTTCTCATAAAATACGTTGGGTCAACTTATTGGTGATACTACATAGTGTGTTGTTCCATAGATGTATATGAATACAGCATGGAACTGTTTTTGTGCAAAGCGCATATCTGTGGAAGAATCTGTTATCAAGTATTAAGGGCGTCTCTTTGTTGCGAAGATTTAAACTAGCACAAAATGTATTTATCAAAGACCGCGAAGGTATGCACCTATCGTTCAAATCTTAAATGCGCGGAGTAATGAGTGAACGTTCGTATGTATGATGTTTTCATTCTATTGTATCATTTTTTGTTGTAATGTTTCGTTGTATGTTTGATGGTATGAATATGCATCAAATGCTTACAAATAAATATCTATCTATCTATCTTTCTAGTTCGCTTTTTCTCTTTCACACTATTCAAATCATTCATCTTCTATCGCCAGGTACTAGACAGCTACACAGAAAGACAGTAATACGAAACTCATAAACTAAGTCAAGACAGACTTATACGAAAATAATAGAATCGGAAATTACATATGCAAAAGCTAGTAAAATAAATCGAAATACACGCGTTTTTTTTATAGATATTGCAACGTACTCAAAACAAATTTGATATTATTAATTAATATTATTGATATTATAAATCGAATAATTTTTATATTAAAATTTATGATTATTTTTTTACATAATATAATAATCAAACCATAAATATACTATTCTGTACATTTTGATCCTTGTTTCCTCGATTTCTAAAGTTCGTGTCACTAAAGTTTCCTCTATGTTAAAGTTCAAATAATAATTTTTATGAGCAGATCATAGCTTTCTCTTTTTATTGTAAATAGTATATAATAATATTTATAATATTCTAACTTATAATTAAACTAATAGACAAGTAAATAGATAAGTAAACAAATAAATTTGTAATATCATTATAAAACTAAATAAAAAAATATATAAGTGTATCAAAATATTTTTTTATTGGGTAATCATGGCTTTTCAATTTGTTAATTACTGTATGATTTTAAGTAGGCTGAACGTCAATTTTTAAATTAACAGTATTAATTTTTCAACGAAATTGTTAGATTTATACAATCATAGAGTTGATAAATTTAAACAAGAGAAGATTTATAATAATCAGAAATATGCATAAAAAAAATTATTGAATTTCCAAAACAAAAAAATTCTTGTTATCGTTGTTGTCTCGAGACTTTTGTACTAATTTTCATTCTTCAACTTAAACATTAGTAAATATGAGTATTTTTATAATTTTTGTATACTCCTCACCTGATACAAAACCTAATGCCGAAGCCTTTTAAGGTTCCAAATTAATTGTCATATATATTCACTTAATATTTGCTTCAATATGTGTTCAGTTCGAATAATTTTTTATTTTTTTATATACAGAGAGTTGAAAGAGAGTTACAAATTAAAGGAGCTGGTCATTTATTCCTCGGATCTTCTGGGTTGAACAGTGATTCTGTAGATTCTCTTTACACGGATGATGCAGAACAAAATAGTAACATACCTGATACGGATAATAGTATAAATATCGATAGGAGCACACAACCATCCTCGTCCTCGCAGGGTAGTTAACTTATGGAATATTTTATCACAGCAGACATTTTATAATTTCTTATTTATAATAAAAATATTTTCAGGTGATAACAGTAATAATTTTGATGAAATTTCTAACGACTCAATAAACCAAAGCTCTAATAGCGTTAGTTCAGCTTTATCCTTCTACAAAGGTTTTCAAGTTAACAAAATTTATATGAAAGGCTTCAAGGATGCGATGGAATTTGAAAAGCAACGTATGTTAAAGGAGGTACGTTGTTTGCAAGAAACTCCATTGTCACTGCCATTATCAACCGCTGTGATCGAGAACTTTCCGAACGCAAGTACTTTGCCTAGTAGCTCTTCAGTTTCAGTCATAACTGTACCAGCGCCTACAGCGACATCAAGCAATAATTACGTGGTTTCTAACCCCATTGTAAATTTTACCTGTGCGAGTTCTCTTGCGTCAAGTGCCGAGATTTGTAATACGATTTCGTCACAACCAACCATTGCAAGTAGTGATGTTAGTCAGAATACAGCTATAAGTGATCGTCCAAAAGTAAAAGCAGTTTCTAAGAAAGATAATAAAAGTGTTCGTAAAACTGTCCATGGCATGGTAATGAACAAATTACAGCAACAACATATGGCTTTAATGGCAGGTCTTTCTTCAACAGGTTTTCAAAAATTTTTAGAAAAAACTCGCCCACACTGTGTTCAGCAAGTACATCAGTTACAGCAACTGAATCAACAATTACAACTGCAACTAGATCAAGCTCAGGTAAATTTCAAAATAATTATAGTTATTAAAATTTTGTTCTCTTACATTGTTAGAAAATATGTATGATCTTTTCGAATCAACGCCCGTATATACATATATTTGAAGTCATAAGAACACGTCTATTACAGTTATGGAATTTAATTAATGAAAATGCATCATAAAAACACGAATGCATCCTTTGCTTATCTTGATCAGTTTTAAAAATAAGTAAACTAAATTTCTTATTAATTACAACATTTTTAAACATTTTGTTTACAATCGATTAATTAATAAGCGATGTAAAAAAACATATTTTACCTATTCCTAGGAAAAAACGAAATTTTCATAAAAATCAAATTTATTTATGGTAAAAAATATATTGTTGTGAACAATCTAATCTGAAATTCAGTAGAATATCTGAAATGTATTTAAATGAGATCTACTGGAAATTCATTTGTTCTATTAGAGTAAATGACTTTTTTTTATTTTGAATTTACTGTAAATTGCAGCACAATTCAAACGATTTTTATGATTTTACGCATAAATCACTATGTTAATTTGGTAGGATAATTCTTTTCAAATTTTCAATTTTTCTTGGCTCCTGATAATCCGATTGGATCATCTAAGTTCTTAAATTTTTCCTAATTATCTTAGTTACGATTGAGGTAGCCGAAGGGTCAGTATGTGAGCGTAATAGTGACCTAGTAGTAAGTATAAATAATACTGTATGTGCACTTATTTTGGGTACGCAGCTACCATTTTGTATGTTAAATGAGAATTTCTAAATTAAACGAAAATTTCTAATATTTTTCAAACTTGTATTTCTGCTCTTGTATGCAAAGCACCTCAAACGTAAAATCCATTCATTTTAAATCATAAAATTAATAAAATTTAACCACATACGTATGGAACGATGACTATTTTTTTATTCGAATATTTTTCCAATCACATTATAGCGGAAAAAGTGACTACAGTTTATCGTAATAATGTTAAGCCACGTGGTTAACAAACACGAGCTAATACCGTGTGCCATCCTTATATATACATATACACACACGTATACATATAGATATATATCGGAAACTGGGGCTTAGAAGACCCCCAGACGATCACGTTTGTTACCAGAGAAATGAGAGAGAATGGTTTTCACAGCCGGATAATAAATTTGCTTAATAAATGGTTTGTTTAATAGCCCAAGCTTCGCGACTACTTTTAAATAATACATAGTTTTTGAGTGTACCAGCCACAGCGAAAGGAGTCTACAACATAAGAACGCTAGACTACACTTTATATTGTAAGTATGAAAACTTAAAAATTAATGTTAGTTACATATAAATATAGTGAGAGTGTTACAGCTATATTTATCAATGAAGTATTATGATAATATCAGTATTCATTTTAATATTCAGTAAAAGTTAGAGTAACTAAAAATAATAGTAACTGTAAAAGTATCTGAGGGGAACGTATAGACGCTTTACATCTCAGACAGATATCGAAAGCCTTGAAGTCACGTAATGCCTTATAGCGAGTACAGTACTTCTACATTTCGAACGGCTCGATGTTACAATCATCTATAGATTTACAATTACGTCCGTATCTGAGGGGAAAATAATGAATCTTACCTGTCAACTGAACTGTATGATTTTTATTGTTAAAGCTGTTTAATTGTCAAATAACCATAAGCATTGAATTATTTTTGTAAGTAAATCATTGCTAAATAAAGATAATAATTATAACAAGTTCGTGGTTAGTAAAATTATTAGGTAAACTATGAGTTGCTTAACAGAAGATTGCATTGTAAATTACATGACAAAAAACATTATATGATTTCATTCAAAATTTTGATTTTTTTTAACGAAAAACATGCTGAGTCTTATTAGGTGACAGGTAGGAGTTCGGAGACATGTTTATCCAACACTCAGATCTTTTTAGGTCTACTGTGCTGTTAGTTATTTGTACTCTTTAACTTAAGTTTCTGTAGGTATCTCAACTTATGGTAGTCAATCCCTTTACATCTCGCTTTTTCCCGCAGACATATACGACTACAGTCTATTAATCTTTTCGTTTCCATTAACAACACAGTACCGTAGCATTCATAGCATTATAACTATCTTCCAGAACGTCAATGCCTTGAGCCTTTCCATATTTTTTCCTTATCTTACAGAAATGTAGTTAAGCTAATCAATCTATAATTTTTGGTTATAGTGTGTTGATTTTACATAGTTTAAGTAGAAATCTAACTTAATCTTTTCTCCACTCCATAAGAATATAATCTAGATTCTGTTGTAAGCTGGAAATATGCCGTCGGAAATTATAGCTACAATTCACCTAATTCTATCCTTTTCCGTCACCATCTTAGAAAGTTTCCAATTGAAAGCGCTCACTCAGGTTCTAATGACTTTATTTTCCTACTCTGTAAAGTCAGAGAAATGACCTGTAATAAATTTTCTAAGGCCTCAAATTTCCAAGACCATCTATCGCCGAGTTAATTGAGTCTAATTAAGTCTATTCGGAGCAATCTTGCTTGCTAGAGAATATTGCACTGTAGCTGCTACAGAACCTTTTCCAGCCCTCGACCTTTCTCTTTTTTGTACAATTTTTATAGCGTACTAAAATAAATAAAAAATAAAAGAAACAAATGAAAACAAATCATTAAAGAAGATATAAATTATTCTTTTACCACTTACTACGTTTCTTATAATTTGTAGAATTTTTACTTTACAAGCTTTACTTTACTTATATACTTTACTTATAATTATACTTTACAAGCTAGGAACCGTATGCTGACAGTGATTTATTAATTACGTGATACGAATCAAATGCAGATGAAACAGTTTGACAACTACTGTATAAAATAAGAGTTACAGATGAAGCGCAGTACCAAGATTTGTTGATACATAGATGAGCACCATGAACACGGAAAGATTTATTTCCTATCTCAGTGTAAATTTATGGAACAACGAGTTCTATAAGGTTACGCCTAGCAGGTTGATTCGAAGTGTTAGAAGAGATGAGGTTAGTGAGGTACTATAGCTTATTCAACTTTAATATCTTATACACAGCCTATCCACAGATTCCTTGTCCCTAGCTATATGGCGAGATTTTGAGACCACGCTGATCACTTTTGGTTCCTACTCCATCCCAATCGATGCCTGTAGGGGTTGATTGTTCATCAAGTCTAGCATCTCTCACATAAAGAAAATGCGGACAAATGAGCGAGCGTGTCAGCGAGGCCCTGCTGACTTTCAATTTTAGGTATTCCATCGATGCTTAGTCCGATACTGCTTGCAACGCGGTTGCCACGATCTTTACTCCTACCCCCAGATGACTTTTAGGGATTTTAAAATATACTGGAAGTAGTGGCCCCAAAAAGAAATCGTCGAGAATATCAAGTGAGAGAGATAAATGTAACAGGTTAACTTCTGAACAGAATATTTCAATTACTTTATATTAATAATTGCATTATGATACATTAATAATAAAATGTGTTTTTATTGTTTAAATAATAATGTATTTGTATTAATATATATATAAATATATGTAGAGTTACTATATTTAATAATATAACACATGTAAGTTATAAGATAATATTTTGTAAATACTGATAATAATCATTTTTTCAGGCGAATGTGTTCTACTTATTAGGAGATAGTGTGCAATTTAAGGTACGCAATATCAATTTCAAAAAATTAGATTTTTTTATGTTTGGTCTAGCCTACGTATTGAACCGTTGAATGGATTTTCATGATTCAAAACTTTGTTCTTTTTCAATGTCGTATTATACTCAATAAATAAATATTATTGTACCTTTAGAATGGAAAAACATCAATAATTTCTTATTTTTATATTATTACTTCAAATATAAAATTATTTATGTCATAATGATGTATATGACAAAATTCCAATACGATAGCTCTATACCAAATTGTGAAGGAATGTAACAAGTTTTGAATCATCGGAATTCATTCTATGGTTGAAGCTGCAAGTTGCACCAAAGCCAAATTACAAAAAGCACAGCTTTATGTAGAATGGCGATATAAATACCTGGCACGTCTCATTAAAATTAAGTTTAACATTATTTTTAAAAAATAAGTTTTATAATTTCACATTTTTTTTTGTTACAGAAATTTGTATTTCAAGGGATAAATTAGTGTAAGCCCATCTTAATATTCAAACCAAGTATATTCATCCCATCAAGCACCTGTTAAATATCGCACATGAGAATTTATTGAACCTGGCAACCTCGCTAGCAACACGTCTAAATAAACTACTGAACGATAATTAAAATGTGAAAGGCGAGTTTTGCCAAAGGCTTGATTTTAATGAAAACTTTGTTTTTTGCGAATGCACTGTATCAGGGAAGGCTGGAATATACTTCTTTCACGTAAAGCAAGTGCAGCTGTGTAATATACGTAATAGCACGCAATCACACTGTCACTTGGAATAAGCTGTCGATTAATAATTTTGATCTAATTCTTGCTGCAAGAAATATGATCGATTAATTATAGAAATATAGTGCTTATAATAAGTATTAATACCAACAATTAATTGTTTCAAGTGATTCGAATGACATATTTAAGATGAAACAGAAGTACATCTGCAGTAACGCATATCGCTTGATTTGTTTTGGTGTCCATAAGGCCATGTGGCATTAAATTATTAAAAAACAGTCTTTATTGAACAAAAATGATCAAAAATGTATGAATGAACTTGTTGCTCAATCAGTTGATAGTTATGATAGTATTCAATGTTTTTTAGAAAAAAGGTATCAAGTTTCATATTAATTTGGACTACATCACTCTACTCATACCAAAACTTAGCAATTCGAAAAAATTCGCAGTCGCTTTGAAATGAAATGAGAAACGGATTAACATTATCATGTATAACTATTGTTATGCACACACCTTGAAGCGTGATAAGCGTTTCATTTTTAACATTTTTAATATGTTTTTAGGTTTTTTATTTTTAGCGCATCTGTAAACGTAAAAATGTTAAGCGCTGCTTTAGTTTTCTGTACTGTTTTGGGCGAATATTACTAGACGTGCGATGTTGATCGAGTAGATTCAGTTTTTGGGATACCCATCGTTACGGGTGCGGAAGTCGACTGTCATTTCAACAGCGATAGGACTATCCGGATCTTGCAGAGCGACGGAAAAAACAAACTCGTTCGAATTGTTGATGATACATACTTGAATGAGAAACGGCTAACCTACATGGACAATTAACAATACGAATAGGCACAGAAACGTTCCTTCTTAATATTTAACATGAGCTGAACTGAGTGACTGATCGAGGTCTTGAATAGAGGAGTCCTGCTGATTAATTGAAAATCGAGGTCGAGATTATCCCGCGTACATTGGTGTGCGATTGTTTTTCAGGACAGTAACCGTCTGCCTTCCTTAATTTCTTTGCCTGCAAAGATTTGCCTGTAGACCAGATTTATGACTATTCTATTATTTATTGAAATCAGCTGCGGTCGATCGACTGATTCATGCACAAAGTTTGTAATTCAACCGGCAAGAAAGAGTTCTACATTACATATTGCTTGAAACTTTTTCTCACTTACCCTCGTATATTTATCTTTATGTCATTTTATCTATTCCCATTATTAAAATAGTTTAAATAATGCTCTTTGAATAATAATAACATGTTTATACACCACGACTAGCTACTGTATGTAATAAATGAGTGTTAGTAGTATACTAATGGTAATAGTAGTTTGACTTTATTTTCTTAAAAACTTGATCGATAATGGTTATTTTTTTACTCTAAATTGCCTACAAATCAGATTTTTTTCACAATAAAATCTGCCAAGCGACTCAAAGAAATATTTAAAAAAATAGTAAAAAATCTTAAATATTTATATTTCAATACAGACTAAAATCTATAAACAATTTTTATTATGAATGACTAAATTCTGTACTAATCATGTGTTCTCTTATTATAAGATTTAATCTAATGAATAATATTAAGAAGTAATGTTTAAAATTCGAAACTAACTAATTTACAAGGAAATAATAAAATCAATTTAAAATAGTAGATGTTCTTGAAAAATGTTTATATTAATTTTGCCATATATTTTCTATTCTGTTAATATTTTACAAAATTCCTTTGTAGCAATCGTCGCAAAGTGGTGGAGATCAAATAGATTTGGATTCAACAAGAATTCATCGAGAAGGTAGTTGTCCATTTTTTACTGCACAGCGAAATAAGATCTTGTCTAACGATGAAGAAGTATTGAAATTAGAAGATGGTACTCAAATTCCTATTGATGAGGCAGTAAACATTTTTGAATCCATTACATTAGATGAAGTTAATAATGGTAAGTTATCTTAAACCACTGTACATGTACAATTAATATACTAAAACTTTACTTGAACGTAAGTCTAACTTAAGTCTTATTTTACGTCAAGCTAATATTTGTTTGAATAATATCATGATAATAGCATAATTAAAATGCATGTTATATTATTAATGTTACATTTATTATTATAAAAAGTAGCTTCGAAGTAAAATGTTTACGAAGTAAAAGTGTCTTAGAAGGAAATTATAAATTATTTGAGCTTAGTAAATTAAATTGATGCACGGATGAAAATTTTATTTTAGTCTACATTGACTATATTGTTAAATTTTCAATAATGTATCATTAATCATTGACCCTTAAGTACCTAAAATGCATTGAAACTAAAGGTTGGCTATTATTCATTTTAAATTTAATCAATCTTCTTCATATTAGCCTTCGAAGGCTGATGTGCTTTATGTAAAATCAAAATCTATTAATCGATGAACCTGAATAAGATATCCATACAATGGTGAAAATTAAAAAAATCAACCAATGTAGATTAAAGTTAAATTTTCATCATAGTATGAATTCTTCCTATTAGGTTTATCTATGACAGAATTATAATTTTATTGAAAGAAAAGCAGCCTTCGAAAGCTAATATTGATAAATATAGTATATGACATTATGTGATAAGATCCATTAAATGTAAAATAAAAAGTAGCCAAGCCTCAGTCTAAATTCATTTTAGCTTCTTCAGGCTCATATTCTTTCATCAGAATCCATTTTTTGATTAGGTTAGTAACAAGAAATTTAACTTTAGTCTGCAGTTCCTGACTTGTTACATTTTTATAATTATTGCATGGATTTTTAATATTTGTCTAACCGACAAATATATTTTAATTTTATTGAAATAAAATTATCTGATAACAAAATATGTGAATTAAGACAATAGATATTAATAGGCTGCAATTAAATAAACATATCATTGTTTAATAAATATTAAATTTTTATTTATAACCTAAATAAAAATTTATAGAAGCTATATATATATGAGAAATATATATGAAAAATGACACATGAAGGCCTTTGCATGCTTAGTAATGCGATTGCAGATTCTAGATCGGCGTACAGCCGTTCTAAGTTTTCAGATTTTGCACACTAAGTATTAAAATGTAAAATGCTGCGGCTAGTACCCAAAATCTAAGTTTTAACACTTATATTATAGACGGCGCGCAATCTGGTTTACCGATGCTGTCTTTGTGTATATTGAGGTGCTACACATAGAACCTACTTTTTTGGTGGATTCTTCTCTCTGTGTAATGTTAAAAAAGCATTGAAGGCTTGGTGTTGTTGCTGAAACCGTTTTGCCCTAATAAGACTGTTTGAATGGATCAGTGGCCGCTTTTCCAGGCGAGGCATTGACTCTGCTTATCGACCTATTGATCGTCAGCAGGAACCTGTTTTCCAGCATTTGCTAGTTCCGTGCAATCTAACCATCCGTAGGACTTGTCTGTGAAATCTGTTTTGCTCTACCGTATTGTAACCCAATCACCCTAGTAGATCGACCAAAGATAGATTACATGGGCTGCAAGAGGGAACATTCGCTTAGGCAGCCTTCAAATAATGTGGAATGTTTTGGACGAAGCTTGTTCTGAAAGGGATTTTTTTTAATTAAGTTAAAGTGGTTAAGTTCATGTTTACGACGTTATTGTGGAAAATAACCTTAAGCTAGCCTTCAGGACTGCTCCAGTTAATCGCCTGCGAATGAGTGTCACAGTCGTCTGATGCGTGTCGCTTAAAAGTACTTGCGTACCCAGCGAATCCACATGGGAGACGAGGGTGCAGATGCACGATAATAGTTTCTCTGTATATTCAAAGGAAGTTTGATTATCTGATATTACTCATTTCGAGAGAAATTTATTTGTTTTCCTTTTTAGTGTGAATTCGATCATATTTTTTTTATTTTTTTTAGGTTTAGAAAGTTTCTCATTAAGCATGTATTAAATTAACAATATAAATACCACTACTTGTTTTATCTTAAATCCGTTTATTTTAACGTCACAATAATCACGCTTTGGGAACTAACATTAAAGGAGCGCAGTTGAACTTCCAGTTTTCTAATTTTTAATTAATATTTATCTGCCAACACAATCTTCACACCATGAACAAAAAAATAAACATAAATATAATAAGCTTCATAAAATTGATTAGGTACGATACCCTATCATGTAAAAATTAAATAAAAAAATCATATATCAAAAGATTCTATAGAACTACATGAAATATTTTAAGTCTGCTCCATCGCACCCGCAACTCAAAGCTCCCAATCAAGTTGATTCCCTTGTCTTTCCATCTGTGATATAAAT
This sequence comes from Sycophaga agraensis, assembly GCA_018906755.1. Classification (NCBI taxonomy): domain Eukaryota; kingdom Metazoa; phylum Arthropoda; class Insecta; order Hymenoptera; family Pteromalidae; genus Sycophaga; species Sycophaga agraensis. Next base: position 149,681 of record JACCIE010000090.1, read on the forward strand.
TGTATTGCAAATCAACATATAATTATCGAGTATACATAAACAAAGTCCTTCAATCCGACCCTAATACATTTAAGAGAGTTCATCTTTATATACTTTTAAATGTCTTTTTTATTGCTACTCTTAAGAAGTCTTCGAAATCAGCAAAGAATGTCCTGATGTAAAGTTTCTTTCATTTATTGTTAACCTTGTTCTACCTGTTCTAGGTAGGTGTCTAACGTTATCAAAACTATTGAACTTTGCAATAGTGTTTCGAACGATCGATAGTGCAATTGGAGTTCTACTAATCGCAAATGATTCATTGAAAGATTCATTACTGCTCAGTATCGGGCACGAATAACATAAATATCATTAAATCTTCTCATGCACTTTGTCTAGCTGCTTCTAAAATTATAGCATTGACTTATTAAGTCAATTACTTTATTGAGTTCAGAAATAGTTTCTAAAATTGAGTCATGAATATTGTATTCTTTTTTGTTATTTTTATTTTTATTAACTTGTATACATATGCAAGTATTTCCATTTTTATAAACTCTTGGAAATTTTACTTACAACGTTGCTAAATTTTTACAAACATCGTTGGTAAACTATCAGAAAAACGGATGCAAAAAATGTGAATACTATCGCTATTCGGTCATTTTTCAATTCTAAATCTGAAATATTTTATAGTATTTTATAAAATATTAATGTTTATTTTTTATGAGTATGATGGATGCAATTAAATTTATATTTCGTATTTATGTGTAATGCTTAGTTACAAATGTTTGCTTAGACGCGCGCAAATATTTCCTTTCCGCTTTTTTGCTCTGTATTTAATGCTTTATAAAAAGTGTTACAGCGATCAAATTTAGTTCAAATATGCGCCGATTTGTTCGATAATTTGTTTCCATCTAGACGGCAACTTCATAATACCCGCCTCGTAGAAGCCCCCCTCCTTATTTGCGAAGAACTCGGTCAGTCTCAACAAGCCTCAACTTTATACCACTAAGGGCGTTCGCCATTGACAGAAACAGGTGGTAACTATATGTTGAATGCGATGAAACCTCCCATCGAAGCTCTCCCGTAGCTTCTGACTAGTCATCAATGAACTGTGTGGTCTGGCGTTGTCCTGGTGGAACACTACACCCTTCCTGTTGGCCAATTCTGGTCTTTTCTGGTCGATCACCAGCTCAAGTGGTTCAGTTATTCACAGTAGATGCTAGAATTGAGCGTCTGACTATATGGAAGCAGCTCATAGTGGATGATTCTCTTCCAATCCTACCAAACACACAGCAAAACCTTCCTGGCCGTCAAATCTGGCTTGGCCACTGCTTGGGACGATTCACCGACCTTCGACCACGACCGTTTTCGCTTGATATTGTCGTATGTGATCCATTTTTTCTACTCTAACTCCCATCTCCTAGGCAATGTCACGAGATGCCACATGCCTGACTAGCTCGATTTTTTCCATGATTTGCTCGGTATTCATCGTCACAGGTCTTCCGCCGGCTGGCTTATCCATGGTGTCGTTTTACTGGCTCTGAATGTCGAAACCATTCCTCGGCAGTTCGAAGTGAGAGAGTACCATCCCCCAAAACATCATTAATCTCACGGAACGTGAGAATTCGCTAAGATAATGTATTTTCACAGCTTTCAAGCCACTGTAGTCTTCAATCCTTCTTAATCAATAGTTTTATGAACTTTCAGGACCATTAGATCGTACTTTCTTATTGGCTTATCAAAATTCAAAATGAACGATCCAATATGGCGGACTGCGAATTACAAATTAGTGATTCATGAAAAAAATAAAAAATACTATCATTTTCTATGTACAATTTGAAATCATAATGCTTGAATTGCTTTTTGCGCTCAGAGCTGCCGTGCTTGAGTTAAATATTATCAAAGTATCAAAAATCGAAAATTCACTTGCAAGCTTTGTAATTAAACATGCAATAAAATCCTTATAAATTTCTGAATAATACAATTGAGGTATGAACCGGTCAAAATTTTCGAACGATGGCAGTGCATTGAATTCCTCTTATATCTAGAGGCATGAGATATTAATCCTTGTATCTAATCGTTAACAAAATTCTTTATAATTATACTTTTACATATATTAAGAATTTTGTTAAACATATAAATTAAGTCTTTATTTGTTTAACAGATGAACCAGAAAAAATGGATCCGAAAAGAATTGAAATTTTTGGAAGTAAGGAACAATTACCTCAACAATTACATCAAATTATATCTACTACAAGCACACGTTCGGAATCCCTTAGCGAATATTTTGCAGTTCCTGTATCAACTGTGTCTTCCGTATCATCTCTATCTTCTTTACAAGTTTCGAGTACATGCTCTCAAAATCAAAAGGAATCTCCAATAACACAAAAAGAAAGGCAACGTTTTTTTGAAGTTGGGCTGGCTCTCGGTATGAAAACAAAAATAGGTGATGAAAACTTTCAAAGGTTTTTGCAATCAAATAAACATGGTAAGTGTAAATCCTTAGTATTATAGTTTATTAATTACATTGTAGATTTAATCCTTACATGAGTTTGAATTATATAAATGTGACAAGCATTAGTTTCAAATTCTGTTTTTTTTTAAATTAGTCGGATAGAAAATGTTATTTCTAAATATAGGAATCTTTCTATTGTTGCGAGATAAAGTAAAAAAATGGTTACTTTGCTGGAAGGTTGGCGATTGTAGCTCTATTAATGGGACAAGTATTAAATGAATACCCAGGTTGCGTAATGCTTTAAATTAAAATATGAAAAAATGTGGTATATACATATAGATACAAGACCGGCGTCTAGCACAACAGCAAGGCTTTTTACAGTCTGACAAGGGCACGACTGCTCCCTCCCAGAGTTCAATAGAATTGAACCCCGCCGACTGAATGTCAGAAAGGAATCTGCGAGTTCCAGAAAAAATCGCAGACGTCTATCCAACATTGAGCCTCAAGGACGCAGACGAGGCCTAGTCCGAGACCGCTCGTGCCGCAGCTGTTACGTTTCTGGCTCCTGCCTCGAGGTTATCCCTAGAAAAACTACGGTAAACCTGGAGGTCGTCAACATATAAACGCAAAACAGCAATGGTCCTAAAACAGAACCCTGAGGAACACCAAGAAGATTTTATTGTTCTATCTGAGATGAGAAGTAGCTCTCTCCCAGGCAAGTATGTCCATAGCTACATTAGCAGCCCTCGCGAGAAGCCCATTTGCATCATACAGTTCAGTAAACGAGTGGGATATATAGTGTCCAACGCCTTTCTGAAGTCAATCAATAACAGCAACGTTACCTCTCTTTTATCTATAGCGTTGCGTACTTCTTCAGTCGAACTGTGCCGTTGACACCCAGTTTGGAGTGGGTCAAGAATGTTATAGGTCATAAACAATTCTTTCAAGCATTTTTGAAAGAAAGTAAAGTAGTGAAATAGGCCGAAAATCGTTTGATCCAAAAGGTGTTTTTGATTTGGCCAATGGCACCACATGAGCCTTCTTCCAGACCTCAGGGAGCGTCCACTTTCAAGGGAGCTGTTGTACAGGCGCACTAAAAATGGACCTATAAGCGAAAGATCCTTAACAACTACACTCACACGTGTATAAATGTTCCTTGCGCGACGATGCGTAAAGCATGCTGCATCACAATGAAGCCCACATTTGCTGTATTTCACCAGCGCTCTAACACTTCTCCTCACCTGCGAACAGACACAGCAGGTCACGCCTTCTATAAGTGCGGATAAAGCTGCAAATGAATGTAGATCTATTGGCGAGCCGCTATTAATGTAAAGTGGCGTGTGACTGTGAGCAAAATTCGCGTTCCCACCGATGAAGCACGTATAAGCACTACACAGTCACTTACCTGTGTGTGCACTGCTCTCCCAAGCTGTCCTCCAGGCACGAAAGCAATGAATCTTTAAAAATGGAATTCCTTGGTTCTTACAGAATGTCAGTTAATGCTCCGGTCGCATAGAGCCTGCAGGTGTCCTCGTGCCGCTATAAAATATATAGAGTCCCCACCAAATATCAATATTGCTAAATGAAATTTGAGTAAGGATTTAGTCGGTGAACGGCTGTCATACTTACCGTGAGAGAGAGAGAGAGAGAGAGAGAGAGAGTAGTTAAATATTGTTAAGTAAGAATAATAAAAAGGATTGTAGTATGATTGTAGTGTGATTGATTTGTAAAGATAACGAATATGCGACTGTGTTTTAAACATTGCAATGTACTTTCAAAATAGTTGTCTTGTTTTAAGATATGTAATCAGTTAATCGAGAAGTCGATCATACATAACTGAACAATTGTCTTAATAGGTATAATTAATTCCATTCTAGAAGAGCTATGTGAAGTTTTAAAAGAATAATAGTAATTAAAACCTGTTTCATTTGTGCTTGAAACCTCTGCTCATCTAAAGGAGATTCCAAGGATAAAGTAGGAAAAATTCATAGTTAAATTTATAACAAAATAGATTTTACATTATAGATCACATTACTTTTTCAACTAGATATCTATGCTTAAATAGCTATATTTTATAGCTATTTACAATGCAATGGGTTGCGTTATAGGTCGAATGGATACGTCAAATGAGAAAAATAGAGTATAGTCGTTTACTATGATCGCTTACATAGGTTAGAAAACAGTAAATACTTCTATCTGTAAAAATGACACTGTTCCTGCAACTGTTCTCTCTTATCATATCATGTCTTTAGGAGATAAGAAGTTAATTTCACATAGATCCCGTCACTTATCGTACGCAGGAATTAAGAGATTTTTGTGCCTCGTCCTTAATTTAATGATATGTCTCAGTAAACTAATGAGAAAAAAACTAAAGAACGCCCTAACTTTATATCAGATTCATTTTCTTACATACTGTTCTACTTGTCCAGCGTAATATTGTGATTCTTCATAGTGCGGAACAGGAGCATAATCATATTCTTTTTCAGTTAAAGGTACTTAAAAATGGTAAATGTAGCCGAATGCAATTCTTCACATATGAGAGCTGCTGCAAACCTGGCTCGAGTCTCCAACTCATCTTTAGGAAAACTAATAGACAATATGCCTTGGAGGGACCCGGAGCTCCCGCCACTCTCCTGTGTCACCCGTCTGCCCGTCGCGCAGCTTCGTGGTCGCTTTGGAGGTGACCCGGCCGGGCTAGCCCCGAGCGGCGGTTGACGCAGGTTGGAATCGAGGAGGGAGGAAAGCGCTAAATAATAACTATTCGGAGCTCTAGAGAATCATTTCTTCATTCACATCCGGCCGGAAAAACCCCGTCCGGACGCCGTCTTCCGACGGACCCAACATAGGGCCCTTGCCTCGGTCGCGAAAAAGCGGTGAGATCGCCCGGGGACGCATGTACCGGGCCGCAATTTGGACCTTGCCTCGATCCGGGCAGATCACCAGAGTCCACCGGCTGGCACAGGTAGGGCTCTCGCGGCCCTGCTCTGACAGCCGGCTCCGCACCGTTATCGCCGCGCTGTGCGTTCTCTCTCACTCTCGCACCGCGCTTGTTACCCGTGCACCCACCGGACATTAAAGCCTGCTGGTCTTTGCTTCAAGCTCGGCCCCGTCCGGGCCGGAAAACGCAGTGTTGCTTGCGGCGCCTCGCAACGGGTCCCCTGGATGGTGTTGGAGTACCGCTGGACCACCCCCAAGGTTTTGTTGGGGAAGCTAGCAGGTGCTGTAAGACGCCTCCCGCTCCGATGGAGGGTGCTCGTTCTGGGGTTCACGGCTTCGGACGTCGATGCTATCGTGATCTGAGAGCGCTCGGGGCCACGCGTAAACTATCTGTTCTTTCGCGGCCGGTGATCACCCGGCGATCGGCGCTTTGGTTTCGCCTTCTGATCTCCGACCGCTGCACCGACCGACGGATCCTCGGATCCTTGGTTATCTATACGGACGGCCGTGTGGCAGACTATCCGGGTGCTCCGTCGTACATGTAACTATTCAAAATCTCTGAAAACTACAACAACGAATCGTTAGTAAAAGCTGCGAAACTATTAGTTTGTTAGATATTGCATTTTAAATAAAGCAACTGTATTCGTTTAAAAAAATAGATAAAAGGGAATTTCATGTTTTAATAAAACATTACGTTTTAAACCCGACCAAAACAATAATGATTTGATAATTCTAAGCAGGGTTTAAAGCTGTTCAATCTTAACAAACCCGAATTTCCATGTCAATATGAAACAATGAATGACACATGGTACCATCATTTCACAAATTGTCTAAAAATTTCTAAATATATTTATAAACAATTATTGTAATTTAGAATATTATTTTCCATGAACTTTAGATATAGTTTGTAATAGATTTTAATAAAATACTTTTTTAATTTAGCATTTACGACAGAATCTGCATCTCCAACATCTTCTCCAAACAGAATAGAAATGCAGACTTCGGAAAACATTTTCACTCAATCAAACGTTCCCAACTCAAATTTGGTTCAGGTTGCAACACAAACTCAAACACCTGTTTCTGTAACAAATGCTATAATACCATCTGAAAAAAAATCTATTTGCACTACTTCAAATAACATTAAAAGTAAGAAAACAAGATATCTGTTTACACAACAAGCAAGTTCACAACAATCTACTTCAGTATCTACTCAAGTGGCATCAGCGTTTTCAACATCTAATTATCAACTGGATCCTACATCAAGTAAATGCACTTAATATTTTATTGTCAACTAGTATGATATTTAAAAAGTATACTAATTTATTTGAAGTTATATTTTCTGTCGCGGGTGTGCGACTAGACAATAGTGCTGTTCAAATTTCATTATTTTTTTATTTTTAAACTCATATTTTAAATTATATAAACGCGTAATAGTGTACCGATATTTTTTCATAACCTATACGTACATCTTTGCGTAAAATCAACATGAAATTTCCCTTTAAGTGGATTCGAATCTCAATAGGCAAAATTTGTTTATTTTGGTTTTAATTTACACATTTTATAAATTCATTCCTGATGTACTATAGCTTAGTATAATGGAATATTTACTACAGAAATAAATACATTAAATTACTCTATTCTTATGGATATAGTCTTTAAATTGTCTAAAAAATTTGCATGTTAACGAAAATAGAATTTCTTATTACTACATTTCATATCAGAATAAAAATCATTATGTTTATTGCTGATTTATTTAATTATGTAAAATATTGATAAAAACTATTACAGTTTAATTTTCGTTACAGTTTAGGTTAACGTGAAAACTATCCAAAACAATTACCTGATCGGCTGGAAGGGAACATGTCCGATACATAACAACTTGATATCTGCAATCATATATTCTCTTGATATTGTTAATATATATATATATATATATATATATATATATATATATATATATATATATAAAATCTAATTACTATAACATAATTGATATAAAGTTTAGACAGTTACTTAAATCCAAGAAAAAAGAATTGCTTGTTCCACATCCGTGTTTGAAGCACTGGATCACAGGGAAGGAAGGAACTTAATCAGATATAATCAAATGCAAATTATTCCTTAATAAATACACTTCATGACCCTACTTACCAAATAAGTGACACAGATCAATCACCAATACACACCCACATACATAAATCCATTAGTAGGATGAGATCTTCGTCGAAGTGCATCTGCTCAAGGATCACCAAAGACGACTGCGCCCCTCTTAGTGTTCCCGACAAAAGCGCGACTTTTAAGCGCCTCCCTTCAGTTCCTCGCATTGTGCGGATAATTAAGCGCTCGGCCATTCAAGGCACTAGGACGTATAATTGGCATCAATAAGAATATTAAAATTAATATTAGATTTGACATTTGTATGGTTATATATAATTGCACAACAAGTAAATTGAACAGTCATACAGAATAAGTCATTAGGGTTATTGGAGTAGTGGAGAAATGTAAATATTACAATGCTGTTGGTTAAATAAGAATGATTATTATTTATTTGTTGGGATGATTAAGTTTATTAGGGATAATTGTACATGGATAAAGGATTTGCTGATTGTAGTTAACGTCACAAGCAATCATACTTTCTACTTCCAAAATATCGTTCAAGAAATCCTGACGTGTTTCTGAGAACGACAGTGGAGCTGCATGCAACCAGGAGAGTTTGCTTTGATGGTGGCGACTTGGTTACTGTACGGACGCGAGTTTTTTTTTTACTATGTGCCACGATTATTGTTGTACACCAAGGTAATATTACGCAGATAGTGATAGATAGATAAATAGATAATAATACCAGAATAGCACAGATATCGATGTTGATTTCCCGTGTCCCCGTTGACGGAGCGTTGAGAGCGCATTATTGCGCAACGCGACCAACTGAGATTTAATGAAAATCGGATATCGCGTAACGGTGCATGGGTAGACGGTACAATAACCGAATTTCCGAATTTAACGGAACAGATTGTATACGCGCGGGTTGTTCATTATTGTAATTAAATAATAAAGGTAATTCAGCCAACATTTTAATAAATTTGACTCTCTCTTTATTTATTTGTCGCGTCGGCACTGAGTTCGACCGAAGTCCTTGATCTCCTTCCACAGTCAAGAATTGGAGTCGATGCAAGCGATTCGAAGGACCACGCTGCCTTCGCAGGAGTTGTGAGTAAAACTGACAATTATAAATTCTGTCACATTTTGGTCAATATCACAGATGTAGCGCAGTATATGACCATAACTAAATAAATAATAGATACATAAATTTATGCAAATAAGTCACATCCAACCAACTGTCTACTCCCATCCAACCCAATCGAATCCTGAAGTGGGTGATATGATCATCCCACTTAGCACCCGTCACGTAACTCATACAAGAATTCTGTGAGCGTTGCAGCCTTGTCTTGAGCTCCAGGGATGTATCTTAAGTAAAGTATAGAATAATAATTGAAATAAGGAAAGATCAGAGATCGTACCAGTTTGGTACGAAGAGCCTCCGTTGTTGTACTAACGGAAAAAAACGCAAACTATATAAAACCTGGTTTATTCTTTTACAAACCAACTCCATGTAAGACCTGCATCTAGCATAACACCAACGCTTCTTATAGTCACATATAAAGACATGACAGCGTCCTATCAAAGTTCAATATATTTGAACCCAGCCGATTCACTATCAGGAAGTAAATTGCAATTTCCAAAAAGAATCTCAGATATCTTTCCAACATTGAATCTCGAGGACGCAGACAAGGCCCAGTCCGAAGCTACCGGCGCCGCAGCTGTTACATATCTAGCTCCTGCCTCAAGGTTATTCCAAGAAATACTACGGTCAACCTGGAGGTCATCGCGGTCACCAAGCGCACCGTAAACTGGTCGTATACAATTCTCTCAAGTACCTTTGAGATAAAGTAGAGTAGTGAAATTGGCCGAAAATCATCTGGTCAGAACGTATTTTTCATTTGGCCAATAGCATTTCATGAGCCCTCTTCCACACTTATCGGAAGCCTACGCTCTCAAGCGAGCTATTGTACAAGCGCATTAAAACTGAAGCAATCACCGGAAGAGCCTTCGCGACTACACTATGTCCTCCTCACCAACTGCCTGTGATGTGAACTTAGGTATTGACAGATCAATATCGTTAATATTTATCACTTTAAACCAAAACCACTATAGGCGGCAGAGCTGAGCCCGGCATCAATCCAGTTGTCGTCGATGGTATTTGACACAGATACCCACGCAAAGTGAGTGTAATCTCATCCGGTATGAACCCGTGCAAAGATCCGCTAGCTCATAGCAGCAACCCTAGGTTCCGTAACTCAAGCCAGATTGTGTTGGAATATTGAGTTGAATAGGCGATCAGTGTACCTTACGACTGTGAACTCAGCGTCAAAATGCCCTACTAGGAACGGCCGCCAAACACAGCCCACCAACAACTGTACAAACCTATTACTATTGCTGCTCTTCTTCTACTGTAGCGATAATTATGTTGTGCGTACTATGAAAAGGAGCAAGTTTATTGCTAGTGAAGATCATTGTATCATTGTCCTCGACAAGAATGACATCAATGCAGGTACCAAATGTGGGTGCTATATGCGTAATACCGTGTTGAATTATCTGCAGAGATAGCTCTACCGCTAGTCTGCGACGAAACGCAACATCTTCATCACACGCATTCAGATTACCGAGAATGATTTTATGACTGTAATCTGGCGATAATCGCCGCAATTTATTGAAAAATTCAGAGTTCCTTATCAATGAAACGCGAGGGGGCCTATACACAACACAAACTCATGTAGGCTCAGAGGCACCATTCTGCACAGAGCAGATCAAGTACTCCAGCACTCCTGGCCTTGACAGTCCCTTAGTGTTTGAGGTAGAGAGTACACTTACTCGGAATTGCTTGTCGATATAACGCGACTCCCCCAATATTAATATTGCGATCTTGCCGAACTACAGAAAATCCATGAATCCTACTGCACTCTTTCCATCTAATAAAGAAATTACCACGTCGATGCCAAACGTACTTAAAGCCGAGATCGCACGCAGTGTCTTTGCACTGCATGAACACAGCATATTGATCTCGACTTAACCACAAATTTATAAAAATAGTACGTTGTTTGACACCACTCCATGCGAGCGAGAAAATACAACATCCTGAGTGCAGAAGGCATTAAAGGACTGCCTCGTCTCCAATACCAGATTAGCTGCTTGCATTGATCTAAGCTGCACCCTAATTGATGGGATTGACGGTTGGAGTTTTTCACCAACCCCTCCATGTGAACTCGCCGTTCGAGCCTCGTGCTGCGCCACGGAAACCAGGTCATCAGGTATGAAGTAGGGGAGCATAGAAGTGATGACGTCAAGCGCAACATCAGAAGGCAAGACATATGTCCGACATATGAGAGAAATATGTCCGAGATCCAGGAGAGCAGATTCGTTAAGATGACTATCTCGATTGCGGTTACGATTGTTTTTGTTATGTTTTCTGCTGTGTTTATTGTTATTATTAGAATTATTATTAGCTATATTTATTGCTAGAGAATCGTTCTGTGAAATTAATGGTGTTTTGGTCAAATTATATGGTGATCATGCTCTATCAAAAGCAATATGCAAAAGATGGTTTCAATAGTTTAGGAATAATCATTTCGATATGAGGAATGAAGAACATGGTAGACTACCAAAAAAGTTTGAAAACGCTGGATTGCAAAAGATGTTGGACGAAGATGACAATTTGAGTGACAAAAATATTGCAGAAATGTTAAACGTTGCACAACAAACAATTTCTTATCATTTAAAAGTTGTGAAGAAACTCTTGTGAAATTTCCTTCTAAAACGCAAAAAAAAATCAATTTCGGATCACCTTATTACTAGCGATGTAAAAGGATCTATTTCAAGAATTCTAAACGGAATGTAGCATATGTTACTCCGGGACATCCGTCGACATCGACAGCAAAAGCAGAACGATTTGACAAGAAGACAATGCTATGTCTTATGAGGAATCAGAGTGACGTGGTATATTACGAATTGTTACAAACTGGTGGTACAGTTATTACTGATCGTTACCAACAATAAATGTTCAATTTAAATCATACATTAATCGAAAAACAACGAAATTGAGCTAAAAGACACGGCAAGGTCATTTTCGTCCATGATAATGCACTTGCACAGAAAGCAAAACCGGTTCAGGATACAAAAAAGTACTTAGTTGAAAGCTGCCATTCCGGTAGCCGCATTCACCAGAGATGGCTCCTTCCTACTACCATTTGTTTTCATCGGTAGGATACGCATTGGCAGAGCTGCGCTACATTACTTACGAGCAAGTTGAAAATTGGGTGTCTGATTGTTTTGCTTTAAAAGAGAAACAATTCTATTGACATGCTATTAACAAATTGCCAGAAAGGTGGTTCTAATGTGGAGAAAACAATGACCATTACTCTGAGTAAAATATTTTTCACTTTTCCATTAAAATTAGTATTTTATTTAAATAGAAAAAATTTGATTTTCTAATATTTTCTTTAATGTAATACTCACTTCTTTCCAAGCAAACATACCAGGTGCACCGGCATGAAGTAAGCATTATTTTACGTTAAATGAATGTCGTTTGAGTGCATCCTATAATGCAGGTATAATGATATTAGTATATTTCCTTATACCTGCTCTTCGTTTCGATTTAGTCAGTAACACCACTGCGGAGTCGTTTAAAGCCACTTACGAATGGATCATAAATACAGAAAATTTTGATCTACGAGTGATAGCTTTTGCATGGACGGCGGGTCAATATTTTTCACCGAGACAGTGAAGTTCTATGATTTAGAGTTACATGAGGTTCTTATTCTCTCAAGTATCATTCAATACCGTTCGAATATTTTCAGTTTGTTAGTATTTTATTTATTCATTTATGTATCAAATTAATTTATTTATGAAGTATGTTTTAAAATTATGTTTATTGTTTTTTATCTGTTCAAGAATTCATTCAATAAGTAATAGTGGTAATCGATCTTTACTTAATCATCTAGTGGATTTATTTGCAACCTAGTTTTTTTATGAATAGTATCAGGAGTATTAGGATTTATATTACTAATGTTTTTCAGTAAATCAATTTAAATTACCTCTTTGTGTATCCTTTTTGTTTTTCTTAATTTTAAGAAATGTACCTTTACATTCGGCTAATTTGTAGTTGGATTTTAAACAGTTTATACTGCCTATTTATTAATTCCTTGTCATCAGCTATACCACGAGATAGTTGAGGCAATTCTAAACATTTTTCTTGACAATCGCGAAACTGTCAGATGCACGCGAAGATACGGGCGTTTAAAAAATGGTAAAAACGGCTTTCTCACCACTATCTTGCTGGCTGGCTAACCGAGCACATCTGGTACTTTCTCGCTTTTGATACGCCATCAATATTTGTTATAAACATTATCCAAGCTCTTAAATTTACCTCACGATTACTTGCTTTCTTCTGATCTCAATATTAACATTGTTTTTTTGTATTAAATTAAACGTGCGTTGTATTCCATATAATAAATTTTAAACACTTCATGTAATTTATAGCTCGTACCGGATGCCTCAGCTGTCGGCGTGGCATTTTCCTTGAGTCCGAATGTAGCCGCGTATTTATTTCCTGCACAATAATCAGTGCTTATCCTATTGTATTTATGAGTGTCAGTGACTTGCCTAATAGTTAATGCTTAAATGGTATTTCAAACAATATGGCAATAACAGCGGTTAGATTGTTATATTTTATTTTACTCATGTCAATTTTTCCATCTAATCGGCGAATTATATTCCATCCAAGGAGAGAGAATTGGTTATATAAGCCGTCACCTTGTGGCATATGGTATGGTCTCAATTATTATTCTTGTCATCGACTCGCCCAATTTTCCGTCTATTATTACGAGAATGTTTGTGCTGTAATCTACGTGAAATCGCTGTCAGTTTTTCTTATAATCTGCGTTTCTCATTTCAACTGTTGAAGGTGATATTCCTGATTTCAAAAAATTTTTCCGGATTGATTCTGCTTTTGTGCAGAATCCAGTAGGTCGAAATTTCTCCCAGGGCGTTGCCATACTAAGAACGAGATTCCTCTGTGGGCATCAGCCAATCACCCTTACAACCTTATCCGGATACTCAACAATCAAGTGTATAACTTGTGTGCACCAGCCATTCCTTACAAGAAAAACTTAAACCCCTGGTGGCCCTCGAATAGGCGACCACAAAGAAATAGTTTTATATTATCTTTATATAATACAAGGTTTTGTGAAGTAAATTTTTCTACCTCTTCCCTAGCTCGTGTGCCCAGGCACAGACTAAAAATGAGGCTATCGACTAGTTAAGTCAAACTTAACTTGTCGAAGGTGTGACTCCCATCCTCACAAGGGACGGACGTCACAATAGCGACTACTTCAATTTCTTTGCCACGTTATAAATCAAGTGACAGCACATTTTTAATGTTTGTTATTTAAACGTTCAGTCGTTTTATGTCAATTTTTATCTCTATAGGCTTGTTGTTAGAATTCAAATATTTTGATATCACTGAGTTATTTTTTAAAATCTCCATGGCTTCTAGTTTAGTTTAGATGTCTGATTTGTAATTATTTAAGAATTGATCACATTGGCCGGAATTTTGGCGGTATTTTGGAGACACGACCTGATTTTTTTAGACCTAATGTTTTATGTTTACATGCAAAGTGCTCATTAATGCGGCTGCAACAGTGAGATACTTATTTTTTGAGATATTAACTTTTTGTTGTATTTTTAATTATTTTTATCAACACATTAGAACACAATTATTGAAATATTGCATAATTTCCTAGATACAAAAGTTACGTACTTATTATTGTCTATTATTAATTTATTATTGAATTGAATATTTTGTGAAAAATTTATAATAGTACTTTCATTAAATTTAAGTTTGATATTCATATCTTCTAATTTTCCTAGATATTTTCATTTTTACATAATTAAAACTTTTCATGCAGTTCCGAACCAGTATACTACTGGAAATTCATCTGGGGCATTTTCATCAAATCAAGTCCCTCCAGCTCCGTTTTCTTGCATGGATGTTGATTCAGAAACCGATAGTAATCATGATACTGCGTTGACACTTGCTTGTGCTGGTGGTCATGAAGAGTTAGTTGAACTTCTTCTAAGTAGAGGTGCTGATATTGGTAAGGAATTAGTAAACATAATATTTGTTAATTTTTACGTGATATTCGTGCATATTTTTATGAAATATTTCTCATAATATAGAGCATCGAGATAAAAAAGGATTTACACCACTGATTCTTGCTGCTACAGCTGGTCATCAAAAAGTTGTAGAAATTCTTTTAAATCATGGTGCTGATATAGAAGCTCAATCTGAACGAACAAAGGATACGCCACTTTCATTAGCGTGCAGTGGAGGTAGATACGAAGTTGTTGAATTGCTACTAAACAGAGGAGCAAATAAAGAGCATCGAAACGTCTCTGACTATACACCGCTTAGCCTTGCAGCTAGTGGAGGATATGTAAATATAATAAAACTTTTACTGAGTCACGGTGCAGAAATAAATTCAAGAACTGGATCGAAATTAGGAATATCCCCACTAATGTTAGCTGCAATGAATGGACATACTGGTTAGTACATAATCTATTTCATTCTGTATAAAATATAATTTTTTTGAAACCATATTCTGAAAAATGCTACTTATTAATTTACATCTTTGAATAATACACCAAGAAGTGTATAAAAGAATAAAATAGTCTTAAATAGCTGTGCATAGGTTTTGATACACGATGTTTTGTAGTCCCGCCTTTAAGTCCCAGACAATGCGCACTACCGTTCAGTCATATGTATATATATTGTCACACTAAATAAGTGCACGGTGAGCCTGACTGCTTACAGCTAAAAAATACCAGCAGGTAGGAAAGTATATATGTAATGTTGTATGAAGGGTAGCACAAGAAAACAACACACAAATAGACTCAACAAAATAAATTTTTTTAATAATAAACAAACAATAGCATGACTCGTATAATTCTCCTCAAAGACCTTGGCAAAAATGTACTTGAATCCTCAGGTTGAGGATTAAGACATACTCTGCGTACTCCGGTGAAAAAAAAATCAACAGTTTGTTTCTTGACGAACAAGCTTAAACCTTGCAGCGATTGCTGTAGTACTCTATAGTACTCACCAACGTATATTAAAAACTGTATAGTAAATCAAAAACAAATTTAGTCACTGACCTGCGTTCACTAATTAAATTTACTTGAAAAAGTTCTCGGGTTAACAGTTATGAGAGACACATTTCACATGCCTCATGCCACAGAGACACATGCCTCTCCATATTTTCTATATTTACAGGAGAATCAATCACGCATTTATTACCTTCTCCTCGCTGCCACAGGTCACTCGCGAAAATAGATAAATATTAATCACATATCAGATACCCGTCGTAATATCCGCCCACCTCCTAAATATTACATCTACGTAGATCTTACTTCATCGCTTCATCCCCTAATTTCGGGTGTATCCTGTCCAGACATGAACTCATAATTTTAGTCTAATAGAAATATAATACAGGTAGCTTCGCGAAGCGCACAAACAAAATTTAGGATGAACATTACCCTTATCGAAAAATAGACTAACTTCCTCCTTTCATTCTTTCTTCTCTCTTTCCTTTTTTCTGTCTGTCTGTTTTATTCTACGTAATTCGTTCTCTCGATAAGTATGACAGGTGTTTACCGACTAGCTCCCTACTTAAATTGCATTTAACAATATTAATATTAGGTGGAGGGTTTATATATTTTACAGAGACACGAGGACTCCTGCAAGCTCCATGCAACTGGAGCATTAGCTGCGTGGCTTGTCTAAGAGCCGAGGAATTCGATTTTTAAAGTTTAATTTCTTTCGTGCCTAGAGACGGCTTAGGTCAGCAGCGCATACACAGATAAGTGACTGTGTAGTACTTATGTGCCTCAACGGTGGGAACGTGTGGCGCGAAATCTTCCGCCTATTTTGCGCACACACACCACTTAATATTCGTAGAAGCGGACCGCCTGTCTACCTACATTCACTGCAGCTCTATCCGTACTTATGGAATGCGCGACCAGCTGTACCTATCCCTGAACCTGTGTGTTGCTTTTTTAGATGTAGGGATTATAAGAGCATCGATAGTGATGGGCTTGTACAGTTGTTGACGGGCAGTGATTGGAAGCCTTACTGACGGATAGTTCTGATGTTAAGTCCTTAGTTGTGTGGCTCAACTACAAATTAATGACGGTAATAGATGAATTAGCCCCCGACAAAATTATTAAATTAAATAAGAATTACCTTATCTTGGATTGGCCTTGAGCTTCGTGACTTACAGTGCAAGAGTGATGCATGCGTGTACAGACGTTACAGACGAAGGCAAAACGAAGGCAACCCTTGAGAACTTCTTTGTTCTCCGTAAACACGTTTAGGAGAGGGTAGATCAGGTGAGAACTGAATATACTCATAATCGCCTATTCGAATCTCAAAATTCTCGCACAATTTAATGTGAGTTGTGAACCCTAGGGTTGCTGTCACGAGCAAGCGGGTCTTTACATGGGTTCGTGCCGGATGAGTTGAACACTCACTTTGCTCAAGTATCTGTGTCAAATACCATCGACGATAATCGGATTGATGCCGTGCTCAGCTCTGCCGCCTATAGTGGTTTTGGTTTAAAGTGATAAATATTAACGATATCGATCTGTCAATACCTAAGTTCACATCACAGGCAGTTGGTGAGGACATAGTGAGGAGGACATAGTGTAGTTGCGAAGGCTCTTCCGGTGATTGGTCCGTTTTTAGTGCGCGTGTACAATAGCTGGCTTGAGAGCGTAGGCTTCCGAGAAGTGTGGAAGAGGGCTCATGAAATGCTATTGGCTAAATGAAAAATACCTTCCGACCAGATGATTTTCGGCCAATTTCACTGCTCTACTTTATCTCAAAGGTACTTAAGAGAATTGTATACGACCAGTTTACGGTGTGCTTGGTGACCGTGATGACCTCCAGGTTGATCGTAGTATTTCTAGGAATAACCTAGAGGCAGGAGCCAGATACGTAACAGCTGCGGCGCCGGTAGCTTCGGACTGGGCCTTGTCTGCGTCCTCGAGACTGAATGATAGAAAGATATCTTAAACAAACATCAATAAGACATCTTATACGACATCATTCTTTTTGGAACTCGCAAATTTCTTTCCTATATTGAATCGGCTGGGTTCAAATATATTGAACTTTGATAAGGGGCAGTCGTATCTTTGTCTGTGACTGTAAAAAACGTTCATTTTATGTGAGACGCAGATCTTACCTGGAGATCACATATTGAGTTCGTTTGTAAAAGAATATATCAGGTTTTATATAGTTTGCATTTTTTCCGTTAGTATAATACCACGGAGGCTTTTCGTGCCAAACTGGTACGTTCTCTGGTTTATTCTCATTATTTTTCTGTTGTTTACTTAGATGCTTTTCTGAAGCTTAGGACAAGGCTGAAATGCTGATAGAATTCTTGTGTGCGGTTTGGATGAGTGCTAAGTGGAATGATCATATTACCCCCTTCAGGATCCGATTTAACTGGATGGGAGTAGACGGTTGGAGGGAATATTTTATGTGCTGCAAATCTACAAAATTAACAATAAGAAGATTATTGATCTATCTATCTCGCTCTCTGTTGCTCTCTCTGATGCAGTTGATGATGATGGAATTCCGCATATTGCGGTTGTGAAGGCTTTTACGGCTATTGGTTCTTTGTTAGTGTGCCTATACAATTACTACCTGGATAGCTACAGCTTCCGAAAAGAAGGGAAGCTTCTTCCTTTTGGAAAAAAGATCACGTAGTGCTATTGGCCAAACTTTAGAACACCTTGTGGGCCAGATAATTTTCGGCCAATTTGACTGCTCTGCTTTTTGTCAAAAGTTTTTGAATAAATTGTATACAACCAGGTTGTCGAACACTTAGTATCTCACAATATTCTTAGCCCTCTCCAAACCAGTTATAGGCATTATAGTTCGAATGAAACCGCCTTGCTAGCACATACGTATTGCTATTGATAAAAGACACGTGACGCTACTATTATTGTTCGACTTAAGCAAGGCGTTTAACACTATTTGCTCTACTCGGCTTTTTAGACTATATGAAGTGTATGGGCTTCTCATAGGGGATGCAAACATGAATCTTGCCATTTTCGTCTGAAATAAAAGAATTTGTTATAGCTGAGACAACAAAAGATATTTTTGATTCTACTATGCTAGACGTTCCTTGGGGTTCCGATTTAGGACCTTTATTATTTTGTCTATACATTAATGACCTAGGTATTGCTCGTATCTCTAAGGGTGGAAGCGTTATTCTGTATATTGATGACTTCTATGTTTAACTTACCGTCTCTAGGTATAATCTGTAGGCTGGAGTCAGATGGATGGCGGGGACAGCGTTCGCTATCTCGAACTGAGTTATCTCTGCATGGTTGAGATCAATTGAAGTAATATTTTATTTACACTAGATTTCATGATTAATAAAAATGAATCAACGAAAAGGCCGATTTGCAAGTTTATTCTTCTTTTTTCGAGTCAGCGTACTCACGCGTATGTGTGTAGATTGGGGCTTAAAATTGTGACAGTTGATATGCCTCACGTGAACAACGGTGGTTTTAGACCTGTGGGAAGGCCCGCGGTTCTGCGCTCTGATCTTTCGGTCCAGTAAGGGTCTGGGGCGTAAACTAGCTACCTTACTATTAAGAGTTGGTGTAAATCAATGAGTGAAAACTCCAATGGTACCAGTCGTGAGAGAATCTGGAATAGGTCACTAAATATGCGTCCGCGATTATTGTTGATTTAGGGCCTTCTCTGGTGAGTTGAAAGTTAATCCAGCTTTAAGTTGGTACTTCCTGGGCATTGTACGGCAAAAGACATGGCATGAAACCAACTCGAAGCTTTTTCGCGGACTGGTCGAGAATTAAATAGTGTAGTAGATACAATAGAATAAATTTTTCGGTTTCTGAAAAATTAATCTGTTAAATTCTTAATATTCAAGTTAAATAAAATGATGAAATTACTGTTTGTTTTTAAATTATGTTTTAATATACAAAATCCTATAGTCAAAATGTAGAAAACGTCGTCTAAAAATAATATTTAAAAATATTTGACAAACGTATCTAAGACCTAAACAGAACAGAACATAAATTGATTTTAGGAAAATGTTATAATTTACACACATTTGCATATGTTTAATACTTGAGAGTTTAATGCTTTAAACACTTCTATGAACTGCAGGGATTGTTGATTAAACAAGTTTTAATTTTTTTCTATTCGACATTCGAAATAATCAACTCCATTGGATATATTTTTTTAATGAATCATGAACTGTTTGAATAATATTACAAATTAATGGTTCATTTTGTAGCGTAGATATTGTTCTAAAAGTAAAAATTATTATAAATATTTACTAATTCCATTCCATTTTATGGTTTTAGTTCTTTTAAATTTTGGAGATACTGAAATAGGATTATATTACGATTGTTTATTAGTTCTAGTGCACTGTCAAAACACTATCCATTTAGTGATATATTTTATTCGTCGTTCAAGATTAATTTTTTGCCTTTTTAAATCTATGTAAAATTAAACAATTTTTTCTATATAATCTTTGGGACTCGAGCTTACATTTAATTGTAAATTTGAATTTGATTAATTAGTCGGCAATTCGACATTACGACAGGTGAAGCTGTCATAATCAAAAAATTATATTATTATGAAAAAGGATTTTTATTAAATAGTATCAACTGACTGTTTCCTCTACTTTCATTCGCTTCTATCTTGCCACATCTATCTCGAGATATAATTGGAAATAAGTAATTAAAAAACAAGCTGTATCTAACCTTGGAAATTGCAGCTACGAGTGCAAGTTTGAGAGACGAAATCTCGGTCTCTCTCTAACGGGTGGAATACCGTCACCTTCTGCGTGCTATTATCGCCCTGTCAGGCTTTTCGCGTCTGCCCAGAGCTTAATATAAATCAGATATATTAAATGTATTAGTTCTACCTCCTGATGTCGCCTTATTGCTCTTTCTTGTAACTTTTAAGTCCAAGGGAGATCAATTTGGGTCGCGCAACTTGAGACGGAGCTGGTACACTGTCGAGCTGAGGTGTGGCGTAACATCTGCGCGTGCAGTCCTTTTTTCTCCATGAGCAGCCCTGAGTATCGCCCGAGTGCCGCCACTATAGTTCTACGTATCTATCTAGCGGCCGGCACGGAAACTCTTTTCTCCTTGTTTGGGAGCACCCTGGAGGGATTAGGTGAGGTATTTCGAGAGTTAATTATCGCGGAATCAGCGTAAATAATTCTTTCCCGGGAGCCGAGAGTATTATAACTTCGATAATACTTTGCGCCCAAAAGTCGCAGTCGTCGCCTTCGTGCTCCCTTCCTTAGGTTTACATGCTCGCGTCGTGGCATGTTGGCCTTGACGAGCCCAGCGGCTTACTACCGCTATAGCCTATAACCATATATAATTTAAAAATTGGTAACATCAAAGATAAATTACTATACTTGTATTCCGTTTGCTATTAATCTGCTTTCTAAAATAGATATGTTTATAGATATAATATAGACTATGATACCGACTTGTAGAATTAATTAATATGAAATCTATAAAAGTTGATCAATCAGTAAGAACAGTTGAAAGCACAGCGAGAAGCGGGTCGCGAGGATAGCCATGTGATTCGCTCCAAACGTGGAGCAGCCAATTGACGCGCTGCATGAGAGAGCTGTAGCGGCCGGAGAGCAGTTCGGAGCCTCGCGCAGCTCAGTTCGCATCGACCTCCCGTGAGATAAAGTCGACTTCGAGACTCTCTCGCCAAGTGTGCCCCTTCGCACAGGCAAAAGGAACTCCGCCAAAGGAGTAGGCAACGCTAGCTGCTGTCCAGCACACTACGGTCTGAGAGCCTCGACAAGATTTCACGTCCGCCGACCGTCGAATTTAACGCGCGACCGCCGCCCGTTTCCAATCAATTCGCGTTTGCCGCCCGTTACCTATCCGACGCAATCCGTTACGAAAATTTGCCGCGTTCACGTGTTCAAGCGCAATTCGGCACACGCTCTGCTGAGCCACCGGTGCTTCTTGAATATATTTTAGAAAACAAATCTATAAATTCTATATTGTTGACACCTCCTCATAACGCTATCTTCGTGGGTCCTTCTGAGTAAAAGGAGAAGTTGCGATCTCCGATCTCGCATTCGCCCGTCGAGTGACGGCAAGTTATTGATTAAAATATAAAAATTTTTAATACAATAATAAAATTATTTTAATTTTAGCACATATTAAGAACTAACAGTCACAATATTTCTGCAAACTTTTATCTCTGCATCTCTGTAAATAACAGACATTTAAATTAAAAAATAATGATTTTCGTCTTATTTAGATCTGTTTAATAGTTTCAAAGTTATAAATAATAAATCAGAAAAATTGAAAATTTTAATTTATTAAATAAAGAAATAAAAGTTCTATTTATACTATTTCAAATTTTATATAATTTGTATAAAATTATACACAAATGATTCTTTTGATTTTGCAGCTGCAGTGAAATTATTACTTGATATGGGAAGCGACATAAATGCTCAAATTGAAACCAACCGAAATACAGCATTAACGCTTGCATGTTTTCAAGGAAGGCACGAAGTTGTCAGCCTTTTACTAGATCGTAAAGCAAATGTTGAACATCGAGCAAAGGTAACTTTATTTTTTAAATTAAATTATGTATATATGTACAGACGCGCGCGCGCACACACACACACACACACACGCACACGCACACGCACGGGAATCGATATCCGACTAAAGTACCATGAATAAGGCACACCGGATAGAGAATTAATATACATGTATACTTACTATTGCTTCTAGGGCGATAAGGAATCCGCGTTTGCCTAATCTTAAAAATTCAGATCACGTAGTTTTTGGTCACTATTCGACTGATTTCTTTCAGATTTTGAGCCGCTACGTCCATATTGAGGATAGAAGCTCATAGTCTGTTCCGCCGCGGATTGAATGTTTCGAAACTCATCCTCGAGCCGTCGAAGCGGCGGCGCACCTAAAACTTGTATTCTGTCCCTCCGTTCATTGCGCGTATCGTCGCATACACCCGCGATTGCGTACGTGACAATTAATGTTCAGTTTGATTTTAACGAAATACTAGAATACGATTGTCACTAATTTAAAGTAGGCAATGTTTATGTTTGGTAATGTTTAAGTTTCTTTTAAGTATTTTTATTTATATGTAATCAACAAGTTATTGATACTCATTAACCCATTAAAAAATGATAGGGACGAGTTTTTCGTTAAAAATAATGTTACGTCATAGCTTCCATTCAAGATGTATTTTTTTGCAAATCTAACTAAACCTATAATAATTGTAACTATCACTTAGAATCGACTAAAGTTAGATTTCAAGTTTTTGAGATTTATAAGTGAGATAAACAGGGTTGCAGGGTTTTCAAACAATAATAATACTTTTTAATTATTTAATATTTATTAGTATCACGTGTAATTTTTCCAGAACTTGATCTGATCGTACCTACTAAATACAAATTTCTAGAATATCACGCGCGTGGATTACATATTTATGATTATACACACCATGTATTGAAAAAACAATGGCCCGACTGTTCGTCTTAACGATACACCCACCAATAAGTAGAAAGAAGAAAAATTCTATCGCGACGCAATGCACTAGACAGTTCACGACAATCGTTCGAAGACGTTACACCCCTTTTATAGTATTTATGCGAATAAGTTCAACGAAGATTTAAGTGGGTGCGTACGACCTTTGAGAAAAGTGCATATTTCTCAGCATTGGCCGCTTCTTCTGTCTTATGTTCTTTTAGTTTAAGTATAATTTCACCGTGTATACCACGGAATAGCTGAGAAAATTCTAAACATTTTTTTGTGGTTGCAAAACTGTGAGAGAAAATAGTCAATGAGAGAGAGAGAGAGTAGGGCAGATGTATCGGAGCCGCAAGGCAAGGAGGGTTAAACGCGTGACGATTTTTCGATTGCCGAAATTGTCAACAAAAAAACGTCGGACCTTAGCGGACCGTCAGCAGGGGGAAGGAAAGTCGCAGGATTCGAGCCGCAGTCCATATAGAAAGTTGCATCCAAGCATTACAACCCATACGAGCAGTCTAGGTGTGCCATCGATTGCCAGAAAAAACGCCGCTGCACCGATCAGTCGCAGCTTCCCCACTACTAAGCTGACATTACGTCTGTTAGCAACTCATTTGCAACTTCTCTAGCACTCTCTTTTAGGGGGTGTATGTTGAGAGTCATCATCTCTATTTGCATGAGCATCTCAGTTACCATCTGTTTGGTGTATCGAAAACCTGGTAGGACTCTGACATCGCGGATACGATTATCGGTATTGATGGATTTTCTATAATACGGCAGGATCGTATCATTAATGGTGGGGAGTTGCTCTTTATGTAAATAAGCAATTCAGAGTTATTGTACTCTCATCCTCTGAGACGGAGGGGGTCGGAAGGCCGAGGGTACTGGAATACTTGATTTGCTCTGTGCAGTATTACACCTCACAGCCTACATTAGTTTGTAGTGTACGAGGTGTGTTCAAAAAGTAACGAGAATTTTTAAATTTCGCGAGTTTGGAGAGTCCGCCTGTATAAAAAATTTTTTATTATGTTGGTACACATGCCCCTGAAGTACGATAAAATTTTCAGCAATATTCATTGCTTACTTTTTAAGTGGCAGCCGCTAACGTTAGACGTGTTTTTTCGAAATCGGCGATTTTCGTTTGTGAAAAAAATGGATCAAAGAATATGTATTCAATTTCGCGTAAAAAATGAAATAAAGTGTAGTGAAGTTTGTAAAATGTCAACAAAGGCATATGGTGAGTCTGCTATGAGTAAAGCAAGGATTTACGAGTGGTATAAGCGTTTCCAAGATAGCTGCGAAAATGTTGAAGATGACGAACCACCCGGACGCCCAAGCACATCAACAACCGATGAAAACGTGAAAAAAGTGAAAGAAATGGTTATGAACGATCGCCAAATCACAATCAGAGAAGTCGCTGATGATGTTGGCATATCAGTTGGCTCATGTTATGAAATTTTTTCGGATGTTTTGGGTATGAAACGTGTGGCAGCAAAATTCGTTCCAAAATTGTTGAATTTCAAACAAAAACAGCGGCGAATGGAAGTTGCTCAGGAGTCGCTAAATGAAGTTAATAACGATGCAGAACTACTAAAATATGTTATAACAGGTGACGAAACATGGGTATACGGTTATGACGTCGAAACTAAGGCTCAATCGTCTCAGTGGAGGCATTCTGGATCGCCAAGACCGGCGAAGGCTCGACAAGTGCGGTCTAATGTGAAGGTTATGCTCACTGTGTTCTTCCATTTTAATGGCATAGTGCATCGTGAATTCTTGCCACAAGGTCAAACAATCGATAAGGAGTACTACCTACAACTTCAACGCCGTTTGCGTGAAGCAATCCGAAAAAAACGCCCGGATTTGTGGCAAAACAATTCATGGCTTTTGCACCACGATAATGCACCTGCTCACACTTCATTGCTTGTTCGTGAATTTTTGGTCAAAAACAAAACTGTAATGATGCCTCAGCCTCCATATTCGCTAGATATGGCTCCATGTGACTTTTTCTATTTCTAAAAATAAAGAGAACATTAAAAGGCCGTCGTTTTGCAAGCATAGATGGCATTTAAAGCGAATCGCTAAAAGAGCTAAAAGCTATTGCAAAGATCGAGTTTCAAAAGTGTTTCGAGGATTGGAAAAAGCGTTGGCAGAAGTGTATTATATCCGAGGGGGATTACTTTGAAGGGGACAAAATATTCATGAATAAATAAATATTTTTTTCATAAAACGAAAATTCTCGTTATTTTTTGAAAACACCTCGTATATAGACCCCCTCATATGTGTCGTTCACTAGGAACTCGAAATGGTTACATGAATTGCGATGATTAACCCTGGATTACAATCATAAGATCGTTCTTGGTGATCTAAACGCGGATCTCTATTTGGATGGCGATGATGCTGCATTTGTTCGCTGATTTGCGTCAAAACGATCCTTGCAGATTATCTGACATGGTTCCAGGCACATTGCACCTACATTCAGCACCTGATTTGATTGACTTGATGACAATAAGTTAGTCAAATCTTCCGTTAATTTGCCTGCTTCTTTTCGCAGTAAGCGTAGCATAATTGATGTCGTGTTGAAATTACCAGTCTCTGAATCAACATGCCTTTCGTTTAAGTATAGGGATTGTAAGGGCATTGATAGGCTGGTCGATATGTATGCTATCTGGCTACAATTGGGGGTTGTGGAATGCGGACGATCTTGATATTGAAGCGGCTATTACGAGGCTCAATTCAAATCTACTGGAGGCAATTGATGTATCGGTACTTATGAAGGAAATTAATTTTAAATAGACAAGTTCTCCGTAGATGGGACCTGAGCTGCCTGATATGCAGCGTAGATGCAACATACATTATAAACGTTTCAAAAAAACAAAACTAACACAATTCGGAAGTAGATCAGGCTAGAACTGATCAGGTGAGATCAATCCAGTCCATCAGAAGATTAGACGAAGACTGGAGAGGTTTGAACTGCGAAACTTCGGTTTGCTGCCGAGGGCGAGCGGATCGTTGCATGGGTTCACGTCGGATGAGTTGAACACCCACTATGCGAGTCTTTCTATGTCTAACTCCAACAATAACAAACAGATTGACTCTGTGGATAATGAAAGTTTTTCTTTTAAGAAAATACTCGTACTCGCAGTACGCTTGCACAACGATTCGCTTGAAAGCAATTCCCTCTCAGAAGTTTGGAGTAGGGCACATGTAGTGACTTTGACCAAATCTAGAATACCATCTGGACCAAATGATTTTCGGCCAATCGCACTGCTGTGGTTCCTTTCCAAACTTCTGGAAACAATTATGTATAACCAGTTGGGTGTTGGGTGTCTCAGAATATCCTTGACCCTCTCTAGATCGGTTGTAGGGTAGTATAATTCAACTGAAACCGCCTTGCGCAGACTGGCTGAGGAGGTACAAACATCTGTAGATAAGAAACAGTTCAGGTTACCGTTACTGTTCGACTTTAACAAGATCTTTGAAGCAATCTGTCCTATTAGACTGATAAGCTGTGTGAAACGCGTGGGTTTTCCTATTGCGGTTATGTTTGCAACTTATATTACTGTGAAGTTCAGCGCCAAATCAGAAAATTGCAACGCTGAGCAGTTGCGGAATGTTGTTTTTATACTAAAAATCATTTTTTCGTCAGATTTTTCAATCCAGATTAAAATTGCTTGTTTTTTAATAAGTTACTCAATGGTTTTGCAATTTCTCAGAATCCTTCTATGTTGTCGGCAATAATAGTACTCTGCCAATCTCAGACAGTGGTGTACATTTATTTGTCCGTTAGACTTTCTAAACTGCTGTACAGCTTCGAGTTCTTTCTTTCTCAAATATGCCTCGAGTATTTTACTTCTGTTTTTAAAAATTGCTTTGATTTTTCATGTTTTTATGTCTGACTTAATTTTCTCGAAAAATTTTGCTACTATTTTATTATGTTCTTCGATGGTTTTTTGTCCATAAATTTCTAAGTTATCTATGTAGATACATTTCATTACTCTGTATCATTTATCTAATAATATTATCGGCCATTTAATAATTTGATATTGATTGTAGGAGGTGATGAATTGAGTCTTATATTGGTGAAGCACATGGTGTTAATTACAATAATTTATAATAGATTTGTTAGATTATTTCTAAAATGTTAGGTAAGGGGTATTTAAAACAGGTCATTGAGTTGTCAAAAATTAAATACTAACGGTTATTTTTTGCCAGATCTCAAGTGTTGTAGTATTTTTATGCTTATTGGCAGATTATTTAAGATTGAAATATAATAATGCACTATTTTATTAGCAGTCCTCAGTTTTTCAGCTTTAAATCTCGTATTGATACCTCAATTTCTTTTTTATTTCTCCATTCGTATAGGAAAATTCTCACGCTCTTTTGCGACACTAGATATCTCTTGAGTAGATATAACTCTGAATCATTTGTCTATTGTTTTTCATCGTTTCGATCCAAGTACCAGTTTCGTTAGAATGTGGCTTCCCAGCTATTTCTAAATATGTTATTTATGTCGTCGGCTTCAAACTCCTTTCTTTTTATCTGGTTTGTTTTAATTTTGATTGAGCGTATATAGGGACTACTCTACGGACCAGGAATCGCTGATAAACACATCAATCCTGTAAATTTCTGAAAAATATTATTTTACGATATTAAACGATATTAACAAAGAATTTAAAAGTCGTATTGAATTCGGACAAACCTTATTATCTTCGCTATTCAATTTTACTCTATTTGAACTAGAAAAACCAAGAAAAGAAATGTATAAACAAATTTTTAAATAATAAAAAATAAAATTTTTATCCATAATACTTATTTTTAATTTAAAAACTTATAAAAATTATAAACTTTTTTATATTTTTATTCCAGGCTTAAATTATGATCTTCGTTCCCCCTACCGTACAACTGCATATGCGAGATGCCTCGATTAATACTTTGTAATGGCAAAGTTTCTAATATTTATTAAGAAAAAAATTTGTAATTAATAATAAAATATAATTCTGTAAATCCTAAAAACTTCAATTTGAATAATTGTTTCTTTTCCTCCCAAAATGATTCTAAAAAATATCGTTTTATAGGCCTACATGAACAGGATCCCCCTCAATTAAAAAAATATCTATAAATAAACTGTGAAAGATGTTTCATTATTAATTACATAAAGGAATATATTTAAAATAACACTTGATACAAATATATTAAACAATTATACCATACATTAAATTTTCAATATTGTAATGTATTGGCATGTATTATATAATTTTTTATTACTTTTTGAAGACTGGATTAACGCCACTAATGGAAGCTGCAAGTGGTGGATATGTCGAAGTTGGACGAGTATTATTGAATAAAGGAGCTGATGTCAATGCTACACCAGTGCCATCATCTAGAGACACAGCATTGACTATTGCAGCTGATAAAGGTCACTGTAGATTCGTTGAACTTCTGTTATCCAAGTAATGATTTTCTCTTTTATTATCTTTATTATTTTTTGTGACAACATCCATTGTTTGCATGAAATGTATAAATCTGTAGAATGTAATATTCAATCGTTCTGAATGTTTAGGATGAACTGTCGTTTTTGCCATATTAGGTTATTGTTGACTTTTCTACATTTAATAGTTTGAATTAATTGATACAGATAATCTATTAGATTAAAACAAAGTGGTCTATATTGCGTTTCGTCTCCGGTTTGGCTGCTGATCTCTTTAGTAAAGGAATGTACAAACCTTATCTCAAACGTGCAAATACATACACACACGCATTGAATTGTAAGAAAAGTTAAAGTGATTGTAATCTACAAAATGCCTGTGAAAGAAGGTCTGAACCAGATTTTCAGCCCTACGCTTAGACAGTTGATTGTTTCATAAGCGTGTAATGTGATTCGAAAGAAAGTAAAATTCTGCTTGAATTTTACCCGATTTTTATGACTAGTTTAAGTCCTGCAAAATGTATGTTATTCATTTGCAATTATTCAAATGCAATTATTCAAAAGTTAACGTGCAAGGCACGTACACTCATCAGTGTACCATTTCATATACCGCGGTTTTGGCAGATCGCTAGAACGGTCGACACAACATATTAATTTGCATTCAAGAGAGCTTAGATTAGTCTTAGAAACTAGGTGAAATATTCATCTCAAGAAAGATGACACCCTCTTTTGAGTGAGATTAGTTTCCAGAAACTACAAAATTCGGATCTCGAGTTACGGACGCCGATGTATGTGCCGTTTTTGTTTATCATACCAACGCTCGTATAGACAGCAGAATACACGGCTATACAGACTCCACGTGGATTTTTATTCATTATTGTTACGCTTCAATAGCAGTACGTGCAACATTTCGATACCTAACTCCACTTTATTCTCCTCGCGGGGAGCTTTCTCAATTGGCCTGGAGAAACGCATGTAGACCGGAGTGAATAGTTGGGTCTTGTTTCTGACTTGCTATGCGACCCTGATCACTTTGTTCAATTCTGCCCTAATGACTCCTCTCGTTCTTATTCGGCGCGCCGCAGCTCGAAAACCTGATTTTTCGGTCGGGAAAATCTTTGTTTTAGTTGTTAATCGTCTTCATCTTGACCGGAAGATATCAGAGAGCTTAGCTTTTCCGAAAGAAAACGCTTAATAAGAACTTCTTCTTCTTTTTTTTCTTCTTTTTATTTCTGATAGCTTTTGAACGGTCAGAAATTGCTTGTTGTGCAACATTTAAAACTTCTGCTATTTTCTTTTCACTTAAAGTGTCATTTTCATACAATATCTTTTGCAATTCAGCGTCTTCAAACTTTTTTGGTGGTCTTCCATGTTCTTCATGCCTCGCAACAAAATGATTATTTCTAAGTCTTTGAAATTATCTTTTGCATGTGGCTTCAGACAGAGCTTCATCTGCCTATGCCTCAACAAGCAATCGATGCAACTCTGCAGCACTTTTCTTCATATGAAAACAAAAAATTAATGTTTCCGCAAATCATCACTGTGTGGTACGAAATTCGGCATTTTTAACACGATGCAAAAATATGATGTTGTTTGTTGAATGCCATCATGTGTACTAAATATGCTTGACAATTGCCGTAGCGACGAAAAAAAGTTATTTTCTAAATAAATAAATGCGAGCGCATATTAAGACGCGTGGTAGTGACAGAGAGGCTCAGGGAGTATCTCATTCACACTTACAGTTTTCGCGGAGCGCTTACCCTATAAATGAAAATCTTGGGCCATGCAAAAGTCAGTCTCACTGTTTCCACTGTATCTTCAATTTCAATTCACTTCTTAAATCGACTTCGTGTGTCGTTCATTATACTTTATTATTAGTATTATTTACTGTAATTTTTATAATCGACAAAGAAGCATTGTAGTAGTATAATAAGTAAGAAACAATTTGTAAGATCAATATCTTAACACCAACTAAACCATTCACTTCTTATTTTATATATCACATTTCCCTTGGTTCTTCCTCTGATTCAAGTTGCTGAGAGAACCTGGATACAGGATTGATTCTGCTTCAGTGCAGAATCCAGTAGGTCGTAATTTCTCCCAGGGCGTTGCCACACTAAGGACGAGATTCCTCTGTGGATTTTCCGGCTGCTCAACAATCAAGTGTACGGCTTGTGTGCAACAGCCATTTCTTTAAGAAAAACTTGAATCCCTAGTGACCCTCGATTAGGAGTCCACAAAGGATTAGTTTTACATTATTTTTATATAATTCAATGTTTTGTAAAATAAATTTTTCTGCCTCTTCCCTAGCTCGTATGCTCAGGCATAGGCTAAAAACGAGGCAATCGACTGGTCAAGTCAAACTTAACTTATCGAAAGTGTGACTCCCATCCTCACAAGCGACGGACGTCACACTTGATTGATTTTTTTGGTTCTGTACATTTTATGTACTACTTCTTTGTGACTATTTTGAATAACTAATTTATCTCTTATCTTCTTGCTTTACTTCCAACTCAAGATAATAATGAAAAAAAATTTCTTTTTTAGCAAATAAAATCCTTTAAGAACCAATAAAATCTAATGACTCACTGTACTCCTTACAAACTTTTTGATTCAATTGAAAATATATAATTTTTCCGAGATCCCGGAATATTTTCATTATTGTTAATTATTAATATCATGAATATTTAAATAGCTGCGTAAAAAGTTTATCAATACGTGTAGCATTTTATATGTATTTTAATATAGTTTATTATTTCGAAGTAACAAAAAATCAGAAATTATTTTTAAAAGGAAATAAGAACAATATACTTTACTTTTTCCATAATTTATTAGTTCTTAAAGCATACTAAAGAAGACCAGGAGTTTGTGTAGCAGCAGATATTAAATTCTGTTGATTCTACTATTGCTAAAGTCGAGTAAAAATGAATGCAGGAATGTTGTTCATGAATACTAAAATTACGAAAAAATAATTATTATTTATCATAAACATTAAACACAATATGAATTTTTAATATATATTTAATTATTTTATTAAGAAACTCGTGAATTATAAAAATATAATATATACCACGCATATGCACTAGGAGCATTCGAACGAGCATATGTATTTGGCTTTCGATATAGAAACCCTCGGCATCTAGACTAATTATCCGAATTTAATTATAATAATTCATGTACTGTAGAATATTCTTTTGAATAATTGGAGTTTTAAAAATATTTATTTTGACTATATTTCTGAATTACTTGAAAAAATCTTTATTTGTATATTCGCTGTAATTATATAATTTTTTCAGAGGCACTCAAGTGGAAGTAAAAAATAAAAAAGGAAACAGTCCACTTTGGCTTGCAGCGAATGGTGGTCACCTAAATGTTGTCGATTTACTTTACCACGCCGGAGCAGATATTGATTCGCAAGATAATAGAAAGGTTAAATTATTTTAGTTTTACTAAACTTTAATTTTATTATATTTAATATTATAATAAAATTTAATTTTATTTATATTTAAATATTATAATAAGCAGTGACGGTTGCTCTTGGATATATTGTGCAGACAAATCCACTTTAACAGAGATTTACACTTATTCCTTATCTGAGTTTGAAATAGCTGTAATAAAATGTTTATAATAATATGAAATATTAAACTTATTTCTTATAAAATGTTTTAAGATTTGTAGTCAAATGAGACAAACTAGACGTCTGTAGGCTTATTTTTAACTATAATGTATAAAGTTCAAATTTTTAGGTTTAGCGCAGACTTGCTCTTGAACCGATAAACAATAGTATTCCATAAGTTTGTTCCGGCTCAGGGAGTTGCACGGAAACAAGGAGGGTGTTAAGTAGGATTTACCTGCAGAAAGGGCAAACCCGTGCCTTCTGTACGACAAGTTTGCTAACGTAAAAATCAGCCCGGAGAAGGGTTGGTTAGAGGGCTCTGAAAAGAACCGCTGATGAGCGTTCCGCGCTTGAGCTTTCCTTGCTTAGCTCAGGCGCCTGGGACCTTAGGGATTCCAAGGAGGTCGCTGGCCCAGTAAATGAAAAGGCAAGCAGCTTCGATAGAAAATATTTATTTAATCTTGTGCTCCCTGTTCCAGATGCCTACTGATGTCTATGGCAAGTTGGACGCAGAGGCACGACACGGCTTCCGTTGCGGACGGGGCGACCTGGTCGGTCGTTCGTCGCGGGTGTGCGGCATGGCGTCCTCTGCGAACGGGGCGACCTGGGCGGTCGATCGTCGCGGAGGTGCTTCGCGTACAGACGCCGCTCGGTGTTTTTAGGCGGGAGCGTATGTCCGTGCGGCTCAGCTCACGTGGCTCGACTCTCTCGAGCAGGGCGCAAGTCGACCTGTCGGTCGTCTCTGTGCGCAGTGGATCAAAGCGTCCTTCGCCGGACGTACTCGGATGGATAGTGTCGAATTTTTACCGACTAAACACTCCTCCCACATGGAGAGGCATCAGGACAACAAGCCTCTAACACCAAGAATAAAGTGTGACAAGGATAAGAACTAAGGATGGAAGTAGGGGGGCTGAGAAAGCACCCACAATACGCAATCTAGCGAAACAAGAGCAGCCTAGCTACCCAGCTTGCAGAGCCTGGTAACTAGGTCATATGGTTTAGGGATGTAGTTAAGGAGGGACTTTAAAGGGTCGGGGAGTCTCCGGCCACGACAGAAAATGGCCTCAGATTTGGATTCGTTTATAGATAGGCGATTTTCGCGATACCACGCGAGAAGTCAAGGAAAAAATTGGTGTCTCGAGCAGGTGTCTATTTGACAGGAAGTGTTTATTCGTGCTATGTCGTCAGCATAAAAGGCTGTGGAGATGAGATTGTGGATTGGGATGTCGCTGCAATAAATGTTGAAGAGCAGATGGGCGGGCTTGGAACCCTGCTGTACCCTGGCGGAGATGGGATGAGGTTTGGAGATCACGCGGCCCATTTTGACACGAATGTAATGATTGGAGAAATAAGATTTAAATGTGCGAGAGCAGCAAGGAGTGCGTTAGGTAGGGTCATGATTGGCTGTTACTTTGGGGGGAGGAGGTTTTTGGAGCCTTTAAGCAGCCTCGGAAGGTGGCGCGGTGCTCACCTTGGCAATTTCCATAGCAAGGTTTAGCAGTGCCGGTGTTTTTTGGGGCAGCTCGCGGTGTGGTGGTTTTTTGTGCAGACTGTGCAGACCCATTTGGCGCGACAATAGTTTACCGTATGGCCAAAACGCATGCAGGGTCGATATGAACCGCGACAAGGAGCCGAATTTTCTCGCCCTTCCTCATCCGGTGAACTTGCTTAGCGGGAAATTTCCGTCGCATGAAGAGTTGGTGGGGGATGACGTAGAGATTTTTTTGGAGTGTGGCGGAAAGACGCCTGTTGTTACGATAGTAGGAGGGTGAGATGACACCGCGGTAGAAGGCTGCTGTTGAAAGAAGGGTGGGGGCTGTGTGACGGTAGGGGCGACGAAGTCGCCTTAGCGTGGGCGAGAAGCTCGGAGACCTGAGCTTAGAGGTGCGATTTGCGTTTTCGGAGCTCTTTAATTGTATTGTACAGCTGAGCAATAGATTGTCAAGCTTCCTGAGGAGCGGCCTCTTGCCCTAGGGGCGCTGAGAATTTAAGGTTGATTGGTTTAACTTGCCTAGAGTTACGGCTGGGAGGTAGCCCGAAGTAGAGGCGCTCCTAGGAGCCTCAGGCGCTGCACGAGCCGCGTGGCCCGGGAAAAGCCCTGGAAATGGAGAGTGGGCGGCGGCTCAATGGTGCGGTGGAGTGGGGGAGCAGTCCCTACTCCGGTAGAAGTATAGAGATGTCCTGAGAAGGCCAGTGTACACTTGGAGCTGGACTACACTGCCCTGCACTGCACTGCACTATACTGCGAATAAGACGTGCTCCGCTAGGCGGGATGATGAGGGGAATCTGCGCGGCGGCGCGGTAGTGGGAGGAAGCATCTATCCTCCGGGAGCACGGTCCCCGGAGGGAGGCCACGCGGAATAACGCCCGTACGCAAGACTCTCAATTTTGACCGGTAACAAGTTGTTTTAAATAAATTCTAACTCTTACTATTTTTTATTTAATTTAAAATGAAATTCTTTGAATAGACTAATTTTTTCAACCCTTGACTTAAAATTGATATAAAATAAAATTACACCCTGTTAGCGTATTAAATACCTATATTATAATAATTTAAAAATCTTGAAGATTTATTCGTCAGTTGAAAAGTTAGTGTGCGCCAAACTCCGAAAATAAGTTTTTAGGAGAATAAATTACAAAAAAATATCAAGATCAACTTGAAATATTATATTGTACAAATGCAAACATATTTTAAAATATCATCAACTATATTTTTACACAATATTACATTTAAATTTTTGTTAATGTTATCCATATACATTATCTTGTTTTACTTGTATTCTGTCCTGCGTAACGCACTCGCCCAAAAAAGTTCGAACGCGGCAAAAGCAATTCCATTTCTATTGTAAGGTTGCCTCCCGCGCTCCCGACTTGACTTGCGACCGATCTTTTTTTGCATTCCAGAAAAAAGGAAAGCAGCACGAGAAAAACCAACTGTTGCATTCCTAAAAGCGTGAGAGCTGTTTTAAAAAACAGTGACCTTAATCGCGAAGAAATTAATGAAATAAATGCGATTAAATAATAATAAATCGCGACTAATGGAAACGATAAGTAATTTCCCCTGCGACATGCGTGTTTCGTCGAATACTTCACCTACGTAGAAAAGTTTCGTAACTTATTTAAAACGGATTAATTAATGTTAATAAAAGGATGAGGTTACACTTAAGGAAAAATAAATACACTGCACTTTGAGCCTAATATATAAATATTTATTGGCTCTTTAGGGGAAAAAGCCCGAAGGCATAAAACTCCTAATTCAATTGTATTACAAAAATTATACAATATTCGAGGTGTTAATTTAACTCGCGACAATTAAATATTACTGGAGAACTGCTCATGTGTGTGTGTGAACAAAGATATAACGCGAGACTCTAAACCGCGCGTATAATTATTAAACTATGCACAAAATAGCACGGATCTTCACGAATTCGATTCGCGGGACACCGAGAGAAAGAAGACGAGCCAATGTCGAGAAAAATCAGAAGTTCTCTCAAGACACGTACGCACTCGTTTCCTTTGCTCGATTTGCACTCTACATTGCTCGGACTTAATACTCGAGAGGATGCTAACCCTTCGAACTGTACTAGTGACGCGTTAAACGGGCAAGAACGCAAAAGAATTTCTCTCTTGACAGCGGCGGTGTCAAGCGCCCAAAAAACAATGGTCAAACAATCGGTCCATCGTCTTTCGGCACATAGAGAAGGCATTCATAAATGCATACAATCGAGCCCGTGAGAGTCCCAAGTTTGGGACACGCGTGATTCATACTTTCGAGCAGAAACATAACAAAATAACAAACGCGTATAATATTTCATATAATTCCATGCGTTATATTATATTGCGTCTAAACAATGCGCTATACCAATAGATGCCTTAATCGACTAAACGTTTTAGAGGTATATAATACTATATATTATATTACCATTTATTACCAATGTTAGCAATAATTAATTAGTATTGCCCTATTTCCTTTTATTACTCGTAAAAACAGTGTGTGTGTGTGCTAGCTACAGAGCTCCATCTGGCAATACTACATATAATTTGAAAGGTCTTAACATAACCATGTAGCGCTTTGTACATAGCCGCGAAATTCAAAAGACAAAAAAGCGGAAGGGAGATATTTGTCAACCTAATGTATATATATAATTCATGCACGATTTATAAGTATTTTTAAATATAATATTATTTTTTAAGTTATAAGCAATACGAGTAGCATTCCTTTAACCAAAACAAATGTCGTAAACGTTTAGGAAAATCTAAACCTACTAATAATAGAAGTATTTAAACACAACTATATACAATATATTAGTTAAGAACAATAGCCATAATTATTAGTAATAACAATAATTTAGAAATATTACTACTTAGTCTTATCTGATTCACTAGCCACAAAAGGGGAATCAGATTAGAACTTTCTTACCTATAAAAATTTGATATTGAAATCATTGTATAATTAACTTTTAAGTGCTAATTATGAATGAAAGAGAAAAGGACGCACAATTTCAAGCTGGAGCAGAGCGGGGTTTTTCCTCTCTCAAGGATACCCCTACTTGCTTCCAGGTCGCCGCTTCCCTCGCTCTTATTCGCTACTGCATCGCCTCAGAAAAATCAACGGCAACGATTTCTGCGGCGGATCAGTCCTTAAAAAGCGTTGCACAACGCATTCGCAGTACAAAGACTGTGAGCCCACGGAACGACCAACAACCTCTCTGTTGTACCTTTCATGGAGAAAAGTTTATTTCTACAAATATATTCACAGACTAAGTTCAACAAGGAACGCTGAACTTCAGTCTACTTTCAAAAAATAA
Organism: Sycophaga agraensis; assembly: GCA_018906755.1. Classification (NCBI taxonomy): domain Eukaryota; kingdom Metazoa; phylum Arthropoda; class Insecta; order Hymenoptera; family Pteromalidae; genus Sycophaga; species Sycophaga agraensis. The sequence continues at coordinate 186,592 of JACCIE010000090.1, forward strand.
AAGGTTTCGTTTTGAATTTTCGGAGTCCATCGCCAACCATCCCCTTCTGTTCAGAAGAGAAGTGTTGATTGTCCAAACCGTTCTTTAGTAAGGGTGTTGATTTCCGTTTCTCTTCAGAAGAAAAGCGTCGAAGAACACTCCGCCAATCCGTCCATTAGTTAGGACGTTGATGTAGGTATCCATTGCTCTCCTAAAGAGCGTGAAATAATTCCGCCGTTTGCATTGTGCATTAACTACGATCCTCTCCTGAGGAACGATAATAATTAAGTTGGTTAGCTGAAACAACGTACAAATATTTAAAAACCTAGGATGGGTAGCGATTAATTATAACAGACCTAATTCAGTAAAAAAAATTTTATCGTCAATCAATTATTATTTCATTGTACAAATTCGAATACGCATGTAATTAATTAGAAAGGGAAAAAAATGTACCGAAAAACCTTTGAAATTGCTGAATTCGCGAAATACGATGTTGAGTTGATTCTCAAAATTACGCGAAAATCAACATTTCAAAGATTAACATTGTCTTAATTGTTCTAAAAAGTTATGGCCATTATATTTTAGTTGCGATTATAAGTAATATTATATTTCACATGAAAAGTTCAAAATTAATATAATATATTGTTTTCTAAATTTACGGAGCTATTTTGTCGACCTATGCCTAATTCGAAAAACATATTATCAATTTTTTAAATTATATCAAACAGCTAGAAAGCTCATTTCCTCAATATTTTTCTCTGTGCGGCGTATTACATTCATCGACTACCTTAAGAAATGAAATACAATTAACAACGAATATTATATAGCGTTATCGGAAAATTGGGAGTCCGAAATTATAAACGACCGCATATGAAAAATTTTGTTGTATGAAGACGCTTTCTCAAAAATCTATGAAAATGATGACAAAATTGTATGATTTAGGCTACAAATCGCAACCGCATTCACCGTATTCTCTAGATTTCGCTTCCAACTACTACTGGTTGTTTATAGACTTGATAATTGTTCGCCAATAGAAAATTTTGCTCGAATGAAGAGATTCTCGATGAAACTGAGATCTTGATGTCAGCTCCCTAAGAGGAGGGCAGCGTCCGTCGCATGTAGGTTGACCTGGAAAGAGCGCGTGTTGCTCCGGCTCCGTGTAGTGAGGGACAAGCCCCCTGCTTGAGAAGACAGGTGGCGGTGTCGAGCTAGGGCGGCACCGCGAGCCCTCCTCTGCAGATAGCCCCTTCACAGGGTTGCTCTCCTGCCGCTTTGCTGGCCTCTAGCGTGTCGCTGGGTCCTCAAGCGATGGTTGACGTAGTCAAGAAAGGTCTGCGGGTAGGAGAATCTATTTTCAGACAGAAGGGAGGACTCGATATGCTCGAGGGCGGCTGGCCTGTCACCCGGCTTCCGAGTTCAGCTTTTAATTGCGAGGGCACCTTGTGGACCCGTAGTTGAGACCTGGACGGGCCTGTGATCGGATTGCTCCCCAGCGGCAGGGTTAATGCGTGGCTGCAGCGAGCTCCCCTTTACGGTCGTCTTGGATGGAATCCTTTCGGTGGGGTGAGTCCTGCGTGTGCTGTCGCTGCCTTCTGGGCAGTGCCTTTATGACTTCTGGGTCCCTCTATTCCACTAGAGACCGAAGCGCGGTGGCTACGATTTGCCTACTTTAGGCGGCCGGCTGGCATTGGTGATACCGCGGTGTACGCGCCTCGGCGAGCGTCAATCTAGTTTGAGACAAAGTATTAATCCTTTCACTGGCAATGTATCATATATGATCAAAAAAAAGTCGTGCCACAACTGGCGGTGTATCATTTAATCAAATTGAATAACTGCTGCATTTTTCAACTAATTCATTTCAAATGCGGCGTATAAGCGTTTTAGGGGTTGCTGATTACGAATCTAAGGTCAGAATTTAAAAAATTCAAAATGGCGAATTGAAGATGGCTATCGGAAATCGGCCGATTTTTACCAAAGAGTCTGACCAGAGAAGGGGGTTAAAAGCTCCGGAATTTTTTGCAAAATCTTTTTAAAAATCGCTTCAAACTAATTACTCGAGGGGTTCATAAGCTCGATGAACAAGAATATGACATCGTAGAATACCTTCAACTGGTGCCCTGGGTTGCTAGAATGGATGACATCCCTTGCAAAATCTTTTGAAAAATCATCAGAAACTAGTTACTAGTATTATACTATATTATACTATATATAGTACTAGAACACAAATATGACATAAGCGAAGGTCATCGAGGTACCGAAAGCTTCAATAATTTACCCCTGTAGTTAGGTTGTGTTTAAGTCACGAACCCATAATGTACCGACAGGGAGGTTACGGTAGGGTTTAACACTACATTTTTTTATTTATTTTTTTTTTCATTTTTTATTTAATTTTTTATGTATTTTTTTTATTTTTTTCTATTTTTCAATTATTGTACTGTTTTCTAATTCTGCAAGGTATGACATTTTTTGAAACAAAGCGATACGCATAACCGAATGTTATTGCAAGTACTACATATTATCGTTGTCCATTTTGTTATTTTATTTTTATGCTAGCATAAAAAAAACGCTTTCTTACACCTTCGTCATTCGCTGAAATCTTAATTGGAAAGTGTTGACCATTATTGAGGTTTAAAAATTGTTTTGAAAATCAAGAAAATCAGAGTTATCTTTAAAAGTTAAATTTTTATTTTTTTTGTTTTGTATAATCTGATACTCAAAGAAATGTCATCAACAGATTCTTCGAGAATATCTGATGCAGATTTTTCTTCATGATCATTGCCATCTTCCTCTGCTAAAACATCATCATTAGAAATCTCATCTGATGAATTAGATTCAGAAATAGTTGGAGATGGTGATCGTAAGCGTGTATTACGTTGCATTGTATCCAAAATTGAATGAGAAAACTTTCGGTGAAATAAAAATTTTAGGTTCAATCTCTGGCTAAAACTCTTTTACTTTATGAAACTTAGTAATCTGTTTGGTAGAACTATCTGGTAGTTCGCCACCTGTTAGTAAATTTTAGTACTATTATGGATAATATAAGGGAAACTGAAGTTCTCTTATACTTGCTTCATAAAAAAATGCCTCATTTAGTGGTTGGAAATAAAAAATTTGCAAAAATAACGATCAGAATCGATTCTGCGTCCCCAAAAACTCCTAGATTTATAGTTATTGTATAATATGTATCTTTTAAGTTTATTGTCCTATCATTTTTGGCATGTAAAGTAAAAAAATCTGAACCAGTAAAAGGGTTAATCGTTCTAAACCGTGGTATTGAAATGTTACAGAACATTAGAGAAACGAGTTACAAAAATCATAAATTTACTCGAGTCAAATTATCCACTGTGAATATATCAATACAATGTGAATATGTTTTCTTGATGTGTGTGTGAGCGGACGTGATAATTATTAATAAATCAGTAATTAAAAGTGGTTCAAATTTGTTCTTTCTAGTTTTTGCAAAAAAACATATTGCAAAATCATGCAATTTCAGTACTTAATGGAAAAGCATGCGAATTAAAAAATTTATTTTATAAGTTCCAAGCAGACATTAAAAACGTGTGTGAGTTTACTGTTTCATCGAACTTTATATTTAGGAAAGTAAATTAAAGGAATAATTACAATATTATCTTCAAAATTATGAATATATTTCTGCAAAACAAATTTAAATGGTTTCAAAACAAAAATTTTTATGAATACTAATTTGAATAATAGTTGCATAAACAAGGCTTTGCTAAGTATGTCATAATATAATTATTGTAATATAATATATGAATATATATAAGACAGACTGTCTCGAAAATGCAGCCACTTTGTCTGTACAGCATAAGCTAGCATCCCTTTTCCCTTCGTAAAGTGTGAACAACTCGCGGGGCAATGGTGTTGTTTGCAAGAGGGAGTACTCTCCTGGCGTCTACAAGTTGACGCAAGTGTATCGGTATGTAAACATACGTATATATATATATCTTACACAATATATATATATATATATATATATATATATAAGGTTAGCAAATATCTTCCTTCCGCTTTTTTGCTCTCTATTTAATGCTTTATAAAAAGTGTTACAATGATCGGATTTAGTTCAAATATGCGCCGTTTTGTTCGATAATCTGTTTCCATCTAGACGGCAACTTATTAATATCCCCTTGTAGAAGCCCCCCGAAGAACTCGGATAGCCATTTTTCACAAGCTTCTTTTGAGTTCAATTTTAAACCACCAAGGGCGTTCACCGTGGACAGGCAAAGTATTGATCAGTGTTTTTTAAACATTTTGTACATTTTTCAGGCAATCTGTGGAAACCACGCTAATTGTATTGTTAGTCTCTTTAAGCAAACCAACCAAACACCCAATTTTCGATTTCCTCGTAGAAATCGACGTGCTGTTTAACCAATGCGTACTCCATTGATGAAATGAAATGATAGTCGGAAGGAGTCAAGACTGGTGAATACGGCGGGTGTGTTAGCAGCTCCCAGTCAAGTGCTTTGATTACCTTGCCGTGTCATCCGGTCCCTTGTGGTCGTTTTTCAATGCATGATACAAATTGATCATTTGTTGTCGGTAGCGATGAGTATTAACTATTTAGCCAGATTTCAAGTATTACAGGACTCCAGTCTGGTACCAAGAAACACAACATTGCCTTCTTGTCGAATAATTTCCGGTTTTCCATCTGTCTTTCATTCAATTCATGTGGTACCCATTCTCCACACTTTCAGATCTTTTCTATAGCTTTTGAACGATCAGAAATTGTTTCTTCTAACATTTTACATTTTTGCCATTTGCTTTTGACTCAAAAAGTCATCATCATCTAATATCGTTTCCAATTCGGTGTCTTTAAACTTTTTTGGTGGTCTTCCACGTTGTTCATTCCTCACATCAAAATTATTATTTCTAAGCCATTGAAACCATCAGTTGGGTTGCATATGACTTCTAATAAAGTATGATCCGAATATACCTCAACAAGCATCAATGCAACTTTACAGCACCGTCTCGTCTAAATTCGACATTTTTATCACGATGAAAAAATATGATATTGTTTTTTCAATGACTTGATGTATATTAAATATGCTTGACAGTTGCCAGAACAGCCAATCAAAAAAATTAAAGCTCGTTCACAACAAATGTTTCCTATCGAGACATTTGTATGTTCACGCTCACTTCATACCGGTACATCTGGTATAAATGTAGTTAGGAAGTAGACGATGCTATGGTTTGATCAAGAACGTCGGATAAAATATTCCGATTGCTAAACTTCCTATAGATATTTGTTGTCTCAGGGATCCGAAATAAAATCTTTCAGTTTTTTTAGAGATATTTGGACTGGTGAGAAACACCGTAATGAATGATTATTTGATATTACCATCTTTATATTATGTTTTAATTATCAAATTAAATTAAATTCGGTCTGCATGTAGCTGTGCGTATTTTTGTTTTTTTTTAGATTGGGGTGTTTCTGCGTGTTTTTGAAGGCAATAATTACTAGACTTATCGACCCTATGCAACACTTATTATACCACTTGCACTATGTGATATATGATGTGAGTAATGATTGCGTGGTGTCGCACATACAAAAACGTCCTTCGATATCAAGTAAAGTCTTGCTCCCCTTCGCCCGAGCTTATCTCTTATACCGCACGGCTACTCTCGTTCTACGAATGTAAAGATGGCAGGCGTACGCTTCTAGACGAGTAGTAGAGTATGATATCGCTTTAGACGTGATGGCACTTGTTATAATCTTCTTATAGCAAAGTTAAGTAGAGAAAAAAACAAAAAAAACTAATCGATCATTAAAAGGCATGTAAAACGATATCACTTTTCAAGATGTCCTTCTAATGTTTGTCAATATTTTCCAATATCTCCACCTAGCTATTAGACTACGCCCTCGTCTTTGTATATTATTATTATTATTGCTCGACCACGTTTACTTACCCTTCGTGTTCGTTTTAGTTTTAGTTGCATTTGATATTATTGACTCTCTTATTAGGAAATCATTTCCAACAAAGGAAATAATCATAATTTTCTCAGCTTTCGAAGAGATTATTAGGTTTATTATAATATTATGTTTTAAATTTTAACATAAATTTAAATATCATGTTAAACTTGAAACTACCACTGAAAATATTATATTCTAATGTAAACTAATCTATTATAATGTATTTAGGTTTCGTGTCTTATGGCAGCATTTCGAAAAGGTCACATTAGGGTTGTAAAGTGGATGGTGAATCATGTTACTCAGTTTCCTAGCGACCAAGAAATGACGAGATATATTGCTACTGTGAGTGATAAGGAATTGTTAGAAAGATGTCAAGAATGTGTCAAAGTAATAAGAGCAGCGAAAGAAACTCAGGCAGCTAAAGCCAATAAAAATGCTACGATATTACTGGAAGAATTAGATATGGAAAAGACAAGGGAGGAATCTAAAAAAGCAGCCGCGGCACGTAGACGTGAGCGCAAAAAGAAAAAGAAATTAGAAAAAAAGGTAGAAAAACGGAAGTTACATGAAGAAAATAAAAAAAACGAACCAGTTTATGATGAAAAAGATAATTTGAACAATAAAATAGTAGACTCGGAAAACTATAAAGAAGATGATAGTTACAATATTAATTATATTAGTGAACAGCTTACATCTCATTCTAGTAGATCGAATCATAATTTAGAAGAAATGGATAAAGAAGAAGGTGATAGCGGCATTGATGCTAATAGTTTGGCAAGTTGTAATAGTCATGCTGATATAAAAGTAAGGGAAAAAAAAAAGGAGAAAAAAAAGAAAAAGATTATCTGTAGTAGTTTGAATTTACCTTCTACAAATATAAAAGATCCTTCTCTACATTTGATACCAAAAACATCAGTTTTAAATTCGAGTATGTCCCATGGATGCCTTACGATAAAATCGCAGGATATAGAAAAGTAAGTAAACTGTATATTTTTGCAATTTTTTTCTCAGAATTGTAGTTTATGCATTCTCAAATCAGTTATCATCTTTTCTGACAACCTATATATTTGAAAGGTATACATGTTTAAGGGGGATACGAGCTGTTTACTTTAAATACCTGTAACATATAATCTATTTTTTAATTCCTTGTCTCCAGTTATACCACGGGATAGCTGAGGAAATACTAAACATTTTTTTACGGTCGCGAAACTGTCCGATGTTCCCCCGCGAAGATGCAGGTGTTTAAAAAATGGTAAAAATCCAGTCTCCGCGGCTGAAAAATGTCGCCTACTTGCCGCAGCGCAGACAACGAGAGTATCGGAAATAGTCACTGAAGAAGAGTAGGGCGCAGTTATCGGGGCCGCAGGATGAGCAGCATGTCTGGCCCTGCCCTCCAATCTGAGACGCGTGCTCGTTTGTCGACTGCCAAAATTGTCAATAAAAGAACATCGGATCTCAGCAGTACCGTAGCGGGGGGATTGGCGGCCGGCCTGCAGCTTGACTCCTGCGACCTCCCTTCCCTCTGCTGACGGTCCGTGGGGACCTGAAGCTCTTTTCGGCTAGTCCTGCGGTAGTTGATCTGCAGGGTTGGAAGGTATTCGCGCAACCAATGTGCCCATACGATCCGTGAGCGCTTGTGCAGCTTGCACTGTTTAGTAGACGCATAAATTCTTTGGTCGTATATGGTATTGTCTCTATACAATACCATGGGAGAGCCACGTCTGCTGGACATTCGTCTTAACGCCATAATTGTACTACTCGCCGTCAGACTATCCGCCATCTCGATATGAATCGGTCGCGTAGAAAGACAAGTGAAGAGAGCGCCCCACATTTTTTCTCGCTGTCTCCCTACTTTGACTAAGAGGGGCCCAAAATAATCAAGCCCGCAGTGCTAGAACGGATGCAATCTATACGTAAGGCGCCTTGATGGCAGAGTGGCTATCTGTCGCTGTTGTGGCTTACTGTGCCGAAGCTTGTACGCTAGACAACAACTTACTAAATATTTTAATACGTGACCCAGCCTGATAATTAAATATTCTTGTCTGATTTCATTTAAAACTGTTTGATGGCTCGCGTATAAATATGTTGAATGGAAGTATTTGACAAGCTCTCATGTGGCATAATATCTCCCGTCTAATATAATGGATTGATTTTGCATCGCGGTGCCAATAAATAGCGCGCATAAACCCTTTTCGTCAATAAGTCGCAAATATTTTGGTATGCGGCTTTTTTTATTTACGGTCCCATCGAAACATAAGTCATTTAGATCGCGCTCAAAACGCTGTTATTGTACTATTCGGTGCGAATATTCCTCGGTAGCCCGTACCGTATGTACTGTTATTTCAGGCGCTCTTTTACAAAAGCGATCAAACGGTTGGCGCAGTTTTCGCGCGAACGTTAGAACTCTCGGCCAGCCCAAAAACCTAAGAGATGTCGTAATTTCTGGAGGAGCCACTGTGACGACGTGTACATAGCCCTTCTTCATTTCTAACACATTAACACGCGAGTATTCGGCTGTCTCTAGCGGCATGCTAATTGGCCATTCGGTTTCGGCCACGCTTAAAAAGGCTGGGCTCGTGAACCCTGCGTCGACCCCGAACAAACGCTTACACTCGTTTCGAGTCGCGATATCTGCGGGATTCTCTGTTGTCGAGATCCAGCGTCACTCGGAAAACATGAATTAGGGCATGAATTTTGCCTAATCGATTTCCTATGAAAACTGTTCTATTACGGGGCTCGGACTTAATCCAATGAAGGACTGTAACGGAAACACTCCATAAGCAGCGTTTTTTTATCACATAATTAGTTTCTTGCTCAATCGTTTTGAGCAAGTGCGCACCGAGTAAAGCTACTTGAAGTTCTAATCGCGGTACCGAGGTTAATCACCAATGACACATGCGCCGGCATACTCGCTCGCGGAAATCGTAAGTATGCCGCCGTTGCACAAATTTGCATGCTCGCGTCGGAAAAGACATATAGTTGTATGGTTGTCGGTAATTTTGGGGATAAACAACGTTTTCATACATCGTGATCTTCATCGCGCATTACCTAGTCCCACCCGATCTCGCTGCGCCACACATTCTGTATGATAATGCAGAATCTTAGGATCGTGGGAACCCCACACCAATGACTCAATCTTCTCCCCGCCCGGCTGGAGTCTTGTACGATCTCGTTGCAGCCCGCTGCCTCAACAAACCACTGCGAACACGAATCGGCCTACAAAATCCAGCAAATCAAATAACTAACTAAAAATTAAACATTCAACGCATCTCGTGTATAAGCAGCATCGTCCGCAAAACTTCCATGTATTTTTATTTTTTAATAAATAATTTTGGTACAAATAATATAATCGTTGGTGTACAAAAAAATAATACTCGCTCACTATTACATATCTTTCTATTTTTAATAACAATTTTCTTTTGCACCGTAACACTAGTTCAGGATAGAATCAAAGCACTTGCCTGGGAGCTGCTGCCTCACCTACCGTATTTATTAGCTTGGCTCCATCCGACTAAAATTTGTGTTTATCGGTAAATCACGCATTGACTAAGGAGCACTTCAATTTCTACAACGACATTGAAAATTGGATGTCGATTAGTTTGCTTTAAAACACGAACAATTCCTTAGATAAAATGTAAACAATTGTATCAAAAGAATACCTTGAATAAAATATTTTTTACTTTTCCATTAAAATTAGTATTTTATTTTCACAAAATACGCTTACTTCGTAATGCTACAAGAGCTGTCAAGGTAACACCTATGACGTCTACTTAAATCACAGATCCTTTTTATGGCAATAGTACTAATAGTAACAATGATAATACTGTTTTAAACATTAAAATTATCTGTGGAATAATAATAATAAGTTCAAGACAATATATTTTTCGTGGCAGGTATTTACTCATTACTGTTACGTTCAATTTATTTATAACGGATAGGCAAAGCAAGGGCCAAATGGTACAATATTAATTAAATTAAAACTGTCCAATCTAGGAATTTATATAATTATTGTCCAGGTTCTCGACACTGCAACCGTTAAAAAGTAGAAGGTATAAACAGAGAATAATAGAGAGATCTTTGAAAAACCAACAATTAATCAGAAGTCAGTGATGAAAAACGGATAGATAGGTTGAAAGTAAGAGAGAGAAGTAAGATAATAAGTAGTATAAAACAGAACAGGAGAAAGAAATATGATAGACGGTTGTAGGAATAGGCGAAGGTTGAGATCAAAAAATAGCTACTGTAATTTAAAACAGAGTAGTGAGAGAAGCAATAATGAAACAGAAATACGCCTCAAGTAAGAAAGGATGAAAGTATAGAAGAAAATAATTAAAAACAGGTAAAAAGTGAAAGAGATGAGATCATAGCAAGTAGATTAGAAGACTGTTCGGATAAAACGCTGATAAGAAAAGAAATACGATTTATACGAAAGATGGTGCTTTCGTATGAAAACTGAGACTGTTAAAGATGTAGTGTGCTCTTTGAGATACAGCACGGACATATTTATTCCAGTTTAGAGTAGAATTAAGCCGTAAAACTGAATTAAGCATCACGGTACTATGCTGCGATGGTTTCCTCGAGGCAAAGGGAATAACTTTAATTTCAATTTTTTAATAAGAAAAAATAAAGTAATGAGTTTTTACTCATTTTTGCTCATATACTATAAAATTTCATTACTTCTATAAATTTTTTTGAAAATTGTGTAAAAATTCTCAGCATATGATGTAAAATAATGTAAAATATATTCGAATAAAAACTCTTATTATTCTGTCGGTAATAATAATTATGATATCTATATAAAACTATAGATCTTACTTTTTTGTTGCATAAAATTTGCCACACAATTTCGCGTTATTTATACATTATTAAGGTGATAAAAACTTTTTGGTTTTGAATAATTGAAATGATTTAGCCCTTCAATATTATATATTTTTGCATAATTCATATCTTCTATCTTACATTATAATTGGTTTTAATTTATGTATAGACACCCAGCTAACAGAGATGACTTCGAAGCAACTGGAAATGACACATTTGGTTCTACAAAAGGAAAGAAGACTTGCACTAATCAATTTGATGTTGATGGGTCATCTTTAAATACTATAAAATTAATCACAAATACTAGCCCTAAACAATCTGGAAAACGTGAAGAAGGTTGGAAGGAAGTTGTACGCAAGTAAGAATAATATAGTTTATTTGGTTAAACAGTTCTAAAGTCGTATACTATTTATGGTATTCTTATAAACTGTAATAAGTAAATGTAGAGAAACGCAAAGTAAGGGTAGCTATTGAGTTCCCGATAGATAGCTCTGTAATGCTTATAATATTAAGTTTTTAAACTAAAGTATCATAATTTTTTTATACATCATATACATACACGTGTACCATCACTACTAGTCAAAGCAAAAATTTCTTTAGGAATGACAGTAGTTTTTCCGAGAGAAGTCAAATCTCTCAGTTGACATATCATAGGTTGTGATTGGTCAACGCCAGGAGTCAATAAGTTATAATTACTTTGTCTAGTAACTTTAGTACGTTCCGACTGACTGCATTTTTCAACTTTATATTTGAGACAAATTAATAAACGGAAGGTACAGTTGTGTATAGAATGTCACGAACAATACAATCCCAAGAAGAATGGAATTAATGAAAAATATCCTGTATAACGTCTGCTATGTAGATTGAGCAATAACTGCAATTATTACAGGGTGTTGCAATAATAGGATTGTTGAACTTTTATTACTTAAATAATAAAAAAATATAATAAAGATAATAAAACTTGTAATGGTTAGTAATTCATGAACTACTCATTCGTGAACTACTGAAGATGAACAAGAAGACGAGCAACAGCGGCGGCGATGCGGCGCATTGGAGTATAACCAGAAATATTCCTTCAGTTGCTCAGGAAACGGCCAAGGGTGATTGTCCACGGGGCAATGAGAAACCACTTCCATCCTGAGGAAGTCTCAAGGAAAAGGGCCGTCTCCGCTGAAGGTATACTGCCCATTTCAAGTGCCATTGGATATGGCGCAATACCTCCCGGACACACGGACAGAAGCGTGCAAGCTGGAAGCAACTGCAGCTCGCACTAGCTCCTCAGTAGACAAAGAACTGCATTCGATCTTAGGAAACTCTACTCCAAACAAAGTGTTCCAGAACCTCGAAACCGAAGCTGCAGCGGGAACAGATTCAGCCACGCATCTGTTGGAAGAAAGCTGTAACAAAATGAGTGAGCTATTATATTTTTAACCTAAGAAAAGGAGAAGACACGGCGTCAAAAAAGTGCGTTGGTTGTTGAGACTAGGCGTAGAGGGTTTACATATCTTGGCTTTATACGACTCGGGGCAGTCCTCGACAGTACTCGGCATGGTAGGACTATAGATGATTAGTACTGCAGGAAGAGCGCTAGCACCCTACCAAGGTCGAGGAGCTAAAATAATGGAAGGACGTTACATTTTCATACTGCGCAAAAACTTGCGAGTGGTGGTAATGCCTAAACTCGACGTTGACTGCTATCGAAGAAAGTACTGCTGTAGGATGAAGTGTAAACTTATAGCTGGTAATCATGAAGGCCTTGCACCAAGCTATGCTCACGTTGATCAACGCAGCTGATACGAACGAAAAATAGCGTCAAGTTGAGTTGAATCTCATGGTTCGTGTACGAGACATTGGCTTGGCTAGAAAATATCGGTTCTGCGTTCACTTCAAAAAGGTTATATATGGACGCGGTACTGATCAAGCTTCGGAAGGCCAATATATGTCCACCTTATTGTTAAGCGGGTTGCTCGACGGTGGGCATACTGACCTACCGAGCTTTAACCTCAAACCGACTCATTTAACGTACCCCTGATTATTTTTCTTTTTCACCCTCATAGCTGACTCGACGGAGGTAACTCTTGCAAGATCTTTATTGTCGACCATCTGCAGCATAAAAAAATGAATTAAAATTTCTTCTAACCACAAACCTAAAGCTAAAACTCAAACATAATACTGAAGGATATATTAACAACTCCCGCCACTGCATTAACCGTACTTCCTTTAGATCAAAGAAATAAATACTTTGGTGCCAACAGCCCAGAGACTTCTTTCACAGTATCAGCTTTCGTGCTCTCATGCATCCATATAAGGTTACTCACCTGAAACGATAGGTCTCGTTTATTGTAGTTGTACATTTGGACGTAGTTGTGCAGTGCACGCAGTGACTGTGCTTCTTGACTCACTTCACCCATATTATCTGTATATTATTCCTCTACCTCGCGAGAACAGAGGGCGACAGGCGCGAATTGACCTCATGTCCTTTTCCGACAACCAACTCGGTTATACGATCTTCTCTTTTCCTCCTCCGCAGGTCTCCTAGATTTGTCTTCACTCATTCGCGGGGATGGGCCTGCGGCAAGTGGTTGGCCGCTGACGCACGGACGTTGGTTGGCTCAAACACAGCATGTGCCGTCGGGTAACCTTGAGGACCTCCTACCCCACGGTCGCGTCTGATCACGATGCGTTGGTGGTTGGTCGACGGCTTCGCTTTACAAGTTCTGACTGTATGTTTTTGTGCCGCACGTCTTGATCTATCTCTTTCTGTCACCATCACCATTCTCACACACTTCCATACTTATTCTTTCTTGAGCATCTTTGTGAGCAGACTCTTAATAAAACGTGCGTACCAATCAATCATATCCAAAAATGTATGCAACTTTTTTACATCTTGGAGATTGGATAATTTAGAATCGATTCAACTTTCAAGGTTCTACCTCATGGCTGAATAATAAGGACCTGATTAGCATACAAAATTTCATCGACGCAGTTTTCAATTCAAAGGATAAATAAACGAATTTTCATTTATCTGGATTGCATAGCAAAATCAGTATATTTTCAGCTGATCTCAGTTAAGAACTCCTGAGAGTAAGCTTTCATTAGATCGACTTTAGAATTATATCTAGCTTCATGTAATTTGTCCAAAGTTGAATCAATATTTAACCAATTTTAGCAATATAATATGATTGCAGGGTAACGCAAGATAATTATCGCGTGTAGTTGTCTTATTCACATCTCCAAAATCTATACAAAAATTTTCGTTTCCTTCTCATCTCACAATACGAGGGTACTGCTGCACTCACAATCCCTACACTTACTTATTCCTTTCTCGAACATCTCTTTTATTTCTTTCTAAGCAAACCCGAGAACTTTAGAAACATACACCGAGGCACGTGTCTCTCTGGCGTAACATTCTGGCCATCAATGTCGTGGTCAATGAGGGTTGTCAACTCGTACAGATCTCAGCGATATATATAATAGCACATTGCGCAAAATGTCGGGTCTGTACCCTACTTTAGATTCAAAATATAGCTCAAGAATTACAGAGTAATCTCTACTCGGACTGCACCTTCGCTTCCACATCAAATAATACTTCTAGTTCTGAAACTCTATGAATATCTAATTTAGCCGATTTTTACTTAAATGCCTCGGCTTTTTCCGGATGAATCAAGAAAATCATGGAACACAGATCAAGTGACACGCACTCATCTTTACTGTTCAATTGAACTGTCAGGTGTTACTCCGGTTACCGTTTGTTTCTTAATACTCGTCTATTTCGGTACCGTTCTTTTGAGGACTCCGAACTCGAACTCGATTATGAGGCTTGTTTATTATTGGTACAGTACCAAGCAGCTTATATGCGGAAAAGAGCCTCTGTGGCTCCTTTATCAAATTCTGCGAAGCTTAAAGCCTTCTCGAGATGCATTCTCTCTCTCTCTCTCTCTCTCTCTCTCTCTCGTTTTGGCTCTTTGACCAATGCTATTGGGTTGCTGTATTTTGTCATTTTGCTGTTCATTTCAAAATTCTCATCTTCTACCTGTTTTTTGAAGAGACGGAATCGATAACATGCCCGTAACATGACTGTACTAATGCTGCTGATGCTATTGCCTCGCTTCAAGCAAAGCGATTTCCCCCACTATCACTACTTCTGATACCGCTCGCTACGTACTTTTCTTCTTTTTCTACTTCGCTGAAGTGGGTAGCAAACTAAAAGTCGTTGATGAAGCACTCACACCAACTCTAACAATAACTTTTTTCAGCAACTTTTTCTTGCTCGATGTTAAATCAAGTAAGGGAGAAAACAAAAATGAACACATTAAATATATCGTCAAATTATATCATGGATATATATAATATCATATCAAGCATATCATTGACCCGTTTAATTGTATGTTTTCCAAACACTTGCCGTAACGAACCGTAGACTACACACCCAGCGCAATTTTTTCCTTGAGATTTGCCAAGATCATCTTTTGATGACATTTTGACGGCTGGTGACGCATAAGGGTTGCCTACTCCCTCTGAGCAAAACGGAATTACTAAACAGTGTCATGTGCGAAGATCGTATGTAGGCAATCAACCAAATATCGAGACCCGCAAGGAAGTTCTGTGTCGCAAAAACATGCTTCTCGCTCTTTACTTAAACTCTCATCACTACTATCATGGATCGTCGTTCTTATGAGTGTAGCTGACTCAATTGTCGAGGGTGCAATCTGCCGACCTTCGCCTCGGTGCAGTCTCATCGATCTGCATTCTACCACGATGACTCACAAACTTCTCCGGACGAACCCTTCTAATCATCGGCATCCAAGCTATTCACGGCAGCATTCTTCACTCTAATCAACAAAGCTTTTTTTCTTTTCTGGTCTGATTTGCTGGCTTACATGATTATGCCATACTAGGAACAATGTGCGTATTTTCGCAGTAATCCTTTCTTTGAAAAGCAAAAATCTCTAAGATCACTAACGATATAGTGCACTGCACTGGCTTATACATTCGGGCAATCAGCATATTCGTCTTTGTCGACTCCGGTTCGAAGGTTTCCTGGACATCTACATATTGTTTAGAAATAGTTAGAGTAGTATAGTCCTTGAAATCAAGCCCAACCACTTTCAGCACGAACTCCCAATAAATTCTTGGTATCTTCTCTTTACGCGCTATTAGTATCCTGCCTCCAGGGTGAAATAGGTCGCAACCACAACTCATACTAAGCCAGAAAAGGATCCAATGGTTCGGCGTAATTGTCATCAAAATTCCTGCTGAATGTTCACGCTGAGCGTCGTACCTAACAATCTCTAACTTACATACGCATGCAACACACAACTACGCTACATACTCTACCAGAAGCAGACAAAATAAAACTCTCGCAATTTTTTTTTACCAACCACCACGCAACGTAAGGACTTACTGTCCTTACCCTTTCGACTTCTGTCGTACGGAATATTCGAGAATACAGCATAACAAGCCTGGGTGCTTGCTGCTATACAGACAGGATGGAAGAGTAAAAGGCGACGAAAACGAATACCACAATTCTTTATAAAGCTTACTTCACAATTATTTCCACGCTACGCTATCTTTCATTTGAACTATTATCCCTCTCTCTCACTTATCTATCTTTATTAACTGCAGCTAAATCCGTACTTATAGAAGGCGCGACCTGCTGTGTCTGTGCGCAGGCGAGGAGAAGCAAACGTGGGCTGTACTGTCACCCTGCATGCTCCACGATAGCGTCGCGCCTGGCACATGTATACTCGTGTCACGCCTGTGTGTCGCCTAAGCGTGCTCTACCTAGTGCCCTCCTTATTCGAGAGAGAGAGAGAGAGAGAGAGAGAGAGAGAGAGAGAGAGAGATAGAGAGAGAGACAACACCGACGGAGTGAGAAAGAGAGAGCGCTACTCTCCCGCCTCGACGCTTTGCCAGTCAACCGAGTGGGGCGAAGCGGCCTGCCGCTTCGGGTGCTGCTTAGAACAATGGAAGATGCTAATCTGGTCTTGAAGGCGAGACAGTCCTTTACTACCTTTTCATCTCAGGATGTTACACTTTTTCGCTCACATGTGGCGGTGTCTGATGTCAAACAGCGTACTATTTTTATAAATTTGTGGTTAAGTCGAGGTCAATATGGTGCGTTCTTGCATTGCAAAGACACTGCGAGTAATCTCGGCTTCAAGTACGTTTGGCATCGACGCAGTAATTTCTTTATTAGATGGAAAGAGAGCAGTTGAGTTCATGCTGTTACCTCTAAGAATGAGATTATAAATTTATTTATGAGAATGTACTCGTCGGGAGCTTCTCGTGGCGGCTCCGTGGCCAGTCCTCTTGCTACGTCAGAGTTGACTCAGGGTTCTGAGGGCGGACAATTAAATTGCGGGAAAATGGCCGATCACATTTGACTAGATCGGACAAATGCTCCGTTGCTGGTCCTCGGGAGTGGGAGCGGTAATGATAAAAACAATAAAATTAACAACAATAATGACAAGGCTGTGAGTTCTGGGAGAGGTGGCAGATTCCTAAGGGCGGGTTTGATGAATGTGAACTCTCTTAGAGGTACTAAGGGTGCTCACATTGAGGGACTCCGTCAATATCTATATAATCATCCTACTTATCATCTGTTCGTTGTAACGGAAACCTGGTTGGGTTGTAGTATTACGGATGAAGTCATTGGGATTGATGGATTTTCTGTAGATCAGCAAGATTGCAATGTTAATGGTGGGGGAGTCGCGCTTTATGTCGACAAGAAATTCCGAGTACATGTACTCTCTGCCTCAAACACTGAGGGGCTCGGAAGGCCAGGGTTGCTAGAGTACTTGATCTGCTCTGTGCAGTATCGTATCTCTGAGTCTACAATAGTTTGTGTCGTATATAGGCCCCCTCACGTTTCATGTATGAGGAACTCTAAATTTTTTGATGAATTGCGGCAATTATCGCCGAATTACAGTCGTAAAATCATTGTTGATGATCTGAATGCTGATCCCTGTACTGCCAGTGATGATGCTGCGTTTCTTCGTAGACTTGCGGCTGAGCTGTCCTTGCAGATCAGTAAGCACAACATAATGTCCTTTTCATAGTAAGCACAACATAATTAATGTCACGATAGAAGTACCTGACCCCGAATCTATCTGTTGCTCTTTTAAATATAGGGATTATAAGAGGTGTGGAGGAAGGCTTATATAGTTTCATTGGCCAAATCAAAACCAGCTTCCGGACCGAATGACTTTCGGCCGATTTCACGACTCTGCTTTCTTTCAAAAGTGCTTGTGAGAATTGTTTATGACCAGTCCATGGAGTATTTGGTGTCTCATAACATCCTCGACCCACTCCAAACTGGGTATGGACGGCACAGTTCGACTGAGACTGCATACTTCAGATTAACTGAAGACGTACGCCCTGCTATAGATAAAAGACAGGTGAGGTTACTATTACTCTTTGACTTTGGCAAGACGTTTGGATACCATATGCCCCACTCGTCTGTTAAACTGTATGAAGTCTCATATGGAGTTTCGTGACCTCCTGGATCTGTCCAATATAGTTGACCGGATAGGCGCGGTTATCCAACTCTGACGAGGTGAGCAGGCACATGTTGCCTAACCTGGCGTAGTCATTCATGAACGTCCGGATTCGTCTGCAAAGGTGGAAAATTCCGTTGCATTCGACGGTACGTGGACTAGAGGGCACGGGCACCCGACGGCAGGCTGTCTCTAAGGAGGGAAAGAGATCCAGGCTTGATAGGCGACGGCACGGAGTATCTGCCAGTCGAGTCACGAGTCACGCCGCTGTCGAAGACGCGCTCGCACTCCTTCGCGGCCCTAGAACGTCGAATTCGGGGCGGAATGTCCTCAAGTTCCCAAAAGCGCTGCAGGCATTCGTGGCCGCAGACATCTTCCAACTCCAACGCTGAGATACAGGACGAGACGATCCTGTGGCCCGTAAGCTGCGGAAGGCTGGAGATCCAGCCGGTCAGGGTCCACCCGAAGATGTGTCAGTTGGGCGAGGATAAGAGGCGGCCATATGCATCTGTGCCGAGGATGCGGACGACACCACGAGTCCGGATCGGCCAACTGTAGCTCTGCAAGTCTCGCATATCTCGGACAAGGGGGAGGATGGTATGACGATACCGATGCTCTTGAGCCCGTACACCGTCACCGGCCAGGGTGGTCTATTAGAGGGCGAATGGATAAACAGCGTTGTACGGAATCGAACCAGGTCTGCAGGGGCGGCGGCCACGTCACCGACATGAAGAGTTACATGCTCTAGCTGGTGTCCTAGTCGACGGCTCAGGCTGATGTGGGCAAGGAGCGACCGAGCGAGGGCGGGCTCGGTGTCTATGGTAGCGGTTGATCACGGCGAACCCACGGAACGAGATGCTAATTCCCAGGCGCCCAGTATAGATGCGCTCAGTGGAGCAGCCTGCATAGGCCTCGTTCTCACCCGGATCTATTGCGAGGAAAGCGAGCTAAATCCGGCTCGAAGGACCAGAAAGTTTTTCGCTGATGAACGGGCGGCCGCAGGTGTGATCCGCGTTGGTTTTCGGAGCGCAGCAGCTAGATGTCGAAAGCCGGCGGCTAAGGAGTCGATTCAGTATGGCTGGATACGTTCGTGCCGTAGGAGCGCTGGATCCAAAGTCGCCTCTGTTTCGAGGTGGTGCAAGTTTGCCAAATCGTGGCCGTAGGACGAATCCGGCAGGGGCGCCCCTGTCGCGGCGAGCGAACGACACGAACAGAACGTACAAGTGCCATGATGTTTTATTTTTTAAATTATTTTTTGGCTAGAGATATTGTGCAATGAGTATTGTCTAAATATCGATATGCTACTCATTAAAAATGTTTAAAGCAATTTAGCTATATTTATAGTATACATACAAAAACACTTGTGCTTGCACACTTAGAATATCACTTTGTATTATATCTCCATTTAGACGTACGTATTATATAATATAAATACATATCAAATGATTTTTGTAAAGGGGACAAACTGATGATTCTGGTCGATTTATGAATTCTCCATTTCGCTCCAAAAAAGTAGCAGTACCACCTAACGCTATTAGCAGAGTGATTGGTAGAGGAGGGAGTAACATTAATACTATTCGAGCAGCGACTGGTGCTCACATAGAAGTCGAGAAACAAAGTAAATCACAAGGGGAAAGAATTATTACAATAAAGTGAGTAAAAATAAAATATTATATTCTGTATAATTACTAATTACTTAATTCTACATAATTAAATTCTATATTAATTCTACTTTACTACTAATAAGCGCTTGATCAATGGTTTTGACGTTGAAACTAAAAACTAAAGTAACGTAAGCATGTGTAGAGTTAGTGAAAGAAAAAACGATTTGAAACTTCTGGATGATTTATTAAAGTAATCATGAAAATGTTTGCTTAGTTCAAATGAAGAAGATGCATTAAGGTGTGTGATAGAAAAATTATACTATCATTCCGGTTACGTGAACGTCGCGTTTTATCTCAAAGAGCAACGATTTGTTACGTAGGGACCGATGAAAATAGCGCGACTCGTTTTCGAATCGCGACAGATGCGAGGAATGTGGCATTAGCGTAGGCTCTCCTGTTAGAGGCTGCGATATTCCTGTTAGACAAGTAGCTCGTGGTCTGTCCCTCTTATGCACAAGCGGGCGAATGTTCGGCTCTAAGCGAAGAGTAGAGCGGAGTCTTTTTTTATGCAAGTTATCATGCAGAGAATTGCACTTTTTACTTTTGCTTTAACTTAAAAATCACGAAGTAATCAAAATGTATTATTCATTTATAAATAATTATATGATCTAGGGAACTGGCGTACCTTGCGGAACTGTTACAAACATTATTTCGAGTTAGCTATTAGGGAGGCTTATATTAAAATATTCGGTGCCTTGAGTTTGCTTTAATTTCAGTATTAAATGCTTTCATATAATCAGATTTCATATACGGAATTTGTTATATAGCATTTTTCGAGTAGCTATACTATGCCTTAGTACCAGGTATTGCCAAAGAAATTTCCACCCGGAGAATATAAATCATCTAATATGAAATAATAATATTAAAAATATTATATTCTATTGAATTAAATTTATTTTTACAAATATATAAGATGATTTCTCAATACTAATCCAAAAAAAAAATTTTTATTCAAATCAACTATAACGGGCACCAGGCGATGGGTCAGTCAAGGCCAACGTGTCGCGGTGTTGGGAGGAAATTGGAGGGAAAACGAAGGGGGTGCATGGGGAATTTGCGAGGGAAAAGGAGCCATGGTGCTCTTGGCGCCCGAGATGAGTGAACAGAAAAACAGCTGTCGACGCATTCCCGTGCACCTTCCCGCTAAAGGAGAAATGAACTGGTAGAGTCGCGCCTTTCTGGAGGAGAGTAAGCAGGAGACAGAGTCAAGGTTCAGAAGGACTTGTTGCAAGCGATCGACGTGGAGTTTCTCGTCCTCGGGAGCGCGACCTGTTATGGTACCCCCAGCAGTAGCAGAATCCAAGCAGCAACACCCGCACGTTAGCCCAGGTAGGGCAAACTCATATTAGCACTCAGATTGTGAATCTAAAGATTGTGCTTAATATATTTGTTTTATTGAATTTTGGCTTAAAGTCAGCCATGAAATTGAAAGCGTTATTTATTTATCGCGTCGACGGCGCAGATCACCGTTACCTTTCCCTCTCGTACTGTTCTAGTGATTGCGAAGAAACGAGAGGTTCAGAGGACCATGCCGCCTCCGCGGAAGTCATGAGGAACAACTCATTAGCTGCATGATTGGCCAGTTGCCGCACTACACAGGGTACGCGGCCGAGGGGCGAATGGTTGCGACACTGCCTCATAGGCCGTGGAAATGAGTGACACCTTCTGTGTCACTCACATTGAACACGGCCGAGTTGGAGATATTTTCTCCCCGGATCTCCCCGTTACACAACATATGCGTATTTAAAACTTCGAATAAATTTTAAATTGATTTAAACAAGCAGGAACCAAAAGTTGCAAATAATAAAGCTCACTCACTAAAAACATATAATTTTAATGAAGAATTTTTACATTTTATATTATAAATATAAATTATGATAAATAAAATAATAAATATTGTAACGGTACGCTTCTATTTCCACGCGTCTCCCTAATCAGGGTGGGGAGATATGCCCACTCTGACACCAACACCACAATAAATATTGTGAGTAGCAGAGCAGGTGCTCGCATGAGCACCGAATTCGCTCTTCTTCTCCCGGGAGCCGTCAACAAGGACGCAACCATACGAAATAGCGCAGCAAGAAAAGCAGACTCTTGAACAACAAGAACGAGGCCCGCGTCCAGGAGCTGCTTCTACTCCATGTCCTGGAGCACCCGACAATCTTCTCCAAATATCGCCATTGACCAGACGACGCTTTACTCCCCGGGAGACGGAGCCAACGAGAACTTCAGCCGACCAGCATTAGCCGCTAAGTACATTACGACTTTTGAATCCAACTCAGCACCATAGTGAGCGCGCGAAAGCTAATACGGGGAAAATAGTTGCTATAATAAATAATTTGTGTATAATCGAACTAACATTATTAACCAAGCGAACCCTCGCCGAGCGAAATAGAGTAGTAAAAGAATCCGGAAGTGTAATGTGAAATAAACCAATAGCCAGAAAAATATATATAGAAGTGTGTTTGTGCATGACCCCTCCTTTCCCTCTTCCCACCATATAAAAACTATACAATATTTTTGTCGTATGTTTTTTCAATACTGATTGTTTATGTTACTTTATTCGCTGTAGTATATTAAAAATAGTTAAAAATAGTTCATAAGATTTAATAATCATGAAAAATAGTTTAAATAAGTACAAAAAACTTCTTAGAATAATAATTAATATTTTCAGAATTATAATTATAATTAGAAATTTCAATTAATTTTTTTTAAATTGATGTTATTTTATAATTAATATTGAGGCATGTACAAGGATTTTAAATATGCAAAACACCAAAAAATGAAGGAAGTTAAACTGAGTTCACCGAAGATTAGCTTCTTATCCCGCTTTTTGGAATAAATGAAACTGGCGTGAACAACGGGCGTTCACTAATGATTCAAAATAAAAAGCTTTAAAATTGTTCTCAGTAGTTATGATACACGCTTCTCATTCCACGCTCGCTAAAGACACATTGAACTCCGTAAATTCCGCAATTTCGGGAGGTCCAATTATAATATAAAACTTATCATAATAGGTTGCATCACACTGTTGTATACATCTCCGCTCCTCCGTCAAGGCCGGATTGGAGATATGGTACTTTACGCCCTGTCTCGACGTGATACCCGTCGCTAGTCTTACTAAGATTGCCAGAAAATATATGTACGGCAGTTGATAATAATCATGTATCGTTACAGTTAGCCTTCGACTTTAGTCAGTTATTCAACCTGATTTCGCCAAATAGATTATTCATTTTGTACGAGCCACATGGAATTTTCCCGAGGGGTTCTAGAATGGACTTCAGTGTATTTAATGGATAAAAAGCAATTTGATAAAAAGTCTTTTATGCTCAACTCTGTTAATGCAAGTCGATTTTCAGCAGTTCCTCTATACAACGATGAGATTATGTAGGAATCGGCGGTTTGAAGGAATTTTTATATATATACAGATTTGTAAAATTTAGAGGCATAGTAATTCTGTAACCACCATTTATTGTTCAACATACGAGGTGTGTTCAAAAAGTAACGAGAATTTTTAAATTTCGCGGGTTTGGAGAGTCCGCCTGTATAAAAATTTTTTTTTATTATATTAGTACACATGCCCCTGAAGTACGATAAAATTTTCAGCAATATTCATTGCTTACTTTTTATGTGGCAGCCGCTAACGTAGACGTGTTTTTTCGAGCTCGGCGATTTTCGTTTGTGAAAAAAAATGGATCAAAGAATATGTATTCAATTTTACGTAAAAAATGAAATAAAGTGTAGTGAATTTTGTAAAATGTTAACAAAGGCACATGGTGAGTTTGCTATGAGTAAAGCAAGGATTTACGAGTGGTATAAGCGTTTCCAAGATAGCTGCGAAAATGTTGAAGATGACGAACGACCCGGACGCCCAAGCACATCAATAACCGATGAAAACGTGAAAAAAGAAGAAAAGAAATTTTTTCGGATGTTTTGGGTATGAAACGTGTGGCAGCAAAATTCGTTCCAAAATTGTTGAATTTCGAACAAAAACAGCGGCGAGTGGAAGTTGCTCAGGAGTCGCTAAATGAAGTTAATAACGATGCAGAACTACTAAAATGTGTTATAACAGGTGACGAAACATGGGTATACGGTTATGACGTCGAAACTAAGGCTCAATCGTCTCAGTGGAGGCATTCTGGATCGCCAAGACCGAAAAAGGCTCGACAAGTGCGGTCGAACGTGAAGGTTATGCTCACTGTGTTCTTCGATTTTAATGGCATAGTGCATCATGAATTCTTGCCACAAGGTCAAACAATCAATAAGGAGTACTACCTACAAGTTCAACGCCGTTTGCGTGAAGCAATCCGAAAAAAACGCCCGGATTTGTGGCAAAACAATTCATGGCTTTTGCACCTCGATAATGCACCTGCACACACTTCATTGCTTGTTCGTGAATTTTTGGTCAAAAACAAAACTGTAACGATGCCTCAGCCTCCATATTCGCCAGATATGGCTCCATGTGACTTTTTCTATTTCTAAAAATAAAGAGAACATTAAAAGGCCGTCGTTTTGCAAGCATAGATGACATTAAAAGCGAATCGCTAAAAGAGCTAAAAGCTATTACAAAGATCGAGTTTCAAAAGTGTTTCGAGGATTGGAAAAAGCGTTGGCAGAAGTGTATTATATCCGAGGGGGATTACTTTGAAGGGGACAAAATAGATATTCATGAATAAATAAATATTTTTTTCATAAAACGAAAATTCTCGTTATTTTTTGAACACACCTCGTATCTAACAGAATTGTAAGGAGAGATGCTAAAGCCTTCCGCGAATACGCACCCAGACAAGAATAAAATGATTTTTAATTCAAGGTGACACTCTGTATAACGTCTCTTTTACTGTTTTTAAGCATCTACTAGTGGAGCATCGGAAAAAACGGAATAGTGTTATAAATTATGATCCTAGTCTCGTATCCGCACAATTAAATTTTGTGCAAACAATTTCGCAAAAATCTTTATTTATAAAATATTGAAAAAATAACTACAGGATTGAAATGAAATGTTAAAGATGGAATTCAAAACAATGATCTTGAAAACTGTTTGTAGAGGATTTCTAATTAATTACTCTAATTTTTTATAATTTTGCCGCTCTGTTAAAAGTGAGTGGAGATTTTTTGAATTTTAAATAGTCAGGGTTAAGATAATTTCAGATGAAGTCTGTTATTCAAAAAAGTGTAATAGTTTTTAAAAAGTTATAAATGAAAAATCATATATATCTATATATCAGTAACACTATTCATGTGGTAGTTACTGGGTGGATAAGCCCACTCCGGGTCCTAGCCACCACGCAACAGCTTCGAGAATCTCTTCCCGCTCAGTGATTGTGGCACCGAAAATTCGCGGACATGGTGTAATATACCTGGAGACAATTAAATTGGTTTTAAAATATTATTTATTATAATTTATTATAATTAACTTCCTGACAATAATTTCTTCGAGATCGCAAATTCTATTTATATCTACTTATTTCGCTCTTTCTTTTCTCTCTCTCCGTAGTCGACTGTGCTAGCATAAGAGTCTCGCCCTCTGCTGTCGCGCTTGACATAATCAGTTCTGTGTTCCCCTCCTTCGCTCCTGACGACTTGGTCTTCATGGTGTAGCTCGGTGCGCGAATAGCAAGTTCACATGGAGGGGTTGGTGAAAAACTCCAACCGTCATTCTATCAATAAGGGTGCAGCTTAGAACAATTGAAGCTGCTAATCTAGTATTAGTGGCAATGTAGTCCTTACTGCCTTCTCAACTCAAGATGTTCTGTTTTCACGCTCACATGTGGCGACGTCTGCTGGCAGACAATGTATTATTCTTATAAATATGTGGTTAGGCTGAGGTCAATATTGTACGTACAAGCAGTACAAAGATACTGCGCGCAATCTCAGCTTTAAGTACGTTTGGCATAGACGCGGTAAATTTTTTATTAGATGGAGTGAAGGCTCATTCTGTAGCCTCTGAGAAAGAGATTATTAATTTATTCATGAGCATGTAATTGTCAACTATGTTGACTCAAGGATGTGAGGATGGACGTTCTAGTTGTGGGATAAGGGCCGATCACATTCGACTAGAAGTACTAGGGGAACTCACACATCAGACTAACGCCGGATTACAGTCTTAAAATGATTCTCGGTGATCTTGATACTGATCTCTGCACTGCCAATGATGATGCTGCGTTTCTTCGCAGGCTCGCGCCTGAGCTGATTTATGTTTATAATCGCCTGTTTGACTCTCAAAATTCCAGCGCAATCCAGCGTGAGCTGCGGAACCTAGGTTTGCTACTACGAGCAAGTAGGTCTTTGTATGGGCTCATATCGGATGAGCTTAACACTAATTTTGCGGGCGTATCTGTGTCAAATGCCATAGGCGACGACCCGAGACATGCCATGCTCCACTCTGCTGCTGATGGTATTTTTTGGTTTAAAGCTGTAAATATTAATGATATTGTACTGTCAATATCTAAGTTCACATCGCAGGCACTTGAGATGATGGCATTGGTGAAGATGGCATTCCGCATAGTATAGTATAGTTTTGAAGGCTCTCCGGTTATAGGTCCTTTTTTAGCGCGCCTATACTACAGCTCGCTTGTAAGTGCACGCTTCTCTGAGGTGTGGAAGAAGGCTTATATAGTTTCATTGGCCAAATCAAAACCAGCTTCCGGACTGAATGACTTTCGGCCGATTTCACAACTCTGCTTTCTTTCAAAAGTGCTTGAGAGTTGTTTATAACCAGTTTATGGAGTATTTGGTGTCTCATAACATCCTCGACCCACTCCAAACTGGGTATGGACGGCACAGTTCGACTGAGATTGCATAGTTCAGATTGACTGAAGACGTACGCACTGCTATAGATAAAAGACAGGTGAGGTTACTGTTACTCTTTGACTTTAGTAAGTTCGATACTATATGAAGGACAAGGATACAACGCTTATTGAATTCCTGTGTGCGGTATGAGACAGGTGCTAAGTGGGATGATCGTATCAACCCCTTCAGGCGTCAATTGGGCTGGATAGAAGTAGACGGTTGGAGGAAATATTTTATGTACTTGCAGATCTACAAGATCTTAAAGCTGCGTAAGCTGGCGTATCTCGCTGATCTGTTCTCTTCTGATGCATCCTGTCAGCCGGTCAGGGGTGAGCCTAAAGAGGTTTCTATTCCTCGGATGCGCACCGAGACGGGAATCGGATCTTTCTCTGTTCAAGGAGCTCATCTGTGGAGCAGATTGCTATCCTGCATCAGAAATGCATACTCTCTATCTCGTTTCAGGGGGCTATTGATAAAGCATTTGAGTGGTCGAGATGTCACAATGGATCATTCTAGTCAGTCGGCCTCATAATCTTGTTGTGATTTGAATTCTAAATCAATTGTATGCGTGTGTCATGAGTATGTGTGTATTCATCCCTCAGTTCATATTGTAAATATATTCATTTAACTCATTGTATGTAAGATAGTATGAGTGTAAACTGACTGATAGATAATGTAAATTGAGAGTAATGTGTGATTTAATTTATATTTAAGTTTACTTAAGATGATTGCGTGCTCTAAGTGTTAATTTGTGTAATAATTTTGTAAAAATTTACAAATAAACTACTATCTATGTATTTATTTGTGCAATAATTTTGTAGAAGATTTATAAAGAAACTATTATCTATGTATCTTTCTCTCTCACTTTTAAACTACCGACGCAAAATATTCGCTCGTTTGCTAGGTGTGATATGTATATGTATTTACTGAAAGAGTTGCGATTGGCAGCTTAGCGGGAGAAATCTCGACCCCTGAAAAATCTCACTGCACAGGCACAACACTACGAGTGCAATTACTCTATTTCTATCTCATAATTTCTTTACTTGTAAATTCCTCTCTGACTCTCTCCGTTTAACTTTAAATATAATAATATCGAATTACAGGCGAATTTACACATGACTCTATCTCTCTCTCTCTCTCTCTCTCTCTCTCTCTCTCTCTCTCTCTACGAGGATTCGTGCAGGCTCCATGCAACCAGAGCATAAACTGCGTGGCTTCGTCTAGGAGCCAAGGAATCGCTAAACAAAGTTAATCCATTTTTTTGTCCGGAGGACGGCTTAGGCGAGCAGCGCGCACACAGGTAAATGAGTGTGTGCAATATATCTCTCTTGTCGGTGCGAACCGTGGCGCAAAATCTCCCGCCTATTATGCGCACAGACACATCACTACATCGATAGCAGCCCGCCGTCCCATCCGCCAACTTCTGCAACAACATCGCACTCATGGATGGAGTGACCTGCTGTGTATGCGCGCAGGTGAGAAGAGCACTAGTGAAGTACAGTAAATGCGGGCTGCACTGTCATCCAACATGTTCCACGGCGGCGTCGCGCATGCCACGCCTGTGTGCCGCCGAAGCGCGCGTCTACTGATGCCTCCTCCAAACCCAAGAGAGAGAGTGTCCACATGAGCGGGGTGAGAGAGCACGCTGTCCTTCCTCTCCGCCGCTCTGTAAGTCAGCTGAATAGAGGCAAGCGGCCTACCCCTCTCACTGCGGCGCCAAGTCCTACAAGTGCTCCGCCGTCTGCGCACTCATTATCGCCTGTAGTAGCACAGGCGGTGAGCGGCGCTTACTCAGGAGCCGCGCGTGTCGTTACCCCACAGGCACTAAACAACCCGCCCAATGTATAAATAATTGACATAAAATGTCATCATAAAATGACAACAACATCGTCATCCACGTCGAAGGCGCGGTCTAACATCTCGGTCCCCACGATCGGCTTATTTTGTAATAGGTTCGATCTCATCGACCGAGCAGTGGCAGATCTTTACTCTATGGAGGGGTTGGTGAAAAACTCCGACCGTCATACCATCAATTAGGTTGCAGCTTCGTACAATAAAAGCTGCTAATCTCATCTTGGAGGCAAGGCAGGCTTTCACTGCGTTCTCTACACAAAATGTTGCTTTCGTCTGTGTCGGAACGGTGACGTCCGATGCCAGGCAAGGTACTATATTTATAAATTTGTTGTTAAGTTAGGATCAGTATAGTGCATTCATGCAGTGCAAGAACACTGCACGTAACTTTGTCTTTAAGTACGTCTGGCATTGGCACGGTAAATTTTTTATTAGATGGAAAGAGGGTAGTAGGGCTCATGCTGTAGCATGAGACTGAGATTATGAACATGTATATGGGCATATACTCGTCGGGAATTCTGTCGGGGAAGCCTGCGGGTAGGAGTGTTTTAATACATGGCCCTGGCGTTTCGTCACCGTGTGACCATGATAGTGAGGATGATCAATCTAGTAGTGGGAAAAGGGCTGATCAGATTTGACTAAGTCAGGCATATGCTCCATCGACAGTCTCTGGGAGTGGGATGGGAGATAAGATTGCAGGCCGTAAAAAAGGCAGCAAATTTTTGAGGGCGAGGTTCGTGAATGTGAATTCTCTGAGAGGTACTAAAGGTACTCACTTTGAGGGACTTCGCCTTAATTTACATGAACGTCCCACTTACCATCTGTTTAGTGTAGCGGAAACCTGGCTGAACTCGGAAACATCGCGGATTCGGTCATAGGGATTGGTGGATTTTCTGTAGTGCGGCAGGATCGTAACATTAATGGTGGGGGAGTTGCGTTTTATGTAAACAAGCAATTCAAAGTGAGTGTATTCTCATCCTCGGACACGGAGGTAGTTGGAAGGCCTGGGGTGCTGGAATACTTGATCTGCTGCTCAGTGCAGTATCGTACCTCGGAGCCTGTATTAGTTTGCGTTGTGTATGGGTCCCATGTCACTTTTACGAGGAATTCAAAATTTTTGAACAAATTGCGACGGTTATCTCCGGACTAGAGTCACAAAATCATTCTCGGTGGTCTGAACGCTGATCTCTGCACTGACTGTGATGATGCTGTGTTTGTTCGCAGACTTGCGGCGGAGCTGTCTTTGTAGGTCGTCCAGCATGCTCCTACGCATATTGCACCCACATTACCTGGATAGACGTCATACTTGTTGAAGACAATGACAGGGTAATTTCGTCCGCCAATGAGCCCGCTCCTTTTCACAGCAAGCAGAACATTATTGAAGCAATAGTAGAAATACCTGTCCCTGAGCCTGTCTGTTGCTCCTTTGAATACCGTAACTATAAGAGCATTGATAGTAATAGGCTGGTACATGTGTTGTCGAGTTGTGACTGGGCACCGTTGTTGGCGGATGACGCCAAGCTCACCGTGTCGCGAGGCTCAGCTCCAATCTAATGTTGGCTATCAACGAACTTGCGCCGATAAAAGTAATTAACCTGAATGAAAAACGCCTACCTTGAATTGGATTCGAGCTTCGTGACCTACAGTGCAAAAGTAGGGCACTTTACAGACGGTACAGAAGGACGGGACAGCAACAGTTCCTTGAGGAATTCCTCGATCTTCGCAAATGCGTTCAAGAGAGGGTGAATCAGGCGAGAACTAAATACGTTCATGATCGTCTGTTCGACTCTAAAAACTCCAGCTCAATCTTGCGTGAGTTGTGGAACTTAGGGTTGCTGCCACGACCGAGCGGTGCTTCCTCTGCTGCAGATAATGGGTTCTGTTTCAAAAGTATAAATGTTAATGATATTATTTTATCAATGTCTAAGTTTTCATCTAAGGCAGTTGGTGAGGATGGCATCCCGCATAGTGTAGTTGTTAAGGCTCTTCCGATTATTGGTCCTTTTTTAGTGCGTCTATACAATCACCTGCTTGATAGAACACCTTCTGGACCAGATGACTTTCGGCCAATTTCTCTGCTTTGCTTCCTTTCAAAAGTTCTTGAAAGTATTGTATATGACCAGCTTAAGGAGCATTTGGTGTCACATAATATCATTGACCCACTCCAAATTGGATATAGAAGTAACAGTTCTACTGAAACTGCCTTGCTAAGACTAACAGCAGACGTACGAACAGCTATTGACCAAAAACAGGTGACGCTACTGTTACTATTTGAATTTAGCAAGGCGTTCGATACAACTCGACTTTTAGAATTTACGAAACGAATGGGTTTCTCGCGGGGGTGCTGATGTGGATTCGGGCTTATTTGTCCAGAAGATAGCAGCTTGTCATAGCTGACAGGACAAATGAATCTTCCTGGCTGTCTACCACGCTTGGTGTCCCTCTAGGTTCCGTTTTGGGACCTTTACTTTTCTATCTTTACATTAACGACTTAGGATTTACTCTTAACTCCATGGGTGTAAGACATATTTTATATGCTGATGACCTCCAGGTTTACCCTAGTTTTTCTCGAGATAACCTGGAGGCTGGAGCTAGATACGCGGTGGCTGCATAGGCTGTCTTGGGCTGGGCTTCATCTGCATCCTTGAGGCTCAATGTGGGAAAGACATCTGCAGTTCTTTTTGGATCACGCAGATTTCTTTCCGACATTGACTCTACAGGGTTCAAATCATATAGCTTACGCTTTTCCCGTCAGCACACCACGGAGGCTCTTCGGGTGAAGCTGGCACGTTCTCTAGTCTTTCCTCATTTTAATTATGCATCCCAGGAGCTAAGGGCAAGGCTACAACCCTCGCAGAATTCTTGTGTACACGGTATGTGACGGGCACTAAGTGGGACGATCATATCACCGCCTTCTGGCGTCGATTGGTTTGGATGGGAGTGGACAGCTGGAAGGAATATTTTATTTACTTCCAGATTTACAAGATCTTACGGCTGCATAAGTCGGAGTACCTCGCTGATATGTTCTCTTCCAGCACTTCCGATCGGCCGGTCAGGGGTGACCTTCGAGAACTTTCTGTTCCATGGATGCGCACCGACACGGGAATCAGATCATTTTCTCCACAAGGTGCTCATGTATGGTACAATCTGCCTTCCTGCATTAGAAATGCGTCCTCCCATAGTCGCTTCAGGGGGCTGGTGATGGAGCATCTGAGGGTACGGGACATTGCAGTTTAACTTTTCTAGTCTGATGTCCTCATGGTTGTATTTTAATTTGCGTCTTAAATTATTATGTTTTCTGTTATACATGGATTACGAGTATATGTGTGTATGATTGTATTTCATCATCATTCACTGTAAATACTTCAATTTACTCATTGTGTGTATGATTGTAATTCGTCTGATAGATAATAAGAAAAATGTGATTTACTGATTTATATATATTTATTTATTTATTGTTATTAGTGCGCTTCATCTGTGATGTTGACGACTCTGTGATAATTTGTAATACTTTTTTATATAACTGACTAATGATGCTGTGTAATAATTTTGTAAAATTTTAAAAATAAATCAATTATCTATCTCTCTCTCTCTCTGTCTCTGACCGAGAGATAATGTAAGCTGTGAGAAATGTGACTTATTGGTAGAATTTGACGTATCTATTATTTATTTATTTCTTGCCATATACAGCGCTACATCTGTGATATTGACGAATATGTGATAGAATTTATAAAATCGATAAATATGTAAGTAAACTTTAACATTTTAAATACGCATCAATTTAAGTTAATTTGTGCAATAAGTTTATAAAAAATTAACAAATTCATTTTATCTATGTCTATTTATCTATCTTAGTCTCGGATCCTCACAGTTCCTAGACACAATGGTAAAATCCTGCAATTGAGCAAGGATCGAGGGTCGATCACGCGCCTAATTGCCTTCTGTTCTTAATTAACTGCTGTTTAGTCCTGCGGCGATCACTATGAGATACTCGTCGCACAGTTTAGTTATATTATACTGAACTTTCAACATTTTCGACAAGTTTCCGTATTAAAATTCGACCGAACGTAACCGAACCCACACTCGACCAAACGTAATAGCTTATATAGATATGTTGCTTGCGCCACTGAATCATTATTATAGTATTAATAGCAGTAACATTAACTGTAACGTCAGTGCTAGATGTTTCATTGTATATTCGAATATCTGTATTTGAAATAGACCTGGAATAGGATACCAATTTTTCTTTCCGGTGGTGGGTCTGGATTTTTGTGCTCTTTTGTAAGTTAACAAGACCATTATTTGGTGTGGACTACTTGATAGCTTGTAGTATCTGATAAATACTGCAACTGCTGTAGTATTTCTTCCAGTTATTGCGTTTACATTTTTTAAAAAAATTTTTAACATAAGAAATCAAGGACCAACTCTTGTGTCGTGTCTGTATCAAATATTTCCCAGGAACTTGGAACCTTGGATCAAGATTTTCCAAGTAATTATTCTGCCATGGTGCT
Source organism: Sycophaga agraensis (assembly GCA_018906755.1). NCBI lineage: Eukaryota > Metazoa > Arthropoda > Insecta > Hymenoptera > Pteromalidae > Sycophaga > Sycophaga agraensis. The sequence goes on from JACCIE010000090.1 coordinate 219,638, forward strand.
TCTATCGTCTATTGATTATTTTTAACTATACATTTCATATGAGCAATTGTTCTAAGAATCTCGCAACAATTGGATGGACATATTTCCAGTACGTCCTAGACGAGCTCTTGTACAGGCCAAACAACATACTCGTCAAAGTGCCAATATTGTCTAGAGCTATTTGTACGCAATATCTGTATTCTACAAAAAAATATTCGACTTCATGTCTCAAGTACATCGCGCATTGTTCGACGGCGAACAAATTCTTTATAGGGTGCCAATAATAAAATAACTCTCAGAAGCATCGATGTCCGGTCATATTATCTTCATTTTCCATGCTTCTTGGAGAATACTAAGCTGCAATAGATCAAGCTACCCACGTTGCAACAGCATGAGATCTTAAAAGACAAAAATATTTTGCTTCGTGTGGGACTCTATCGGACTCCAGCACTCTGTCTGGAAATCAAATTTTAAACATACATTATAAAATCATAACTTACCTTATACTCTGTTGTGTCCTTTGACCTATAGCTCAAAGCGGTTGATAATAATTGATAATAACCAAAGGATAGTTAAGATAATAACAACAACAAGTATTATAAGTATTATTTTCAATAAATTTTTCTTTTTAGTATGATATATATATATATATAATGATGTTTTAATTATTGAGTCAATATAATATGATAAATGCATCGAATTGATATATAAAAAATTTAATTTTATATAATGTCAACTTGTATTTATACTTCTATAATATAATTTTCTCTCTTGTAATAGACTCATTTATCTTTCAGAGGTTCCTTGGAAGCTACAAAGCAAGCACATGTTTTAATTGTTGCACTCATTAAGGATCCAGATGCTGATATTCTTCAATTATTACCAAAAACCAAGGGAACTACAATTACATCTGTATCATGGGATAAACATGTTAATTCGACCATCGTATGTGATTTATTTTTTCTCTAATATAAATATTGAATAAAATCTACTATTGTCCATAAGTTTTTTAAGAATAATCGATTAGTGGTTCTGTAAATTTATTTATATACTGTAATGTCGCCTCTCGTAATAATTTAGAGATCGGCTATCGGCGGCCAACGACTATAACCGGACTACGTGCAATGCCTCAAGGATATTCCAAGACACGAAGGGGGGAAAATCCACGAGGTGACTCTACAATAGGGTCGTCTGTAAGGAAAATAACTAATGGGGATGCATTCAAATGTATTTTATAACTGTAACTGTAAGCTACTGGCCCAAAGTCGATTATAAAAGTATCGCATCAGATAGCCAATACTCGTCGGTCTCGGTAGCCTCAGTATGCAGCTTTACGAAGAACTGAGATCTCGCTCACGTCCCCTCTATCGGCGGCTTGGTCTCTCGACGGTATCCCCATAACTGAGTCACGTCCAGGTCCTCCCGACAACTTTTCTTTGCTTATACAATCAGTACCGAACTCAGCTGTGCCAGGGGAACCGTACCAGGAAAGCTGACGCATGAATCCATCCCTCGAAACAGACGCGCGCCACTGCCACTTGGCCCGGACAGTCTATGGTCGAAAGAGTGAGGCGGCCCAATTGCTTCTCTTTGAATATAGCAAGAGTCAGACGTACGTTAGGCGCAGCCTCCGCGGTAGGAGCGAGGACGGCCACTATACGATAGGAGTACGCGCCACTGACCTGACGCTCCAGCAAACGAGATCTCCGGGGAAGTTCGTAAGGAGCCTTCCGGGGCCTGCAAGGCTTCCTCTGGGTCGAACCGAAAAACTATGGCGAGAGGACCGGTGCCAGACATCATTACAGGGAGCTGCGCGAGAATGGTGGTGGGCGAGATGGTGGATGTTGTCTACCTCGCCACGAATCAATATCAAATATTTACCCAACGATGAGTGATGAGTGATTCTTCTCTTCTTTGACAGAACTCGTTCGATGGTACCAAATATATTTTTAAACATTCTTCATCGTGTAGGGTTTTTCTCTTTTGAACTGTATTGAACGGCTTCCTAGCCCTTTCCGAAGTTCCTGAATTTTTTCGTTCTACCACGAAGCCTTCATAGACCTTCAGTGGTCAATTATTTTCGTGGACCCAGATAATTGCAGTCTAAATTTCATTTCAAACACAATCACATGTGTACCTTTTTATAAATCTCCACTTTTTTGTATCTGATTTTTAAAAATCTCCAATTTATCTTCAGGTGTCAGGAAGGGGGTGAGGACGTCAGAGGAGACAGCTCAATCTTGGTCGAGGAAGATACCTGTCACCGGCTCCCAAACCTTTAGCTTTCGCTGACATTCTCCAGGCCTTGCAAGTAATTGGGGCCATGCACATGCTGATGCAAGCTCTCCTGACCGTGGAAATGGTGGCCTGAGGTGAATCACGTGCATGTGCATCTCGAACTAACTCTTCTTGTTGCTCGAGGCATCGACCTCTTCTTCATCGAGTGTCAATTTCCGTACGGATGGCGATATGAATGCTAGAAGAGTGGTGGCCATCGACTTCCATATATTCATGAAGAAAGTTTATAGCCGCTGCTAGTTCTAGTTCTAAAAATTGACACTATATTTGGAGGCAAAGGGGTTCGTAGCAGTAGCAGAACCATTGGCCAGATTTTTATTACAGTATTCGTGCTTTTGTGCAGCAGTTTAGTGAATACCCGTACTGTAAAGTTCCTCAAAATTCGTGGGTAAAAGAATAGTTGAGCGACCTTGGACGGTAGTAGCGGCTGACTTAATGGTGCTTCCCCGTAGTAAGGGGCAATATGAATATATTTTAATGTTTCAAGATCTCTTTACTAGATGTGTGGAGCTGAAACCTTTGCGGGCAGAAAACTGAAAAGCGGTGGCCAAAGCTTTCGCGGAGTGGGAAACACCTAACTTTTTGTTGACAGACAATGGGACAAAGTTCGTCAATAAGTGTAAATTGTAATTTTTTTTTTATTTTTCAACATAATCTCGTTCTAGGTTAATACACTTTGACAGACGTATCTCCAATTTTTTTAAGCCTTGAGAAAAGTATGATTGTGGTAGTTCCTCAAAATAAGCGTTTGCGTGAGCGATACCTTCTTAGTTGCCGTAAACCATTGTCCGCTGAGCCATTTTTTTCAAAATTTGGAAATAAGAAGAAGTCACTCGGATCCAGATCTGGTGAGAACGTTGGATCGTATACCAATTCAAACTTCAATGCATTTTAGCCATCGAAACTATGCACGTATGCACTCGTGCATTATCCTGGAGAAAGAGGACTTTTTTATCTTCAAATGAGAACGGTTTTCTCTTATTTTCTCATTTAGTTGATTTAATAATGACGCATACTGTTTTCCAGTAATCGTCTGTCTCTTTTCTAAATAGTCAATAAGGATCATACCACGTGCATCCCAAAACACAGTAACAATAATCTTTCGAGCTGATTTTACCGTCTTTGCTTCGTTGGAGCCCATTCACCTTTAATAATCGATTTAGACTGCTGTCTGGTCTCGAGAGTATAGTGGAGTATCCATGTTTCATCTACAGTGATTAATCTACGCAGAAACTCATCTAGGTTGCGACGCATGCGCTTCAAAAGAGCCTTAGAAGAAACCACGCGGATGCGCTTGTCCGCAGCTGAGAGCAAATGCGGCACCCATCTCGCAGATATTTTTTTCATAGTCAACTTATCATGCAAAATTTAAATGATGGTACCTTTTGAAACTCCCGATTATATCGATCATTTCCTCATGTATACGGGACATCCTGAACAATATTCATCTTCTGTTGATGTACGGCCACGTTTAAATTCATTTATCCAATTGTAAACTGATGCAAATACAGGAGCAGATGTGCCATGAACTTAATCCAACTCAATTTTTATTTCTTTTGCTGTTAAGCCTTTTAAATAGAAATGTTTAATCACCGCTCTCAACTTCAATTAATTCGTTTACAATTAATTTTATATTTATATAGATTCTTTATTTCTTTCTCGGGGATCTATAAGTCGCACGCCGATATTAACTTAGAAATCAATTCGAAAGAAATGCGCGGGAGCGATTATATAAATAAATTTCTCGCCTGAATCCTTCGGTAGGGTTCAAATGAGTCCACTACTCAAAAAGGAGGGGGGGGGGAGCAACTTCGTTGCATCCTCTGCCCGAGATTTTCCGGAGGAATCGGCGAAACAGGCCGCAGCAAACGTCCTCAGGAAAAGAACACCGATTCCCACTGAATCCTCGGTGTTCTAGGGCCTCGCCTATATCGATCTCCCACGAACCACTATAAAATGCGCCTAAACGCTACATCCACGGCGACACGCAAACACAAAATACAACTTACCCCAATCGGGCAAAGTATCGCAAAGTAAAGCGACATTCTCCCTCCGCAGCATGCAATAGACTTCACCATCGAGAAGCCGGGAGACGTCCGATCACCTCGACAACTCGAGACGGAGAGCGCGGGTTATGCCGAAAATCGCGCGATTACGGTCTAATTAAGGCAACATAAGGATTATACCTTAATAACACGGCCGGTGTCGCGCGGTCTTGAAAGCTATTGTATACAATTATCCGACGATTTCCGAATTACTACGAATGAGCCGTTACAAAACTCACTTTTTGCATTTTCTTAAGAAAATAAAAGTTATTAACTTCAACTGACCATAAAAACGAAACCACTCGATGAATATGGCTGCAACTTTGCCAGATACCTAGTGAGGAATGCTGCGTACTAGAGACAGACCATCTGCGATGCTACAGAAGAAAAAAGAGCATTGAGGTATTGCGTTTTACGCAGCCGCAGGATCTAGTAAATCTGAAAATACATAAAATATCCCCTGCGGAAGCGTCTACTTCCGACCAAACCAATCGACTCCTGAAGGTTGGTGATATATCATCCCACTCAGCACATACTGAGCGTTTTAGCCTTGTCCTTAACTCCAAGAGTGCATATAATAAACAGAGCAATAATTAAAATACAGAAAGACCAAAGAATGCACCAGCGGGATATGAGTCTTTGTATTGTACTGTCGGAAGAAACGTAAACTAAATACGGTGTGCAAAAAGTAACGAAACGCGCAAAAAGAATTTCCAACTTACAATATTTTTATGCATATTGAAAATCACTTTTGTTGTAATTCAACTACGAATCCAATGGTAATCTTAGATTTGACTTTGAGCTTGACCTTGAAAGTATTTCAAAGTAAATTTTCTTTTTCTAACAAGAACTCCTGTCTTTGACAACGGCAATCGAAAGAGAGGGAAATTGTACGTCTAAACGTGTATTCAGAGCATAGGTCATGGATGACCTTGAAGTTCATTTGAAGGTCATTTATACTTAATAATGATTTGAAATTGTATAAGTTTTTATCATTTTGAAGGAGATTGTTTGTGTAGTAACTTTCGACGAAGAATCTGCTGGTACGAGGGAGCAATCTTATTTTCCGCAGTTCATGGCAGATCTTGCACGAGTTCTTTTTTTCCTTTTAGGCACGGCTGTAGCAATCGAGAAAGTCTGTAAGGAATCTACTTTGTACAGTCCTCTTCTTTAAATTAACATGCTTCAACAAAGCAATACTTTCAATTGGTTTCATATCATTCGGCTTAAGTAACGTGATTGCCGATTTAATATTACGTTTATCCGCAAGCAGCAAGCCCCAATCATAGCTGCTCAATACCTGCGCTACCTCCTCCTGATCTACACCTTTATAAATTCGTGAGGAATAAGTTTTAAATTTCAATAAACTTTATTCAACATACACGCTCAATAATTCGAGATCAAAAATGTATGTCAATATAGAAAATGTTCCACCACTGATTCAGTTATTAAATATTTAATATACTGTAAATAAATCAATTCAAAAACTATTTTAATTAAATCTCTATATTTTGTATAGTCTAAGAACCCAGAAATGCGTGATACAATAACATTCTATGATTTGGAAATTTATATTCCTCTTTATTTTACTTAAAAACAATTTTGTTTATTAAAAAAAATTGATAACAATAATAAAAACAATAAATTGCTCCGTCTTTTGTAATGCAAAAATGTATGTTTATTGGTTTTACAAAGTTTCCGTAGAAAAACATTTTCACTTGAACATGAAGTTCTCGATGACTTCATTATTAAAACAGTCAATGACGTAACAGGTTAAATTTTACATGACACTAATACTTAAATTAGACTAAAAGTAAAAGCAGAGTTCGACGCAAAAACAAATGCAGTCTTTTGAAAACCATTTTTTTATGTTATTTATTCAGATCTTGTAACTTCATGTATATAACGTTATTTTGTCTAGAGTCATCATACGGATTCGAAGATTAAAGTAAAAGCCTGAGTATACATGATAAAAATGTCTACAATATTATTTATACACGTGATATAGTGTGTGTATGTGTGTGTGTGTTCTTCGTAAATTGAATGCATTGAATAAATAGTCAATACTATTAAGGGCGCCAGGCGTTGAGCCCGTCAATCCTTCTTGCCATGCCGCGGGGAAAGATAAACAAGGGGAAGGGGGCGCGAAGTTGAATTTTCGGCTCGAGTCTAATCAGCGAGAAGCAGAGTGCTTAGTGCTCTCGCTACCCAAGAAGCTGACATCTTGATAGGTACTAGTAGGAAAACCCGCAGGAGTTCTGCAGGGGCTGCTGCCGAATCCTCCGACGAAACTTCTAATCCTCAAAAGTTTGAGCCGCACTGGTACCCCCGAGGAACAGCACGAAATCCAAAGCCAGCAACGCCCGATGAAGTGCTCAGTAGGGCTGCTTAAAATATTACAATAACTACAGTCGGACGCGATATTTCCGGCTGTATAGTAAATATATTATTTAATATATTTGAAGCGCGGAAAAGCAAGTGATATACGAGCGGCTGAGAGAGGGAAAAATCCTCTCTCGCACTCGTATACCCTATTGAATATTGCTAGGCATTTATATGCACTCAGCCGCTTAGCGTGAATTAGGGATTTTGAATTTCGCGGTTATAATTTACGTAAACGCGAGAGGCAGTGCTGTAGCTGACCTTTTTTTGTTTATGTATATTTTTTTGTTTAAAAAAATGAGCGACGCTCTTGTGAGCACTATTTCAACATGTGCATAACGCTCCTTGATTCATATCCAAAGACATCTGTATAGTGAGACGGGCTATCTGATTATTTAAAATAATAAATTATAATTATCTTTAGTCACAAAGATTTGTGTACGGTTCTTTTTCAACCTTTTCAAGACAATCTATTTCCAACATACCTACGAGGCGCGCGCGGAATAGATGCGCGGCCCTTTCGTACGTTTAGGCTCCAATTCAAGGTAGCCTTACGTGCGGCCTGAAACGATAGAAACTATCTGCGCAAGTTGCGTGAAATTGCTCGCGCGCTAGTCACGTTTGCGCAGCGCGTCAAGCGAGAAGACATGCGCACAGAGTGCGCTCGTCTTGCGTGCGATTAAATTGAAATTTTTGAGAACGATCCGTTTTTCCGAGCGAGCGTATGCATGCGCAGCATCTACTCGTAAATATGCGTGGGTGCATGCGCAGAACAAGAAGATCTGCGCAAAGCGAATATAATATTTTTATGTACGTGCACGAGGCGTTGATTTTGAATTATTATTAAATAAAGTTTATTAATGAATAAATAATTTGTTTTGCCAACGAATAATTAGTTTGATTATTTAATGTGCATGTATGAGTGTGCGGCACCTTATGTGTTACTCACATTGTACACGGCTGGGTCGGCATAAAATCGCACTGTATCTCCCCGTTAGAACGCTAAGAAAAATAATAATTAACACCTGTTTTAAATATTCTTTTTCGAAGGAAGATAAGTTTTCCTACGCACTCATTTCTTTGTCCGAGCGTCTGAACGATCAAGGCTAATTTCTAAGAAGAGTATCAGCACACAGTGTAATTAAGCCTTCTCCCCTCCTCCTCCTAATAATCTATTAAAAATGAAATGATTGCAATTTGAACTCTGTCGGGAAAAACGGGTCTTGCTTGCAGAAAGTACTGTGACTGATTTTAATTTTCATCTTCTATAAATATTGTTAATATATCAATTTGTTAGTATAATTATATAAGAAATTTAAAAAGTAATAATATATAATTTTTCATTTACAGGCTTGTAAATTAAAAATACCGCCAACAAAACTTTCTCTTGGGGTTGTTACTAGTGGAAGTAATATACAAATTAGTAAACAAAATTATATACCCAACCCATCGGCAACATCTCATGTAGTACCACTTCGATCTACCTGTAATTTGAAGATTTCAGGCCCTCCTTTAACACGTACTCCTGCTTCACGATTTATTTCTAATACAGAAAAAAGAAACATATCTCAAGCTATTTCTTCGTCAAATACGAAAACTACTATGTCTTACACTAGTGCAATCATGACTGCTGGTCGTTCATCAAAAATCGTGGTAACAAGTGCATCTCAAACATTTGCTGCAAAACTATCAGAAATATATACATCACCTCAATTAAGTAATACTCCAAATATCATTCAAAGTAATCAAAGTTCAAGCAACTCTATAAATTTATTAAAACCAAACTCAACTCCGTCAATACCTACGACACTAATATCCAATACGATGGTTCCACAAGTATCTCAGCAACAGGCTATTATATATAGTTCGCCGAATCAAGGTTCGTTATTATCAATTGTACCTGTTTCTCCGCCAGTATGTTGCCACTATCCAGGAAAGTTGAATTACCAAAATAATATTGTTACTTTAGCAGCAATAAATCACTCTGTTTCGTTAACAAATGCCACGTGCCCAAATGTAAATTCAACGTACTGTATAACTACCTCAAGTTCAACATCAGTAGTTTCTCAACCAACAACACTAAATCAATTTTGTAGTACTTCACCTAAAACAAGCATTGTTTCAACTTTAGATCAGCATAAATCTATTGTAAACAGTGTGCCTTTAGAATACTCTCTTTTCAACGATACGTTCAGCAAAGTCACTCAACAATCAATGTGGGGTTGTAAAGACGTCGAATCTCATAAAAATATTAATTTTGCAAAGATAGCTGGAGCAGGTATTGCAATAAATATACCAGTAAATAATTCTAGTAATTTCATAGATAACAGTCCTGTAGAAGTTGATGCATCTAAAGCCCCTGGATATCGAGGATCTTCGATGTGTTCTCCTACTTCAAATAAATCAAATAATATATGTCAAAATTCAGTTAGTACTGTGGCAATTGTTACTACAGTTGCTAGTTCAATCCAACCTTTAAACATTCAGCCTTCTATAACTTACACTGGTGAACATACGATTATAAAGTCACCCGTAAGTATCGTTGTGGCAAGACCTTCGATGTCTCAAAAAAATATGTCTACAAATGCAACGAGTGCAACCGCTTTTACGAGGTCAACGTTTCATGGAAATTTAGATTCATCACAGAATATAAGTAATGATCATAAGACATGCAATCTTTCATCAGTATCGCAAAACAAGATAGATTTAAATAGATTTAATGAAAATAATATTAATTATGAAAATCAAACTGTAAACTCTAATCTATTGAAAATTGTACCTAATGAAGGGCAACAAAATAAACAGTCCTTAATAAATATTCACCAACATATCCAAAACTATACTCAAACGGTAGTTCCTTCAGCTACGGTTACAACTACTATCAGTATGTCCAGATTAAATCCTCGAGCACCAGACTTTTCAAGTTCTTTACATTTAAATAGTAAACCGCAAGTTACAATGTTCAATCCAGGAGTATCGATGCATCCAAATCTTTTTACAAATATATCATCTCAATCATCCGCACCTACTATTCAGTCAACTAATCTTGCTATGCTTGGTGGTTTTGCTTTTAATAAATATCAGTCGTCACAAATACAATCAAATGTTAGTATTCCAATCTGTAGTCAAAATCGTTGGCCATTTGTACCTACAGCTAATTATTCTACACATCCAGATTCGTTAATTGGACAAGTGAATTTTCCTGATCATTTAACTGGAACATCAACACAATCTGTCAATTTAGATTTGATTTCTGTTGAGAACGAGAGCACTTCTGCAGTTTCAACTTCTTCACAAGTCACTCCTCAAGAAGATGTATCTGAAGATCGTAAAATACCACGTCCAATAGGTACCGAAAGAACATGGAAAAATTATTCTGCATTAGCAGGACCTGGTGGGGATACTGATAATATTAATTGGCTTTTAAATAATGAAAAACATGTCGATTCGTGGTCTGGAATATCACCCAACGCAGAAAGAAACCATCTATATTGTTCAGATACAACTTATAGTAGAGTTCCATCTGCTGAAACTGATTTACATCAAGTAATGGAAGCCACATACCAAGTAGGTGTAACTACAATTAAAACAAATATATTTATTAAAATAATATTTAATTTGTTTCTACTTTATCTAGTTCTATTTAATATAGTTTATCGTAATCCACAATATTCAAACTAAAAAATTTACTATTTCATTCCGTCGAGATACTGTTCAATGTTCTTAAAAAGTCCTAATTAAAATCATTATAACTAATTTTACGTCGAGATTGACAAATTAAAGATGATTAAAACAAAGAGGCTATTTCCGAACTCTTTTGGACAAATGAATTATTATAATGTTCCTTTACATTGTTTGCAAGAATGTTATATTTTTAAAAATTTTGAATAACAATATCATCCTGCAAAATAAATGGTCTCGAAAAATGAAAATATACTATATATAATGTAGTATATGCCCAAAGTAACGAAAGGAATATTGACGCACATTTTGTTTTATAATTTTTATTTGACTTAATACCTATTTTAAACAATGTAAAAAGGGTACTAAATATTATACAATGAATTATGGCTTTTCATTATATTTATATGTATATCAAATGATTGTAATTAATATACACTACAATGTTTATCTTTGATATTGTTTTAAAATTTTTTAATTTGAGTCCGACAAAAGACTTGGTGTAATCAAAACGCTTAAATAATAAATGCTATAAATTCGAGTCGTAACTAAAGGACTTAGGAAGTTGACGGTTTATTTTATTTAATTATATACAGTAGATTGCTATAATAGAATTACTGTATGAAGTACTGAATCTAACCAATTTATAGTAATTCACTTTAGTGTAAACAAAGGAATTTTTATTAATTCAATTCGAAAATTTATTGCACTACTTTTGTATTCAAAAGAAATCTGTAGCTGAAGTACATAGAATTATTGTTAAGTCTTTTGCATCCAGAAAATTTGAAATCAAGGAATTGGAGGAATTATTTGATTAGGACTGATGTTAGACGCTAACAGAACTTGGAAAAATGTTATGAGCAGATTAGTCATTTGTTTGAAAATGTTTAAAAGTTTTGTGAATTAAAGTGGAGAGAACCACAAGTCTATTACGGAGCATCTGTATCGACTTTAATTGATGCGTTTGAGTCAAGTCCTAAACGAAAATGATTTTGATCTTTGATTCTTACCAGGAAGGGCAGCGCCGAAATGAGGCGCCGATCGCTCGATGATTGAAGACCCGCGAAACGCCAGTCAGTCTGGTTTCGCTCCAGTGATCTGCGGAGCGCATCCCTATATCACCACGCGCCATAGTTTTTGCATATGATACGCGAGTAAAAGTGAGGCGACTTGCAAGAACGCTCGCAACGCTCACCACCATCCGGGCGAGAGTGACCGATTGTCACTTAGGACAACACAGGACAGACAACACCGGCCGACACCCACTACATCCTGGAGCCGGCAAAGCGGCTTTAAAGGCCGGGGGAGAACAGGAACAATTCTATTGACATGCCTTAATACTCGCGCAATACATTTGTAGCTAACCTGCAGCCTTATACCGAGCATCGCAAAATGGCAAAGGGTATCGGTGGAGATAATAGATATATGCATGTCGAGAGTGCAACAGGAAACTGTTTGTCATGGTCATTCAGTCGCGACGCTCCATTATTTTTTGATCCATCTATTATCCTCTAGCAAATCCCCTTACTTTACTGTAGACTCTAAACAAATATTACTTCCATGCGATAGGTCGAAAGTCTTCTCTATTCCCAAGTATCCAGATGTCTGGTGTCTACCCTAACCCTTTTCGATGTTATATGGATACAACAGATCTCATATATTATCGGTAACTGAACGCTAGCTATAACTGCTTCTATATTCGTGGTCAATGTATTCATCTGATTGACCGAATAATTATGCGCTAATGGTGTAAATTCAAAGGATCCCGCAAAGGAGTTTATGATCTCTGGAAGCCTGAAATATTAAAAATTTGAAAGAATTTTAAAAACAAACATTGCAATTATTACAGTTTGATTCTTCAAATTGTTGTTACAAAATATCGAACAAATGCCTCTTATTGATATACTGAATAGGTAGAAAGAAAGAGGAAGCGATAGCGAATGATTGATTGACTGATTATCGTTTATTTAAACCACGAGGTGTTAACTTATTTTGTTCTGCATAGTTAAATTTATATAGATGGAAAAGAGTTTCGTGTGTTGATTAAACATTACTTTATGAAGTGTAAAACTGCTCAGGAAGCTAAAGAGAAGCGTGTTAAACATTATGCACCTTAAATTAGACAAGTTTATGAGTGGTTTCAAAATTTTCGGAGTCGTTCCGGACTCCTTGTTTCAGCCACTATTTCAGAAATCATTGATAAATCCGTCATATGGTGATTGATGACAGAAGAGTGATGGTGAAGAGTGAGGTGACCAGTGAAACGGGAATAGGGAAGAGGGCCCGCTAGATTGGTACTTCAGTTTGGACAGTCGCACGGTGAACCGAGCCAACTTACGATTCAGTGACCCGAATGCTATCGCAGATGATTCTGCAACCATCTGCGGGGCACGTCATCACCGCTACACGTCAGCCACCGTTTATCCTCTGAGGTTATCAGAGTCGAACAGGGACAGGGGCAATGCAGCTCCTAGTCCGTCATCTGCGGATTTACGCGGAAGAGAAACGAGCTCTGGCCTCTCGTAGCTCAAGAAGCTTGCGGCCGGGAAGGGCTTGAGACGTGGTGCAGCAAGCTCGTACCCGAGTCGGGAAGAGACCGCTCCTCTTATTTGATCCTCCGGCACCTGCCTATTCGTCGACTATCGAAATTGTCAATAAGAGACGGCCGAGTGACTGCAAGGCGGAGAGTTGCAGGAGTCGGACTGCAGGCCGGTCGCCAATCCTCCCGCCACCGGTAGTGGTCCGCTGAGGCCCGATGTTCTTTTGTTGTGAGTACCGGTTGTTTTGGACGAACTGGCAACTAGAGCTCGCTTAAAATCAGAAGGAGTTATTGGAATGAAATTAGAATGAGAGACTAAGGCCGGGTCGTTGTGCCGGCGAAGAGTCGCTGTCTCGGGCCAGCGCTCCGTCTCGAAATGATCGGTTTGAATGTCGATTCGGGGTATATTCGGGAGGGAGCGCGGATCCAGGAGAGAGCCCGTGGGAAAATTATTTCTTTTTCTTTCACATGCCTGTGCGCAAGGTTCTGGGCAGAACGATAACAACATAAGGCAGCCTATACGTAATGCACCTACTCAATACTACAAATTGCCTTATTGGCAATTCAACTGACAAGACTAATTATTGAATGTGTGTGTATGTACTTATACAATTACATACTTAACTGGTTTTTTTGGTTGCAATAACTACAGAATTAAAAAAAAAATTTTGTATATTATTCAAATATCCTATATATTATAATGAGCGCCAGGCGCTGGACCCATCAAGGCCAACGTGCTGTAGCGCGAATTAGTAAGCATAGAGAAGGGAACACGAAGGCAATGGCAGCGTGAGTTTCGGGCGCGAATCACTTGGCGCCCGACATTCTTAGTCGCATTTTTTTGACCGCTACTAGGCTCCCCTTAGCTACGAACGAGCGGCGCAAACACTTACTAGCACAATTTTTTTTTTTTAATTTATTTAAAGTCGCATCCTCCATCTGGATGTTAGCAACTATGTACATTTATTTCACTTAGTTACAATAAAAGTACATATATTTATCTTTATACAATTTGGAAGTGCTTTAACCGAGATATAAAAATTACATTGATATATTTTATATTACATTATTTTTAAACATTAAACATTTTGCAGTTTATTTATTATTATTATATCATTTAAACATTTAACAAGTTGTTATGTTTACAGAGCAATTTATATTTCTCTCCGAAGTTTGGTTTCTTCTTTAAATTTTATTGTTGTCTTATACTGATCTGGTAGGGTCAAGCATTCTTGTAATTTATTTTTCATTTATACTTTCTTTCTCTCATTTTCAAATTTTGAACAATTTATTAGGAGATGTTGAACTGATATTGGGATTTTACACTTTTCACAGATATTTACTTCCCTTCTTTCAAGTATATATTGATGGGTAATTTTGGTGGCTCCGATGCGCAATTTTTTTATAATCACTTGATTTTTTCTTGGAAAATTAAGAGCTGGATTTGTATCATATATATTTTACTTGATTTTCTTAAGTCGATTTGGTTTTGTATTGTTTTTCCACTATTTGCTCCATTCATTATAGATGCTAATATTAGCAATTTTATAAAAGTCTTTGGTAGTTTTGTGCTGGCGGTTATGAAATACTAATTTGCATGTTAGTTTTCCTTCATTAATTACTTGTTGAAGGCTTTCATTCTCACAGTGAAAATAACATATTGCCAGATTTCCTTTTGAGTCTGTTAGTTTTTTAACTTTTCATTTATTAGCGCTGTTCCTGGTGTTTTTTGTTTTTTGTTTTGCAGTTTTTGTTTTTTGTTTTTTGTTTTGCAGTTTTTGTTCTCAAATAAAGCGCAGTAAAGCGTGTCACGTATCAAGCTCGCCACGGCTCCCAGCCACCACGCGACTTAAGAACTTTCCGTCCTCTTCTCGCTCGATGTCGCCGCACGGAAAATCCGTGGACGCGGCGGAGCGAGACTGGGTGCTCGCTACTATAGGGAACGCGAAAAATGGGAAAAGGCGCACGAAATAATTACGCGGATGTTTTACTTTTTGAATTAATAAATATTTATTATATTTTACAAATAATAAAACCGATAATTTGATCGACGCTATCTACTAACTCGAACTATTGTTATCTATGTCTTTCTCTCTCTCTCTCTCTCTCTCTCTCTCGCTCTCCCGACGCGGATGATCGCGCACGCGCTACACAAAATATATATTTCAATATGACTTACTTCGGCGGCGGCGGCGGCGGCGATCTTTAACTTGGCGGGAATGCCCTCCGCCTGGTTGTTGGCGCTATCCCCTTGTTTCGCCAATCTGCGGCCACTAGGGCGAGATCAAAGCATCCCAAGTACGCAAACTCGAACGGCAGGTGAGTGCACTTGCACTTCGGTGCACTGCTCTCTCTCTCTCTCTCTACACTCCTCTGTCTCTCCATTCACTATCTCTAAGCGCGTCGCGCGAAAAGCGTGGCGCTTCGCCGCTAATCGTCTCGGGAGAAGCCGTGTCCCGAGACACACTAACTCAAATCGTGCGATCGAGCAAGGATCGAGGGCCGATCGCGCGCCTATTTGCGCTCTCACCTTGATTAGCGGCCGCGGCCTGCGCGACAATTACCGCGGTGCGCTGAATTTCGCGCAGCTAAGTGCCCCCCACTCAGCGCATGGTCAAGGCTGCGAGCACGAACTCAGTACAGCGGCGACCACACCGAGATACTCGTCGCAAGCGGAAGAGCGGAATTGAAATTTATTTTAATTATTAATAATTTTAAGATCCCGCTTTATGTACTAGGAGGGGGACTTTACAACCTGTTTTGCTAGGGATTTTTTTATAGGCCCTTTCTTTAGATGGAAAGCCCAGGCATCAGCACAGCGAGTACTCGACGCATAAAGTGCAATAGTGGCCTTCCACCTTGTAGGAGGTTGAAATGGATCGTGATGCGATTCATCAGGCCAAACTGAAGCTGCTTGAAGCACAGCAACTCGCCGACCAGGTGACGTCCTAAGCTGCAGCAAGGTCGGGAGGGGGTAGCGTCGAGCACCAGGTTTGACACAAGTGGAGTGCAGCAATACGTCCAACAATTTCCGGAATACTCGGAATACATACTCGC
Organism: Sycophaga agraensis; assembly: GCA_018906755.1. NCBI lineage: Eukaryota > Metazoa > Arthropoda > Insecta > Hymenoptera > Pteromalidae > Sycophaga > Sycophaga agraensis. Next base: position 235,619 of record JACCIE010000090.1, read on the forward strand.
TAGCGAATTATGGATCTCCAGATTCGGCGGTGTGGCTGACTTGCAGCAGTCCATGAACACTCACATATAAAAACCGCATAGTCGACGAATAGAACCGCGTCTAATATTGGAAGGCGGGTCCAAACCTGCAGCCCATCCTGCAGACTCGATAGAACCGCCCTATTATCTCTTATTGACTATTTCCTCTACTGTGATTGGCTACGGTGCGGCGAGTAAGTCGCGCTTTTCGGCCACGGGGACTGGATTTTTACCATTTTTTAAACACCTGTATCTTCCCAGGGGTGCATATGACTGTTCCGCGATCGCAAAAAAAATGTTTAGAATTGCTTCAGGTATCGCAAGGTACTACTCAACACAAGGAATTAAAAGACACCTTGTAGATTGTGTCGATTTTAGTGATTAATGCGACAATCTTAGACAAGTTAATAAAGCTTGTGCTGCTGCGACACAGCAAATCGGAAATGTTCTTATTAAACAATGGCACAGAATTCAAAAATCGTGCCATTCATGATTATTTTGTTGAAAAAAGGACGTCTTACCGCCCCCAAGCGGATCTCGCCGAAAGGACAAATCGTACGATCAAAACGATTTTGCGGTCCGAACGTAATAACCAAGGTTTTAGGAACCACTACATACGAGATCACAGACTGTAAAGGGTTAGTAGAGGGATCCGTTCATATCGAGTAAGCCTAATTTGTTTGGCGATGAAGCATTATACCAGGCCGAATTGGCGAGAATTGTTAAGAAGTTCGGGTAGGAGGTTCGAACAGTTCTCGCCAAGGAGGTATTATCTAGAAGCAGAGTAGCCAATCCTCATAGGATAGCTGCGTCTGGGGTGGGGGATATAACGGACCAGGCGTTTATGGGACGCGAAGGCGATGACCACCGGAGTTTTAGGTAATAGTTTTAAAACTATTACTTTATAATAGCAGTAGCGCCTCGGAATCTCCTCGTTACAATACATGTAGAATCTTGTATTATTTTTACATAAATAAATAATATAAATAATATGAATCTTTATTTTTTGAATTAACTGCAGTAAGTATGATCATTACGTACATAGAAACTTACAGAGACTTATTTATACATTGACCTGTGTAATATTGTACATATTAATATAAATATGTGCAAATCTTATTTATTCTATTATCGACACAGCAATAAAGACACATTTAAGTATGAAATCAATAAGAGATTTAATTAATATTATTTTTAGAATTTATAAGCATTTGTAAAAGTAGTTTATTTTGTAATTCTTATTTATGATACATGTATACTTATAAACGGATGTCATTTTATATAAAATCTTTTTTAATTATTAATTTTTTAAATTTTATAAAATTATTGAAACATTTTTAATAATCTGAAATATATTTTAAATATATATCCTAAAATATGTAAAACAATTTTATCAATGCTATAGTTATTGCAACCAAATAAACCAATTAAGTATGTAATTGTATAAGTATATTTAGAATATCATATGGTATTTGTGTGTTGAAAATGGCGAAATTCAGAATTTTTCAAACATTAACGATTTTTAATTACTAAACTGATGATTTTTTCTATAGACATATCATATTATTTTTGTTCAGATTTAACAAAAATTATTCTTTTTAAAATAAAAATCTGTATTAGTTTTCACAATAAAAAAGTTAATTAATTAAACAAATATTTATGTTTCGAAAAAGTGATTGTTTTATTCGAATTCAGCGCGCAAAAATACATAAGAAACACCCAAGATATTCTCTGTATAGCTTTCCAATCAGAAACTACAAGCAGTGCATTCTTTCACTTTTCTTTGAGGTACCTGTTCCTGAATCTATCTGTTGCTCTTTCAGGTACAGGGATTGTAAGAGCATCAATGGTGAGAGGCTTGTGCAGTTGTTGGCGGGCTATGATGGGGGGCCGTTATTGGTGGAGGATTTTGATGACCTCCAGGTTTACCATAGTTTTTGTAGGGATAACCTTGAGGCAGGCGCCAGATATGTAACAGCCACGGCATGGGAAATCTCGAACTGTGCTTCGTCTGCGTCTTTAAGACTCAATGTTGGAAAGACGTCTGCGATTCTTTCTGGAACTCGCAGATTCCTTTCCGATATTGAATCGGCTGGGTTCAATTCTATTGAACTCCGGGAGGGGCCAGTCTTGTCTTTATCTGAGACTGTAAAAAGCCTTGGTATTGTGCTAGATGCACGTCTTAACTGGACACTACATATTGAATTGATCTATAAAAGAATTAACCAGGTTTTATATAATTTCCGTTTTTTCCGTCAGTACACGACGTAGGCTCTTCGTACCAAACTGTTCTATGTTTTAGTTAGATGCGTCCTTGAAGTTAAAGATAAAGCTACAATGCTCACAGAATTCCTGTGTGCGATATGTGACGGGCGTTAAGTGGGATGATCGTATCACCCTCGTCAGGATCTCATTGGGCTGGATGGAAATAGACGGTTAGAGGGAATATGTTATGTTCTTGCAGATCTACAAGATCTTACGGCTGCGTTAGCCGGCGTAGCTCGCTGAGGAGGTTTCTGTTCCTCGGATGCGCTCCGAAAAGGGAATCGGATCTTTCTCTATTCAATCTTCATCTGTAGAGGAGACTGCCATCCTGTATAAGGAATGCATACTCTCTATCTCGTTTCAGGGGGCTATTGAAGGAGCGTTTGAGAGGTCGGGATGTCATAATAGATTCTTGTTATATTACTTTTCACAAGCCTCTTTTGAGTTCAACTGTACACCACCAAGGGCGTTCGACATGGACAGGAACAAGTGATAATCACTTTGCGCTATGTCCGAACTATATTGTGGATGCGATAAAATCTCCCATCCGAGCTCCCGTAGCTTCTGACGAGTCATCAACGAATTGTGTGGTCTGGCGTTGTTCTGTTGGAACACTACACCCTTCCTGTTGTCCAATTCTAGACATTTCTGATCGATCACCTGTTTGAAGCGATCCAGTTGTTCGCACTAGATGGTAGAATTAAGCATTTAGCCATATGGGACCAGCTCATAATGAATGATTTCCTTCCAATCCCTCCAAACACAGCAAAACCTTCCTCTCCGTCAATACCGGCTTGGCCATTGTTTATGAAGATTCACCGGTCTTCGACCACGACGGCTTGCTTTTGACGTATGTGATCCTTTTCTTGTGGCCAGGCGTTTTCATATCGCAGGTGTTGATTCAGTCCAAAAGGTTTTTTTTGCGTAAAATTATGCGGCACCCAAACATCAAGCTTTTTTTTGTATCCAGCCTTCTGCAGATGACTTGGTGACTAACTCCCATCTCCTGGGCTATGTCACGACATGGGTCACCATTTAACAGGCGCCGCTCGGTCAGTTATTCTCTACTATCATCAATACGACCTGCAAAATGAGTCAGATAACGTCACCATCATGATTTTCTTCTTCGTCATTAGACTCGTCTTTGCAGGACCTTTCAGAGACTCTTAGGGAGAATGATAGATTTCTCAAGGTATGGTTTATGAATGTGAACTCTTTTAGAGGTACTAGAGGTACTCACATTAAGGGACTCGATCTTCATATATATAATCATTCTACTCAACAGCTGTTCAGTGTAGCCAAAACCTGGTTGTAGTCGCGCTTTATGTTGATAAGCAATTCCGTACAAGCATATTATCAACCTCAAATACCGACCTCATCCTTTCAGTGCAAAATATCCAACAGGGTCCTACGTATATAGCACCAACATTCTGTACCTGGATTGATATTATTCTTGTGGAGTGCAATGATATGGTGATTTCTGCTGCCAATATACCTGCTTCTTTTCATAGCAAGGACAACATAATTAATGTTACATTAGTAATACCTGTCCCTGAATCTATCTGCTGCTCTTTTAGATATAGGGGTTATAAGAGCATCGATAGTAATTGGCTTGTACAGTTATTGGCGGGCTATGAATGGAGGCAGTTATTGGCGGAGGATTTAGACGTTGAGTCAGCTGTCGCGAGGCTCAACTACAATTTAATGATGTGAATAGAAGAATAGCCCTCGAGAAAATTATAAAATTAAAAAGAATCGCCTCCCTTGAATAGGATTTGGGCTTGGCCACTTGCAGCCCAAGAGTAGGCTATTGTACAAACGTTACAAACCAACAGGCCGAAGGCAATTTCTTGAGAACTTCGTTGATATCCGCCAACACATTCAGGAGAGGGTAGATCAGGCAAGGACTAAATATGTTCATGATCGCCTGTTCGACTCTCAAAATTCCAATACGATCTCGCGTGAGTTGCGGACCTAGGGTTGCTACCAGGATTAAGCGGGTCATTGCATGGGCTCATGCCGATTGATTTTAACACTCGCATTGCACGGGTATCTGTGGCAAATACCATCGACGACAATCGGATTGATGTTGTGCTGAGCTCTGTCGTCGATGGCGGTTTTCGATTTAAAGTGATAAATATTAATATTATTGTTCTATTAATATCTAGGCTGACATCGCAGGCAGTTGGTGATGATAGCATCGTGCATATTGTAGTTGTGAATGCTATTACGGTTATTGATCAATTTTTAGTGCGTCTGTACTTACGAAATGGTGCATTTGAGAGTGGAGAATTCTCAGAGGTGTAAAAGAGGACTCATGTAGTGCCTTTGGCCAAATCAAAAACACCTTCCAGATGAGATTATTGTTGGCCAATTTCACTGTTTTGCTTTCTCTCAAAGCTGCTTGAGAGAACTGTATATGACTAGTTTATGGAGTATTTGGTTTCTCTCATAACATCTTCGACCCACTCCAAACTGGGTATCGACGGCACAGTTGGGCTGATACTGCGCTGTTAAGATTTACTGGAGACGCACGCACTGTTATGGATAAAAGACAGGTGACGTTACTGTTACTCTTTGAATTATGCAAGGTGCTCGACACTTTATGTCCCTCGTGTCTATTGAACTATATGAAGCGAATGAGTTTCTCGCGAGGTGTGCTAATGTGGATATGGGCATACTTTTCTGAGAGAGAGAGCAACTTGTCATCTTGGATAGAACAATAAAATCTTCTTGACTCTTCACCACGCTTGGTGTTCCTCAGGATTCTGTTTTAGGACCATTGCTGTTTCGCCTTTACATTAATTACCTTGGTCTTGCCCTGGACTGCATAGGTGTAAGACAATGTTACATGCCGATGACCTCTAGGTTTACCATAGTTTTTCTAGGGATAATCTTGAGGCAGGCGCCAGATATGTAACAGCCGCGGCGTGAGAAATCTCGAACTGTGCCTCGTCTGCGTCCTTAAGACTCAATGTTGGAAAGACGTCTGCGATTCTTTCTGGAACTCGCAGATTCCTTTCCGATATTGAATCGGCTGGGTTCAATTCTATCGAACTCTGGGAGGGGTCCGTCTTGTTTTTATCTGAGACTGTAAAAAGCCTTGGTATTGTGCTAGATGCAGGTCTTACTTGGAGACCACGTATTGAATTGATCTATAAAAGAATTAACCAGGTTTTATATAATTTTCGTTTTTTCCGTCAGTACACGACGTAGGCTCTTCGTACCAAACTGGTGCGTTCACTGGTCTTTCCTCAGTTTAATTTCTGTTCTATGTTTTAGTTAGATGCGTCCTTGGAGTTAAAGACAAAGCTACAATGCTCACAGAATTCCTGTGTGCGGTATGTGACGGGCGTTAAGTGGGATGATCGTATCACCCTCTTCAGGATCTCATTGGGCTGGATGGGAATAGACGGTCAGAGGGAATATGTTATGTACTTGCAGATCTACAAGATCTTACGGCTGCGTTAGCCGGCGTAGCTCGCTGAGGAGGTTTCTGTTCCTCGGATGCGCTCCGAAAAGGGAATCGGATCTTTCTCTATTCAATCTTCATCTGTAGAGGAGACTGCCATCCTGTATAAGGAATGCATACTCTCTATCTCGTTTCAGGGGGCTATTAAAGGAGCGTTTGAGAGGTCGGGATGTCATAATAGATTCTAGTTAGTCGTCCTCATAATTTTGTTTTAATTTGCGCGTTAAATTAGTTGTAGGTGTGTATTCATTCTTCATTTTATATTGTACATACATTCATTTCATTCATTGTACGAGTATGTAAGAGTGTAAAAGTTTGAACTGACTGATAGATAATGTAAATCGAGAGTAATGTGACTTATTTGTAGATTTTTAGAATGTGCGATATAATTTATATTTAAGTCGACTTAAGATGATTGCGTGTTCTAAGTGTTTACTCGCAAAAGGAGCATATATCCTCATACGAAATCATGTCCAAAAGGAGCAAGCAAATACCTTTTACCGTTATCAACATGGTTTTTAAATTTTATTAGAATTTTTTTTATTGCATATAATAATTGTTTACAAGGCTTCGTTCACTTGAAAATAAAATAAAAAATGATTTTTTGTGGCAGATGAGATGAAATTTTATATTTCTTTTTTACGTCATATTAATAATATCTTACCTACTGTTATACTTAGTATTTACGATTTAATTTTGATCTCATAATAATATTCATTGCATCAGTTCACACGACTGCTTTCCCTCACAATTTTTATAAGTAATAGTTTTCATTTCGTTGTTTCAGGGTAATCGCTTTGGGAGCTAGGAAAATTTTCGAGAATAAAAACAGAAAATCTAGGAAGATTGTGTTATTTGTCAAAGGGTATTGAATAAGGCAGTTTTTTTTTTAAATCTGAATATCATTTAAATATCAGAAACTTTTCTTTACAAACAATGGAGAAAAAAAACTAGGCATTTTTCTGTAATAGCTGTCATGACTCAAAATGTATGAGTTACAGCTGTATCTTAAGATCAAATATTTTCAATGAATTCGTAAACAATACCGGACAGTACGTCATTAATATTCAAACTGATGACAAACATGGAGAAGCTGTTTACTTCTTAATTAAAATATAAAGATGTCACCTATATCTCCGATAAACGAAAATGTTATTTTTTGTTAACTAAGTTATTTTATTGTAATAAAACATAATCTATAAAAAAACTATGTTCTTTATTGTATGATATCTAGTAATATTGAAAATTAATAAAAATATGATTAATGAGGATTTAGATGCATTCCCTTCTAGAACTTCACATACTCGTAACAAAAGGTACGTATTTAGAAAAACGTCAAATTTGATTAATCAAAAATGAGTTTTTCCAAAAGTTGGCACGTTCGATTAACTGTCGTACATTGTTTAAAATTTTTTATTTAGCTTAAACTTTTTCTTCAGCTGCTTTATGGATTTTATTTTTAAAGGACTTAAATTGTTGATATTTAATGCACATTTTGCAAACTTGGGTGTAGCTTTATTTTAACGAATTCATAATTTTTGTAAATTGCTGTTATTTGAAGTGTGAAGGAGGCATTAAGTTCAAAATACTTCAAAATTTCAAGCGATATCTGTATTCTGCAACTGAACAAAATGACAATTTTTAACGCCGAATCTGATAATGTTTTGTATAGACATATGATACTATTTTTTTTTGTTAATTGCACTAAAAATATAACAAAAATTATTTTAAACACAAATTAATTTTTTTTATATCCGCTACAAAAGTAGATTTTTTTACACACTATACTTTTTGAAAATATAATCATAATATTAAAATTGATAAATGCTAAAATATATTAAAAACATCTTGAAGTCTCTCAACATACCTCCACCATAAGAAAACAAGCCAAAATTTATTTTATTTTCTTGAACAGGCCATTTTTTATGAATTGCTATTAATGATTATAGTCACGAAAATGAAACCTTGTGGCTTAGTTCGAGTTAAAATTTTGGAGTCTGAATCATTCAAATCCGTAAAAATAACTTTTTTTTGTGTCAAATGGAATACTATGCGGTTGACTCGTTGTTTTCGCACCTGGTCTCCACTTTTAAGGGCAGGAGAATTCCGGGTGAATACATTTAATGGAATCAATAAGGCCGATCTTTTGACTTTTCTTTTTATATTATAATAGTTACCTTGAATTCCTTGACGGTGTTACTCAGCTCCTCGTAATAACTTCGGTATATTTTGTCATTTATATCATAAAATGATATAAATGCATTTTATATCACACAATGCCTACTAGAGAACATCTAAATTTCTACGTATCTTTTTTACGTAGAGTACCAAAAAATCCAATTTTTTAGACAATATATTAAGAATAATGAATGTAACTCTGATTTATTTATCCTATATTGATAGTGTTTTTCCATTTTATTATATTTTTTGTTCGATAGTATTTTTTTCGTTTTTATCTTAAAACTATGATATGAAATTTAAAAAAACTTAAGAAGATAATGAATATACAAATGCATAAAAAAATATTACCTCAAGAATATTAAAAAATCAGCTTCTCATGCGTATATATGTATGTTACATTCTCTGTTCATCTGTATTTGACAACTCTGATCTCATTTTATCTTCGTTGTTGATAAATTAAAAAATATAATTATCAACACTACTTTAATTAATTATATTTATGTGTATATAATTATTATTTCATAAACGTTTTTTAATTATAAATTTAATGTAAAGTTGATATAAATATATGTATAAACGTTATAACTATTATATAAGTAAAAATTAAGTATGAGTTAATACTTTAATTATGTGTTTATTTCATTTAGTTGATAAAAAAATATTAGAATATTATTAAATTGATTAATTTTACAATATAAGTTTAGTTTGAACCTAAATATTTATTTTTATTTATGGTCATAATGGTTTCAAAAAGTTGAAATAATATTTGAAAAAGAACAATTTATTATGCATTTAATTTATCAATAAATAAAATAAACTTCAAATAATTACTTTAGTATTAATGATAATAATATTTTTATAATAAAAAAATGTAACTGTTACGTTTGAGGTAAGTTCACGAGAAAATAGTATTTCACTATAAATTTTCTAATAGCTGCAGTCAGGGTACTTTTTGTGGTCTACCGTGCTAGGATTATCTACAAAGCGGTAGCCTGTAGATTTTCTTGTGAACTGCCGTTTGCTTCATTGCCTATATCGGCCAGAAAGGCCTGTTGCGACTTATGAGAGAATTTAAAATGATTAAATTTTATAGTTAAATTCATTTAAATTTATTAAAATAAGAAATTATTTGACAAAATGCATTTGACTTTACATTGAATTTCGCTTATACACAAGGGAACTTTTTGTTCTCTTAGCCTTATGATCGATGCACAACTTTCCTTTCACCAATCTAAGGAAAGATTGAGACCGAAGGGGTAGTTCGATGTACGTTCAAAATCTATATGGTTTAACGTGCATAGTGTAGTGTCCCTTATACAGTTTGAATTACAAAGAGAAGTGGAGACAGAGACATTTTTTTGTGGCAAGCTACTATGAGATTGAAATCTTCAAAAGATACTCACACGAAGGTCATACATCGGCGGCGATGGGGGCTTATCGGATGGGTAGTGTCGGATTCTTACCGATCAAATATTCGGCCCTAGTGTGGGGGCACCAAGCCAAACGGCCTCTAACCCCAACATAAGTTATGATTGATAGGTGGGGAAGAAATAGCCGCATTTCATGCGACTCGTTACTGCTCGAAACTAGCAGCAGCACCGTGAGTTTCCTTGTGAAGTCGCGAACGGGGTGAAGAGGGATGAATCAGAGTAAGAGTTTTCACCCCACTTGGCTCTTGCAATCGATTTTGTGAGGGGATGGAGGCTCTGCGCGCCACTGTTTTATAGTTTGTTTTATTATATAGAAGCGATTCATAGTATAAATAGTACAAATAGTTTTTGATAAACAAATTATTTATAATATAAATATATTATGAATAGCAAGATTAAATTCCTGCTAATTAATATTTCTGTCATAATAATGTTTTGATTTTATTTTTGATTCAATTAGTTTTCGTTCAGATCCTCTTGTGAAGGTGATCTTGGTAATTTTCCAAGAACTAATTCATATGAACTTATGTGCTTCATGTAGTATTGTGTTATAAGAAAAGGTGACTAATTCCAAACATTGATCCATGTATCATGATCGAGTGAGGTTTTTATTTACTCAGCGAGCGGTTGGACTGTGGGTGATACGCTGTTGTTCAACTAAACATTATTAATATATCTTGAACGTCAACTAAAGATAACAAATGTTTTTCGCTAATTAATATACACATAATTCTAGCTAATCGAGAGTTTAGATGATTTTCGAATTAGCATTTCTCTCAATATAAACAGGACCTAATCTTGTGCAATTGAGGGATAAATCAAATTGGCAGAACTACTGGAGACTTATCTCTGGTTGAATGTAGATTCGTATAAATAATCCAAAATTCTCGGTTTTTTCTTTCAAATCTAAACTTTCTAATTTCAGTTTAAACATTGAACTTTCAAATAACTTCATTCTTTTTTCATTGAACTTTTAAACTGCAGAGACAGCCTGAATTAGAAATTAATTCCACCTAATTTGACGGCATTTGACGGCATTTGCATCAGCAAATGTCGTCACTCCAAACCCTGCATATTTGACTCTTGATAATTTGACTCAGCACACCAGAGATCATATGCAGGCTTATACTCCGGCCACGCACTTGATCCTCAGCCTCCATATTTTCTTTTTTTTACTTTCTATATTCTTTTTGTTTTCTTTTATTTTTGAGGTGTATAATTAATTGTGTAATTGATTTCTAAATTATTACGATTAAGTGGATTGACAATCCGTAAAGGCGATTTAGATTACGTAAACATATACAGATTTTGTCAGTGTTTTGATTAGAGAGAATTAGATTTTCTTAACCATTCTGATCGCTTGTCGAGGGAAAATTGAATTTCCCGGTTGCAGATCATGCCACTCCTTTCAGTCTCTTATCTCCCGTCTATCGGCTAGTGTGAATCTATTTGGACATATGATTTGCTTGAAATTCATTTGTGAAAAGGATTTAATAGAACAAAGAGTGCATCAGCATTTCGCTGATTAAATTTATTTTGTACTGGGCATTGTCAGTAATGTACATAGCTTATTTTTTCTACGCTAATAATAATTAATAATAATTAATAATTTTTTAGCGTATTTTTCAAAAACCATGTTGTACATAATTATCCCTAAAAACGGGATACGATTATAAACTTTTGTGTAAAAGACTTGTTCATTCGATAAATAACAAATTACTCGATAGTCGACTATATAAAAATTCCAATTATATTCAATCGATTTTCCGCGTAATTTTCGTTTATACCTATGTGCATTAATTAATTATTAATTCATAATTACATATATGTATATTCTATGTTGTTGCATTCGGCGAAAAAGTTTATAATCGTATCCCGTTTTTAGGGATAATTATATACAACATAGTTTTTGAAAAATACGCTAAAAAATTATTAATGAAATTATATACACAAGCTTCTATCTTATGCTATTTCGTGTGCATATACATGATTTGTATCTTTTATGCAAATAAAGTGGATTTATTGTATGTAATCGTCAAATTATATTAATATTATTGATTTTAAATTATCTTTACTATTGTTTGAAAATGTGCAAAAATCGAGGCATAAATCTTGCGTGCATTGCAAAACGGTTGCTCTCATTTTCACGCTTGAGGTCCGAGCTCGAGCCTCGGGTCCGAAGTGAGGCCGAACAGCAAAAAAGCAGCCGCAAGCAGACCCGCCAAAAATCCGACGAACTGACACAAGCTAGCTACCGAATCATGAACATACGCACACAGAAACAGTGCTGGCCACGTGCGTCCATCTGGGCTTGACTTGACTCGTTGCTCTTGCTGGCTCCTCCGATGCAGCCGCGAGTCATGGACGCATGCAAGCGATCGAGTCATGCACAGTCGCACACATAAAGAGTGCCGGGCACACGGACGTGGCTTGTCATTCGCGCTCCTTCCCTCGCCGATTAGAGCCGAGCCAGCTTCGGCCGCTATCGGGCGCACCAACACATACCTGCGGCCGGTCACATGGACACGACTCGTGGCTCGGGCTTACTTCTTCCCTCTCCCTTATTTCCCCTCATTTCCCCTCAAGTGCGACAGATTAGAATTTTATCCGCGAGGGTGCGTATTGCTATGGCGCATCGAATTTGGCGCGGCTTGAGCCATAGCATCGGCCATCTCTCTATTCATCTCTGCTCTCACTCGCCCGCGCTCCGCGAATCAGTGTTCAACCCACTCTGTTGCAGGGGGGGTCAACTCAACGTTAAATGAGTGGCAAATTTTTGACGGCGCGGCCAATTCGAGGGGGCACCAGCGTCGACTATATATAGATATAGCAAGTGTGTATAACAGCGTAGAGAGCAGCGCTGGTATCAACTACATTTAGATATAGCGGACGTATATTAAATTTTATAAATAATAATTAATATATTTCTATTATCTAAAAACAATCAATTTATTTAATTTTTCTAATAAAATAAGCAAATTTCACGTAGTGTAATATGTAAATCTATATAATATATTTTATACAAAAATGTTATAATATAAATATATAAATAATATTATTTGAAAAATAATAAGTAAGTAATAATAAATTAATAAAATAATATAATAGGTGTCAAATTAATACAATAAGTAATAACATTTAATACAAATAATAAGAAAATAGTAATAAAAAAATTAATAATTTAATAATAAAGTAATAAAAGGATTTTTGCCCGATGACAAAACAGCAGAAATATCGCAGGATTTTCACAGCACAGTTACGGAAAATTGGATAACTTATTAGCACTTGTACGTTCTGTAATGCCACTACAAAATATACCATAGCGTAACTAGGAAAAATATTCTGCTGCTCAGTTGCAGAACATATACCATTGAATAAACTTCTAAAAGAAATTGAAACCTTACTAAATTCCTCGAGTTTTGATAAATTCTTTCTACATTTGCAATATTGATTCCAGGAAATAGCTGTACAAATTGGGGCAGTATTAAGGTTGCAGTAGAAACAGTTCAAATAAGGCGCTGCAGCATAAGTTTAGTTCTCCCTCTCCGTCTTTTCTGTCTCACTATCTCTTTCTAATTGAGGCGAACGTGGCGCCCCCTCAAATTGTCCGAGCCCGTAGATTTTAGTCACTCGTCCTGTATGAGTTGACCCCCCCTGCTCTGTTGCACCCGGTTGCACTTTTATTATTCGCGCAAAGAAATTATTGTGGTGTTCTACCTGGACTCTAATGTGGGCGTAGTTGACTCCTGGAGAACCTTGGAAGTACCTGGCCCCGTCTGGCTCCTGAGGATGCGGTGTAGCGGCCGGTGACTCTGTGGTGGACTCGTCCGGGTTGGCGTCGTCTCCTGCAGATTTCCAACAGGACGGCGCAGTCTACTTTTACCTCGTGGAGACTTGGCGGGAAAACCGTACAGGACGTGTCACCACGTAACCTCCCGTAATGCTAACTCAGGTGCCGAAAGCATACTCCCTGTCTCTCCTGCCGAAATTTCCCACACGTCCCCTTCTCTAGTTCCCGCGTTTTTCCCTTACTCTGGCGCTCGTTACAGTACTGTTAGATGATTTTTGCAATTGTGATATAAACATTTGCATTTATTCCGTTTAAAATAATACTAAAAAATTGTATGGAACTAAAAATGATATTTAGAAAAGATTGTGAATTCAAAGTTAACATTTGACTAAATGGAATTTTAAAAAAGTATGTAATTACTATTCATTGATTAGTACATCAAATTAAATTAAGAAAACTTTGAATCAAGTGTTTATTTGTAATATCCTGAATAGTGATTGTTAGAATATATCTAAACATCTGAAGTTACTACTTACTGAATTTGTGTAGTTGTTTATTACTTCTTAATTTTAACAGAAGAACAATCAAGACTGAACAAAAAGAACTTCAATGCTTTAGTTTATCACAATATTAATTTATAAATACATGTTTTTTTTCTGCAAGATTAAACAATTGTAGACTTAAAACAAGAAATTTAAGTTGAAAATTGTTATTCGGTAGTTTTGTTACTAATTACATAGTTACTCGAGTTTTTCTGTATTTTATAAAATTTATTAGCTTAATGTATTACTTTTATTTATTATCCGGAAGGGTACCTTATAAATAATATAGAGGATGATGCAACCAATTTTAAAGAATTTGAAGAGTTACATACAGTTAACAAAGGTAATTATTATGTGTAACTCATGAAACATGAATAATATTGATAATAAATAATATTTATATGATTAATACAAAATTATTATAAGGATTCATGTATGTAGTCTAAATTAATTATTTATTTTCACGGTGTCCAGGGATCCATATTAGGGAAAGCTTACTTATTTCTGCTGGTTTATTTAGGGACTGAAACTCCAAAACAACTTAGATCTAGTCATAAAACCGTCCAGTGTCTGTAGGGCACTTTTGCTATCTGAGTAGATGTATACTTGTAGACCAGAACGCATTTCAATCGTTAACTTCACAGCCCAGTTTATAGTCATCAATTGGGACTGTTTCACTGTCATGTAAGTTTCTAAAGGCAGTATCGTCTCCTGTCATTTAGTCTATATTACACCCCAGCACCTGTGCCATTCCTATTTTTGGAGCTATACGTGTACCAGATGTGGTCATCCTTAGGAACGTATCTTTTTTTACATCCCACTCCTCGCGGGGTGAGATGCTGATTCTATATTTTTTGTCTAAAATGAAGTTAGTGTTCATGGCTTCTAGGCACATGCGAAGAGTTGCCTTTTCATCCAATCCTCTGGAGCCTAGTCCCTCCATTATTCCTTCATCTAACGATTTAGTGACCCTATATAGAGCTTCTGTAGCATCTGCCATCAGGATCGCCTTAAATGGTTTGATATCCAGAAGTAAACTCAGTGCCGCAACAGAAATTGTCCTAATCGCGCCCGAGTTACTTTTTAAGATAACACCTCTTAGCCTTTCTAAAAACATGTTAGTCGTGGAGCGTGCTGCCCTTGGCCAGTATTCTACCGACCCATAGGTCAATCTAAGTTTAAGTACATCGTCAGAAATTCATTTCATGGTCTCCGGTCTCAGTCCCCAGTTACTGCCTACCACTCTTCTCAGTTTCCAGCTGTGACTTTACTGGTTACATACTCTGGGTGTTGCTTCCAGGACAAGTTACTATCCACAATGACATCTAGGTATTTAACTTGATCTTTTAGTCTAAAGTTAGATCACATTCCCTTTTCCATTTGTATTTTCTGGTGCATACGATACCTAATTATCTCTCGTGCTGTGTGATTAAATGCTTCTTCTGTATCTAGAAAAGCTGCTATTGCGAATCCTTTCGGTTTTAGTTGCATTTCGATATACGAGACTGCTCTGTATTGTGCGGTCTTCGTAGATCTCCCTGCTCTGTAAGCATGTTGCTCGCTATGAAGTCTCCTCTCATTTGAGATGAGCTCTTATATGTATCTACCAACCATTCTCTCCACTGTTTTAAGGACAAATGAGGTCAGACTGATTGGTTTAAAATCTTTGGGTGATGGGTATCCGCATCTACCCGGTTTTGGTATAAAGACTACCCTAGTTCCTTACATATCCAACAGCCGTACATTCCACATCATTCAATAGTCCAAGGAACTCCTCTACCACCAGACACAATAAAAGTGTCATTGCCTTGCTCCCTCTCTCTCTCTTTCTTTCTCTCTCTTTCTCTCTCTCTCTTTCAGTAAGTGCAGACAGACGTCTGCTGATCCGCTCTCTACTTAAGTTGTATTTAGCAATATTGATACTCGGTGGGGAGTCTACACATTTAGCAGAGGCACGAGGACTCCTGAGAGCTCCATGGAATTGGAGCATAATCCGCGTGACTTCTACAAGGAACCAAGGAGTTTAGTTTGAAACTAATTTTATTTCCTACCCGGAAAACGGTTTGGGCAAGAAGTGTACACACATGTAAGTGACAGTGTAGTGATTATATGTGTCTCTATAGTTGTTGGTTGGATGTGATTGAGCCCCCTGACGGGATCGGTCCGGGGCTGCGGCGTAGCAACCCTGCTTCACCTCGCAACAAAGGCCCACTCTGGACCAAGGTGCGTCGACTCGCATAGGGCCGAGTGGCAAATAATTCGTTGCTGCGTCGCTTATAGGAGCCGCTAGCATCGCTATTTTACTGCAACGCTATTAGCTATTCATATTAACCGCACGAATTTTAAATAGTATTATAATACTATTGATCTTCGAATATATTTTTCATATGCGAGAATAATTAAATTATTTGTTTTTAATATAACCTGCATAATTAATTAACTAATTTTGAACTCTGTTACATTATTATAAACACTTTTATTATAAACACTTTCTCTCTGCGTTTATTTGGGCTTGAGACCAACGTGCAATAAGCACGGCCGCATTAAAAATGTAGAAATAATATTTTTAAACAAATCCAGCGAGAAAAAAAATAAAATAAAAATTATCTGCAATAATATAAAATTAACGCATGCTATTTATAAATATAAACGCGAACCAAAATTAAATGTACCTGAATAAGTTTAATAATTATTAATATATATACATATATAAATTAAAAAATATTATAGACATGCAAATAAATATATATATACAATAAATAATCATGCAAATAAAAATGTTTGCAATAAGTAAACATGCAACCAGATATTAACTCTATGGATAATTATTCTGTAAAATTTATCTATTCTTTATCTATTCTTCTCTCTGACAGTTAATCTGAAAGTAAAAGCGATATTGAAAATTTCATGAAAATTAAAAAACGAAAAATCAAAACACAACGAGGTAAATATTATGAAATATTTGTTAAATTCTTTCAATTATATTTTAATATTTAAACAAGAAATTAAAATGAATATCAATAAATCAATCAAAATTTATTATTTATTATAATTATATATAAATATAATAAACTTTGTCACGTGGCGGTTACCAGGTGGCGGATTTCGCCCTGGCTCCCAGCCACCACGCGACTAAAAGACTCTCCGTTCTCTCTGCCTTTGTTACGTGTCATCGCGCGGAGAATCCGCGGACGCGGCGGGGCGAGCCTGGGTGCTCGCCGCTATAAGGGACGCGAAAAATAATGGGAAAGGCGCACGAAAAGATTACGCGGGTATTTGATTAATATAAATGATTAATGTTTATTATAATAAAATTACAAAATAAATCCCGACACTCAACGACCCTGTCTAAATATTTCTTTCACTCTCTCTCTCTCTCTCTCTCCCGACGCGGATGATCGCACACGCGTTACAAAATATATTATTTCAATTTCTTTACTCACGCTGATGGCGGCGGCGATCTCCGAATTGGCGGGAAGAAGCTTGTTTTTGTTCCGCCAATCTCTAACCCGCAAGGGCGAGATCGAAGCGTCCCAAAAGTTCGCTTTGTTGTCGTTAACCCTTGCTACACCAATCTCTAACCCGCAAGGGCAAGATCAAAGTGTCGCAATGTTATCTCTCTCTATCCTTCGATTGAGTGCACCTGCACTATAATGCACTTCTCTCTCTCTCTCTCTCTCTCTCTCTCTCTCTCTCTCTCTTTCACTCTATCTCTCTCTCACTTAGCTCTTAATAAGTTATTAGCGCGTCGCGCGAAAAACAACGTGGCGCTCCGCAGCTAAACGTCTCGGGAGAAACCGTGTCCCGAGACACACTGATCCGAATCGTGCGATCGAGCAAGGATCGAGGGCCGATCGCGCGCCTAATTGCCCTCTCCCCTTTATTAGCCGCCGCGGCCCGCGCGCTTTCCCGCGCGATAATTACCGCGGTGCGCCGAATTTCGCGCAGCCCATTGCCCCCCACTCGGCGCATGGTCAAGGCGGCGAGCACGTGCTCAGTACCGCGGTGACCACGGCGAGATACTCGTCGCAACTTTTTTTATAAAATATATTCTCTGTTTTCAGGAAAAAATTGTATCAAAAACAGACAACAGTAGTCCGATGAACAAAAGGTTGCTTTAGCAACATTTGACTGAAGTAACTGAAATCTGATACAACAGTTACTTCTGCGCAAATACAAGATGTAATAAATAATAGTTAAATTACAAAGTACATTAGTACCTCATATTAGGACTTACTTACATATTTAAAACAAAAATTAAAAGCATAAGGAAATGTTACACCTGCTTCACATAAATCAAGAAATGTAATTCCAACTTCGATTTACACAAAACTTTAAAAGAAATATTCAAAAGAAAATTACACCGAATTTCGAAGAATGTATGAATGGTCACCGAATTTGCCGATATCGTTTTATAATATTTGTTTTAAAACTTTATTGTGACCATTTTGCACACATATATAAAGTTGGCAAATATCTCTCTTCCGCTTTTTTGCTCTGTATTCAATGCTGTATATAAAGTGTTACAGTATTCGGATTTAATTCAAATATGCGCCGTTTTGTTCGATAATCTGTTTCCATTTAGACGGCAACTTCATAATACCCCTCTCATAGAAGACCCCCTGCTTATTTGTGAAGACTCGGACAGCCACTTTTCACAAGCCTCTTTTGAGTTCAACTGTACACCATCAAGGGCGTTCGTCACGGACAGGAACACGTGGTAATCACCAGGCCAATTCTGGACGTTTCTGGTCGATCACCTGCTTCAAACGGTCCAGTTGTTCGCTCTAGATGGTAGAATTAAGTGCCTAGCCATATGTCAAGACCTTTTAAATGATGTCAACTATTGCCAGATACGAGCTCTGTATCGCTTTGTACATTGCTGCAAAATTCAAAAGACAAAAAGGTGGAAGGGAGACTTTTGCCAACCTAATATATGAGTATTCTCTATACATAAAAAAATCTTTATTTTATCTCCGCTTTTATGTACAACGTTCTTTGTGCAAGTTTCTTAAAATTTATTGATATTGAATAGAGATCAAAAGAGCGACATTTAAATATAACTTTTTATTGAATGGACAAAATCCATGATTATACAAAACAACTATTTATACAAACATTTAGTACTATAGGATTAAATTAGATGACTATAGTTCTTTGAATTAGTTTCTTAAATTGTTAATTAATTGAAATCATTATTCTTTAGCTACCCACCAAAAACTATTAAATAGAAGAAATCCAAACATCAGAAAGAACTAAAAGCGTATTATGAACAAGAAAGTACAACTCTTTTCAGAATAATCGCACAGATACGAAAATTTGTAAATATACGAGATATACGTATAATATATTTGTGCTATACAATATATTCGTATATTGTATAGCACCCCAGCAAAGTTATGCTGAAGTAGTAGTTTAGTAGTAAATAGAGATTTTAGGCATGTGACTTCTACAGTTTTAAATGCAAGTTATTTATTCTCATAAAAACAGTGGGATCGAGTTTTTTCGAGAATATATTCAACAGGTTTATGTAGTAGAATAAATTACTCGTTTAAATAGTTGTTTTCACAGATTTTCTATTATATAATTCATGTGCTATAAAACTGTATACATTGAATATTAAATTAAATCAGATTTTCTAAATATAAATTATTTTTGAAACTAACTTCGATACTAAGTTATCCGGAGGGTGAGCGACCCAAGGACTTAAACATTGGCAGATACAAGGGTACTCGAAAACGGGGTCTATAGATATTGTGCAGCCTGTTCAGGCTCCTCGAGATGTTTTTTAAAAGTACAATGTCTTTAAGTTTTTCTTATTTCCGTAAATATTTAAGTTTCTAGGTTTTAGGGTCCGTAAAGATGATGTTTAAGTATTGCGTACCGTAATTTTTCTTGTCCGCGTATAGATTTTAATGATATAAAGTGTCCTGAAATTTAGAATGCCCGAATACGATATCTAGGCTATGCGCACCGCAGTTTTTCAAAAACAAATATATATTTCACTTATATTAGGTCTCTAGGTGAACACAATTCTTGGAGATGATGTCTAGGTGGTGTGCATTATAATTTTTTGAGTCGAGATACATGTTTTAAGGCATTTAAGTAATCACGGTTGCCAAAAATGATGTCTAGACGATGCGCACCATTTAGATTACCTACACTTAATATTCAGGAACGGTGACAATCTGTACACCTTGACAACGGTTTTTACTACGTTATAAAGCGTTATAATATTAATATTTTCAAAAAATCGTGAATTCTGCGGTTTTGAAAGGTTTGGAGTTTCCGGAATCGTTACCGATATTATAGATTTAGATAGATTAAAAGAATAGATTTTGATATTACAATTTATGGCCTTTGTCTAGTTATATTCTTTGAAAATGATATAGTTTTATTTTAAATATAGTTTTATATAAAAAGGAGTTTTAATTATGTAAAACTTAGTATACAAGTTTATTTGATATGAACGTGTTATTTCTAATATTTTCAATAATTTTTTATTATATTTTGAATAATTAAATAGTTGCTTTGAAGTACATTGTGCAATAGGCAACTGGCAGCCTAAACCGTTTGTACGTCATGTTACCGGGACCAGAACAACATATGTTCATATGCTACGTATGTGCATATAGTGGCGGCCGTATAAATGAAAATATTTTATTGAATAATCTAAAGAGATCTTGACTTGTTGCAAATGAATAATAGAGATAATAAATGTTTATTTATATTACTTTATTAACATTAATTACAATGATAAAAAATATGGGACATTATATCACAATTACATAGGAGATGCTTTTTTACTATCATGTTGAATAAATTTTGTTACTAATTTTTGAATTTCTTCAAATTTGTATCGGCGCAAATTCGGTGACCATTCATACATTCTTCGAAATTTGGTGTAATTTTCTTTTGAATATTTCTTTTAAAGTTTTGTGTAAATCGAAGTTGGAATTACATTTCTTGATTTATGTGAAGCAGGTGTAACATTTCCTTATGCTTTTAATTTTTGTTTTAAATATGTAAGTAAGTCCTAATATGAGGTACTAATGTACTTTGTAATTTAACTATTATTTATTACATCTTGTATTTGCGCAGAACTAACTGTTGTATCAGATTTCAGTTACTTCAGTCAAATGTTGCTAAAGCAACCTTTTGTTCATCGGACTACTGTTGTCTGTTTTTGATACAATTTTTTCCTGAAAACAGAGAATATATTTTATAAAAAAAGTTTATTATATTTATATATAATTATAATAAATAATAAATTTTGAGTGATTTATTGATATTCATTTTAATTTCTTGTTTAAATATTAAAATATAATTGAAAGAATTTAACAAATATTTCATAATATTTACCTCGTTGTGTTTTGATTTTTCGTTTTTTAATTTTCATGAAATTTTCAATATCGCTTTTACTTTCAGATTAACTGTCAGGTATGTACTCATCTAAAAAAAGTCCCGACACTAATTATTAAAATCAAATAATACACAATGAAATTTAAGGATAACTTTATGACAAATATATTAACTTTCCCTTAAAAGTAATTAAATTATGATATTATTAAATACCTGCGTATTTCTATATTATATATTCGTTGAAAGTGAATTATCTTGTATGATTATACTAATATTTTTGCTGCTTAGTGTTTTGTTTGTAGAATCAGGTAATTTAGTATCGTATTTCTTCGTTACTACTTTGAAAAACTAATGTTGCTTTCAACAGTACTGGGGCAATGGTTAATACCTGTTTTGGAAGTAATCGTTGTGAATATTCATTTTTATTAATATATTTGCTGTGACCTAAATATTGGTATAAATCAGATTGTTGGCCATCTGTGAGCTCTAAACTCAAACATAAAGTGCTTATATTTTTTTTAAAAACCGTTGCAGAGAGTCGTTCTGGATAATCTACTTTACTATTTAGAGCGTGTTTACGCATCATTAAATATGCGTTTAAATACCTATGTTCAATTTTCATAGAATTTTGAACACCAAAGAAAAATGGGATTTCTTAAGATACGTTTGCAGCATGTCTATGTTTAAGATAGAAATCTAATTCCATTTTATCATTAGCATTAAGTAAAATCGGGACTGTTCTATACAATTTCGCTCGTATTAACATGCGATAAAATTTTTTAAAAAATAATTTATCTTTCTCTGACAAATTTTGGTGTGTTTCGGAGCTGATATCTAAGTTTTTTATTTCCTTAAATGTTTGTAATTTAATCCTGTCAGTCTCTCCTGGTCTGCGACAATTAAAAATCTGTATATGTATTAGAAGAGGTAGCTAAAGAGATAGCTAAATACTTTGTAAAGAAATGCATTTAATTTTTTTTTGTAATTAATTATATAACTTAAATGTATTTTATTTTTGGAAAATAATCAGAATCAAAATGTATTGAAATTAAATGATTTTCTTAAGTAATTTATTAAGATCCAATGATTTTCAATAATTATAAATGTGTATTTTCCTCCATAGATTTCTGGGGCTTCTATTTTTATACGTTCTGCAAGTTATTGAGATTTTCACGACTTTCTGGACTTGATCGACCAGATTTGGTGGACGGAAATAGTTTTATTTTTATAACTGTTTTCTGGGCACAACAAAAATCCAAAATTAATACGAAGTTTTACATTTATAGTAAACAGATTACCAGAAAGTCTTAACAAAATGTTAAGATTCTATCTAATTCGACATTCCCCTATTATTACATCTAACAATAATTTTATTCATTAAAAATATATATGTTCGTATAAAATTGACTAAGTGCAATTGTTCTTGCTGTTGCTGTCTGAATTTGTCGAAATTGAAGTGATTTGCCCAAAATCAGTAGAAGAAAAACAAGAATGGTATTTAATATAATCGATACCATACATGCAACTAAGTAATTTAGCTGAATTCAATTGCTTATAATTTGTTAATATTTTATTTATGCTTATTTAAATTGATGTATTTAGATTCGGCCAGCATCATTAGAGTGCTATACAGTATATATTTACAAATTTTCGTAGCTGTGTGATTATATTAAAAAGAGTTGTACTTTCTTATTCATAATATGCTCTAAATTTTTTCTGATGTCTGGATTTCTTCCATTTAATAGTTTTTAGTGGATAGCTAATAATGCGATTTTTTTATACTATTCGAACCGCGAATAAGGATACCGGATCAAATGAAATCGTGGCTTACTTAAACTAGGTCTTATTAAAATAAAAGTTGTTACAAAACCTTACGAGCTATTACACTTAATGCTATCTAAGTCGATAATGCACACACACTCGTTCATGCTTCCTCTCTCCCTCTCTCTCTCTCTCTTACATGATTCCAACGGCGGCTGGTGTCTCTATACGTCGCGCACTGCGATGAAGTGAGGACCTCCGTTGTGCACTCCCTATGGGTTGTTCGGTGGATGTTGTCTCGATTCGAGCACGGTAAAGTTGGAGGTCCGTACGCCCCAGGTCGTTAGACCAATGTCTTGAGTCGAAGGTGATCCGCCCGACGCTGCTGTGTGTCCCGTAGGGCAGAGCATGAATCCGGGTGATCAAGCGTGCCGGGGCAGTTCGGGGAGGGCTGAAGGTGATTGCTCCGGCAAGCAATGCCTTGCCCTTTGCATAGCCCAGCGACTTCACCGTGTTGGGCCATGTTTAAGGCGTTGTATCCCTAACTTACGGCATCGCGCGTATCGTTGCCGATATGTGGGCAACATGGTTATTAAAATTGATCGCGGTCTTTCTCAGTGGAGCTCTATTGATCATCTTATATCAATCTTAACACGCCGATCAACGAGCGTCGATCATTGCACGCAAAACCACGCCCCCAGCTTCATAGGTGTCGACCCTACAGCGACCCAGGCATCGCAAAGTAAGCGTATTCTGCTCGTTACAAGCTAAAGAATGATGACTTCAATTAATTAACAATTTAAGAAACTAATTCAAAGAACTATAGTCATTTAATATAAACCTATAATACTAAATGTTTGTATAAATAGATGTTTTGTACAATCATAGATTTTAAGCATTATATTAATAAAACATCTTCTCGTCTAAATTGAATAATGATTCTTAAATTTTTTGTACTTCTTATGGAATATCAATATTATTGTGCTGGTAAATTATTATGTAATTATTTTATTATTAAATATTTTATTTATACAATGTTGGTGGAGTATTGATTTGCGCTACCTCTCCACTGAAAACATATTTTCACGACCATTCGTAATTTTAGCTGCGAGCACCCAGGCTCGCCATCGCTGTGTCCGCTTATTTTTGATTACGACGAAACAGAATCATTAAAATAATCGTGCGACATGTGGGAATTCGGGCGGAACTAGCCCGAAAAATCGATAAATTTATAATATTCAAGAATATTATATAAAGTTGAATAAAAAATTGTTATTATTATTTAAGGTGACAAACAAACTTTGGTACTAATAATAAATTCTTAAGTATCGTTCGACAGGTTTAGCAATAAATTAAACTAAAAATTATTGGAGCTGGTGCGAGAATAATTTGCCAGTAATATTAGCTCTGTTGACAACTAAATATTTTATAAATTTTGCAATACTTAATATGAAAATACTTACAATTGCTTCAAAATTATTTTTAAAACACTATATAAAATTAAGAAAACTATCTATGTAATTTGTATATCAATGCAATCATTAATACATTTAAATATATATTATAACATTCACTGATGTTAATCGGCGATTTTTCGGCTCGAATACATGAACAGGAGCTGTGGGAGTGTAGGCGCACCTTTATAGAAAGGTGTAACGTGGTGGTTCCACCTCGAAGACGACGAGCCTCGGAAGGGCCCGGAGCACCAGCCACTCTCTGGTCGCGCCCGCCTATCCATCGCGCAGGCTCGTGGTCACCCCGGAGGGGACCCGGCCGGGTTATATTAGCCCAGGGCGGCTAATCTCGCGGCGGTCGACGTGGTGGAGATCGCGGAGGGAGGTAAACGCACAATAATAACACAGGGGGGCTCAAGATAAAATAAGGTTTATTCGCGGTCGGGCGGACAATTCCCGCCCGGACGCTAACTCCCAATAGGCGCGCAGTGCCTTCGACAAACCGGCGGTTGTCACCGCCCGCGAGGCGTAGCCGGGCCACACAAGGGGCCCTTTCCTCAACCCGAGCGAGTCACCGGAGTTCACTGTATGCCATCCCCGCGCGGATAACCCGTCGCTCTCGCGACCCCGAGACGGCGTTGGGGCCGCCCACTGCGTCCGCCGCGTCGCGCGCTTTCTCTATCTCTCTCTCTCTCTCTCTCTCACGCGCGCGGTGCCCTACACCAATCTGGCGGTGAGGCCTGCTGGCCCTTTTCTCTTGCCGGACTCG
The DNA here is from genome assembly GCA_018906755.1 of Sycophaga agraensis. NCBI lineage: Eukaryota > Metazoa > Arthropoda > Insecta > Hymenoptera > Pteromalidae > Sycophaga > Sycophaga agraensis. The sequence continues at coordinate 260,663 of JACCIE010000090.1, forward strand.
TCCGGACCGGGGATGTCGCCGTAGATAGGGCGCCTTGATGCTGCCCCTGATGGTGCTGGGGACTCGCCCTCTCGCTCCGGGAGGCTTCGCCGCTGGCGGCTGACCCGGGATGGTAGGGGGTGCCGCCTAGTCGGGACACCTCTCACGCCCTCGCCTATGGCAACTGACCCTTGGTGGTATGAGGGTGGGCGTCGGTGCTTCTGGGTGGTGGCTGTCGAATGGCACACTGGCAGGCCAAATTGCGTGCACTAGTGCAGCGAGGTGCACCGCACTACCGCGCGAGGAAAGACTAGGGGAAGATATCAGTCCAGATTAGTCAACTGCAGCAGCTGATGTCACGTTGTGAGGATAATGCGAGACTGCTAGAGGCATAACAACTCGCCAGACAGGTGGAGCTGAGGAGGAAGATCCTGCACGCAGAAGAAAAATAGATTGACCGGCTGTGTGGATCCAAGACTACAGGCCATGGTCAAAAAGGAAAAGGCGCGCTAGCTAGAGCACCTAATTGAGCTGGCAAAAGAGGCACAGCTCATATTAGAGTGCCAGGAGAAATTTGTCAAGGATGAAGCTCATCAGCCTCAGCAGAAGAGTGATATCACTGCTGCAGCGATAGGCCCATTCAAAAAATCGTTTAGTCTCCGTAGGTCGCCAAGGAAGAGTAAGGGGACGAACAAGATACTAGCGCTTTTAGATAGTATGGAAAAGTGGGGTGTGTCCAGTTCTCCGCAGAATAGTAAACAGCCCTGGCGGATAGATTTTAAGCCTGGGAATAGCGGTAAGCCCGTACGAAGCCGCAGCAGTAGTGCGGGGCTTAGTAATAATAGGCCGAAGAAACCGTGGTCTCCGAACTCTCTGGATAAGAAAGGCTCGGAATACAAGGGCAGCTGCTGGGGATGCGGAGTGCCAAACCAGAAACAGCGTCCTTATACCCAGTGTGCGGAAAATGCCTGAGGGGAAAATGCCAGAGGGGGGAACCGCCAAAACGGTTCTAGAGGGCTCCCCCCCACAATCGCGAAGCTCGACTTCAAGAAGGCCAAGACTAGGCCTCTTCTGCGTTCTTGACACTCAATATTGGAAAGACGTCTGCGATTCTTTTTGGAACTCGGAGATTCCTTTCCGAAATTGAGTTTGCTGAATTCAATTCTATTAAACTTTGGGAGGGAGCAGTCGTGTCGTGTCTTTGTCTGAGACCGTAAAAAGCTTTGGTGTTGTGCTAGATGCAGGTCTTACCTGGACACCACATATTGAATTAATTTGCAAAAGAATCAAGCCCGAATTCAAAATATTTTACTATGTTTAAATCAAGTTTTTTAATCTCCTCTTCTTCCTCTATACATCTAAACTTCTCTTAGTCAACGTCAACTACAGTTATCGAAATTAAGCAAAACTATGCATCCGAAATCATTAATAATTGTATACTTTGAATAAAAAATATCATATGTTAGATCATGCTAATTGTAAGTACTTGGAAATATTGAACCAAAATAATTTAGTCGAAGGACTATCAACAATATTAGAAAGAATGTATTTGAAATTCAGTATGAACGAATAAAATAAAATAACTCAAATTTTCAAAATAATAGATATAGAGACAACAATGTAGATGCTAAAATAATTCGAATGACAGTTTCTTTAAAAAATAAAACAGCAGCCAATACTTGTGAGCAAAAAATACCACATAAAATTATGATACAAAATCTTAAATTATATGGAAGTAGAATTTTCGTTGACAGTGAAACTATCAAGCAATATCAAGATACAAATTCAGTATCAAAAAACAATTAACAAGAGAAAGAAAGCAGACTATTAAGTATGATCAATAAGCATACACAAATTATATTTATGAATTAAATTAGCATAGAAATGCGTTATGAAGCAGTGCATAGTAGTAAGAGTCGAAAATAGCAAAAATCGATGGATAAAAAAATGGAATATTTGAATTAAAATAAAACATGTAAATTAATCATTAATTATTGTGTAAAAAATATTTTATGATAGATCAAATGATCGTAGAAATCTGCAGTTGAAAAAAGTAGGATCAATTAATGTCTGTATTTCAGGAAAATAAATAACTAGAACGTTTATTTCATCATTTTTGTGGATAATTTATTAATTTGCGGTAAATATAGAAAGCTACTAGATATAATTAAAGAAAATTAATAAAATTTCGAATAAAAAACATGGGTTAAATAAAAACTTATCTATGAATAAATATTAATTAGAATTGTGAAAATAATACTATGACATTACATTAGGGAAATTATATAGATTCATTAGTAGAAAGATTCAAATTTAAAATTATGTACTATTTCGATGGAACAGAATTTGAAACGTGAAATTGCTTTATTGGTTACCGATCATAAAATATAGAAGTTTAATCAGAGCATTGTAATTATAACGAGTGCCAGGCGCTGAACCCGTCACGTACTATGTGCCGCAGTGCGGGAAAAAGAAAACAATGGGAAGGGGGTGCGAAGGTAAGTTTTCGGCGCGAGAGTAATGAGCGAGCGACAGTGTGCTCTCAGAGCCCGAGAGGCGATTGCCTAGGCAGACACGCGCCATTGCCATCTTGGGTTTTTCTGCCAATACCCAAAGGACTCAGATCGTTGCGCCGGCCTTTCCACCAGGAGTTCAGAGGTGACGGCGCCAGAGAACCCCCAGAGAAGACTCCATACCTCGGGGACGTGACCCGGATGTATACTCCCGAGTAGTAGCGTCCGAGTGCAGCAACACCCGAACGAATAGCCAGGTGGTAGGGTTAAATAAATTATTATATTAAACATAGTCGGACTCGACGGTATGATAATATAATCAGAGCGCAGGAAACTCGCGATATGTAGGCGACTGAGAGAGAGAGAGAGAGAAGAATCCTCTCTCTCACTCGCACTTGCATATCCACGAGGCGCTCGTAGTATAGATGCGCGAAATACGATCTGCGGGACTATGCACGTATATTGTGATTAATTGCTCGCGCACTAGACACGCTTGCGCGGCGCGCCGAATGTTAAGACGCGTAAGAGTTATATGACTATCCTAAGAAAGCATTAACTTCGGCTGCCCTTTCTTTTCAGTGCTAACTCCCCGAGGATTTTAACAGTACGACATCTTTGATGCTAAGAAGATCGTGCCTCCGTGGGAATGGTTGCATTGTCAACGAATCAGTCTCTGTCGGCGTTCAAGTTCTAAATACCTTAATAATGGTCCAAAGGGTATAATATATATATTTAGGTATAAGGGTATATAAATAATATATATATAATATATATATTTTTTATATTTATTTACATCGAACCCACATATCATTAACATAACTGGCAATGAGGACAGGATACTGCGAGGCTGCTAAAATCTGAATTCTTGTCCAATTTTTGTGTAGGAAATTATTGAAGAAGAAGCTGCTAATATATCAACCTGACAGTCGCAGTTAAGTTGATTAAGATTATTTTTCAAGCTTGAAGCCCATCTGTAAACAGAGACTCGCCTAGGATCGTCAAAGAACAAAGTAAGTCTTTGAAATTTCCTATCCTATCCGCCATACGATTGATCGAAATGAAAAAAAAGAGTTAAAGTTTCATAAGAAAGTAAAATTAATTTACCGAAGAGAATGACGGAATGTATGGCATAACCCCTACTTATGAAAGAGGTACTAAACTTCTGTCGCATTTTTTATAAACGTGCGATAAGTTCGCTGAAAATTTAGTAACAAATGATAACGCGTTCAACGAGGCATTATTTGCACTATTAAAATCTAAAATTAGTGGAAAAGCTCTAGAGTTAGTAGTGGCTAATAATCCAGCAAGATGGAGCGATTGTAAGGCACTCCTAAAATAGGTATAGTGACCCTAGTTTGGAGGAATTAATATTTAATCGTCTAAGCACGTGCTACTAGTTAATAAATCAAAATTATGAAATGTATACGGATGAAATAAAACAACGATTAAATGAATTAAAAGAACATGTACAATTAAATAGTCAAGACCCAAATTTAATTGCAATAAAAAATTCTTTTTACAAAAATATTGCGAAAAATACTTTTATTAATGTGTGACAATGTCACAGACAGAAGCAAAGGGGTGAGAGAAAAGAGGAAATTGCGAGCAGACTGCACCGCGAAATATGTTTTCCGACCATAGCGCGACTTCCACATGTGTCCGATCTCGGGATAAAGGGCGCGTATTCATGTTATTCTATTTTGAGGTTTACCTATACCGCAAGTCGACGGAACAGGCAAAGAAGCGCCGCCGCCAAGATGGCAAGCACCTCGAACAGTCTTTGAAGCAGCCAGAAACCTGACCGACTGAACACTCCGGCAGCCCGGTAAGGCATGATGACGCGTAGCCTACACTATACAGCTAGGCAGGGCCACACCAACACCTATAGCTCCCGGAGGCAGCTCGGCAGAATGCTGAAGTGGAGGAGGATTTTCAGGAAGGAATCTATTCTACAAACGGAACATAGTAAATCTAAATAATATTTAAACTTCTCCATCATTGCCTCACCTTATAACTACTAATTCGGCTTTGAAAATACTTATTGATTCAGGAGCATCGTCGTCTATTATCAATTCGGAAATAGTTACAAATTATTTTTAAGATATATTTTTCTACACAAGTTAGATGTTAAATCTGTACATAATATAAAATTTTTGTACATAAGTACAAAAATTGCTTTTATAATGAAGGTCACAAATTATCAGCAACCAATGCAGTTTTGCATAATATAAGAACAAAAGACGATCATCCTATTTATGTCAAAAGCTACAGATATCCATATCATTTAAAGGAAATAGTACAAGAGCAAGTGAGAAAATTATTAAACAATGTTATAATTCGATCAAGTAATTCACCCTATTCGTCACCTATTTGAATTGTGCCAAAAAAGGAAGGTGCTAGTGGAAAGAATAAGTGGAGGAAAGTAATAGATTACAAAAAACTTAACGATAGAACAATTAAAGATAAATATCCATTACCAAGAATGGAAGAAATTTTAGAAAATCTAGGCAAATGTACCTATTCTAGCACCTTGGATTTAGCACAAGGTTTTCACCAAATGTGATTAGACAAAGAAGCTATAGATCAGCATTTACGATCAAAAATGGACATTACGAATATGTTCGTGTCAAGTTTTATTTAAAAAATGCCCCAGCTACATTTCAACGAATGAAGGATAAAATTTTTATGAAATATTTACATCAATTTTGCTTTATTTATATGAACGATATTGTAATATTTTCAAAATCACTACAGGAGCATTTAGAACATTTAACACTTATTTTCAATCAATCGAGGACTTAGTACGTCGTAGTACAAAGTACGTCGGCCTCAGAGAGGAAGCACAACGTCACAATATTTATTATAATTCAATATAATAATTTTCCTGATAATAATGATAACGCGCGCGCAAGCTAACTCTCTCTCTCTCTCACACACACACACACACACACACACACACACACACACTTGACACGAGATATTCGCACGCTAAATTAGTATAATATATATACTACTTACTGTAGCAACGGCGACTCGCATCTTCGCGAGAGAAATCTCGATCGCTCAGCTGGGTTAAACCTCAAACGGGTTATGACCTCGACCGTAAACGAGAGTTAGGCCACGCCACCAACGAACGCAAATTCTGCTACACTGTCGTGCACTCAACAATGCTCTAATCAACTATCTCTAAATCTTGCATTCTCTCTTACTCTCTCCGTCTCACTCTCCCTTTAACTATATAAAAACTTTAATAATGCGCAACGCGCTTTCGCTCTCTATAAGTCTCGGGCCCTTTCACGTCCCGAGACACACTGATGAAATCGTGCAATGAAGCAAGGATCGGGGGTTGATCGCGCGCCTAATTACCCTCTCTCCTTGATGAGACGCCGCGGCCACGCGCGCTAATTGTCGCGCCACGCCGAAATTCGCGACTCTCATTACCACCCACCCGACGCTGTATCAAGGCTCCGAGTACGCGATCAATTCAGCGGTGAGCACGACGAGATACTCGTTGCAATATTTATATAAATCACTTACACAGTGTTTTTCGTTTTGTTAAATATATAGTATAGACAGACAATACTCATATTTATCATAGCTGCTATCCTTACTACATGTTGTAAGGTCTAAAGGAGATTCCAATGTCAAGGCCATGATTCTTGGTAGTGAGTGTTATACCAACAAAATAGATCTGTCTTCGATTAATGGCGCTGTCATATGATATATCACTGAAGCGTTCAACTTGGCAGGTCTGAGTTATACGAACGCAGGACTCGAGTTTATATATAAAACATGTTACAGCTAAGGTATGCAGAAGACTACAAGCACTTAAATAATACAAACACGCCTTGTATCGTGTACCATGACCTAAATAGTATGCAAAACTTGAAACTACATCAGACGATGAATGTATGTGCACGGTTTGTCATTGAAAATACATCTTTCTATAGCAACGTATTTCCGTTTCGCTTGTGACTAGGCTGGCTATTAGTAAAGCGAAAACGGGAGCACCTTTTAAGGTCGTGTGCTTTTACCATAATTGCGCATAAAAATTCCGAGTACCTGATGAGTAAATTCACTCGCGTAGATTCTGACATCATCCTATGTCACTCACAACGAAATTAAACTCAAGTTTTAATGTTCTCTGCTCCTCGAACTGTAGCTCTACTTCAGACTTTTACTATTCAGGCTTCAAATTTATTAAATTCCGTATCTATTACTGACTTTCAGTTTCAAATATTATTCATTTCAAATCAGTACTGCATAGTATTCTATTGTCAAGAGATCAAACTGACTGAAACAACAGAAATATAAGCGAGAGCATTCAAATTAACTGTAAAGAAGGTATTTCTTACGTACTTTTTATATTCACTTGTAATTATATGCGAATTTCAAGCTTTAAGTTTAAATTATATGCTGCGTTGACAGTTATCATGCCTCACTGTGTTATTTTTTTACGGACTGTAAATAGTATTTTCATGATCAAACCACAATATGTGCTTATAACTACAACGAAATATCTCTATTTCTTATTTTATGTAATTATTCTTTTATGTTGTAAATTATTGTACACTAGATGGGGTTCTACACTAAGCTGAAATGAAAAACTAATAAATCAATATTCTGTCTAATGAATACATAGCCTCCAATTCCATCGTAAAATAGTTTAATATAATTCTCGTAACCGTTGTATTGAAACGCAACATCGTTTATTGCTTAAACGAGGTTGGATATTGACTTGTATGTGCCGTGTTGAAAATAATAATTAGTTGGATATTTTTATATCTTCTTTGCGAATATGCAGTGTAGTGCAGGGTACGTGAATTTCTGAAAGACCCACCACCCAGCCGCCATGCAACTTAACTTGTCTCGCAGTGTTTTTCGAAAAATATAAAATAATGTTATTTCTGAGTAGCACTATTGTAAATTCGTTTTGATTTATGTTTACAATTTTTCAAGATTAGATGCGGTTATTCAAGAATTGAATTTGATTGGATAATTAACTCAACTAACACACTACTCTTTTTTTGCACCTTTGCCTCTAGAGCATATCACTTCACAAATTTGATAATTTTTATCAGCCACTGTCTGACGATGCACGGTACTCGACTCTTCTGGATTAAAGATTCATTTGAAAATTTCGTTTTGCAAATTATATAATTTGTAAACAAATAAAGCTTATTTTTGCAGAACTCGTATAATTTAAAAAATTTCTGCCCGTTTTTCAAAAATGTTTTTTTCCCGACTAATGCGAACAAAGTTTTCGACTTTAAATTTGTGGCGTCAGATTGTAAGCGTCGAAAAAAAACTGCAGTATGTCAATGTATCTTTTTATATTCTTAAAGGTAAAATAGTGATACATTCTCTCGTTCAAAGTTCTGTTAAACCTTTTAATATTGGCAGCTTTTACATATGGATTATTTACAACTCGAAGTTGTATTATACGACCTTTGAGAAAATTTTGTAGTTTACTTCGTACGAATCTTTTTCCACGATCCGCTTGCAGCATTAACAGAAACCGGTTTCTTTCATTATCGAAATTTTTTTTAAATGCTCTCCGGATTTCGAGAGGTGCTAGGAGGCTTAGTTATACAGGCCGCGGGGAAACGTTAGGGGGCTTAGCTTCATCCATCTCAGGGATACACTGGGGGTTTATGTTATTGAAGCAGATCGTATACCGTACCATGAGAGATGTTCAAAGGTTTGACTAGTTACGACCGTTACGTCAGGTGTGTCTCGCAGGCGTCTTACATCGCGTACCTCCAAGAAACGTTATGTATATGTGAATATAATACCCTTTGATCTAATTGTAAGAGGCAGCTTGCCGAGGATCATGCAAACCATAGAATCTATATTCTTGCTGAATATTCACTTTCGAAACCCGGAAAAATTACTCAAACAAGTACGCATGACTCTTTTTTATTCACTGTCCTCCTTTTACGTACAGCTTTGAGACTAAGACTCTGCTTACAAACATTTAGAATCCGACTTGCTCAACAATTATAAAATAATAAAAATTTTCATAGTTTATGGCAATACCCTTAACTTTATGCGTAGAATGTAGTTGATCCAATAGTGTGCTCACACGATAAGCATAAAATTTTGGGCCCCCTGAAATAAATTTGTCAATATACGATTTGGCTGCTATATCTCAAGATCATTGGTCATCTAGTCCAACAGACTATATAACTATGTTTAATGCAAGGGAACTGGATTCAATTTCTTTCCTGTCTTGTTACGTAACGTAGGCAGTTTCTTCACCAACGAACAAAAGATGATCGACCATTACCTCGCGATTGTACAGTAATTTAACGAATTCAAATTAATGTTTAATAATATTTGTTTGGGGCATTCACCCCTTTGAATAAATTTATCCCAAAATGAATTGAAACACAATTTGGATACCCATCATAGACCAGGATTTTTTTCAATCTTATTGTATTCTTATTTTACCCCTTCCTCTTTATTGTAGGTTTAAATATAATTTAATTTTTGATCCACGGTCTCTGTCTCGCAAGACCACCCACTATATTTCTGTTTTATTTTTTGAAAACGTGTTTATGTATTAGGTAAAAAGTTCTTCCGAGTATGTGCTTACATCATATTTAGTTGTTGAGTACGGCCACATTACGTGGACCTTTATTAGTTTATACTGAAACTGCGAGGCTTCCCTTTTTTATTTCCATAGAAAAGCCCACGTGCCTGAAAGTATCCTATCCGTTTCATTGTCAGATGCACAATCTTGTCTGTCCTTGCATTTCACAAGTGCAACACAATGAAAAGAAAAGACACCCATATATTTTTATCGGGAGTACAGGATGAAGCAGATTACATGCGGTTAAAACTATGCATTTTACTAGACCTTCAGTTTTATCGGTAAAATTTTCAAAATTTTTATCAATAACGTTATACTATAATTTTTTAGTATAAATTTAAAAATTTTTTATGAATAACGTTGTAGTAAATAAACGGGTACAAACTGCAAATGTCTAAATACATAATTTTTCCGATAGGCCTACAGTATACGAGGTGACAATGTCTTCTGTACAACATTTATAAAACTCATCTCGTGGGTTCCATTTGATATTTTAGGTGAGAGAGGTTTGTTTAATAAAATTAACAAATGCTGAATTTGTTTTTAAATCTCGATCAAAATCGTGCTCCTATATTTCAATCAATGTATACCCAAAAGACATAATTTTTGCAGATATATTATGCGTATATTCAAAACGTTGATTAAAAGTGGTGGCCATTTTTAAATTTATTTTCATGATTGCGTGAAAAATAAAGAGGGCATTCGTGCTAGTAATAATCGTGAAACTAATACATGGTGCCTTTCACATCAGCATTTGTTGATATAAATCCGTCTACGCAATGACCTTCGATTGAAACGCGGGACCTCCCCACTTGTATTATCTCTTTATCTATACGCTGCTCTTCCCAAAGCCATCATTCTATCTCTTTTTGAGAAAGGTCTAACTTGTTAAAGGTATGAGGCTGATGCTGCTTTCTAGTATAAATTTTTTTTTATATAATACCGAACATGCGCTCGTTATAGTAACGTGAGTTTTCGTTTCCTATTTGTAAAAAAATTTTCCTAAATACGAGGTGCTCTTGTCGAAGAATATTAATATAATTGATGCAATATTTTTGGAGGTCACATTGAAAATTAGATTCGTAGGAACCATTTCACAAAAGTTCATACTATGTGCAAAACTTTTCTCGTTCCTCGACCGACATCAATCGACATCACGCATATACCTATCCGCAAAATAGCAATCAAGGCTAACATAGGTTGTCTGAATTTATAATTTTGAATACGCCTTTTTCTGTTGCTACTATTACCCTATTCTCTATTGAATCACCTTTACCATTGGGAGTTTCTACATACGTAGCGCATATTTTAAAAGTATCGTCAATCAGACGCTTAGTTCTACAATCTACTGCGAACAACTGGACCACTTTAAGTAGGTGATCGACCAGAAACGTCCAGAATTGGCTAACAGGAAGGGTGTAAAGTTCCACTAGGAAAACTTTCTTCGCAAATAAGGAGGGGGGCTTCTACGAGGGGGGTATTATGAAGTTGCTGTCTAGATAGAAATAGATTGTCGAACAAAACCCTTTAATAAATCGTTGGATACAGAGCAAAAAAGCGGAAGGAAGGTTTTTGACAACCTTATATTAGGTTCTTACCATTATCAGTAACCATGTCGATCTGCGAGGATCATAGAAAGCTGGCAATATATTTTTCTAAAAGTTTCTTTTTTGGAATTCATAGCAATTAAATTACCGACAATTATAACACTCCCATCTCATTGTATCTCCAACTGCCAAACATTACTTTTAAAATATTAAATTACGTGCTCTACTCGAGCACTACCTACATCGTCGTATCATCGCTTGTTGTACGCGATACTAGGATATTTGACAATTAAATATATGCTGCATCGCACTAGTAACAAGCGCAGCTTGTGCAATTAAACATCTTTTAAACTCTCCAATTACGTTTGTTATTCATGACTTTCTTTAAAACCACATTTTTCAGTTTAATGTATTTTAGGCCTAGCAATATCGTTCGAATGAAAGGTTTCTCGAGGGGGGCCCTTCTTTATGTTTCCTGCACCTTGTGAGATTAATGGATTTCCTAACGTGAATGATAGATTTTCCTGCATATTGGAGTTACGCCGATACGCAATTTGAGTCATCTTTTTACTTTTTAGATTTTCCCAAATCTTGTTGTAAATTTTATTAACGCTCTTTGCGGGGTATGAAATGCAGCAAATGTAGGTTGCATTGTCATCCAGCATCGTGCGTGGCACATACATACAGTTGTCACGCCTGTGTGCCGCCGAAGCGCATCGCCAAGTGCCCCCTCCTTATCTGAAAGAGACAGAGAGAGACCTACCTTCTCCGTTAACTCATTATTACAGGTCATATAAGTTTAGACTTTACCAGAATGAATAAAGATGAGTTAACGCGGGCTTTATATTTAGAAGAGGACGTATCGTCCGGGCTGTGAACTACCACCGGAAGCGCGGGAGCTAATGATATTAATAATAGTTTAATTCAAATTTGTAATACCAAAACTAATACCGACACAAACAATAACAGTAATTACTTGAAAAGCATTAAAACGAGCAATAGTAAACAAATCAACAATAATAAAAAACACAATAGAAAACATAAGAATAACAATAGAAACAGCAATCGAAATAACGATATTCATTTCAATGACTCGGCTCTCGAGGTTCCCGGACATATTTCGAGCAATGATCAGGATGATGTGAGGGTGGTCTCGACAGGACATGGTGGGATCAAGTTCGTCATCATGGGGGTGATCGACTGTGCTGGCACAGGACTCCTACCTTCTAACGCTGCGCTCGACAATATCACTTCTGTGCTCCCCTCCTTCGTGCCTGAGGACATGGTTTCGGCGGTGCAACCTGGATTACGATGAGCGAAGTTACATAAAGGGGTTGGTGAAAAACTCCAACCGTCAATACCATCAATTAGGATGCAGCTTCGTACAATGTAAGCTGCTAATCTCGTTTTAGAGGCAAGGCAGGCTTGTACCGCGTTCTCTACGCAAAATGTTGCTTTCATCCGTACTAGGATAGTGACCTCTGAAATAAATAAAAATAAAATTAAAAATCTCGGTGGCCGGAGGCACCGAGGGAGGCACCGAGGGCGTTCCTCCGTGGAGCTGCAAAGGGAGGTTGTTTCGTCGAATACTTCACCTACGTGGAGAAGTTTCGTAACTTATTTAAAACGGATTAATTAATGTTAATAAAAAGATGAGGTTACACTTAAGGAAAAAAAAATACACTGCACTTTGAGCCTAATATATAAATATGTATTGGCTCTTTAGGGGAAAAAGCCCGAAGGCATAAAAAACCCCTAATTGAATTGTATTCCAAAAATTACACAATATTCGAGGTGTTAATTTAACTTGCGACAATCAAATATTACTGAAGAACTGCTGATGTGTGTGCGTGAACAAAGAGATAACGCGAGACTCTAAACCGCGCGTATAATTATTAAACTACGCACAAAATAGCACGGATCTTCACGAATTCGATTCGCGGGACACCGAGAGAGAGAAGACGAGCCAATGTCGAGAAAAATCAGAAGTTCTCAAGACACGTACGCACTCGTTTCCTTTCCTCGATTTGCACTCTATATTGCTCGGAGTTAATACTCGAGAGGATGCTAACACGATGCTTCGAACGATCGTCACGAACTAACTGTACTAGCGACGCGTTAAACGGGCAAGAACGCAAAAGAATTTCTCTCTTGACAGCGGCGGCGTCAAGCGCCCAAAAAACGAAGGTCGAACAATCGGCCCATCGTCATCCGGCACATAGAGAAGGCATTCATAAATGTATACAATCGAGCCCGTGAGAGTCCCAAGTTTGGGACACGCGTGATTTATACTTTCGAGCAGAAACATAATAAAATAACAAACGCGTATAATATTTCATATAATATTTTATTTTATTTTTTTTTCTTTCTATTCAATTTGATCGACTTGTAAAATAATCCTAAAGAACTTATTGTTCCGTGGATACGTACCAAGAAATGAATTAAATTTTTTTCTGTCCACGATGCCAATCTGTGAAACGACCTCTTATCTATTATTTATTATCTATTCTTACGCCCATTGTTAACTTACATACGCAAATTTCCTCCTTCTTTGACAATGAAGCATTTGAGGGAATGAGATAGTGTAATAAATTACAATTATTTGTTCTCTTGATTAAATAAAAATTATAATGAAATGTTCCATAACTATTTAGTTCAAAATTTCAGTAAAGTCTTCAAACAATTCTTGAAAAAAGTCTATTATAAAAATTTAAAAAATTGTTAACAATGTGAATATTACTCATTTTCTATTTGATCCTTGAAATATTATAATATAAAACAAATATTTTGGAAACAAATTTCGAAACGCAATTCAGACTAAAGTCTACTATTTAACTGGTTCTTTTTCAAAAAAATATAGAAAATAATAATATTTTATCGTTTTTTTTATTTTCAATTAAATTTAAATGTGTCTATTGATCGGAGCAAGGTTATAATATCAACACTTCTTAGCGTTTCATCTAAGATTTTTGAATGCTTTCTGTAATATTATATACTACTAAAATCGTCTTGACTAAAATAATGTCTATAGTGGATTAGATAAAATTTAGAAATTAATTTTGAACAATTGAAAACATACCTAGAAACATGGAAAATACGCCATTTTTTACGCAGCATGTTTTCGAAAATTAGTTGGCAAAATAAAATATAATGGTAATGATACATATACATATACATATACACATATTCATGAAAATAGTGTTGACAAATTAGTAGTATCACTTTACGCATGCGTGTGAACTACATATCTTTAACAGAAGTTTTGTGGTGATCAATGCGGTTTAATAATGACAAGCATATACAGACTTTAACATGAATGTTGAAATTATTTTAAACAATAAACAAAAAAATTGAAATGAATATTTTTAATCGCATATTTTATATCCTTATAACAATTTAAAACAAACGTTCAGATTATATGAATGTAAAACGAACAAGATTGAGAATACGAAAAAGTATTGTTCCTAATATTACTTTGAAGGTTAATTCTAAATATGAATTTTTAAACATAATCACATTGTATTTTTATACTTTGTTTATCTGCATAATTATTGATTAGCCGACAATGAAAAATTTTAACTCGAGTGAAGTGCCAACAATTTTTCATCCTCGAAAATCTCGAGCACCTATTTTAACACCTTGCGATGATCATGTCAATAATCAAACAGATAATCCACCATCTCAAAAAATTAGTGATAATTCAGGTATAAATATAATACAAGGTTTATACATCATTTACATACATTTTTAAATGCTTAAATGTATTAATAAAAGGAAAATCAAATAAGTCTTCTTCTCTATTAATATTTATTTCAACTATACTTTTTCAAAAAGAATTTTATTAAAAAATAGTTAATAATAATAAGCGCATTTATAGACAGATTATTTCATATATCTTTTTACTCGTTGCAAGTATATGTCGATTCTCACAGTGAACACCAATACTAATGAAAAAGTGAGATCGATAACTATAGTGAAATATTTAAAATTATTAATACTTTGTTATTAATTATTAATTATATATATTTATATAAATATTTAATTCGATATTGTACTAAAAAATACTTTTCTTATATATTTAATACTGTGAAATCAAAAAATAATTTTAATTAATATAGTTATAATAGTGTTCCCATCTTACATAGCCTTCATAAAAAATAACATTTTTAATAAATAATTGAATATAAAAGAATTAAATTATATACAGAGTGGTAACTAGGTACTGAAATAAGATAACATTGAAAAATAGGCATTGCAGAGGAAAATGATTTATACAAGTATCGTGAAGTTTTGTTGGTTATTTGATGGTGACTTTAGAATTAATCAATTTCAACCTCAAGAATGCCGGAGCACTGAGGTATAATCAATTTTTTGAAAGATAATTAAGAAAGAAATAAGTACTATAGGTATTAAGTACTATAGGTTTTCTTAGTAGTTAAAGGCTTTCAGTCAAATATGATTTTGTACTCAGTTTTTAAAATTAATAGTAAATGCAATTTAAAGATTATTTTTCGTAAAAGATTACATGAATAAGTCATTGAAATGTTTATAAAATACTCGTAGGATCATCTATAATGTGTTGGAATTTTCAAAAAATGAATATTTTACGAAATGCTCATAAGATGTTTCTTACATTTTTGATTAAAACTCTTATATACTATTTTCGAAATATTATGCCAATATAATTAATAAATTTCAATGGAAATTTTGACTAAATATTCTTAAGTATTAAGAATCAAGATTAAGATTAAAGGCATATGGAAGAAAAAGAAATTTATGAAATATTCATGAATTATTTCAAAGATATTCCACAATTTCCAAGAATTCTGATCAAATATTTTTGAAATTCTGTTCATAAAAGCATATATAGAGTTATTGAAGCTTGTTTAGTTGAGAAAACTCTGAGATTAATCGAGATAAAAGGATGCGATTGATCTGCGGTCTACCAGAACCTTTTTGACGGTCATGATGGGGTCCAGCAGGTTGTTTCGGTAATATCTGTATAAGCTTTGCTTTACCTAATCTCTGAATATACGATTGTGCCCTTATTGTGCACAATCGGTCCCTTATTGTACCGAAGATGCTTTTCGTACAATCTGGAGAGGGTGTCTTGGTTAAGGGCTCCTTTGCGATGAAGTAATCTTGAAGTCTCATCGTTAGATCTTGATCGCTGAGCAGTCCAATCTGCCCGTGGGTACTTGCATATTTCTCAATAACCGTAGCGCACTGTCTTTGAAGGGGTAACCCTCTACAAAAATCCGAAGCTTCTTGATTGCTTAGATCAATACGAGGCATTCCTTCTTGGTTGTGCTGTAGCTACGCTTGACAGACATCAACAATCGGCTCTGATATACTATCGCATGCTCCCCATGTCACTTCCTTGGGTTAGAACGACCCCGATGTCTCCATTGCTCGCGTCGCACTCGATTATGAATTGCTTCGTAAAATCCTTTTGCCTTTTTGAGCCTGGTGAAGGCCTCCTCTTGCTTTTTGCTCCACACCCAGTCTTGACCTTGGCATAACAGCTTGACAAGTGTAACTTTTTCCTCAGAGTTCTTTTTAATAAACTGGAAGGATCAGCCCTCCATCTCCAGACAGTGAAGTAGCTGTTTCTTGTTACGAGAGGCGGATACTCCAGTACTGGTACAATTTACTCAATATCTGATTACAGATCTCCTGGTACAGCAGGCATCCCATATTCCTAACCTATCAAAACTCGTACTCGTATTTACGATTGATCGATAACCTTGCACTGACCATCTTCTTCAGAACGAACTCCAAACATTGTTTGCGCTGATGGAAGTCTTCCATAAAAATTATAACGGCATTCAGATATCGAAAGATTTGTGGTTCGAACTTTATTCCAAAGAAAGTATCGATGAACCGCTGGATTGTTATTGGCACGTTCATCAATCCAAATGAAAGTTACTTGAAATAAAAGAGACCAAATTCTGATCAACCAAATTTTGTAGTCGATCGTAGACAAATACTTAGCCTTGCACAGCTTGTCGGGTATGTGTTCATCCTCGACAAGGAGTATGCATCGCTTTGTCAGTTGACTCGTATCTGAATAGACTTTGCAGAACCTATACGGATCGTAGCTCTTCTTGTGCATGATCGATGGTTCGTTCCATTTCTCTATAATACATTCCTTCAGCTTTCTGTTTATATCGGCGTGTCTGATAGTAAGAGGAACGATGTTGTCGACGAGCTCGTCATACGCTTTCATCGGCGATGATTTTAACTTTTTGCTTTTCGTTCCCGGCGTGAAACTCAACCTATTCATCGGTTGCAGTTGTCCTTCATTGAAAGCGTCTCAGTCTCGCATCGATATCGAACAGTTGGCAAAAATCTATGCCCAGAATCATGTTTTGATCCAGTGTATTCATTGCCCGCACCATAAATCGCTGCACTAAACCTTCGATTTCTAGGCTCACTTGTAGCAATCCAAGCACTTTCAGTACTCCGCCAATGACAAAGCTGATATCTGGATTTGTGAACTGCACTAGTCTTTAGTTAGGCAACTATCTTGCCACTGTGATCATAGCTCAGGAATTAAAGAGGGCTTCATGTTCTATCCCTCCTATAACCATCCTCAAAAAGTTCCTCTCGGTGCTGAGAGTTTCAGCGATTTCTGTGGCTTTCGTTCCCCCTTCCTCTTTACTAGCTCCACTCCGGGCTTTTCGCGTATTTTCTCTGGCCCGGTTGATCACGGTTTCGTTTCCTCCCAAAATGAATGTACCGGCGCCAGATGACCACCTCTAACCACCTCTTTCCTTCGGTTCGCGCCGGGCACCAAATACTTTTTTATCGCTCCTTAACCGAATGTAACACTTGCTCTGATTCATCTATGTTCTTCTCGATAGATCTATGTTCACTTCATTTAAATATCTCTTGAAGCCCCAAGTTATCAACGGACAACTTGGGCCTCGGTTGTCCGTTCGTTTGGTCCTTTCCTATCGCCTCGCGGGCGATGTGATATTTGAACACTAGTCGTATGTCACACCCCGAGAACTGGCAGGGACAGTATGTCACAAAGTGCCCAAAGTCGTATTAGAAGTCTGTTCATGGGATATTGGCTCACTCGGTGACCCACAAGGTACAAGATCATTCTACTATAAATACAAGAAATCTAGCACGGAAGTGTTTCAAAAAACTACTAAAATTTGCAGAATGCTTGAATGTAAATGAATAACTAATTTTTAACATTGCATTATTAATTAAATTATTTAGAAACAAAAGGCAATTAAACCTTAATAAAACAATAGAGTTACCTATAATGTGCATTATAAATTTTATTTCTGGGCACAAATTTCTTATGCATGGTTGTCGAATAGTTAGTTGATTTCGAGTATTTGTTGCATATTACACAGAAAATGTTCTTGAAACATCGCCTGAGTTTTACAAAAAGAATATGGTTTTTTACGTGAGGCAAAAAATTAGAAGTTACTGTAGTAAAATTACAATAGATATTGATAATAAAGTAGAATGAACGGACAGTACTGAACTCAGTTCTGAGTTCGCGGATCCTTTACGACATGAAGTCGATTTAAGCAGTGCATTGAATTTGAAGATACAGTGGAAACAGTGAGACTGACTTTGTTCTGAATTCGCAGATCCTTCACGACACTTAGTCAATTTAAGGAGCGTACTGAACTTGAAGATACAGTGGAAACAGTGAGACTGACTTTTGCATGGCCCGGGCTTTTCTTTTATAGTGTAAGCGCTTCGCAAAAATTGTAAGTGTGAGTGAGATGCTCTCTGAGCCTCCCTCACTCCCACGCGTCTTAATATGCGTTCGCATTTATTTATTTAGATAAAATAGCTTTTAAAGCGTTTGCAAATTTGTAAGATTATTCTCTAGTTATGTTTATTTAGACAATTAGAATTAATTATGTAGTTCATTGCTAATTTAATTTTTTTTAAGTTTTCTATATTTTTATAAAAAGAGATAATCTTACTTTGGTCCAAAAAGTTTGTATGCACCTTGGTTATTTTATCTTTACAGGTTTATATAAAATTCTCTTTACTGTATGTAAAAATATTAATATTTGTTCTTAAATAACATTAGTTACATATATATATATATGTGTGTGTGTGTATGTGTCTGTGTGTGTGTGGGGGGGGGGGGGGTCATCCGCAACGACAACATCGCCGGCGTAAGTAACAGCTGCAGCCAAGACGCGACCCGGACGAAATGGCAATGCTGCGCTCGCTACGCGCGGTCCCCGCCCAGGTGGCGTAGACGCCGACGGCCCGCGCAACTTGGGCCAGTTCTGCCCCGATCGTCGAGCACCCAAGCAGCGTCTCGCACGAGCGCCCGTCGGTACGCTTGCAGACGCCGCTTGCTTTATTGTTGTTCCCGAAATAAACAGTGTTACCGCACCTCTCTGTGTTTGTCTTCGTCTTTCAGGTCCCTTCCCTTAGAGCTGCACATCGCGTTCTCTAAAGTGATGACCCCGTCTTCTGAAAGGAACTTGAGGGAAGCCACCGCCTTCGATAGTGCCTGCCTGCCCGCAACACCTCCGCCGCATGAATAAGATTTTAAACAAAATTTGTAAAAATATTTAAGACTTAATAATATTTGGTTGTTAAAAAACTTTATTTGAAAATTCATTATTATTTTTTTCTAATCGTTAACTCTTTCGTGTTAAATCCCAAAAAGAATATAGAAATTGATTCCTCTTGAATGGAGTTTCTCAATTTTATCGTGTTTCAACAAACTTTGGCATCAGTTGTCAAATAAAAAAACTCGTCGAATTTCGGATATACGAGCTTGGGCGCTTTGCTCAGCTTGTTTCTCAATTCTTCATTGCTTATAATGTGGCCTAAATAATAAATTTCTTCTTTTAAAAATTAACATTTTTTGTTTGAAGCATAGGTAAGCATTTATCAATTTTGACATTAATTTTTCAATAATTATATTTAAATTATAAAACAATGTAGTTACATTAACAGTTGTATTGAAAATTTCGTAGGCTGACACATAAATGACGCTACTGGTATTAAATCCATATGATTTTAATTAATCCTCACCTTCAAAACATACATGTATAAATTTGCCAGCTATCGAACTATTAGTTTATGAGATATAGCATTTTGAATAAAGCAACTTGTGTTCGTTTAAAAAATGGATGAAAAAGAATTTCTTATGTTAATAAAGTATTGCTTTTTGGCAAAAAAAATACTGTTGAAGCTAAGGCTTGGGTTAATAAACATTAAATTCTGCACGTCCATTCGCACAACGAATTAATGATTTTGAGCAGTGTTTGAAACTGTTCAATCGTAATAAACCTTAATTTTTGCGCCGATATGTATTAATGGACTAAACATAGCTCCATCATTTCATACCAGAGTCCAATCGACAGTGAGCCAAGTGAACCGCACGTGTTGAACCGACTCCAAAGCGTGAAAGACGCAACAGTCGACTGGCAAGGTTATGGCATAAGTATTTTGGGAACTGCATGGTATAATATTTATCGACTATCTTGAAAAGGGAAAAACTGTCAATAGCGACTATTATATAGCGTTTTTAGAGTGTTTGAAAGACGAAATCGTGGAAAAACGGCCACATTTAAAAAAAAGAAAGTAAACCAATCGTTCACCAAGCAACGCATCGTGTCACAAATCAATGAAAACGATGGCAAAATTTCATGAATTAGGCTTCGAATTGCTTCTACATCTACCGTATTCTGCAGATCTGGCCACCTGCGACTTTTTCCTGTTCTTAGATTTCAAGAAAATGCTAAAAAGAAGTTTAGCGCTGATGAAGAAATAAAGACCAGTCATATAAAAATGGTATAGAAAAATTGTATAACCACTATAATCGATATATCGTCGTCGAAGGCAACTACATTGAATAATAAAATGAAATTTTATTAAAAAATTTTTTTGTGCATTTGTCTACGAACTTTTCAGCCCAACAATTGTAACTGCTCGCTATATCTATATATAGCTAAAACTATAAAAACTCAATTTTTATGCGCTCGAAATTTTATTTTGCAGCTCCTGGCTTCTCAATACTTTGGCTTCATAATGATTTCACAAAGTTTACTTTTTCTACTCTAGGCTTCATATGTTTTTGTTTTACACGACAAAACCTTAAGTTCTTATTTAACCCATTCTCTTTCTCAATGCATGGCTTCTGAAATTCCATTCGTCAAAACGTTCACCATACGCTGTCTTTTCATCCTTCTTTGAATTTACCGTGCTTTCCTTGTAGCCAGGTGAGAGTTTTAAAAGTATCGAATCGTATGTAGAAATGGCATATGTGCGCCGTTGCCTGTTGTGAAGTTTGAATCAAACTTTTCGATCACTTTATTGATTAAGTTAGCTGCTAGTTGATTCTTACTAATTTTAACTTACTGAAACATTATCATTAACATGATGTAATGCTGAAAATGATAACTTAATCAGTTAATTAAGAAAATTTGTTCAAATTGGAGGGCCCCCAATAATAACGTGTCGAGTTGTAAATTTGGGACCTAACATATACCATTCTCATAGATGAGGTACGAGATTTAGAGCGAGAAAGAGAGGGCACATTCCTAATACAGGATGGCAGTTCGTTCGACAGATGAGCACCTTGTACAAAAAATGATCTGATTCCCGTGTCGGTGCACATCCATAGAACAGAAGGTTCTCGAGGGTCACCCTTAACCGGTTGATCGGAAGCACTGGAAGAGAACAGATCAGCGAGGTACTCCGACTTATGCAGCCGTAAGATCTTGTAGATTTGTAAGTAAATAAAATATTCCCTCCAGCTGTCCACTCCCATCCAACCCAATCGACGCCTGAAGGGGGTGATATGTTCGTCCCACTTAGCGCCCGTCACATACCATACACAAGAATTCTGTGAGCGTTGTAGCCTCGCCCTTAGCTGGGACGTATCTAAGTAAACAATGGAACAATAATTAAAATGAGGAAAGACTTGAGAACGTGCCAGCTTGGCCCGAAGAGCCTCCGTGGTGTACTGACGGAAAAAGCGTAAGCTATATAACACCTGGTTGATTCTTTTAGTAACTAACTGGATATGCGGCCTCCAGGTTAGACCCGCGTCTAGTACAACACCAAGTCTTTTTACTGTTCCGGACAAAAGCACAACCATCACCTCTTCGAGTTCAATAGAATTGAACTCTGTAGACTCAATGTCGGAATGAAACCTGCTCGAGGATGTTGTGAGACCCCAAATACTCCATAAGCTCGTCTTATAATTCTTTCAAGAACTTTTGAAAGAAAGCAAAACATAGAAATTGGTCGAAAATTGTCTGGTCCAGAAGGTGTTCTAGATTTGGCCAATGGCACTACATGAGCCTGCTTTCAAACTTCTGAGAAGCTGTAGCTATCAAGCAGCTGATTGTATAGACGCACTAAAAAAGGACCACTAATCGGAAGAGCCTTAACAACTACACTATGCGAGATGCCATCCTCACCAACTGCCTCAGATGAAAATTCAGACATTGATAAAATAATATCGTTAACACATACATTTGAAACAGAACCCATCATCTGCAGCAGAGGCAAGCAGAGCATCTATCCGTCTGGCATCAATGCAATGACCCGCTCGCTCGCGGCAGCAACCCTAAGTTCCGCAACTAACGCCAGATTGAGCTGGAATTTCGAGAGTCAAACAGACGATTATGAACGTATTCAGTTCTCGCCTAATCCACCCTCTCATGGTTCGCTCCCCGAGTTGCACCACTGAAACCAGATCTTCAGATACGAAGGAGGGGAACACAGAAGTGATGATGTCGAGCACAACGTTAGAAGACAGGACTCCTGTGCCAGCACAGTCGACTACCCCTGTAATGACGAGCTCGAGACCACCATCACCCGCCGAGACCACCCTCCCAACGTTCTGATTATCACCATAAGAATTTCCGGAAGCATCGAGCCGTGAATCACTGACGTTATCTGAATTACTGTTATTATTTTTATTTTTATTTATATTTTTATTTCTATTCGCATTTTTGTTACTATTTGATTGTTTAATATTGAAAAATGATTTACTATTTATGTTATTGTGATTGTTGTGGTTTGTTCTATTCCTACTATTGCTGCTGTAGTTTATAAATGTTGTACTATTGTTATTATTGTTACTATTGTCATATTCAGTATCATCAGCTCCCGAGCTCCCGGCAATCACCCGCAGCTCCAACGATTCATTTTCCTCTTTATCACTTTCACACGCCCGCGTTAACTTACCGTCTAACTTATTTTCTAGTTGCTTAAAATTAGTATTTACAATATTTACAAATCCATTTTTGTTATTAGACAACTCGGTGGCCCGGTGATCGACTTTATCATTAATTTTGTTCATTACGTTCTTTAACGATTCGAACCCACTCACGAGCAGTGAGGGATCCTCGCGCAGAGCCACCAGCTCGGCTGACTGCACTTTAATGATGTTTTGTAGCGCAGAGACCTGATCGGCGCAAGCTTTCAACAATTTCTCCGTTGCTGGTATGGAAGAAGATGAAGAAATAACTTGCTCCGTACCAAGTCTCCTTGCGAGAATGAAGTAAAGATCTGCCACTGCTCGGTCGATGATATCGAACCTATTACAAAATAGTGGACACCGAGATGTCAGACCGCGCCTTGAGTACTTTAGATATCACCTGCAGTGATATCTAAAGAAGAGAGAAGAGTCTAGTGATGTGGATGACGATGTTAGGCTAGCCACGGGCGGCTAGCTTCACGGCGGTCGACGCGGGTTGGAACTGCGGAGGGAGGGAGTACTCTAAATAATTACTTGGGGCTTTGGGGGAACACATGTTTATTCGCGCCCGCGCGGATGTTCCTCGCCCGGACGCATTCTCTCGATGGGCGCGCAGCGCCCCAATACACACTGTTGTATTGTTTTGAACTGAAAATAACTTACGAAAATCTGGATAATCAGCAGAAGGAAATTTTTTAATATACTTTACAGTTTAGCTGTATTTACCATTCAAAACTAATTCTTTTTGAAATTTCTATGCCTATTCCTTTTTCAGCAAGTTCATAAAGGCAATTTTGATCTCGGATTATTTCTCAATTAAACGTACGTAGTAGCTTACCATATCAAAAAAGGAACTAAACTCTTAATCTTTTTAGGGTCTGATAGTTCACAAATGACACAACCATTTCTAGTTTATGTTTCAAACTATTATCTGATAGCCGAAAAAATACAGCTCAAACTTCAATACTAACACTTATTACGGTTATCTGCAGTCTATCTTATAGAATAATCTTATACAAGAATTTTATACATTCATTAAAACTTTCCTCTTTTGAAAGTATACATATTCAAAAATCAATCCATATCTTCTTTGCACCGCATCTGCTGAAGCACCTCTATCTTTCATTACCTAGAACACTTTGAATGCTGAATGGGCGTTTGACGAGGCACCTCGACTCTAACTCTATTGGAAGGCTTGCTTATCGTACCGTCCAGTACATAACAAGGTTTGAAGAATCTTTACATATCCTGCATGAAGTATTGCTAATGTCTAAGCATTTTCTCAAGATACCTGCTCTACCAATTTTATTTAAACTATCTTGGTTCAACAAACACGCACCTGATTTACTATGTAAGACTTATTTCTCTATGTCTTCTCTCGTTTCTCTCCCTTATGAGTCTGTTGTCCTCACGCAGTATTTCTAGACTTGCTCTGTAACAGGGGAACTACACCGACTATTCCACATCAGGAGCGCAAACGTGGAATATGGGGAGCCAATCGAAGGGAGGCGAGAGTCTCTGATAAATTTGGGAACGGGGCTGTTGGATCTACGCGAGTAATAATTTCCGCCAATAGGCTCGTTGTACTGGTGACCGAGTACGTCACGCGTAAGCGACCGATAGGACGAAACGGCGGCTTTGTGCCTCGACCGTAGCCGTTGACCCTCTAACAACGTCTGGGAAGGGTGATATCTGATCTGGGTCACTGTCAGCAGGCCCCTCGCTCAGCATCAGCAAAGTAGCAGGATCTGCGGTGAACCAGACCATCGATACGCTAGTCTGGGCTAGTGTTTGAATAGCAATAAGGTAGGGAATCTTCCTTACACAAACACAGTTGCCGTGAGGAGCTATGGACCCTGACGACGAGACTTCCCCCGATTCGTGCAAGGAGCCTCGGGAGAGACTTCTTCACACCAGTCCAATATTAGGCGTTACGTACCTGATAAAAGAAGTACCTAGAACTGAGCGCGTGTTATTTAGCTCATCGCAAATAAATAATCTAAATACATTAATAATGACGCGTAGATTTAATAACTTTTACTAATTATTAAATAATATAATTTTATAATTTTTAAAAAATTTTACCCATAGTGTGTAATTTCCCTTCAATTTGTTTTTTATAAATTTTTTTAAGTATTTCTTAGCAGAGTAACTACAATAAAGAAATGCAATTGTATATTTATATTTCTTTAAGAAGTTTTCTTGTAAAATATATTTTTTTCCCGTTTACTATTTCGTAAAAATTTATTTTCATTTTATTAAGTTTTCAATACTAAGATGAATTAAGAGATTCTACTAGAAAATGAAAAAAAAATATTACTTTTAACAGCATGATTTTCTATTTCTATGCGTTTATATGTAAGTAGTAGCATTAGATATTATTTTAAACGATTGATAAATCTTTTTAGATGTTCTACGACATTGTAATATTACCTCTGAATGTGGGGATTCCTTAAGTAATTTCAGAAACGTAGATTCAAGTAGTGGTTGCATTTCGGAAAATATCATGAACAATGTCGTTAATACAACCACTACAAATTGTGGAATAAATCCTAATCAATGTCAAACGTTAAATCAACCAATTTGTCAGTTTGGAATCAATTCGAATAATTCTTATTCTTGCCGGGGATCACTATCAACGTTTTATGACTCATGCTGCGCTGCTTCAGCTAAGAAGGTATATTACACAATTGACTTTTAAATTAACATTCTTCTGTCATAATTTAACTGAAACATATTTAAAGTATTAAATAATGTGAAAAAGTAAGATATCGTTATAAATCATAAGTCTATATATATATGTATGTATACTGCGACGCGAAGATTATTTATTGAACGCGATCCGGCGTCGAAAATGCCAGGCATACGATGGGTGCAAGTTCTTTGGAGGAGTTTGTTCCAGGCAGCGCGCCTGGATAGTGGTTTGTACGACTCGGGCGCCAAGTGCTTTTGCACCCTCCTCCAGATAACTTACACTATGCGTGCCGCATTAGACCAACTCGCACTGGCTGTGCTCGCGGAGGATGAGACACTCTCACGAGGAGGTCCCGTTTCGATACACTCGAATTATTTTGCGACGTCACGGGAAAACATGCAACCAATAAAGTACACAACACTAGCAATATTTCTGACTGACTTCTTATTTGATTTACACACTGACGCGAGACGACAAAACAGGGATATTTCAGAGAGAGATAGAAGCGCGACGTTGAGAGCGATCGAGAGCGAGGGAAAATAAATGCAGGTAGAATACAGTAATTAACCTGGATTGTAGAACGACGACACCCTGGTGTATCAAAACGGGGCGTGGAAGTCGTGGATGACCGGCCGGCTCTCTGGATGGCTGTCGAAGCCGGCGTTTCAATGTACGGCGGCTTGAAGGCCGGAGGATGGTAGATGAGCAAGCCCAGGCTCGATGAGCACGTTGTCAAACGGGCAGGTGGTCAGCTCTGCTACACGCTCTTCGCGACAACGAACCAGACGATGCTCTCTTCGACTCGCTGACGGATCTCAGTCAGATTCTTGAACGAACAATCTTTGTTCTTCGCGACGCAATTCGAACGAGCTCATAGTGAGGAAATTCCAACGAGAACTTCCGCTCAAAATCACTTCGAAACCACTAGCTCGAAAAGCTTTCACTGGTGTTCCGGCGTACCACTAATACCTGGAGTGCCATTACCACCGGGGTTGTTCAGTTCTCGGACGAGATGACTAGAGCTCGGAAAACTGGCGCGGGGCATCAAAACATGCTGGGCGGGATATCCTAGGAGGCGCCCCGCATCTGCAAATACTATTGAATACAGCCTATTGCCGGCAGTGCACGTCAGCATAGCCAGCCAGGTAATGAAATTCCTTATAGCCCCTTCACGAGGACAGAATCACGGCCAGTTTCATAGACACATCGCAATGACTCCTCTACCCTCTACACAGACGCGATCAACCACGAACTCGAGGGAGATGCCGAGCGGTATCTGTGAAGTCTGCTGCACAGTACGAGAGTACGAGATTCGACTGACGTCGCGGCTTATAATGACTCTGTGCTAACCTCCTGTTTATCTTTCAAATTGACACCAGTGCTCTAATGAAGGACGTCACCTGGTAGGCTACGTCAGCACCAAGTTTAACCTCGCCGAGCATCGATATCATAACAGCAAGCATGAGTGCCACGCGATTGTATGGAACACCAAAAAGTACCGGCACCTTCTGGAGGATCGTCCATTTACATTTGGGACAGATAACAAGAGACTCACTTGGCTATAGATAGTAAAGGACTCCAGAGACAAACTTCACCGGTGCGCCTTGCTTCTCTAGGAATGCAACCCTTGGATAAAGCACTGTCCCGACGTACAACTACGTACACCATCACGGTACAACTGTTAAGAAAGGGTACGGTGGCCTAGATGATGCCCCAATACCAATATGGCAATCTCCACAGCCAAATAATAGGGAAACCTCTCCAGGACTCATCGACGGTCGAGGAAACAGGATCGTACCAGATCTAAAACATCTTGTACTAGAGAGAAGGACCGGGTCTGCCGTGCCGTATAATAAGACCCCTGAAGAGTACTCAGCGGGTGTTACACGAATTTCACGATGCACTCATTGCAGGGCACCCAAAAGTTGATCACACAACCCGCATCATTGAAGAATGACATTATTGGCCAGGGATTCCTTACTGGCCAGGGATAGTCAGAGTAAGTCATCGGCCTATGTAGTATTTCTTTTTATTTCGACTTTACTATTTCCTTTTTTCCATTTACTTTTACTAATTGATTACTTATAAATTCCATTTACTAATTCTCAAACTACTCTAAATAAGAACTCGTGAGGATTTTTATAATTCTTATATACAACAAAGAGAAGATTTATGATCCCCATTCCATTTTCTGTTACTATTTCCTCTCTATTGTAGTAATATACTTATTACTGGTCACTTTTATTTCTCTTCGCTAATTAATTTCTCGTTACTTTGTCGCTACTTAGCACGGTAATTTGCGAGGTATCTCGTGTATATCGTGGTCGTGATTTTCTGTATATGGAAGCTAATTGCAGGGCAGCTCTGTCCGTGTCTCCATCCCCAGCTAATGCTTTCCCGAGTGGGACAAACAGGGAAACGTCAAAGAGCCCCTGGAGAGCCGAGTAATGAAACTGGCAGCACACTGCGATAAGTAATCATTTTATATATGATTCGTATAACTTAAATATTATTAAATATTATTAATTAAATTAAATTTAAAAAATGCATGCCATCGAATAACGGCTCGCAAATGCTGGCAAAAGGCAGTATTGCGTAATATTAAAAATTGTACTGCATAAAAAATTATAGCGTAGATTTTCTATCCAACATACTCTCTGAAATCAGTTCAATATTATGAGAAAGGATTCTTGTAAGCTTTGTGCTGCATAAGAGTACAATCATATTCAATCCATATAAATGTAAAAGTAAAGAAACGAGTAGTTCAAGCGAGCAGATTCCCTGGAAATTACGTTAAAAAGTGAATAAATGAATACAATAAATACATAAACACATAAAAATAAACACATAAATCTATTCTTTAATACATTAATAATAAAATACTTTCCGAAATTCCTTCTTCTCTGTTTTCACTGGTTCTCTTTCAATCAAGTTAGAGAGACAATTTCAATGAGTGAAAACAATTACGTTGTTCAATTTCCCAGGACTTTGCAGTTTGAGATCTCTATAAGCATGAACTAATATATAATTCCACCTTTATTTCAAAACTTGTATCGTTTTCCTAAATTGATGAGGAAACGTGTATGTTGATAGATTGTTTCCTTCACCCTTTTACTCAAATTCTATCTGACTGTATCAAATAAGACTGGACCTTGCCCAGCAGTTGTTAACTCCTTTTTATCTGTACACTCCTAATATCCTTCGAATAGTTTGAGTACAGGCATAAAAAGAGACTAAATTTCATACAATTTGTTACATATCTGAACCTTCTCCTCTAAAAGTAATGGAATTCACATACGCCGTGGACAATTCTCAACAAAAACTACTAGTTTTGGCATCGAGGCTTAGGAGGATTCTTTAGGCTATCCTGAGCTGACCAAGAAGAGTATGAAATGGCTACTGTTACGTGACAAGGGAAAGGAGTCGAACGCTCAACAAGGTGGGAGACCTATCTCTGTAGTAAAGTTACTCACGCCGCTGATTCCTGGTAGATAATTGTCCTTTATTAATGTTAGAATAATACGCTGGGGAGAAAAGGTTTGCGTCTACTCTGATGCCGGATTGCTTCTTCGCAGCTTTCTACTTACTGTTCATCGGTAGACTGAATACCTCCCCATCAATCGCTTCGCCTCTCTTTTATCCTATCGTGGGTCCGCTTCTCGTGGGTGTGCGCTCGGCACGATTGCGAGAGCTGCAGAGCCACTGACTTCACGACTCCGTTGCGTATCATGCTGAAGGTGTGTACGCGATACTATATAGGCCATTTTGGCGTTGTTCGTCGGGTTCCGCATCAATCGAATACACCCAGTCACCGCTGGGTTGCATATCGGTGATCTGTCGTGTGTATGTGTATTTATCGCAAAGACCAGATCTTGATGCGCGAATCGTATTCAGTTCTTAAACGTGCTGAAAATGCACTCGCATGTTCAGAACAGAAGGAAGATGGAGTGATTAAGAATGCAATGGATGTGAAAAATACTGTGATCGAGGAGTCTCTCCCGCTACAGACTGCAGCGCCCCTGTGAGTCGGGTAGTTCGAGGCTTGTCCCTTGTATATATGAGCGGATGGATACCTGGCACTTAGCAACGGATTGAACGAGATCGTTTTGCCTACAAATGTGGCGCACTGAACGAGAACCAAACCTTTATGCTTTGCATGAGCGTAGAATGTAGTGGCACTAATCTGAAGATATGTATATTTGATCTGTCTTTACTAATTTCTAGTTTATTCTTTTATAATATTATATTACACTTTGTTATACATCTCGTATTTGTTTTCATGTAATATAGGTTAATGTGAATTTCTATTTGTTTATGCCTGTTTAATGTTCGGATAATGGGGAGAAAGGTGTGGAAATAAAATGATTGTATTGAGTTAATGACGAAATATATTTGTCAACTTTACACTATACGCGATTAATACGTGACTTATGAAGGTTCACGAAAGGCTGTAAGAATTAGGTCAGTGGTGCCGGTTTTAAGTCAGTCACTAGACGCTCTCCGGAGGCAGCGACAAACATGCCGCCCGCTCTGATCTTTGATAAATAAGCTGTTCATTCACTTCCACTAGGGCAGTGATGATAATGGCATGTGAGGTACTGGCAGCAAAGTAAGTTTGGTGATTGGCCGAGTATAGGAACCAGTCATAGTCTTGATTGTAGCTGTTCGGACTAGGCCGTCACTTCCAGGGTGGATCTCAGTGACGTGAGCGAGAGGCCATTGTCTGTAGGACAAATTCCCGACTGCTATATTGGGTCGAGTGTGGAGACGTTTGTATCGTTGCTATAGCATATTGAGGTATTCAAGACTCCACCGGCACCAGAATTGATCTCGCAATGCCTTGACGAGCTCCCAGTAAGTTAGCAGACCGGGGGTGCTCCCAGGAGGTTCTTGGTCAGGAATGGATTGGAGTAGGCCCCCGATGGCGAAGTGTCCGGGAGTCAAGGCTTCCAGGTTATCGCGATCATTACTGATGGTGGTGAGTGGTCTGCTGTTTAAGACTATTTGGCTGCTGGTTAGGACGGTACTAAATTCCTCGTAGGTTAGTTTACGAGGGCCTAGAAACCGCTTAAGATGTCTCTTTACCAGCTTAACGTCAGCTTCCCAAAGGCCACCAAAATGAGGAGCGCCTAGGGAATAAAATACCACGTAATTTCCTGCATGACTAAGAATCCAGCAACTTGTGTCCAAGCTAAGAGAATCGAGAACGGTCCTGCGTAATCTAATCCGACGTGCGAAAATGGACGACTGGGAGTTACGCAAGTAGCTGGCAAAGATTCCATTGCTTGTTTTGTCGTATGAGCTCGAAACCTAATACATATGACACAATTCCGTAAAATTGATCCAACTCGCTTTTTGCCGCCGATGATCTTTGCCCGATAGAGAGTATGGCATAGGTAGCGCGAAATCCTCCATGTACGGAACGTTGATGAGCCCATGACATGATGAGGCCGACGAGTACATATTGTCGAATGATAATGGGACGGTGACATTCTGCGTAAGAGAGAGTGGACCGGTGTAATCGTTTTCCTCTTCCTAAGATGCCTTGGGCATCTAGGAAGATCTTATCTTTGGTCTTTTTGGCTTCTTTTGAAAGCTACGAAAGGCGTCTTGCGAATCCTTTCGAATGCGTGCGTACATTATGCGTGCGTACATACTTGCCATGGCCCGGCGACTGGCATCCGAGAAAGTGTGGATTTGAACTCATAAATGGTCCAACTGATGAGCAAAGTTCTCCAACTGTCGAGTGAAGGGGACCAGAATGGGCTCATCCCAGTCAGCACCGAGGTGCCACAAATTCTATATCAAAATTGGCTAAAAGGATGGTAGGAGCAATCCATCTACACAGATTGAAAAGTCGGGCGATGGTGGCCAGAATGGCTCGTTTGGAATCGCAGCAATGATTGGTGGCGGATGTGCTGAGACGCAAGTAGTCAACTTAAGGATTTCAATGGATATCCAGTTCATCTATCGGACCATCGTGGGTTATGTGGTGCCACGTGGGACGAAGTCGACTTCCTTCCAGGAAATCGTCAAGGAGTTCCGGATAATTAGCGACTGATTACCGCAATGAAAATCCACCGATTTTATGAAGTGCGGTCACTTGCTTCCGCATGGTCCGCGCTGGGTCAAGGTTGTCACATCCGGTCAGAATGTCGTCCTCGAAGCTGTGAGACTATTAGTGCACCTTCGGGCCATGTTGAGCAATGCTCAATGCCTACCTGCTGTACGGTTCACAATGATAAGTGAGCATGATTGTCCGTACGTTACCGTGACGAGTTAGCAGTGTATCACAGGCTTCTTTTCACTGGAGCTTCATACAATGTGCTGAAGGTCGATATCACGCGGATCTACGAGGATTTGTCTGTATATCATCCGAATATCTGCACAGAAAGCTTTTCGGTGTCTTCGTCGACGGATGAGCACGTGTGCAAGATTATTCTGTAGTTTGGGGCCGGCATACAAGACATTGTTTAGGCTAACTCCTGTGGAAGTGGACTTTGATGCATTGAAGATCACCCGCAGAGGCGGAGCATCGTCTACTCTTTTCCGCATCCGTGACGACGAATGTTATACGTGGGCTAATCTCCGCGCTTTAGTTCCTGATCAGTCAAAGGCTTCATTTAGCCCATGGCGATGTATTCCCTCATAAAACTCGTATACTGGCGTTGGAACTCACCATGTCTTAGAAAGCGTCGGTGGACTGAGCTTAAAGAGCCCAAGGCGCCCTCCATACTCTCTCCGAATTGAGCAGGATTATGGGGTTTGACGAGAAGCCGGACGATGTACCGACCATCGTTGGTGCGTCGGTGATCGGCGAAAATCCGTTCGCAGGCTTCGTTCGATGGAGATCGTCGTGTAGTCCTTGGGATCTCTTCGACTTCCCAGAATCGTTGAAAAAACGACACTAATTGATCGTGCCACACTGGCTCTGGGTGAGAGGCGCCGGTTGCGTAGGTAGACACTGACTAGATAGGGTTAGTAGTGGTCATCCGGCCGAGTATGGCCCAACCAAGGATAGTGTTCTGGGCTACGAGATCCTTCTGTCTCATTAGCTCTGGTCTTAGTAGCGTCGAGTAGAGATCGGGTCCGACTAGGACTTTCAAATGATGGATTCGCCAAATTCAACGTTTGACCGTATCGTTTCGTCTCTTCGTCCACAAGGGATGCAGGAGTCGACAATTGCATGTTATGGAGGTAGTTGGCCTCTAGGGGGATGAAGATAAACGTACACTTTGTACTTGGAGTGATCGCTGGGTCGGTTTGAGACTACACTTACAACGATCCATGGTACTTCGATTACTAGACCTAAAAGGCGAGCCAGGTTAGTCAAGATGGCGGATCCGCTAAGACTGCCGCTCAGAGTCATCATCGTGGCTGCAAACACTGTCATTCATGAGAGGGAGATACTGAGCGAGTTGCAGTAACCATGGTCGTCTGATTGTAATCTCTGCCCATTTTTGCAACTGGAGGTGTATTGGCCGTGGTACTCTCGCGACGACGATTAGGCAAGTGGATCATGGAATAGTGATGTTGCGGACACACCAGACAGGTGCTAGTAGATGGGAAAGTGCTCGCCGAATGGCCTGATCTCAAACAGTTGATGCAAAGGTTGGTAGTTGTTACGGAGTACAACGAAGACGCTGGAGGAAATTAGTGACATCCGCGTACGTAGCAAAGTGAGGGCCTGCCGTTTCATCTGATGCTTCGCGCCGTTCAAGTTCATCTTCCCAATAGTACTGCGTGTTCAGGTTCATGTAGGTAATTGCGATGGATGCAAACCAATCATCCCATTGATCTACAAGATGACCCAACGCGTGTAACTGATCGCGGTAGCGTGTCAATGCGTTGACAAGATTGCGCAAGCCCGCCAGTAGATTCATCAAAAAAATCAATTCCAAATTTATAAATAACATTAAACTCACAGTTTTAAACCTATATGATTTAAGAAGGGTGATGGCGTTTATAGGCTGACGGTATGAGGGAGTGCCTAACAGCGCATCATGGGGCTACGCAAAGGTTCTCCCTCGTCGATGAAGTTAGCCTGGGCTTTTTTTCTTTTTGATTTAAATATATAACGACAAGGCCCCGAATTAGAATAGGAAGAAAGATCTGCTAGAAAGGGCTACGAGGGTTAAGAATCGTGTCGGCCGTCCCGAAATACCGGTTAGGGGGAAGAGGCCAAATCACAGCGTGTGTTCCCCGTCAAATAATGTTTGTTTTGCGTAATGATCAATGCCGCCAAATGAATATTCAGACCATTAGGTTAATATTTCATGACGTTAATGAAAATTGTTCATTTTGGAGCAGACTACCAGCCTCTCTGAAGGCAGGGATCTTCCAAGAATAAGAGGCTGATGAGTACGAGGGAAAAGGGGCAGTAGGGAAGATTAGGACACGATTCACCTACAGTTACAAAAACGCCCTAAAGAGAGCACGAACGATAGAGTCATGGGATAAGCCACGGTGGAGAGTTCGCATTTTCCTGAAATCATCAATTATCGCGGTCCCGAGTGGAAGTTAAGGGAGCGTTGGTAGCAGGTGGAGCTTCGCTCGGCCTTGCCGTCCTTGGACGTTCCCTGGTACTCCGGGTGCGATAACGAGCACAGGGCGGATCCACACAACGTGCTGCTAATATGTCAAGATCTGTCGAGTAAACGGCTCAAAAATTCTAAGGGATTCGAAGCAATAAAGGACTCCGAAAGGAGATCTGGTAAAGAGGAGAGCCTGGATGAAGGCTCTTCGACCACGTAGTAGGATGCACCTCGGTCTGTAGGCGGAAACTTGGTTGAGTCGGGAGCACCCGTAGGGGTGCCCGTACTCCCCTTACTCCAGCCTGGTCAGGTACTGTCCCCACAGCAGATAGCCTGGATCCAGGTGTCCGCTGCACTACGAGCCAGCATGGACCTCAATGGAAGGGTTTTCGGCCTATCCGATCTATAGGAAATAAACCTATTAGCGGGGCCTCGGGCGCGTTTGTTCGGAATCTAATATGGCCTATCGGTGCAGCCCCAACTCCGAAAGCTGGAACGAGCAGTTGGTGGAGTGCGGCTCGCGGAGGAAGGTTCATGAGTGGGCTCTAGCGATGAATGAGCGACAAATGCTTATTTCCAGGTATTCGTCACCAAATGTAGTCGGCAGTACACCACCTTCGCGGTGCAGGGCTCAGGATAGTGGCCATTTGTGCAATTGCCATTCGGCCTATCGAATGCCCCCGCTACCTTTTTTCGGTTGATCGGGGCCCTCTTCGGCCTGGAGGTTGAATCACACGTTTTCGGTTATTTAGACGATCTAATCGTTGTAACCAAATCATTTCAGAACTTGAATAATATTCTTAGGTCTTGTTCCCGCTTCCTTACATAGCGCAACAACTTACCAATTTTCTTTTAATCTCCCTCCTACGACATAAATTCTTCTTCGCTTTTTTACGTAACTGCAATCTCTGCATCTAATGCGATGAATGGAAGAGGAAGATGCACACGGTACTCCGTGCGTGTCAGCGTGTACAAGCGCAGAATGATGAGAGAGTAAATGAGATGAAGAATGTGTGGCGAAAGAATTAAAGAAGTACAAAAACTGACACGATTTTGTCGAAAGGGTGGATCTTGATCCGTGGAGTAGGGATTATAAGATTTGTAAAGTTAAGAGACATAACCTCGATACCCTTACTGGGTTAAAGGTTGGAAATGAATGGACGAATACGTGGGAAGAGAGTGCATGAGTACTGATGAATGTTTTCTTATCACGAGATCCTGGTATGCATGAGATAAATAAGGTGTTTATAAATGAGAATGGTGAGAATATTGAGTGTGATTGGGATGAAGTAAATGAGGCA
Organism: Sycophaga agraensis; assembly: GCA_018906755.1. Classification (NCBI taxonomy): domain Eukaryota; kingdom Metazoa; phylum Arthropoda; class Insecta; order Hymenoptera; family Pteromalidae; genus Sycophaga; species Sycophaga agraensis. The sequence continues at coordinate 296,044 of JACCIE010000090.1, forward strand.
CCTGGTTTGAACGGTCTCACCAGTTGGATGATCCAGTGTTCGTGGCCATCCCTCTGCATGTTAAGTATCTGTATGATGCTTGTATGAGTGAAAGCCACTTCCCACGTAAATGGAAAAAGCGAGAGTTGTGGTGCTTTTGAAAGGCATCGATATGGATAGGAACGCTCCCGGATCCTACCGGCTTTTTTAGCTTGCTGAGTGGGCTTGATAAGGTCCTGAACAGAGTGATGGTTGAGCGATTGATGCAAAGAATGAATTCGAAGATGTTAGGCAATTTGGCTTTATAAAAGGTAGGTTGACTGTTGAAGCTTGGAATAGGGTGAAAAAGTGTGAGAACAATTCGCGATATAAGTATGTGCTTGGCGTCGCTGTCGTCTACCGCGGAGCATTCGACCACCTTCGCTGAGTGTTTATGATCGAGTGCTTGAGAAGGGCTAGATATGTGAGGATGAACTGCGGCTGTGGATGAACTATTTTAAGGAGCGAATGGCGTGCATGATGAGTAGTATTGATGAAGTTGGTATGAATGAAGAGGTTGTGCACATGGGTCTGTAACAGGACCTCCTATGTGAACCTCTGTTTGAATGACTTGCTGAATAAGTTGTGCCAGGTGGATGAGTGCAATGGGTATTTAACGCGTACCTCAACTCTGGCAAGTGCTCATCCTAGATACGATGATCTACGCCAACATATTTCGCTAACATCGTTTTAAGCGTCCTATTAACCGCCTCGATCCACCGAGTAAACAAGTCCTCAAAAATCACACGTAAGGGTATTGCTGTTCACTTCAGGGGAGCTTGATCAGGCCGACCGCCACTACTAGCCAGGGACTCTCCATGATTCTCTGGCCCATAAGGCTTAACGGGTCCTGCTGGGATACTTTGTACTTCTGTCATACCTCGCAGGCTCGCAAATCCCTCACATCGTGGTGGTACCCGGGTCAGTAAAATTCGCGCGCTATCTGATCGAACGTCTTCTCTATCCCTAGGCAACCGATCGATAGATGCATGCGCACGTCTACCATGACGCTCGTTCTATCTTCGCATGCCGTCATCTATCTTCCGTTTGGGAAAATTATTCGGGGTATGCTAGACGTCTCTCAGACAGTTTATATACCAGGAGTCCGATATCGTGTCGAAGGCGGCCATCTCGGGCTCGTTCTTAACGTACCCCCTCGAGAGCGTATCCGGGACCTTGTTCAGGAAGCCTTTGGTATACTCAATCTCAAAGTCTCATTGCTGTATTCCTAGGGCGTCGCTAGACGTCCAGTGGGGTGTTTAAGGTTTTTGTGCTACTTTAGAGCACTATGAGCCGTTTGTACCACGAATTCATAGGCCTCGAAATAGGGCCGCAGCTTATTGATGGCCCACAATTTGGCCAGGCACTCCTTCTCCATAGTGGTGTAGTTCTTTGTGGCCGAGTTAAGGACTCCATTTACATACAGTATGAGGTGCTCGTGCTCATTCTAGTCTTCCTGGGTCAAAACGACGCCGATGGTAAAGTTTCTGACGTAGCTTTGCACCATGAAGGGTTTCAAAAAATCGAGGCGTGCCAGCATTGAGGCCACTCCTAAAGCAGCCGTAATCCTCTCAAAGGCTCTAGATTGGTCTTCTCCTCAACTCCAGGCCTGCTCTTTTCTCAAGACCTTCACCAGGAGAACCTTAAGTACCCACTATATGGGAATGAATCGGGAATACCATCCAACCATTCCCAAGAAGGTTCGAAGCTCCCTTACCTTGCGGGGGACGGGGTATTGTAGAACGGGGGCGACCATCTCCGGGTCTGTCCGTAGTCCTTCGACATCTTAGCAAAACCTAAGACAGACAACGGACCTGATCCTGCTCCGTTGAGAAATCCCACTATTCCTTTTCATAGACAATGCCACCCATTTTTTCAACAGGCATCTTTCATACATTTTTTATATTCTTTTAATTCTTTCGCCATACATTCTTCATTTCATTTACTCTCTCATCATTCTGCGCTTGTACACGCTGATGCGTACCTCGTAGAAATACCTCGTAATTCTGCCAGTTTACGCCTCTTTCATTTCATTTCAGTACAGCTAAAATCCCACTCACACGCTCATTCCCACCACAACACAGACTGATGAGTATCAGCCTGGGATCGCTTATTGACCATTCAGGCATTATCTTACACTCTATTACGCATTTATTATTGGAAAATGTGGAGAGAGTAAGATCAATGTCACTATGTTTCCTAGGCCCACTAAAAGTGTAGTGAGCACTAGGCTCATTTACCATAGACACTCTCCATGCAGTCGCCATCAGCCATCCTTCAAGGACTCTAGCATGACTTTTCCTTACTCTACGCGTGTCCTGGTTCTCCCGCTGAACCAATGACCGCTTGATGAATTCGCATCCATTCCCACAAGGACCCTTTTTCCTCTCACTCGCTCTCTCTGTCGCGCAGTTTGCAGCCGCGGCTCGCAATTTGCATTCTAAACTCGTGCAGAATATCCACCGAACTACCTCCGCGGGGCCTCGTATAGCCCACGACGCGCTACTGGAAAAACAAGACCACTCCTCTATTAATGCTGCAGGCAAGAGGAGCCGCCAGGATAGAGGGCCCGCCAGAATAAGTGGAAAGAATTAGATGCAGAGATTGCAGTTACGTAAAAAAGCGAAGAAGAATTTATGTCGTAGGAGGGAGAGATTAAAAGAGAACTGGTGAAAAAAGGCGGCGCGATTCTGATGGTACCCAGATCTTGGTAAGTTGTTGCGCTAGGTGAGGAAGCGGGGACAAGACCAAAGAATATGATCCTAGTTATCATCATCCTCGCCGTAGAGATACAGCGGGGAGTCGATTAGGTTTTTTCAGTGTAGGCTTAGGGCAGAGCTATAGTGATTACTGTGTAGACGATTGAAGGAGGTAATTTTTCTTCTTGAAAGTTTCTTGAAGGAGTGAAACTATGATAGGTAATTAACAGTAGTTTAAGTAAAAGGATCCCGTAAACGGGCAGTATTTGAGTAGAAACTTATGAAAGTCAGCTGCAGTAATTGACTTGATGAAGGGTATGAAATCCGAGAAAGATAGAAACAAGCCTCCATCGACCTCCAGCTTCCGGTTTCCCAATATGTGGTCCACCCATTCAACTAGCCCCGAGTAAATCCCATGCCTATGCATAGCGGCCCTGATTATCTCTAATATCGTGTGATTAAAAACTCCTTGTTTATCTAGAAGAGCTGCTCCCGTGAATCGTTTCGCTTTTAGTTGTGTTTCGATATTCGAGGCCGCTCTATGTAGTGCGGTCTCCGTAGATCTCCCTGCTCTATAAGCATGTTGTTCACTATGAAGTCCCTTCTCATTTCAGAAGAGCTCTAGTACGTACCTATCAATCATTCTTTCCACTGTTTTAAGGAGAAAGGAGGTCAGGCTGATTGGTCTAATATCTTCGGAATATGGCCAAGTGTGAGTCCCGTTTCCCATAGTTTCCCAAGAAGGACCTCCGGATTCTTAGATAGAATCCTGTTCATCTTGGGTGCCCTCGCAGAAGCTTCTCCAGCTATCCTGTTTAGCATTCCCTACGCTCTCTCTGTACTTGTCCCTTAGTTTTCTATGTTGGGTTCATAAGGTTTCTATACATTGTTTCCTGGTTCTTTTGAGAGAGTGTTGAACCTCCTCCCTAAGAGGGCTCAGTTTTTCATTCCATCAAAAGACCTCGCCCTTATGCCTGGCTTGCCTAATTCGACAGTTGCATTCATAGGCTTGTACGATCCCCTCATTAAAGGTTCGTACTGCCTCCTGACGAGAACCGCTGTCTCTAGTTTTAAGTGGGAAAGAGCGTAGTGCCACTCCCACTTCCTGCATATATTTGATCTAGTCGGTACGCTTGTGATTCCTTACCCATTTGGGTTGGATTGCCTGAGGTTCATCGCTTATGTTGATGCTAACGTCAGGTCTATTACCTTCGTTCTGGAACCATTCCTGAATATAGGTGTATTGCCGACGTTCATTATCTCTATCTGTGCCTGCGAGCAATTCTAAAAGTTTAGCTTCTCTCGGATTCGTATTGGTGCTACTAATAATTTCGGATGATAATAACATAATAGTATTTAATAAAGGATTATAATAAGGATTAAATATTAATATGTTTTTAGGGGGTCAATTAGAGCCCCCTAATTCAATAACTGAAGATAATCTTAAATGAAAATAAGATCAAAAAATTCTAAAAAAAATATTAATTCAGAAATAACAAATAAAATTATTCCTATTTTTAATCCTTGAATTACTTTTAGTGAGTGGAATCCTTGAAAAGTTCTTTCTCGAATAACATCACGTCATCATTCAAATATACATAAAATTAATATTATTGCAGATAATCGAACTGCTAAAGTTAAAGGTCGAATAATATTACTAATTGATTCAATTAAAACTATAAAAGGTATTAAAATTCCAGGAGTTCCTTGGGGAACTAAATAAATAAATATATGATTTAAATTTTTAAATTAACCAAATAATATAAAAGAAATTCATAATGATAATCAATAAGTAATTCTAAAAATTAAGTGGCTTGAAGAAGTAAAAATATAACAAAATATTCCTAAAAAATTATTTAAAAATAGTTATTAATATTCTAATAAATATAATAATATTTGAAATATTTTTTTTTAAATTTATTAATAAAATAAATTCTATAATTAATTTATTAAAAATAATATTTATCATTTATATTTGTGATAGAATTATTCAATATGAATTTGGGAAAAATAAAATAATATAAATTGATCTTGATCAATTGAAAAAATAATTTATAGAAGTTATTGGGTCAAAAATTGAAAATAAATTTATCGGAATCATTTAAAATAAATTTTTAGATTTTTTTTTATTTTTTATTAATTAAATTATAAATTTTTAAATTATTAATTAAAATAATTAAAATATAATATAAATAAGAAATATATATTGTGACAGTGAAATTTGGTAATGTGTCGTACCGTGCACAACGCGAGTTCAACTCGCTTATCGACTGACAGTTGGAGGAAGGCTCGTCTCCTTCCCCTCCTGCTGATTTAATGTAGTTGTATCCGGCCGCACTCACTGGACCACCGTAGCAAAGTTAATCCCCGCGGAGGCGGTGGTACCCGGCGCCGAACAACTGACTCGCGCGCGGGGCGGCTTAACCTACTGGGCATATGGTGGGACGCGCTTGAGGGTAAGTGGTGTGGTAGGCGCCGGGTGCGCCGATTGGGACTAAAGTAACTCGTGAGGTTGTATTTTTATTACTTTATTATTAGGCGCAAGCGGGATCGCGTGGAGTCGCCTGACCTCCTTAATATTATTACGGCGTGTCGCGAGGCAGTGGTCTCCCGGTGAGTGCGCACGCGGTACGGCCGCCGGGTCCCGTGAATATACTTCTCCGGCGGTGCTGTATACAGGACGCGCGGCGTGGGGAGCGGCTCTCGCACGCCGTTTCCTAGGCCACGATTCGCCGGCACTCATACGGACGCGGGCGCCGTAATTTTTCCGCGCGGTAATTCCGGACGGTAAGATGCGCGAGACGCGGGGAGTGCTAGACCGCGAAACGCCGTCGGACGCTCACTTGACAGTACGACGTCTCGCCCTGCCAAGTATAAGGCACGGTTTTGGTGGCGCACGGGGCGCGCGGGGCTCAGCCTGGGATATCGGCGTGCGGGGTGCGCGGGGTCTGCACTCGCGACAAATAGCGCGCGGGGCGCAAGGGGCTTGCACTCGCGATAAATGGCGCACGAGGCGCAGGGGCTTGCACTCACAATCGGTGCGCGGGGCGCAGGGGATCGCACTCACGATCGGCGCGCGGGGCGCAGGGGGGCTCGCGAAGAGAGAGAGAGAGAGAGAGAGAACAGACGCCGCCGCTAATGATCGGCGGTCTTGGGGCGCGAATCATGTGCGCACTTACTTTTGATGCGTTGAGGGTACTTCTCCAGGGGTACTCGCTGGAATCTCTCGCCCTGATCGCTCAACGAGCCTCTGCTTCCTGGAGCCTGGAGACAGCTCCGGCTGGCGGCTTGTCTGTCCTTCGAGACGGTCTCCCGAAGTCTTCCCGGCTTCGGATGGCGGGCGCCCAATCACTGCCTCAGAGACGGGGCCGGCAAATCCTCCGTCGACCTGGTCACGCGGAGTCGCGACGGTCTCACGCGCAGGTCGGGCAGTGGCAAAAAGGCGGGAAGATAGCGGAAAAGACGCGCGTACTCCCTTCGTCTCGGGCCTCTCGGGCGGCACTGACCCGGCTGCTCCTTTTCCTAAATCGCGCGGTCAGCTCGGCTTCTGAACTGGCCCGCGCTTTGTTTACCCTCCGCGCGGAGTAAACATAGTCCCCCTTCGCGCTCCAGTATCCCGCGGTGGGCTCCGACCGGACGCCCATCATAATATATAAATTTAATCATAATAGTGGTCTTATTTAAGGAATTTCAATTAATATCTTAAAGTAAGCATTAAATTTTTAATTTAATAATAATAATTTAACGCATTATTTTAATTGAAAAAAAATAATAAAAATTATTAAATTGATTTGATTAATTCGTCCTGGAATTGTAAAAGAATGGACTACATCAAAACAACTAATATTTATTCGAATTTGAATATTATTGGGTAAAATTAATCGATTATCTACATCTAATAAATGAAATTGATTATTATTATCAATAGAATTTAATATAAAAGAATCAAAATTTAATGAATGAAAATCATCATATTCATATGATCAGTATCATTGATGATCAATAATTTTAATAGATAACTCAGGATTTGAAGATTCATCAGTTAGATATAATAATTTTAATGATGGAATTGCTAAAAAAATTAAAAAAAAATTGGTAATAATGTTCATAAAAATTCAATTATTTGAAGATTTTAAATATGATTATTATAAATTTTATTATTAAATATAAAAATTAAAATATAAAAAATTATTATAGTAAATATTCTAATTACTACTATTGCATGATCATGAAATAAAAGTATCCTTTCTATAATATAAGAATTTGCATCTTGAAAGTTTAATTGTCTTCATAAAGAAATTTCTAAAAATAATAATAAATTATATATATAGGATTTAAATCTATTGCACTAATCTGCCATTTTAGAAATTAAAATTTTTGGAACTTCTTTAAAAGAATGTATTCTAGGTGGTATAGAAAGAATATTTTCAATTCTCGAAGAGTTTTTTTTTAAAAAAATTGGTTTTCGTTGTGAAATAATTCTTTCTCAAATAATGAAAAAAAACAATATTGTACTAATAAATGTAATTAAAGAACCAATTGATGATAAAATATTTCAACATATAAAAGAATCTGGATAATCTGAATATCGTCGAGGTATCCCTCTTAATCCTAAAAAATGTTGAGGGAAGAATGTTAAATTTACACCAATGAATATTATAAAAAATTGAATTTTTAACAATAAATTATTTATTATATACCCTATAATTAAATAAAATCAATGAATAAATCTACCAAAAATTGCAAATACTGCCCCTATAGATAAAACATAATGAAAATGTGCAACAACATAATATGTATCATGTAAAATAATGTCAATAGATGAATTAGATAAAATTACTCCAGTTAATCCTCCAATAGTAAATAAAAAAATAAATCCCAATAATCATAAATTAGAAATAGAAAATTTAATTTTTATCCCATTTATTGATGCTATTCATCTAAAAATTTTAATTCCAGTAGGAATAGCAATAATTATAGTAGCGGAAGTAAAATAAGCTCGAGTATCAATATCTATACCTACAGTAAATATATGATGGGCTCAAACTACAAATCCTAAAACTCCAATAGAAATTATTGCATAAATTATTCCTAAAGAACCAAAAATTTCTTTTTTTATTCTTTCATTAATAATTATATGAGAAATTAGTCCAAATCCTGGTAAAATTAAAATATAGACTTCTGGGTGACCAAAAAATCAAAATAAATGTTGATATAAAATTGGATCACCTCCTCCCGCAGGGTCAAAAAATGTGGTATTTAAATTTCGATCAAATAATAATATAGTAATAGCTCCAGCTAATAAAGGTAAAGATATTAATAATAAAATTAAAGTTAATAAAATTAAACACCTAAATCTAGATAATAATTCTATTTCAAATATTTTTATATTTATAATTGTAGAAATAAAATTAATTGATGCTATAATAAAAGATATACCAACAGTATGTAAATAAAAAATAGTTAAATCTAATGAAGGTCCTCTATGAGACATATTTGAAGATAAACGAGGGTAAATAGTTCATCCTGTCCCTGATCCTGTACCTATAAATCTTCTGAATAATAAAAATAATAATCTAGGGGGTAATAATCAAAAACTAATATTGTTTATTCGTGGGAATGCTATATCCACAATTCCTATTATTAAGGGAATTAGATAATTTCCAAATCCCCCTATTATTGCTGGTATCACAAAAAAATTATTATTACAAAAGCATGTATAGTGACTATAGAATTATAAATTTGATGCCTTCCAATTAATGATCCAGGATTTCCAAGTTCTATACGAATAATTATTCTTATAGATAATCTTAAAATTCCAGATATTATTGCAAAAATAAAATATAAAATTCCAGTATATTTATGATTAGTAGATATTAATCATAATTTCATATTTATATAATTTAAAAATGAAATATTATATTTTCAATATAAACATATATTAAATAATATTATAAATATTTAAAAACTAAAAAAAGTTATTTTAATATTTTCAATATTATATTTTAATTTTAAATTATTTAAATAAAAATTAATAAATAAAATAATTATAAAAAAATATAATATTAAAAAAAATTATTATTATTGTAAAAAAAGTTACTATTTAAATTTAAATTTTTAATAATAATTTTTTTAAAAAAATATTCACTTCAATTTTTATCATAAATATTAAATCAATATTTTCCAAAATATATTGGATAAAATTTATTAGTTTTAATGAAATATTTATATATTTATATATAAATTTTTTAAAAATATTAAATTTAAATAAATTTTTATAAAAATTAGTTATAAAATAGTAGAATTAAAATTCTAAAAATTAAAAAAATAATTTTTTCAGAAATTTTTATATAAATAATATTAATATTTATATAAATTATTCAATTTATAAAGTCAAAAAATAAAGCTAAAAATATTAATAAAATTATAGATTTATTTATATTAAAATTATCATTAAAATTTATTAAATTTATAAATTTATAAATTAGATTATATATATAATATAATAATTATAATCTATATATTACAGTTATTACTGTTCTTATAATTAAAAATAAATAAATTAATATTCTTCTAGTAATAGGTATTTTAAAATTTATATTTCTTAAAAATCTTAATCTTAAATTATTAATATTAAAGATTTAAATATAGCATGAGTCACTAGGTGAAAAAATGTTAATTCATAATTTTTTATTCTAAAAATTATAATTATTAATCCTAATAGATAAGGTAGAAAAAGCAATAATTTTTTTTAAATCAAATATAATATTAGCAGTAATTCCTGATATTAATATAGTTATTAAACCAATAATTATAATAAAATTTAAAATTTTTATATTTATAAATATATGATTAAATCGAATTAATAAATAAACCCCCGCAGTTACTAAAGTCGAAGAATGAACTAATGAAGAAATTGAGGTTGGTGCAGCCATTGCTGCCGGTAATCAGGAGGCAAATGGAAATTGAGCACTTTTAGTAAATGAAGCTAATAATAATAATAATAATATTAACATAATATTATATAATAATAATATTATAATTTTCAGAATTTTAATACATATAATTTCATCTCTCGATATATATTATAATTCTTAATCTTATAATAATTGAAATTATCCCATTTCGATTTCTTGAGACTGTTAATATTCCGGATTTTAATCTAGAAAATCTTTGATAATAAATTACTAGACAATATGAAACTAAACCTAACCAATCTCAACCTAATAAAATTCTAATTAAATTAGGACTTAAAATTATTAATATTATAGATATAATAAATAAAATTATTAAATAAAAAGATCGTTTAATATTATTATCATGGTTTATATATTCTGTTCTATAAAATATAATTATTGAAAAAATAAATATTACTGTAAATATAAATATTAATGTTATTCAATCAATAAATAAATATATATGAATATTAATTCTATTTATATTAAAAATATTTCATTCAAGAAAATATATTAATTTATTAATATTACTATATAGTCTGAAATTAAAAATTATTAATCTAAAAAAAAAAGAAAATTCTCCTTAAATAAAAATATAAAATTATTTAAAATACAAGTAATGTATATTTTTGATTCCACAAATCAATATTTTTATTAAATTATTTAAATATATAAAAATATTTATTTTAAGAATAAAAAAATTTAAAGGAATTCAATGAATGATAATTGATATAAATTCTATAATTTTTGTATTGTTAATAAAATTTTTATTGAATTTAATAAAAATTATTCCGCCGAGCTCTTTCGGCCCTGCGCAATTCTTGGTCGGCACCTAGCGCTTCTTTGCGCTCGGCGCTTGAAGGCGCAATTCTCTCTTCGGGCGCTGGTAACGCGCATTTCTTAGGCGCAGCCTCAATTGCGAGCGCCGGCGCATCCTTCTTTATCTCGATTATATTCAAGGTAGGCGCCGGCACTAGCTCTGCCCCTTTAGTCATACCTAGGTGGGCGGTGAGCTTAAATACCAGCTCTGCCACCTGGTCCTCGTCCTGTTGTATTTGCTGCAGGGCGCGCAGCAAACCTTCCCAGATCAGGCTGCCCGACATCGGTACGCTGAAACAAAGGGACTCATTATTATTTACGCCGATTACAACTCCGTGGCCTCGCGACGCGGTTTGATTCGCTTGCAAATTTTGGCGTGTGTGATGACGTCGCGTTCTTTGGAGGTCGACTTCTTCCCCTTTTTACGGGTACCACCTTCGCAACGCTCGCATCCGCCGCCACCGGTTCGCCTGCCGGCGCTTCGCCTAACGCAGTCCGCTCGCATTCCGCGTACCCGCGTACCCGCGTACCTGCGACGTGAGGAAGCGTATTCTCCGCTTCGTCATTATTTACCACGTAACGTTTGAGGTGTTTGGCGTGAATTGGTCCCTCTATCCTACCTTCAGCATCCGCGAGCTCGTACGTATTTGTCCCTAGGACCTTCGTCACTACGTACGGGCCGCAGAACTTCGGCGCTAGCTTCGCCGCTACTCCCTGTGCAGAAGAGGAGAGGACCCTATTCCTCTTCTACACAAGATCTCCTCGCGCAAGATCTGGCGCACGGCGATCGATGTCGTAGTACTGTGCGTGTTGGCTCGACGCCGCGCGAGCGTTATTTGCCGCATCTTTGCGCAGATCGTCGAGCCTGATCAGGCGCTGTAACCAGGCCAGCCTTGCCTCGTCAGACAGTTTTTCTAAGGAGAGTGTTTCCTGCACTCTCCTAGAGGAGTTGGGATCAGACAGCTCCCAGCCATATGTTAGCATCGCGGGACTGACTCCTATGGAACTCTGTTTTGCTGTGTTCAATGCAGAAGCTAGTTCCTGGAGGTGTTCATCCCAAGTCCTATGTTTCCCGTCGACAAAGGCCACAATCATCGTTTTGATTGTGCGGTTCGCCCTTTCGACAGGATTCGCTTGGGGATGGTAAGAGGGTGTTGTCTCATGACGAATCCCCTTTTCCATCAAGTACTCGTCAATGGCACGGTTTTTGAACTCCGTACCATTGTCGGACAAAAACACCTCTGGTGCGCCGTGTCGCAGCAGCACAAGTTTTATGAGCTTGTCCAGGACCGTTTTTGCGTTAGCCGCTCTTATCGGCTCGACCTCCACGAACCGAGTAAATAAATCCTGCAATACGAGGATATATTCGTATCCCCGTATGCTGCAGGGTAGGGGACCCATTATATCCCCAGCGAAGACTTGGGCTGGACGCATTATTACTCTTGGGTTTCCTCGGCGCAGGAAAGTGCGCACACCTTTCCGTCACTCTCCTCGAACATCCGAGATAGGGCGTCAGGAACATAGTTGAATGCCACTTTTCTATGCTCTACGGTATAATTGTAGCCTTGTAATTCCAAGGCCCATCGTGTGAGCCGCCCAGTTGGGTTGCGCAGGTTACACAGCCATCGCAAACCGCTGTGGTCTGTAATGACCTTGAATGCATACCCTTCCAGGTAGGGCCTGAAATTCCTGATCGCCCATAGCACCGCCAAGCACTTCCTCTCGGTGACGCTGTAATTTCGTTCGGCAGCGCTCAGCATCCTGCTAACAAATTCGAGGACTCGCTCTGTGCCATCCATTATCTGTGTCAGCACGGCGCCCACTCCTGAGTCGCTTGCGTCCGTTTGAAGGACGAACCCTCACTTGAAGTCCGGGCGCTGCAGCAACGGCGCGGACATGATGAGCAGCTTTAAGCTCTCTAAAGCAGATTGCTGCTCTTCGCTCCATTCATACTTTGTTCCGGCCTTGGTCAGGCGGGTTAAGGGCGTAGCGATCGTGGCGAAATTGAGTAAAAACTTTCGGTACCACGACGCCATGCCCAGGAAGCGCCGTAGCTGCTTAAGGTTCATAGCAGCTGGGTAGGCTGTGATCGGTGCTATTTTCTCCGGATCCGGTCTAAACTCATCCCTATTTACCAACACTCTGAGGTACTTTATCTCATCGCGACAAAATACGCTTTTGTCGCGATTGATGGTAAGACCTGCTTCCTCCACCCGTTGGAGCACTAGCTCGAGCTTCTCGGTATGCTCAGCAAACGTCTCCGTGACGATAATAATATCGTCTAGATAAGCATAGGCCCACGTTTCTAGGTTTGGGCCTATAACTTTATCTATTAGACGCGTGAAGGTGGCGCCTGCTTGGCTCAATCCGTATGGCAGACGGCGGAATTGAAATAATCCCATTCCGGGAACGGTAAAGGCCGTTATTGGCTTGGACCACTCCTCTAACGAGATCTGGTGATACGCACTGCTCATGTCCAAGGTTGATATGTACCTGGCCTTTTGCAGTTTGCGTAATATCGCATCCATGATATCGCATATCGCATAAGGCAATGGATACGCATCAGCAGTAGACACTGCGTTGACTCTGCGAAAATCCACGCAGAATCTATATTTCCCGTTAGCCTTCTTAACCAATACTATTAGACTTGCCCAGGCGCTCGAGGAGGGCTCGATTACGCCATTATCGAGTATTTCCTGCACTTGTCTGTGCACCTCCTCCTCGATTTTCTTGCTGACAGGGTAGTACCTCTGCTTGATCGGTTGCGCGATCCCTACATCGATCGCATGTTCGATCCAAGTGCTACACCCTAACTCAGCCGAGCCGTTGCCGATTATGCGCGACACAAGGTTCTCTACTTGTGCGCGCTCGTCCCTCGAAATGTCGGCTAAAACCACCGACCCTAGCGTACCTCGGGCTTCTGTTCTTAAGCTAGCCAGCTCGAGGTCTATGCTCCTTTGCAAAGATTCGAAAAGGAGCGTATCTTTGCAGGGGTGAAGGACAGCTTTGAATTCCCTGACAAAGTTTATGCCTAAATAGCAGTCTACATCCAGATCTGGCATTACTACTACCTCGAGAGACCTTGCAAGTCCACCCACCTTAAAGATTAATCTAGTGTTTCCCGCGATCGACGGGTGTCCATCGGCTGCCTTCGCACCAGAACATGGGCCGAGCGTGCGATTCGCAGCAGCCGCTATTTGGACATCGATCGGGCCCACCACTGTACGCGACGCCCCCGGATCATACAGCGTGCGTAACAAAAACCCTTCAATCTCCAGTCTCAGCCACCAATGTGTCTCGCTGCCTTGATCAATTTGACTGATCAACAAAGTATTTGGAGACTTGGTGACTGAGAGGTGGGCGTTCTCTGATGAGCTCCGACATGGCTAGTACGAGCTCATTGTCGGACAGCTGCGCGTGCGCCCGACACTCGTCAACGCGAGTCAGGAACCTGTCCAGGTCCTCATTATTCTCCCCTGAGAACTTAACTCCCCACTTCCGCACAATTGGGCCTCTATCCCTGGAACTGTGCCGAGGCGGCGCACTCGGAGCTTGTATCAACCTAGGTGACGTACTCCTTTGTCGACGGCTCCAATCATGGCTTGTGTGCATGGGTGTTACAGGAGTGCTTAAACTGATCCGATGTTCACGCGCGTTTCGCGCGGTTCCGGGTATCTGCTCCGTTGACGCGACATCGGCGACGTTTGGGGATCGCCCTGCCTTGCGAGATGCTGCCACTCACGTAGTTTGACGTCTGCTCCGTCTCCCATAAGCCATTTTCTGTTGCAAGTCGCAAATTTGGGCCGACATTAGCGTGACAACCTCGACCAGAGTGCACATCGTTTCTTCGCAGGACTACGTCTGTCGAGGCGGAGCCGTTGGCAAGTCGGGGGCCCAACTCCCGCAGGCGCAAGAGCGGGTGTGCCTCTTCGGTAAGGTCATCCGGATCGAGGATCGACAACCCGGATTTTTCAGAGCACACCTGGTCTATATAGGGCGCCTTCGCTTCCACAGCTCCTCCTCGTCTGAGAGAACTGACTCGACGAATTCCTCGGCAATCACGGCGCTCCCTTGCGGTCGATTACCGAAGTACGAGGTAAGGGTCCTATGACGGCGAAAGGTTCGCGCTACACCAATGCGCCCGCTCTTTCCTACTGTGAGAGAGAGGTTATGTTTCTCTCTCTCTCACTCGCTCGCGCAATGCCGCTATTTACAATATGAATAAGAGAGAAGTAATTTCTTTCTCTCTCATTCGAAGTGCACTGCCAAAAGTACAACCGGCTTTGAAATGACCGGTTACACGATTGCAGTAATTAGTATTATGAGTGCCCTACCTGGATCCTCGGGTGATATCGAAAAAGGCGTTGCCGACTTCGGAAGGGCAGCTTTCCGCCACGAGGAAGCTGACCAAAAACTGATTCGGGTGGGCGCCGACCTCTGTATTTACTCTCGGCGTCGGCGCAGGTCCACCGTACGTCTCGGCTCCTGGGGAAAAGCGACTTTTTGGATTACGAGATAGTGCTCTTTACCTCGTGTCCCTCTCCCCGCCTCTCCGCCTTTTTCCAGCCTAATCTTACCTGTTGCATTTTCCTACCTAACCTTTTGCGTTCTTTCGGTTGGCCTTGACGGGCCCAACACTTGGCGCCCGTTATAATATATATATATACATCAAACAGGGTTTTTGAGGCTTTTTTTCGAGATAAATTGCAGCTTTTGAGACTTTTTTGGAATTTTGAGGCCCGGCCTCAACACACCGAACTGAGCTTTTGAGGAGCTCCTCAAAAATCATTTGGGGCAAATGAGGCTCTTCCACCTTTAACTCCATTTCGGAAAATTGAGGCTTATTAAATACGTATCAGGATTATTTATTTTCAGACAACTATAATTATTGTGATTTTATGTTATTATATATTAAAGATGCAATGCATATCAAATATAATAAATGATATAATACAAGATGAGAGGATTTTCTGTTACATTATAATTAACAATAATTCAATATGATAATAATTCAATAGACATTTTTTACCAACTATTACAGCAATATTGTAATTTCTTGGCCATTTAAGGTTATATGTGACTATCAATGCTTAGATACTCTTAACTGGATGTGAGGTGTTTATTAGATTTTTTAGACTAATTCTTACAGCAATATTGTAGTTTTTTGGACATTTGAGGTTAGGTACAAAAATCTGTGCTTGGAAATTTTTAAAGTAACGTTAACTGATTTATCGGGCTATTGTATGACTTTCTGTTGCGAATATTAAAATTTTATTTGTATTTGTGGTTGTGTATGAAGATTTATGCTTAGATTATTTGATCTATAAAATTAGTCAAAATCATTCACGATTGTATGATTTACTTTGTAAATTGAAGAATCGCGGAATTACTCTAATCACAGTAGTAACCATAGAGCCTCTATTCATAGATCTTCATATATAACCTTAAGTTCGCACGATAAAAGGTTATTATCTATTTGAGATTCTTTACATATTAATTTTCGCTCTTAGGCTTAAATTTCAGTACAATTCTAACAGTTGTATTCGAAAATCTTAGATTAGTGAGATAAATCGTTGTATATTATTTTATGAGTCTCTAGGTTTTCGGATACTGCATCAAATATCCACAAATTGGAGATATTGCTATAAGAGTTAGTTAGGTAATTTTGAAAAAATTGCAATATAGATATAAGAGTTAGTCAAATATGCATCGTATATGGCTAGCATATAGTTAATCATTTCTAAACGTTAACTTTCATATATAACCTCAAATTGCGGTATATTTCTAATCAGTTTGTGC
Organism: Sycophaga agraensis; assembly: GCA_018906755.1. Taxonomy (NCBI): domain Eukaryota; kingdom Metazoa; phylum Arthropoda; class Insecta; order Hymenoptera; family Pteromalidae; genus Sycophaga; species Sycophaga agraensis. The sequence continues at coordinate 312,335 of JACCIE010000090.1, forward strand.
TGAATGAAAATTTGTGGAAATAAGAGTATAATTTTGAAATTTTGGAAAGAAATGAAATTTCAGTTATGTATATAAGTAACTTACTTAACAATATACTATAACGTACTTAACATTATCATATTAAAATTAATAATTAAATAAATTTTAGTAATTTTTAGTTTAAATAATTTAAGAAATAATTAAATTAAAAATAAAAACAATTCGAGGGGGCGCCACGTTCGCCTTAATTAGAAAAAGATAAACTGCTATGAAATCTAATACGATTATCTGACTAAATTTTTACATTGAATAAGACGACATTCAATTTCCAGTCAGCTCTTTCTAATTAATTTATGAATTATTTTGAACTGGAGATATGGCAAAAATCGTAAATTGTACATTTGTTCATTTATCACAAATGTGCATCCTTTGCGAAAATTTTTCAAGTCTGTTTTCCTTATTTTATTACAGAAAAATAATAAAACTGCAGATTAAGAGTATTATATGTTGCAAAGAATTTAAAATGTTTACAAAATGCTTTGAAAAGTCCTAAAAAATTCGACAATTGTACCACGAACGGCCTTTACGATTTAGCCAGCAATGACGCGAAAAGCCTCAAAATTCCATGCAGATATCGAAAAAAGCCTCAAAAAGCCCATTTTATGTCCATCTATTTATATATATATCCATCCTCAAATCCTCGATTTGATAAACGAGCCTCAAAAATCCATTCGATATTGAACTCGTATTTTTACAGTTAATACAAAATATTTTTCCAATATATATTGTTTTTAAGGAATATATTGCTATTATGTTGCTATATATCGGATAAATTTGCATATATATTATTTATATTGCTATATATTGCGTTATATAAGAAAGCCTCAAAAGCCCTACTTGATGTATATATATATATATATATATATATATACATATATATATATATATATATTGTGACGTGGGATCACAAAAATTTTAGTTAAATAAAATATAAAAGTTTTAAATTACAAAAACAATTAAATTTAAATTATCCCGATCACTATCTACCCTAAGCGCGTCGCGTGCTAATTGCGATTTCACCAATCAAGGGGGTTCAAGTTGAATAAATTTTAACTTCAATAATTTAATTTTAACTATAACAATATTTATTAAATAAAAAAAACTTCTAGGGAATTTACAAATACAAGTATTTTACAAACAAAATTATGAAATCTCTACGGAGATATAGAAATTTACAATTTACATCAAACCCGGCTAAATAATAGTTGACCCTGAAATTCCCTAACATCTCGATAAATTCAACATAATATACCGCATCTCGATTAACTGCACACAAAAACCTGTAAAGAAAATCTCGAGCTGGAAAAAATAAAACACAATCTCGACTATTTCGCTGCTGCTGGATTACCTATGGCTAATTGAGGGAAGAGAGAGAGGACGACATACAAAGAAAAAAATAACTAAACACTCACCAACAATGCCATGCCAATAATAAATAATAAGGAAATAAATAATAAAATCCAACTGGCTCGGCCCACGCACCTTCTCTATTAAAAATCGGAGTATGCTCCTACTCTCCAACTTCGAATAAAATTTCAAAATGGCCTTGGCCTAAATTCGATCTATTATACGATCTGCCTACTAAGAAGATCGGGCGACGAGTGACAAGTCAGTGTGTGTCCCGCTTTTCACCGGCTCGGAAACTCGATTTTCCCTCTAAAATCCATCTAGCATCTTTGTTATGCATATTAGGCAATAGTATTATCCTTGTCTCGTACATTTAGCAAGAATACACTATTGTTCCCGCCAATTTAAGAAAAGAGGGCGTTACCATCAATTATCCGGCCGCGCGACTATTTAAAGGCTGATTAATTTTTATATCATAAAAAGAAAGAAAACACCACCAAAATTCTCAAAAATATAACAAAAATCCCAAATAATTTAATAAAAATTTATCAATTATTATCATAACTCAATTAATAGTTATCAATAAACTATCCTCCAAAAATCGTCTTTTATTCTCTCTCTCTTTCTATTCAATAGCCAATACTTGACTATACCAAAAATTCGGGTAAGGAAAATAATAACTACGCACGGCATATATATACTAGAACTATATTTAGATTATCACGATAAAGAAGACAAAGACGGAACAATCTCGACATTTCTATTAAATTCTAATCCCTGGGGAGGATTACTATTCGCCTCCTGGTGAGCAAAAAGAGACTATTGGATTGGTCTTCGACATATTTTCCTATAGTCGCATCCATGTACTTGCACCTTACTTGCAGCTATCTCTGTTTACTGTCACCAGCTGATTCTTCCCAGTGTTTTCCTCAACAAATCAAATAAATTTTGTTATTAGCTGGGAATTAAGTTTAATTGTTTGTTAACCTGCAGCGATGCAATGTCCTATCTTGCTCGTCACCCGATTTCAAGTAGGTATTAGAAGAATCTATTAACGAATTATTTTATTTATCCCAGGAGGACGACCACTCGTCATACCTCCCCCCTAAACTAATGATACCGCGAAGCGTGGGCATTAGTTTATGAACAACATAGAACCTTGCATTGCTGGTGGTCTGCTACTCTTAATATACTTTAGCCTAATGAATTAAAATTTCCTCAATAATATCAATTAAATAATAATCTTTCAAAAATTACATGAATGTCAACTAAATAACACGGTAGTCTAAGTCATTCTTTATGGTTAACGTAAGTCAAAAATAATACAGACAACAAAAAAAAATTCAGTCATGGGATTCACTTACTGGATATTCATCCTTTTCTCGATCATCACGATATCTCGATCATTTTCCTTATCCTCTCGTATGCCTATCACCTAATTTAAATATACCCGTCACCGAAACTAATATTAAGAATAATAACAACAACAAAAAAAAACTTAAACAACAACAAAAAAAAAAACCTCTTTCCTCAAGGACGTCTCGCCGGGAGTCCATCCCTCATTAGGGATTCCAGACAAAAGGTCTGGACGGCGACGGGAAGATGCGAAATAGATCGCACAAATTCCGTTAACTCCCCCATCGACGATCCCACATTAGGAGACACAGTGGTCCTGGGCGTATCCCAACGAGACCGACGTAATCGCCCCTCGCGGGCATTCCGGCGACCCTCGTTATCACGGGACCTAATCGGTCCAACCGAAAAATTCGTCCGACCGGACGACGGAAGTCTTGACCCGGAAACACCGAGGTCACGCACCCGCAGATAGTGAGCGTGAGGCTCCGCACAACGGGGACAGGAACGGAGATCCACTCCCCGACGCCCACAATTAAAACAAAACCGCGTTCGCGGTGCCACGCAGGACATTCGCGTATGCCCTTCCCCCCAACAATTAAAACATCCGAAGATGGGGGGGTCCACGGTTGGATCGTCCGGTATCTTTACCAAATTCCCGAAAAGGGCCCCTTGCGTGCGCATACGGGGCGTGCGCATTCCCGATGGCGTAACGGCGGGCCCGTCCCGTGGCCGACCCTCCCCGAATCCATTTCCCGCAGAACCCACCGAAATCACACCCGATCCGAGAACCCGTGAGGCTGACGAGCACATCACCACGTCCGGGGGGGAATTCTCTGGACAAAGAACCTCTTCCATCGGGCCCCCCATTGACTCGCCACTCCCCACGAATTCCGGCATTTCCGTCCTGCTCTCGGGCACTAGATTCGATGGTCCCGGGTGAGAAGGCGAGAACGGCTCGTTCACGAGACGTGTCGGCTCCACCGACGATTCCAGATCATCCAATGACATTTGGCGGGGCCCTTTAACCCGCCGCCAAACGCCATCTTCCCCTCGCACGTACCTCCGGTCCGGTCTCGCAAACGGAGGCAACCCCGCCGGTGGAGGCATACCACCTCTAGCCCTCCATTCCTCAGCCTCCGCGGACGAGGCGCCTGTGTTCCCTACAGCCGAGCGTCCTGAGGAAAGCTCCAACCCCTTTAAAGTTTCCCCGACCATACTAACGGAGGGTGATTCCACCGTAGCAACTGGGGGAATTCCATCGTTTAATCCGGCTATAACCCCCCGGGTCATACGAGAGGATAAGGCCGTCTCTCGGAGTCTCTGTTCTTCCGCTACATCATCCACAGAGTTTTCCTCCCTTATTAATCGCTCCAGCTCTTCAACATAACCCGAAGAGGTGGATAGCGGGGTTATTCCTTCGTTTTCCTCCTCCACCCCTTTAGCAGCCTCAATTTTCAATTTTAAATTGGTACGAGCCATCTAAGAAATTTGTACATTACTTAATGATATAATACTACGATCGGACGTGACAACGCTATAACCACCAACCACCAACATTTACCAATCAACAATCACCTTCGCGGCGGTATAAACCGCTTTAAATCCCCAACATGAATCTTCTCGATACGCCGATCGTTCCCGGTTTCCAACACATATACGGTGGGAGACAACACTTTGGAAACAACAAACGGTCCTTCATACTTCGGGGCCAATTTCGACGAGAATCCCTGTGCCGAATTCGATAGGACCTTCACCTTACGCATAACCTGATCACCGACATTAAACGTGATATGGCGCCTACCTCTATTATACCGCTTAGACTGAATTTGCCTACTTTCATCATTATGTCGCCGTACCAAGTCACGTAACGCATCTAACCTCTTCAACCTATCTAACCAAACCTCAGCATTTAATTCTTTTAGAGGTTCATTCGCTTCTAATTCTCGACGCAAACTCTTCGGTTGTGCTGGATGACGACCGAAATTCAGGAACGCGGGTGAAACCTTAGTGCTAGACTGAATGGCCGTATTAATTGCAAATCTCAATTCGTGCACATGTTTATCCCAATTTCTATGCTCATCCTTAGCAAACATTGAGATCATTGTCTTTAAAGTTCGATTACTTCGTTCCACCGGATTAGCCTGGGGATGATACGGGGGAGTCGTAACATGATTAATTCCATACTCTTTCAACATTTCATTCAAATGGTTATTCATAAATTCTTTACCATTATCAGTTAGGAAATAATCAGGAGTTCCCCATCTAAAAATTACCAGTTCTTCTAGTGCTGCCGCTACGCTCTTTCCATCCGCTGATCTCAAAGGCTTCATTTCTACCCAACGAGAGAATAGATCCTGGAATACAACCATATATTTACATTGTCCCTTGCTCTGTGGAAACTCCATTAAATCCGAAGCCACTACCGTCCAAGGCTGCTCTATTACTCGTTGACCCATCAAACCTTGAGGAGCAGACTGCATTACTTTATATTTCTGACAATCTGGACACGAAGTAACGAACCGGCTGACATCATACCATAAACCAGGCCAGTAATATTCTCGAGCAATCCGGTCATAGGTCTTCTCTATTCCTAAATGACCTGCCGAGATATCCGTATGTGCATCCGTCATAACCCTATCTCTTGCCTCTAGAGGAATAACTAATCTCCATCTCTCTTCTGGAAACAATATAGGATCTAATAACGGATCTGTCCGGTAACAATATAACATGCCATTTTCCACCTTCCAATTCTTAAAAACCTTTGGCGATGACAACACTTGCTCCATCCTATTCAAATACCATTCATCTTGCGACTCTTCCAAAGCGGATATCTCTTCTTCGACCTCGAAACCCCTCGATAACGCGTCCGGTACATGATGCATAGCACCCTTACGGTGGAGTATCACAAAATCCCATTGTTGCATTTCTAATGCCCAACGAGCAAGTCTTCCTGTAGGGTCTCGAAGGTTCTGCAACCACCGAAGAGCACTATGATCCGTGATGACCCGAAAAGAATACCCCTCTAAATAGGGCCGCATTTTCTTAATCGCCCATAATACCGCCAAACATTCCTTTTCAGTGGTAGAGTAATTCCTTTCTGATCTCGTTAAAACCCGGCTTACATACACGATTGGATGTTCTCCGTCTTCGAATTCTTGTGACAAAACGGCTCCTATAGCATAACTACTAGCATCGCATTGGACTGTAAACGTTCTGGAAAAATCTGGCCTAGCTAGAACCGGTGCCTGAGTTAGAGCAATCTTTAACTTTTCAAATGCCTCCTGTTGTTCGGGTTCCCAAATCCATTCTTGTTTATTCTTTAACAGCTTCAATAAAGGCAATTTGATGTCGGAATCCTTGTCTATGAACCTAGCGTACCAACCAACCATTCCAAGAAATCTCCTCAATTGCTTCTTGGTATGGGGCGCCGGATAATCGAGTACTGGCTGTATTCTCTCTGGGTCAGGACGTAACCCTTCACTATCTAATAAATACCCTAAATAACGCACCTGGCTACAGCCAAACTCACACTTCTCTCGATTAACCTGCAACCCTGCCTCACACACTCTTTTCAACACGAACTCAATCCATTTCAAATGATCCTCGAAACTGTCGGTGGCAATAATTATATCATCCAAATATCCAAAGATAAATGGTTGGAATTCCGGCCCAAACAATCCATCTATTAATCGCTGAAAGGTCATTGGCGCATTTGTCAACCCGAATGGCATTCTCATGAATTCAAATAACCCAGATCCTGGCACCGCAAACGCCGTATATTTTCGACTCGAGGGTTCCATAGCCACCTGGAAATACGCTTGCTTCAAATCAATTTTTGAGATGTATCTAGCCTTCCGTAATTTATCTAAAATAGAGTCAATGCTGGGAAGAGGATAAGCATCCCGTTTAGTCCTTTTATTTAGGTCTCGGAAATCAATGCAAAACCGATAGCTTCCATCAGGTTTCTTCACAATTACCGGGGCGCTATTCCAATTACTAACAGACTCAATTATTATTTTATCTCGATACATCCTTTTGACCTCTTCCTGCGTGACCTCCCACATTTTCGGTGACATTCTACGAGGTCTATGTCTAACCGGCTCATTTCCTTCAACCTCGATTCGGTGTTCCACTAATTTAGTCAATCCGAACTCCTTGGATTGATTCTCCAGTCCCCTGTTAACTACTCTATCCAACGCTGTTTTCTGATCTCCTTCTAACACTGAGATCCCTGCGCATTCAGCTATTAACACCATATCTTCTTTAGAACTATCATCAATAAACCTATGCCATTCATTATCTCGAACCCTCCACAGATTTTCTACAGCTTTAAACTCGATATACCATTTTAAACAAAAATCCATCCCTAACAACAAATCATGATTTTTGAAATTAACAGCCCGAAACTTCAGTACTTTATTAATCCCATCAACATCTAAATTTACCTTCAAGATACCTATCACTTTAGTGCAGTTCCCGGTGACACCCTTTACCGTTACACATGTTGGTTCTAATCGATCAACAAACCTAGTATAGACCCTCGGACCTACTACAGAGATCATAGACCCAGGGTCAAACAAGGCTTTATATTCAATTCCAGCTAGATTTACTCGCATATACTTCCTATTCTCCATACATATTTCCTCCACACATTCTTCAAAATCTATTTGGTTTACTCCTGGGAGCGGATCTAAACTATCTACGATAGTTCCACCTCCCCCCAGGTCATTACATGCCACTTTACTGGCCATGGACTGACCAACTATTGAACCCGTATCCTCAACGACACTCAAATCAGAAGAATGAGGTGGGGAATGTACATATGGCATATGCTTCTTTAAAATCCCTTTTAAATAATGTGTTTGGGTTTCTGAACTACTAGCTGTTTCCAACAGATTTTCACCCGCACTCTGACTCGATAAGATACTTGATTGTACATCTCGACCTAACCCATTATCATTAATTAAACTCGTATCTCGACTTAAAGGTACCCTACCCATTAACCTATTATCAACATCTAAACCTACATTTGACGATAAACGACAACCAGTACCAGTTGTTAATTCCTTCTCAACCGTCTGGTTCTCGTTGTTCTCACGATTTAACCTATCCTTCATGCCATTCTTTAAATTCATTATTGAATCATTTATTGTATTATTCAATCTGTCCATCCAAGTCGATGCCTGATAAATTGCTCTAGTGGCAGATTCTTCTGCCTGTGCTTTACTCCTTACCTTTCCAACAAAATTCTTCAACCTGGGTAACGCTGTCTTCACCCAAGTATTTATCTCGGGCAGATCGTTACTCCGTATAACCACCCTATTCTGCAAATTTTCCATTGAAGCGCTCTCAGCGACCTCCCTACCAGGTCCCGAACTCCCAGCTTCATTCTCTTTACCAGCTTGGTCATTCCGACTACTATGACTGTTTTCCTCGGTTCTGACCGGCTGGCCGCACGGAACAGAGTATTTCCCGGCCGCATCTTCCTTTCTAGCTCGGTAATTTAACTCTATATTTCTATCCATCCCACACGCTATATCTTTAAATATCCCATTATTACGCTTCTCTATCCGCATCCCATCCGTTTTCTCCTTATCGGCTTGGGATTCATTGCTATTAACTTCTTCCCTAATTATATGCATCCCGGCCGTCTTCTGCGTATCAGCGCGGGATTTTTCCTTCCACTCATCTAAATCCACTAATTCATTCATCCCGGCCGTTTTCGACGTATCAGCGCGGGATTTTTCCTTCCACTCATCTAAATCCACTAATTCATTCATCCCGGCCGTTTTCGACGTATCAGCGCGGGATTTGACGATTCGTGCTTTGACTAGTGCTTGATACACCGATCAAAATTCCAGGAGGGAAGTTCCTATGGCTGGTTTGTACTGGCATAGGCGGACTGGACAAAAACTCTCGATTGGATCTCCTAACGACGGATAAATCTAACGCCTGAGGATTCGGGTCCAATGTTGGTACCGAATCGCCAACGTTTCCTTCAGCAATTAACTGGTCCTCGGCATTTCCTGACCAAACAGGCGGAGAATCTACCCTTGACGCCTGATCCCCTAACTCATCCACCGAAGGATACCACGGGACGTCTTCGTGTGCCCCTGCGGCCCTAACGTTCGCCCTAAATAATCGTTCCGCCAACACTTGATCGGATCCAACCGAACTCAACCCTAACGAATTCAGTTCATCCCGAATTTCTGATAACGGACGCCTAACAATGTCTCTTAACAATGAGCGTTATTTCCTCGAATTATCTACTAACCGGCTCATTAAAATTGCGTAACCTTCCATTTTGTATCAAAATAACTAACTAACCCCAAGTAAAATATCTCGATCCGAATAACCCAATATCTCGATACACAATTCTGAAACGAATAAAGAAAGGACAAATTATTTATCTCGACTTTACACAAAAAAAAAAAAAAAATTTATGCCCAACACTAAATAAATAAAAAAATAAAAAAAAAATTTTACACCGACCCAGACCAATTAAATCCTTTTAATATCTCGAATTAGGAAATAACCCACTAACTCTCGATTTGGGAAAACTGTCGCAGTCAACAAAGTCAAAAGAAAGAAAAAAAAAAAAACGTCGATTTACAACAAAAAAAAATACGTCGCTTCAGTCGTTAAAAATAAAAACTTAATTCTGTGGAGGAATCGGCCTTGTTTCCTACCTCTTTACAACTTTTACTACGCCTAGTCTATGGAAAAATAACTAACCACGATTCGCTTTAGTAAGAATTTTAATCACTAACCCCAATATCCTGCCTAATAAATAATAAGAAATAAATCCAATGATGAAATTCTTCGTAAGATGATTTATCTTCCTATATTTCATATCTTCATTTATTAATCCTTATAATTCTTGAGTCTTGAAATTTTAAAAACCGTATCTCGATTTCTCCGTAGCAAAACAGAACAAAAAAAAAATTATATTTATCTCGACACTCGCGTAAAGAAACAAAATTTTCAGTTAATTTGAAACGGAAAAATCTCGACACTCGCGTAAAAGAGGAAAAAAAAAAAAAAATTTTAATTATCTCGCACGGCCAAAATCTCGATACTCGCGTGAATTCTTATTATTCGGTAAATTGGTGATATTTCTTGTATGATGTTTCTGTAAATTCGAAATATCTCGACACACGCGAATATCTCGATAATGGTAAAATCTCAACACTCGCGAATGATTTTAAATATCGGGTATCTCGAAAAAAAAATTCTTGAAGGCGATGAAAGGAGGATCTTTTTGTAGAAGCTGGAAACGCGAAATATCTCGACACTCGCGAGCTGAAAAAAAAACTTGCAAAATATCTCGATAACGTTGCCAATGTGTCTTCTAAAAATCTTCCAAATCTTCACAAATAGTTCAAAGTAATTTCCTCTTGAAATTCAATGATTACGCGCCAAAAATCTAAACCCTATCTAAAATGGCCGAATTTCCTACTAAAGGGAGGGAAAAAGGCTCCTCCACAGAACAACAAAATGGCGGTTTTGCCGCCCAAACGTGATTTTGTCAAAATAAACGATAAAATAAATAAAATAAATTAGATACAATAAAAACACATATTACACATATCGCGACAATTATTGAGGAATTACAATAAATTACACATAAATTATTCTAACTACTCTCTCTCTCTCTCTTTCTCTCTCTTTTTGCCAAAATCCCAGGAAATGCTGCTCCTGAAAGAAAAATATATCTCGACCTACTCAACACAAAAACAGTTAATTCCCCACAAGGGATGCCATTTGTGACGTGGGATCACAAAAATTTTAGTTAAATAAAATATAAAAGTTTTAAATTACAAAAACAATTAAATTTAAATTATCCCGATCACTATCTACCCTAAGCGCGTCGCGTGCTAATTGCGATTTCACCAATCAAGGGGGTTCAAGTTGAATAAATTTTAACTTCAATAATTTAATTTTAACTATAACAATATTTATTAAATGAAAAAAACTTCTAGGGAATTTACAAATACAAGTATTTTACAAACAAAATTATGAAATCTCTACGGAGATATAGAAATTTACAATTTACATCAAACCCGGCTAAATAATAGTTGACCCTGAAATTCCCTAACATCTCGATAAATTCAACATAATATACCGCATCTCGATTAACTGCACACAAAAACCTGTAAAGAAAATCTCGAGCTGGAAAAAATAAAACACAATCTCGACTATTTCGCTGCTGCTGGATTACCTATGGCTAATTGAGGGAAGAGAGAGAGGACGACATACAAAGAAAAAAATAACTAAACACTCACCAACAATGCCATGCCAATAATAAATAATAAGGAAATAAATAATAAAATCCAACTGGCTCGGCCCACGCACCTTCTCTATTAAAAATCGGAGTATGCTCCTACTCTCCAACTTCGAATAAAATTTCAAAATGGCCTTGGCCTAAATTCGATCTATTATACGATCTGCCTACTAAGAAGATCGGGCGACGAGTGACAAGTCAGTGTGTGTCCCGCTTTTCACCGGCTCGGAAACTCGATTTTCCCTCTAAAATCCATCTAGCATCTTTGTTATGCATATTAGGCAATAGTATTATCCTTGTCTCGTACATTTAGCAAGAATACACTATTGTTCCCGCCAATTTAAGAAAAGAGGGCGTTACCATCAATTATCCGGCCGCGCGACTATTTAAAGGCTGATTAATTTTTATATCATAAAAAGAAAGAAAACACCACCAAAATTCTCAAAAATATAACAAAAATCCCAAATAATTTAATAAAAATTTATCAATTATTATCATAACTCAATTAATAGTTATCAATAAACTATCCTCCAAAAATCGTCTTTTATTCTCTCTCTCTTTCTATTCAATAGCCAATACTTGACTATACCAAAAATTCGGGTAAGGAAAATAATAACTACGCACGGCATATATATACTAGAACTATATTTAGATTATCACGATAAAGAAGACAAAGACGGAACAATCTCGACATTTCTATTAAATTCTAATCCCTGGGGAGGATTACTATTCGCCTCCTGGTGAGCAAAAAGAGACTATTGGATTGGTCTTCGACATATTTTCCTATAGTCGCATCCATGTACTTGCACCTTACTTGCAGCTATCTCTGTTTACTGTCACCAGCTGATTCTTCCCAGTGTTTTCCTCAACAAATCAAATAAATTTTGTTATTAGCTGGGAATTAAGTTTAATTGTTTGTTAACCTGCAGCGATGCAATGTCCTATCTTGCTCGTCACCCGATTTCAAGTAGGTATTAGAAGAATCTATTAACGAATTATTTTATTTATCCCAGGAGGACGACCACTCGTCATAATATATATATAATATTAATTTTATTTCTAAAAATATAAAAAATTTTTATGCATTTTACATTAATATATATATTTATAACGGGCGCCAAGTGTTGGACCCGTCAAGGCCAACCGTAAGGGCGCAACAGGTTAGATAGGAAAATGAAAAAGGTAAGATGAGGCTAGGAAAGGCGGGAAAAGGCAGTTTCCCGAAAGCCTTGAGCCGAGAAAGACGCGCGGAGAATATCCAGACAGATACACCAAGGAAGCCGCACTTTTTCAGAGGATACAAAGAGAGCGAGGAGCCTGCGCCGAAACCGAGGTTAAATATAGAGGTCGGCGCCCACCTGGACCAGCTCCCGGGTGAATTCCTTCAAAGACATAAGCAGTCCTGTCGCAGTGCACGTCGCCTTTTCCGATAACACCCAAGGGCCCAGGTACGGCACTATTTACAATAAATACTGCAATCATGTAACCGGTCGCTTCAAAGCCGGTTGCACTTTTGGCAGTGTACTTCGAGTGAGAGAGGAAGAAATTACTTCTCTCTCACTCATATTGTAAACAGCGACATTGCGCGTGCGAGTAAGAGAGAGAGAAACTTAACCTCTCTCTCACAATAGAAAAGAGCGGGCGCACCGGTGTAGCGCGGACCTTCCGCCGTATTATTCCGCCGACCGCCCTTGTCGCGCGGTTCGGGAATCGACCGCAAGGGGACGCCGCGATCGCCGCTGAGGGCGCGCTAAAGACACACTTCATAAGGAACTCCCCCATTACACGTGAAAGTGGACGACACAGTCTGTGTCGCTCATATTGTACACGGCCGGGTCGGAGAGTTTTCTACCCGGATCTCCCCGTTAGAGGTAAAATTTTCCTTTCCGAGATCTTTGACTATATGCTAGCTCTGTTCAAAATGAATTGCTAGACTACATCTGGATATCAGCAACAAATAAATGGATCCTCAGAAAAAAGCCGTACGCCTTTAGTGAATTAGATTAATGCCCTTTACAACAGTTACCGACAATACAAATGTTCATTACATCACGAAATATACACTATATGAGTTAGTATTGGGTAGAATAGCCAAATTTCCACTCATAATACCAGATGATGACAAAACTCGATTGATCAAAATGAAGTTTCAAGCCGAACTCAATCAGATTAAAGAAAAGGTAAAATATAAAAAGCAACCAAAAAAAAAGCTGGAGATAATGTCTATATAGTCAATGAACCCCATACGCAAAAATTTGAAGAATATTATCTAGAACCTTTAAAAGTACTAAAAATTCTGGGAAAAAATAATTTAATTTTGGAATCACCCAAAAGCAGAATATTAGGAAATATATTGATAAAATAAAATTAACAACCATAACTAACCAGCTCGTTTCCCTTAAAAATGACAGAACATCTCAATAAGATGCATGGACACATGTGGAAACAGACGTTCGCAACCCTACACTTACTGTACTACATGGTCGGACATCAAATTACATATGAGATTTTACCTTTACAAGCTTACTCTGGATTATATTACAAAAATCTTGGACTAGTTTATATAAAAGAAGCAGAATGGAAAGAAAGAGAAAACACCGACCAAAAGTTACGAACTAACAAACATCAGACATTAAAATTAAAAACGAAAACCAAAAATTATCCGAAGCTATACCGTTACAAAAAGCAGAACTAGATTAAAGCTTACATTTTGTTTACAGAGATCCAAAAAAGAATAAGAAAAAAAAACAATATAACATACACCAGGTGTATTGTTATGAAGTGAGCATTCTTTTGTGAAAATAAAACATTAATTTTGCAGGTGCAGGTGCAGGTGCAGGTGCAGAGCAGGTGCATTGTCATGGAGCAAAATAGCCTTTTTACATACACATTTATAGATATTCCCTGTAGCTTGTAAAGGTCAGAAATTACTTGTTAAGCAACAATTGCTTTTGACTCAAAGAGTCATCTTCCTCCAATATCGTTTGCAATTCCGCGTCTACAAATTTTTTGGGTGTCATCCATGTTCTTCATTTCTCGCTTCAAAATTACTATTTCCAAACAATTGAAACCTTCTTTTCAATACTACTTCTGATTGAGCATAATTACCATGTGCTTCAAAAAGTATTCGATGCGAATCTGCAGCACTTCTTTTCAAATGAATACAAAAACTTAATGCTATCTGCAAATCATTACTTTCTGATACAAAATTCGACATTTTTTAAACGATGGAAAAATATCATGTTATTTGTTTAATACATTACAGTTGTCATTGTGTGTGTGTGTGTGTGTGTGTGTGTGTGTGTGTGTGTGTGTGTGTGTGTGTGTGTGTGTGTGTGTGTGTGTGTGTGTGTGTGTGTGTGTGTGTGTGTGTGTGTGTGTGTGTGTGTGGAAAGCGCAAATCGTTTCGACTCGACGGATTTCGTGCGGAAAAGTGCGCCTGATTATTGCGAGCGGTTGCGCACGCGAAAAGAGTGTTCGTGCGGCGCTCCAACCGAATCGACGCTAACACATGCACACTGGGTGCGCCGGCTCTGAGCGCGATAAACGCAAGGTTAACGCGGAGCTAACCTAAATTATTTACGAGCGTATGCATGCGCAGCGAATACGGTCAATTCGGCGCGAATTAGAAACCGTTACGAGAGAGCGCATGCGCAGTATAAATTTGTTCGCGCGACGTTGTTAATGAAGTGTTTTATGCACACGCGCGATACGTCGACGATTGTTTATAATAAATAAATGTATTTCAAATTGATGTCACGAGGCCAATAAATAAATCTTTTATTTATTTACCTCGTCTGTGGCGAGAGCCGGCATTCCTGATCTCCCTCGCCCTTTTTGTAATTTTAAATGGAATAGTTGGTTCTGAGAATATATATATATATATATATACACACAAATTTGGAAAGCTTATATACAAACACATTACTTGAATTAAATAAAAAATAATTTACATCAAATTTTGTTTAGATATTTAGTTAAATAAAAAATTTTTTATTAAAATTAAACTAAATAATGATGAAAGCTAATATACATATACCGTATTTATTGCAGATTTATTTTGGAATATGCGTAACAATTTCTGTAACAGCTACATGGGTTGGTGCTACGCATAGTATAAAATTCTTATATTTTCAAAAAGATTATGCTAATGTTAATATAAGTACGCTGTTGAACTTCTCAGATGTAGACTATAAACAGAAAGAGGTAAATATTTTGAATACAATTGAGTACAATTTGCATAGTCATCGGTTTTATAAAATCTTGTAAAATTAAAACATATGGTTAGGTTCATATTAAGGTGGGTTTATACCTAAAATTTTTCAGAAAATTGATTTCTTTTATTTGATTTTTGGATTCTACCTATTATAGAGGGTATATACATAAATATTGTTGATATTTAAGAAAATGTCCATTTCAGAATAAACGAGAAGGAAAAAAAAATAAAAATTAAAAATATTAATATTGCTGCAAACGGGCTTTGTAATTATTATTGTAATTATTTTAAGGAGTAATCGTTGCGGCAGTTTAGATTTAATCAGTGGGATACATTTTGAGAGGCTAACCTGTCAAGCCAATTGCACATTCATTGAAATTCGTGTCAATTTTATTTTTAATTCAGCTAGAAATTACCTAAACTTCAGATGCATTTTTTTTCCTGTAAAAACTCTCAAATCGTCAGGGGAATCGTAGGGGCACATCATGTGAAATGCAGGTGAATCTCGCGAGACACTCGCATCGATAGTATCAATATTATGCAGTAAAAATCGATGTGAATTTTACGTGGATTTGATGTGAATTATATACTCGCATAGTGTAACGTTATTAGATGAGTTTTGCATAAAATTTAGAACCTAAAACGAAAACTGTTTACTTTCAAAATTTTGAAGAATTTTTTTTGTTTTGCACTGATACTTGTTATTATTATTAGAGTTTGGGCTTAAGAAGGCCTCTAGATGCATGGATAATCCCGTGGCGTCCCTCGTGTGCGTTTATTAACCCTGGTGAATCAGTTCGGTCGCCTCCCAAAAGGACAGTATATTGAGGGCGTGTTTTGTGTCTATCTCTTCAGCCTCCAGGAAGGGTACACCAAAGCATACTTGCTTTTTCCTAGATAGTGCGGGGCAGCTACAAAGTATACGCCCAGCGGATTCAATTTCCTTATAGCAGAACCTACAGAAAGGGTCTAATGCTAAGCCCATTCTGGACTTGGATGTTTTTAGGCTACTGTGTCCTGTCGTTATCTCCACCAGTAGCCTAGTCTTAATTTTGCTTAGTCGAACTATGCGTTCAGATCAATCTTTAGCATTAATTGGCGTAACGAAGGTCTTTATTTAACCAGACTCGGC
Source organism: Sycophaga agraensis (assembly GCA_018906755.1). Classification (NCBI taxonomy): domain Eukaryota; kingdom Metazoa; phylum Arthropoda; class Insecta; order Hymenoptera; family Pteromalidae; genus Sycophaga; species Sycophaga agraensis. The sequence continues at coordinate 328,709 of JACCIE010000090.1, forward strand.
GACATTGTTCCATGAACCGTATGTCATCTCTTGTGACCATTACCGAATCTCTTATTTGATTAGACTCTGGTTGAGGCCCACGACTCGTTTTGGTCCAACAGTATCTTTTCTCCGCTACCTTCCTCCTCGCGCGCGCACACCGCAAGGTTCTCATTCACTAAACATTATGACAAGCAGTAAATATTAGTCATAATATATACAACCTGTTTTTGAATTAGTTGTTGTCTCTAGCTATACCACTGGATAACTGAAGAAATTTTAAATATTTTTCTTCTTGGTCGCGAAACTATCTGAAGCCACCATGCAAAGATACAGGCGTTTAAAAAATGGTAAAAATTCAGCCTCCGCGGTCGAAAAGTGCGGCCTCTCTCACCGCAGCTCAGCGAATAAGAGTAAGAAATAGTCAATGGGAGAGAGTAGAGCGAAGTGGACGGGGCCGCAAGTCATGTCCATTCGGCGACTGCTGAAATTGTCAACAATAAGTAGGCAAGAAGGCGGAGTAACTGCGAGGCGGGTATGAGGGAATAGGAAGTCGCCGGATTCGGGCCGCCGCTCCTCTTGTTACACTACGGCCCGATACAATAGTACTCGGAAGAAAAGAAACCAGTTATTGCGGTGGCGATCGCAGATGATATTGCATTTGCTCTCATTGTTTTAATTGATGGTATCATGAAATCAATCAAGCTCTCGTAAGACGCATGTAGAGCGCATTCGAAAGATGAGATAACGGCGTTTTCGGAACACGAATCAGTTCAAAGCTATTACATTCAGGTCTTGAATTATTCTGTATAATCAATTTTTATAAATTGTATACTCTTTGAAATTTTCAATGTCAAAAATAAATTGAACAATACGAAAACATCATCCACCATCGTTATATAAAACTATTGTTTGGTTGGTTATATATTATATTTTAAAATTATAAATATATTTATTTCTAATTATCGTAGTCAATTTCATCTCAAGCGAACATTCTATAGTTGATTAGTTTTTTGTTTCTAAAATCTATAAAACTAGTAAAATAATATTAGAAAAAGACATATTCTTAAGTAAAAATGCATACTATTTCCAATTATAAGGTGAGATTTGAAAAATTTTTTACCAAAAATTAAATATCTTGAAATTCTTCAACTTTAAGAGTCGACTGTGAAAGTTGTAACGGGGTGATTTCGAGATGGTACTGCGCTGACTCGGCCGTGTATAATGCGAATAGCCGGAACTGCCTAACTTGTACGTACAATGGGGCAGTATACTTAGCCACTCAACGGATCTTTAAAATAAGTGTATCTTTGAAGGGGTCAAGCACAGCTTTGAACTCCTTTACAAATACTGGCATCACTGCTACCTCAAGAAATCTAACTAATCATCCGACTTTGAAAATCGATTTGGTGCTTCCTCTCTGTGCATTTGGTGAGAGTGCAATCAGAGATGGCCTCGATTTGAACCCCGATCAGGCCCAGCAATGTGCGCAATGCTCTCTCGTCATATAGCGCCCGCAATGAAGAGCCTTTAATATTCACTCTCATATTATTAAGTTTAATAAATAAATATGCAAAAAGAGAATACTGCGTAATATTCAAAATAGTACAGAATAAATAATTATAGTACAAACAAAATTGTGTATGAACATCATTAAAAATATAATTAATTATTTAAGGAGGGAAAACTCTTGCTGACTAAAAATTCAAATTATAAATTGATAAAAATAAAAATATGGAAAAAATTTTTTAGTATTGTATTACAAGAATTAACATACACAATTTCAGCGCTACAATATTATTTTGCCATTAATAAAAGTAATAAAAATTTTAATTATTATTTAACTTAAATTTCGAGAGAAATTGAAAAAGTAATAGTGGCACAGTGGGCAAGGAAAATGTATCGCTGTATTTCACAGATCCGATCGAGGGGCAATTTTATAAAAATAAATTTGAATTCATGCGGTGCGCCTTATATAGCATTAAATTTTAAACGCATATTGAACGCTTCTTCATTACTTTGTTCATTATGATAACTTTTGATCAACCTCAATATATTTTTAAATTTTATCTTAGTGGAATTGATAAAATTTAAGGTGATTCCCTTGATCTTAGTATTTTATAACCGTAAAACTTGGGCTCACCGGAAGAAGAACGTTTGATATATGCGACAAATATTTGCTCGAGTTATCGTTCGTAATAAATATACAAAAATTGATATCGTAATATAAAATTCATCGATCCAGCTTTTCGAGGTAATCATGCAATTTGGAGCGTGCCATAAATGCAGGTTTGTGGTTGTCTTGAACTCGTACGATTCTGATTTAATTTCTCCTTACGATGACCATCGTGATTAAAATATTAAGTGTTCAACTTTGTTTCTACCATTTATCGATACATGGCTGCGGCAAGTGTCGGTTGAAATACACAGTACAGAAATTTCATAAAGTAAAGTTGTCTACCTGTCAATATAATGAAAAAATCACATTATTAAATTTGTATTTGTATCATAAGCGTATTTTCGATTGAAGATTTTAGTTTTCGAGTCGAATTGTCGTCATTTGTGCGAATTGTTGATTTTTTGCTTTCATTTGAAGAAAGACTTTTCAAATGCTTTTCAAATGTGTTTATTTTTGTTCCAAACAAAACTTTTATTGTACTTTTGTTGTCTCGCATTGTAACCGGTGACTGAACATGGTCCGCTATCGTGGATAATTCTAAGTACAGAAAATCATGGGAAATGCTCGGACATGCCTCCACATCGACACCCAGACCGAATATTCATTGTCCAAAGTTATGCTCTGTATTTATTGAGATCAGCTCGGTGTGGTGTATTATGATCTATTAAAACCGAGTGAAACCGTCGCAGGGGATCGGTATCGACCGTAATAAATGCGTTTGAGCGGAGCATTGAAGAAGAAATAGCTACAGTGTACATGATAAGGTTATCCTGCAATGTGACAATGCTCCTACCCTGTCCATACGAGATTACCAATGCTACTTTATCAAACTTCTTTATAGATAGTAAGCGGAAATCTGGAGCATCGCCATTGACGCTGACATGATCAATGGTTTACGGTTGATACGGGCGAGCGCTGTCAATCACTGTATACCTCATGTGCCAGCACTAAATAATCTCATTCGCGTGCAGAGTGCTTCAATACGCTCACAGTTGCTAGCTTCGATTTTTGACAGCAGCAATCAAAAGAGTGAGAACTTTTACATCCGAATATGCACTAAGGTCATAGGTCAAGGATGATCTAGACGTTCATTCAAAGCTCATTTAAACTTAATCATAACCTAAAGTAGTATAAGCTTATTATCATTTTGGAGGAAATCGCTTTTTTAGTAATATTTCACGAGGAATATAATGGTAACCTCGGTAGTAAAATCTTTTTCCTTAAAATCTATGAAATGTAATTAAATACACTTAAAAAGTTCACTCTTAAATTTAAAATCATTTAAAGTTTTGAATACTGGTACAAATTTTAGAACTTTTAGAGTTTAAAGTAGTAAAGTAGTAAATATGTAATCGTTTTTAAAATGAAATCGATAGTTAAAATGAAAATTAATACAATGATTAATGTTTTTAATTAAAAGTCTGTTTTATAACTTACAGCTTAGAATCTCTTATAATGCTCCATTTTTTACAACTTGGTTTTGTACGAACTGGACTATTTTGTACTTTCCAATATACTTCATGATTCAAATAATGAAATCAAAATGCTCAACACCAACATATATAATTACTGAAAGCTTAAGAGGATTTCGCGACAAAGGTCTAACTGGAGGACGATTTTTAAGTCGCTGTAGTCTTTTCTGTGGACTTTGGGTTGCAACTAACTACATGTACATACATTCTCTTCGAATACTTCTGTCAACAGATGTAATGACTCTTTTTGCCACAAATGTATCTTGTGTATATCTTTTATCTTGGGTTATTCTGCATGAACAGTTTGTCGGTGTACGAGTAAGTTTAATTTTATATTCTAATACTGTTTTATAGATATTAAATATTAATGTACAACTCAAATGTAAAGAACTAACTATCATTGTAGTAAAGAATAAAATGTAGAGACAAGTTCTTGGAATTGACCTTCGAAGATATATTATAGAGGCGTGCTGGCCTGTACTATACTTCTTTCAATTCTTTTTATTTTATGTATATACTGCGATGAGTATCACGTCGCGAGTGATACTCACGTAACTCTGCTGCGAGGAGTTAATAGCCTGAGATAGAGTACAGCTGAGCGGTGGAGTCACAGTCTCGCCGGTCTCATAAACAGAGCCATCGATTACGACGCGACGTGTCGCTAATAGCGGAGATCTCGCGTAGGAAGATTATTGTAATTAATTTAGGTAATAAACCCAACTAGTGAGTTGTAATTCGTGTAAAATTTTTTTATTTTTCTTCCCTGTTTTCCTTCTCTATTTAATTTAGTAGACCTGCAGAACTCGGACTCGTGCCTTTCCGTCGAGGCCAGCGAGACTTCCACAGGAGACGAGGGTCTCTATAGACTAGCCACAGCACGATGTTCCTTCTCTAACTTACAGCAAAGAAACGTGACAATAATATTAGTCAAGCATTTTTACAGAATGTGATAAACAACATAATGTCTTACATTTAAATTAAACCATCGCAGCGGCAAAAAGCCTCCTGCAAAAAGTCTACAAAGAAATATGATAGTAGAGTGCTATAGGTGCGATAGTAATGAGCCCGCGATCGGGCGTTTACCTACATCTAACTGCCTGGCAAATGTCACAGTCTCTTTCTCAGAGACTGCTCTGCTGAGTTCGACTGAGACTGCTCTGCTGAGATTGACTGAAGACGTACGTAGTGCTATAGATAAAAAACAGGTGACCTTACTGTTATTGTTTGACTTCATCAAGGCGTTCGACACTATATGTCCCACTCGTTTATTGAACTGCATGATGCGAATGGACTTCTCGCGAGGGGTGCTAATGTGGATATGGGCATACTTGTCTGGGAGAGAGCAACTTGTCATCTCGGAAAGAACAATAAAATCTTCTTGGCTCTCCATCACACTAGGTGTTCCTCAGGGTTCTGTCTTAGGATCAGTGCTGTTTTGCCTTTACATTAATGACCTTGGTCTTGTCCTCGACTCTATTGGTGTGAGACATATGCTATATGCTGACGACCTCTAGGTTTAAAAACTGTAAAAAGCCTTGGTGTTATGCTAGACGCGGGTCTCACCTGAACATTGACCTCACATTGAATTAATTTGTAAAAGAATCAACCAGGTTTTATACAGTCTACGTTTTTTTCGTCAGTACACTACGAAGGCTCTTCGTGCTAAGCTGATGCGTTCACTGATGTTTCCACATTTTAACTATTGTTCGACTATTTTTTTAGATGCATCCCTCGACTTGAGGCTAAGGCTACAACGCACATGGAATTTCTGTGTACGGTATGTGAGAGTGCTAGGTGAGATGATCATATCACCCCCTTCAGCCTTTGATTGGGCTGGATGTGAGTAGACGGTTGGAGGGAATTTTTTATGAATTTGCAGATCTGCAAGATCTTACGGCTACGTAAGCCGGAGAACCTCGCTAATCTGTTCTCTCCTGATGCATCTGATCGGCCGGTCAGGGGTGAACCTAAAGAGATTTCCGTTACTCGGATGCGCACCGAAAAGGAAATTAGATCTTTCTCTGTTCAGGATACTAATCTGCTGAACAGACTGCCATCCTGCACAAGGAATGCGTCCTTTCTTTCTTGCTACAGGGAGCTAGTAATGGAGCATTTGAGGGGTCGGGATATCATAATGGATTCTAGTCAGTCGTCCTCATAATCTTGTTTTGATTTGCGCCCTAAATTAGTTATATGTTTGTATCTTGAGTGTATATTCACCCTTCATTTTATATTATACATACATTCATTTCATTCATTATATGTGAGAGTGTATGAGTGTTAGTTAATGTATACTGAGAGAAATGTGACTTATTTGTAGAATTTTACGTATCAATTATTTATTTATTTATTGCCATATACTGCGCTACATGTGTGATAATGACGAATATGTGATATAATTTATATTTAAGTTGACTTAAAACTATTACGTTTTCTAAGTGTCAATTTGTGCAATAATTTTGCGGAAGCGACGTGGCTATGAGTCAAGTTAAACAGCATGTAAGCTTCCGCGCTACGATAGTGCGCAAAGGTGTCGGCGGATGGAAGAGAGAATTCCTCATCCTTTTTATATTTAACCTTACGAGACTCGAGGACTGCACAGTTTGAAACTGTAGAGATTGTTGCAACATTGAAAGCAAGAACCTCTGTGCATCAAGTCAAAGTCGCTGCTAGTTCAAGTAATGCAAAGATACTGCGCGCGATCTCGATTTCAAGTACGTTTGGCATTGACGCAGTAAGTTTTTTATTAGATGGAGAGACGGTAGTAGGGCTCATGCTGTAGTCTCGAAAGCTTCATGAGGGAGGGGGGGGTGTTCTGTGGATGAGATTCTGTGTCAGAGATTTTTTAAGCCTTTCGATTCGTCTAAATTATCAGCAGAGTCGTATCGAGGTTGTGAGGATGGGCGTTCTGATTCTGGGATAAGGGCCGATCAAATTTTACTGAATCGGTTCAATGCTCCGTCGTTGGTCGCCGGGAGTGGGAGAGGTTATAAGAAAAATAATTTTAACCTTCAGTTTTATCCCTGCATCATTCAGTTACGAGGAACTTTATAATTTTAAATGAATTGCGGCGATTAGCTTCGGATTACAGACAGAAAATTATTCTCGGTGATCTGAACACTGATCTCTGCACTGCCGGTGATGATACTGCGTTTCTTCGCAGACTAGCGACAGAACTGTCTTTGCAAATTATCCAACACGGTTCTAAGCATGTAGCACCCACATTCCGTACCTTGATTGAAGTCGTTCCTGTGGAGGAGAATGATATGGTGATCTCCGTATCACTGTCAATCCGTATTTCCACCAATACTCGTATATCTGCTCCTTTTCATAGTAAGCACAACATAATTAATGTTACAGTAGAGGTACCTATCCCTGAATCTATCCGTTGCTGTGAGGAGGGCTTATATAGTGCCATCGGCCAAATCAAAACATCTTTCGGACTAGATGATTTTCGGCCAATTACACTGCACGTAACGGTGTTGGTATTTACTTCGGGGGAGCTCGGTCAGATCGGCAGCCACCACTAGCCAGTAACTCTTCATGACCCTCTGGCCCATAAGGCCTACAGGACCCTATTGCTAGACTTTGTATTACTGGCATACCTCATAGGCTCTCACAAAGCCCCTTACAAAGTCTCTCACATCATTGTGGAATCCACTCAAACTCGTGCCTGAAATGGGCTCCCATCAACCGTCAGAATGTAGCGATGGCGTTGTATAGGCCGAATGGCAACCGCACGAATTGCCACTGTCCTGAGCCCTGCACCATGAAATCGGTGTACTACTACTACATTATCCTTTCGCGTAAATTTATTCACATCTCGAAAGTTGATGCAGAAACGGTAGTTATCCTCCTGCTTCGAATATAATCACGGGCGCGCTACATCATTCACTAACGCTTGGCTTGATAATGCCTTTTTCGAGCATCTTTTCGACCTCCATCTGAGCAAATTCTAAAATCTTTGGCATCATCCGCAGGACATGTGCCGAATCTGTTGTACTGCAGTTTTCCGGGTTCTGAGATTATTGAATCAACCAATTGATGCCTCTACGCGACCACGCTGCCCATCGGGAATCACAACTATGCCGGCACATTCTCCCATACTCGCCCTGGCCTCTGCTCAGGCAGGTCGCTCTACAGAAAACTTCGCCACTGTCCGCCCGGGACACGCCATTGCCCCCCACCGAGCTATACCTCGAATTCCCATCTCCGAAAAGAATCAATACCGCGAATCATTGGGTGATCCATTTCTAGTACTACCCTTAACTCTATCATCCCTTCCATATACTCGACGGAAAAGAACACCCGAAGTACGATCCAGTTAACGTCACCCACCGTCCTCCAAGTTGATGAGGCAGTATCAGTCCTCAAATTCCACCTCAAACACTGCCGAATTTACGAACTGTTTCTCCATGTTCTAATACCACTGTCCAAGTAGTTGCCTCTTTTAAGGAAGAGGCGGAGGCCTGCTAAAAAAGCCTCGGCTTCGTCTTTCTCTTTCTCCGAGAAAATGAGAGGCATCTTGTAGGGCTCTAGCACACCGTGCGGTGAAACGTGACGCCTGCACAGGACTGGGTTTAGGGGAACAAATTGGCAAATAGAAATTTCCTCTGGGAACGCGCGTGCCTACCCTTTACTAAAACGGTCCGGTTTATTCATGCACGCAAGGGTGTCGCGCTTCCTCCAAGACCGGCTCACTGAACCTTACGAGAAAAAAAATACCAATAATCTTATTGATCTAAAAATAAACAACGTAATAAAACTAATATCAACAAAAAAAAAGTTAACTCCAATTAGAGTAACCCGAAGGTGGAAGATTCCTTATCCGTTGTCTGCAAACTATTTGTCTTGCAGGGTCGCGCGAGGAGCCATATTCCTTTGAAAATTCTCTGAACTCTCTCTTCTGCCGGCCTCACCCGCTCCACTCTCCCCGGCCTCCCCACAACATTGATAGCCCTGCTAACGCGCTGCTCTCCCTACTCTGGCCGACCCGCCACGCTCCGCGCTCTGCTAACAGCGTCCGACTGGTGCCCGCGACGGTTCCGGTAGACTTGAGTTGGCGAACGCCTTGCCACCGCGCCACGCTCCCTACTCCGGTCAATACGCCCTCCCTCTCCCGGGCGCGCGCCTTCACGCGCAGCCTAGCCGTCGCTCCCACCCGGGAGTCTCTCTCGCCCGCGCTCGCCTGCCTGTCGCGCAGGTTCAAGATCGTCCCGATGATTAAGCGGTCGAGCTAGCCCCAGTCGGCTAATCTCGCGGGGGTTGACGCGGGTTGGAATCGCGAACAGAGGGGTCTTTTACAATAAACACTCACTGGGAGCTTTGGACAAAATACCATTTATTCGCACCTGGGCAGACAGTGCCTGGCCAGACGCGCACTCTCGTTGGGCGTTCAGTGCTCCGTCTAGAATGTGGGGCAAAGTCGCCCGGGGAAGCATATACAGAGACTCGGGGGCTCTTGTCTCGACGCGGGATGACGAGGGGGCCGTCGCCACGCCGCGCTCGCGACCACGCATTTCCCGCGCACTCACTGTCCGCGAGTATTGACGCGGATACCAACCTGGCCGCGTCTGGCCAACTGTGAAATAAATTACCATTCTGCATAAGGAATGCATCCTCGCTTTCTCGCTTCAGGGGGCTAGTGATGGAACATTTAAGGGGTCGGGACATCACAATAGATTTTATGGTCAGCTGTCCTCATAATCTTGTTTTAATTTGCATTCTAAATTTAGTTGTATGCTTGTATAATGAGTATGTATTTCAGTATTCATCCTTCACTTCATACTGTAAATACATTCATTTCACTCATTGAATGTAGTTGAACAGTTTGTATAACAATAATAAAGCTTGTCACGTGGCGGTCAGCAGGTGGCTGATTTCGCCCCGGCTCCCAGCCACCACGCGACTTAAGGACTTTCCGTCCTCTCCTCCTTTTTCGTATCGTCGCACAGAAAATCCGCGGACGCGGCGGGGCGAGCCTGGGTGCTCGCTGCTATAAGGGACGCGAAAAATGGGAAAAGGCGCGCGAAATAATTACGCGGATGTTTTGAATGTTAACTTAATTATTTATTATAATAAAATTTACAAAAAAGAATCCCGACAATGAGCGACGCTATCTAGCTAACTCTTTCTCTCTCTTTCTCACTCTCCCGACGCGGATGATCGCGCACACGCTACAAAATATATATATCTCAATTTACTTACTTTGGTGGCGGCGGCGATCTCCGAATTGGCGGGAAAATGCTTACACTTGTTTCGCCAATCTCCAACCGCAAGGGCGAGATCGAAGCGTCCCAAGGTTCGCTTGTTGTTGTAGTTAACACTTGGTTCGCCAATCTCAACCGCAAGGGCGAGATCAAATCGTCATAAGGTTCTCGAACTCTATTTTTCAGTTTGAGTGCACCTACACTGTGATGCACCTCTCTCTCTCTCACTCTCTCTCTTCTCTCTCTATCTATCTCTCGCTATCACTCTCTCTCTCTAACTCACTTAGCGCGTCGCACGAAAAGCGTGGCGCTTCGCCGCTAATCGTCTCGGGAGGAACCGTGTCCCGAGACACACTGATCGCAATCGCGCAATCACACAAGGATCGAGGGCCGATCGCGCGCCTAATTGCCCTCTCCCCTTCATTAGCCGCCGCGGCCCGCGCGCTTTCCCGCGCGACAATTACCGCGGTGCGCCGAATTTCGCGCAGCCCAGTGCCCCCCACTCGGCGCATGGTCAAGGCTGCGAGCACGTGCTCAGTACAGCGGTGACCACGGCGAGATACTCGTCGCAATACACCCCCCCCCCTAAACTTCACATCTTCCCAGATGTCAAGTTTATTCATCCGGTTGGTCGCCGCCAACCTTACACGCTTATTTGGCTACTCTTCTTCACCAATACACTAAATTTTACTACTTATTATTAATATCACAAACTAGCTAAGCGTGCAAAGTCGGGCAAGCAACCGAATTCAGAAGGGGCGGTGGCCTCTGGTGTTATTGAGGCCACCTTCGCAAGCTCAACGCTACCGCTCTTCTGCAAGCTCTACTGCAGAGTCGGGTGGTCCGGGAATAACCGAGTCAATGCCGCTCGCATCCACACTCTATCCGCAGGCTCGGCGCTCCGGAGCTCGCCAAGAAACAGCCTGGCCTCTTGGAAAGCCCGAGCCATCCGTACGTATTCAATCCCTGTTACGGCAGGCACGGCGATCGGCCCTGACAATGGGGCAAGCCCCAGGGAAACGGAATCTCCGCTTCCCACCGAGTCGTCAAATGCCTTTCCGGACACTTCCATGGGCTGCACAGGGCTGGCCTCCAAGGACCCTGCTGTCTCCGCAGGAGGCATCAGCGGGGAAACACCGGATGCTTCAGCGCCCATTCCGACCACCGTCAGATCAGCCACGGAGCTCCGTGCGGTCTGGATCTCCGCGTATGAAGCTGACGGCGTCAGGTCGACGCTTTCGCGATCCTGTGTCTCCATCCGCTTTTGCACTCTCTTCGCTACCGGAACGTGGGGTGCCAGAGTGCGCGATGCTACGGTGGCTCCTACCTTGGTTCCCGAAACCACCCGAGGCGGCGCACTCAATCTCTTTTGCACCGAGGTGCTGTCCGTCCGTGGTGGTAGCTGGGGCTTCGGGGCCTTCAGGCGCGGGGCTACCGGCGTTGGCGCCAGTGCCGTCTCCGATCGCGGAGATCGGCGCCGGCGCTTTCCGCCCTTACCGTCACCTGAAACCTCCCATCCCCCCGCCACGTCCGTAGTCCGAGTTTGGGGGTGGCTCTCCCGGATCCGCCGGACTCCCATATTCGCCAACCACGCTGCATGCGTTTCACCACAACGGGGGCAAGTGTTCAGGGTTTCCCCCAAACGCCCACAGTTGTGGCAATACACCGAGTGCAGGGGCCGGGGACAATCGACGCGATGGTGCCCCCTCCGCCAGCAACGGTGGCATGAGCGTAGTGGCGGATCAACGGCCAGATCAACGGGCACGTCCATCCTCCCACGGAACATGCAGCCCCGTCCCATCTCACCGGGATCACTTGCTTGCGCGGATCGACCGGTGGAGCGCTTAGACGAGGCTGCCTGCCCCACGCAACTCACGGCTTTGAGGCCGGACACTACCTCCTCCCCGCGCGCCTGCCCTCCCGAAGTTGGAGACCGCTGGCGAGCTATCTCCACATAAGGAGTGCTCTCGACCAACGGCCCCTTCGGGTCACTACATCCCTACCTCCTCCTCTTTCGTGAGGTGACTCGCGCTCGCGCTCGCGATCGCGGACGCGGACGCGGGCCCTCCCCCCCCCCCTTGTCCCCCTTCGCCGCTTTCTTCTTCCCGCGGAACGCTCCAAAATCGGCCCCGCTGTAGATGTTGTGGGCTGGGGCAGGAGTACGCCTGAAGTCGGCTTCTGCGGCAGTGCCTTGTAGAGGCGCTCAAAATCTTCATCCGCAGGCGTCGAGCTCGAGAAGTAGTCGTCCATCTCGAGCTGACGTCGCGGATTCCATTTGAGACGGCGCCTCGCCATAAGCCTCTGCCGCACTGCCTCCTTCCGGCGCACATCCTCTGCGTATCCCGCGGGAAAGATGTTGCGCGCGGCCTCTTCTCGCCCTGCCGGAACCTCCATGGGCTCGACGACAGGGCTGGCCGGCTCAACCGCCGCCACCGCTATCTCTACGACGGCCGCCTGCCCATCACACACGGGCGGCGTAACCGCCGTGATGTTGCTGTTGCCGGACGTCGTCGTCTGCTGGCCTGGGTCCGCAGATGTTGATGCGGCCCCGCCGCTCATCACCTCCGGCACCTCCATCTCCTCGTCCGAGGCGTTGATGAGCAGTGCTTCCTTCTCGTCCGTCGGAACGCTGTCCCGGCGAGCTTGCAGCTCCAGCCGGAGCATCTTTTCGAGGCACTCCTCATCGCCCTTACCATAAACCACCCCCGGAGCTGGCCCGACGGGGATGTCTCCCTCCATTTGCCACCTGAAAAATGGAAAAATTGGTTAATAACACGCTAAACACTACACTTACACTCAACCTCTACCAAGAACAGATACTGACTTCCGACACTTCGTCGGTCGGTACGTTAGCTCGCCTCGGTGGTATATATCGCTTTAGGTGCTGAATATGCACCTTAGAGGTCTTCCGGCCAGCATCTTCGAGAAGAAAGACTGTGTCACCAAGCACTTTTTTAATCTCGAAGAGACCAAAATATTTTGGTGCCAGCTTACCGGAGACTCCCTTCGCAGCATCCGAAAGCGTGCTCTCGCGCCTCCATACGAGGTCGCCCACCTGAAACGACGCGCCTCTTTTATTCCGATTATACGCTCGGGCGTTGCGCTCCTGGGATTCAACGTTATGCTTCCTCACGAGATCCCAAAGAACGTCCAATCGTTTCAGACGGTCAAGCCAATGCCCAGGGTCGGCAGGAACAACTACCTTCTCTCCCTCAACTTCACGTCGCAAACTCTTCACTGGCTGTGGGTGGCGCCCGTAATTCAAGAACGCTGGCGAGAATTTTGTGCTAGCTTGCACGGCCGTGTTAATTGCATGTCGAAACTCATGCAAGTGCTCGTCCCACTGCCGATGATCAGCCTCAACGAACGTGGCAATCATCGTTTTTAACGTCCTATTCGTACGCTCAACCGGATTGGCTTGGGGGTGATAGGGAGGCGTGGTTACATGCTTTACACCAAAATCTTCCAACATCTCCCGGAGATGCTTATTAACGAACTCTGTACCATTGTCCGTCAATAAGAACTCAAGAGTCTCCCACCTAAATAACACCAACTCTTCAAAAGCTTTCGCCACTGCCTTTCCGTTAGCCGCACGCAATGGTTTCAACTCAATCCACCTCGTAAAAAGATCCTGAAACACTAAAATGTATTTAAATTGGCTCTTACTACGAGGCAGCTCCATCACGTCTGCAGCCACCACTGCCCATGGCCTCTCCACGATTCGCTTACTCATCAGCTCTTGAGGACCCGCCTGAGAGACTTTATAGCGCTGGCATTCGCTACACTGCTGCACGTATGCACGCACTTCGTAGTAAAAACCAGGCCAATAATACTCCCTCTTTACCCTGTCGTAAGTCTTCTCGATTCCATGATGACCCGACGACGGGTGGCGATGTGCCTGCTCGATCACTCCAACTCTATACTCGTCTGGTACGACGAGACTCCACCCCTCCTCTTGAAACGAGATCGGATCCAAGATCTCATCAGGAGAATAACGATACAGCATGCCATCTATCACTTTCCATCCCGGAAATTTTCGAGGGCAACGCTGAATTTCGTTTATTCTGTCATGATACCAAGGATCCGAGATCGTCTCAAAATTCGCCACAATCGCAATCTCTCTATCGATCCCTCTAGAGAGAGCATCAGGAACCTTGTTGAGTGCGCCTTTTGTATGCACAATCTCGAAATCCCACTGCTGCATCTCGAGGGCCCAACGCGCTAGCCTCCCTGTAGGGTCTTTAAGATTTTTAAGCCACGTTAGAGCGCTATGATCTGTTTTAGCAACAAATTCATAGGCCTCCAAATATGGCCTCAGTTTTTTAATTGCCCACAATAAGGCAAGGCACTCCTTTTCCGTCGTAGTGTAATTCCTCTCAGCCGGATTTAAGACACGGCTGATATACACAATCGGATGCTCAAACCCATCGTCATCTTCCTGAGTCAAAACGGCTCCAATGGCGTAATCACTAGCATCGCTTTGGACTGTAAATGACTTAGAAAAATTCGGACGAGCAAGCACAGGGGCTTTTACAAGCGCGTTCTTCAAAGCATTAAACGCAACCTCTTGTTCTCTCTGCCACTCCCACGGTTGATCTTTCTTTAACAACTTCGTGAGAGGCACTTTAAGCTCGGACTCTTTCTCAATAAATCGTTCGTACCAGCCCACCATACCCAAAAACGTACGCAACTCTTTCACATTCTTGGGTGCTGGATAGTTCAGGACCGGCTCAACCCTTTCCGGGTCCGTCAGCATCCAGCCGGTAACCTAGGAAACGCACACTCGAACAACAAAACTCACACTTCTTACGATTTACCTCGAGTCCGGCTTCTATAATCGTACGCAACACAAACTCTATCCATTTCAGGTGCTCTTCGAACGTTTGCGTCACCACTATCAGATCGTCCAAGTATGCGAAAACGTGAGGTTCTACCTCGGGTCCAAATAAGGCCCCGATTAACCTACAAAACGTCATCGGCGCATTTTTCAATCCGAAGGGTAAACGAACGAATTGCCATTGACCGGAGCCAGGCACAGCAAAAGCTGTAAATTGCCGGCTAACTTCAGTCAAGAACAACTGGAAGTAAGCTTTCTTTAGGTCGATTTTAGAGATATACCTAGCTTCGCGCAACTTATCCAAAATCGAATCTATATTCGGTAAAGGATAGTTATCGCGTCTAGTCGTCTTATTTACATCTCTAAAATCTATACAAAACCTATAGCTCCATTCTCGCTTGACAATCACTGGTGCACTACACCACTCACTAGCGCTACGCTCAATAATCCCTTTCTCAAACATCTTCTTCACCTCTTCTTGAGCAAACTCGAGAACCTTGGGAGACATACGCCTAGGCGCGTGTCTCACCGGCACAGCACCCTGGACGTCGATGTGATGTTCAATAAGAGTCGTAAACCCGTGAAGCTCTCCGGGTTCTGGAAGTAACTTTTCCATCAAATCCTTCACTTGCTCTCGCTCCTCGCTTCGTATTTCAACGATACCACAGCATTCTGCGAAAATTCTCGGATCTGGACTCAATTCAACAACTTTTGAGAAAGGACGCCATCTTCCACCAGGAATCCTCCAGAAATATCCTACCAGCGATAACTCAAAACCATACTTGAGACCAAAATCTACCCCGAGAATGACAGGGTGACCGGTATCCGGCACGATTCTAAGATCAACTGCATGCTCGATATTCTCTACTTCAAAGAGAACTTCAAGCACTCCAAGGATTTTCTGAGTTCCTCCAGTAACTCCACGAACCGCTAGCTGAGCCGGTTTCCATTTATCTTTAAACGCCTTTGCTTCTTCGGGGTCGATCAAAAAATCATGGAACCTGGATCAAACAATGCACACACATCTTTGCCGTTCAATCGAACCGTTAGGTACATTCGGTTGTCGGTTATAACACCGGCCACCGTCTGCTCCTTACTGTTCGACTGTTTCGGCACAGCACCCTTGAGTACGCCTGTAGCCAGACGGGGCAGCGAATTCCTCAGTGAACTCGCGGATCCTTCACCCGCAGCTCGAAGCCCCTCTGCTGCTTGGTAGAGACGCAAACTCCAAACTCTGCGCAGGCGTCCGACTAAGCACCTCAACGCGAACTCGATTCGAAGGCTTGTCCGGCATTGTATCGAGCAGCTTACAGGCTGTGGAGAGCCTCTGGAACTCATCCGTCAACTCCTGAGAAGCTCGAAGAGTCTTCTCGAGATGCTCTCTCTCTTTCTCACACTCACTCTGTGTCTCTCGATTTTGACGCTCCTGACTCGACTCTTCATGCCTGACTTCCTTCTCTCGATTCTCCACTACACTCAATCTTTCACTCGTCCTCTCGCTCGCTACCGTTTCCCCGCAGGGCCCAGGGGACGCGTCTGTTGCCCTGCTTTGGCGTTTCCCAGGCTCTCCCTTACGTGCGCACAGTTCGGGCAAGTCCGGAAAACTACTCCAGGGCAGTCGCAAACTTGACACGCTACCTGCGGACTAGCAGTTGGGCAGGCGCTCGCGTTGTGTCCCGGAAGCCTGCATTTATATCAGACTCGCTTCGGGCACATCGAGGCTCTATGTCCAACGCCGTTACACGTGTAGCACTGTCCATAAAACGGAGCATTCGCCACAGGTGTCGGCATTGGGAGAGGGACCCCCTGGGGAGGCAGATTCGAGCGCATTGGCGCTATCTGTCCCGTAACGCGACTCTGCTGCTCCGGCTGGTGCTGTTGCCTAGCTATGCCTTCTGGCAAAGCAACCTCACCGCTATCACTACTCCCGCTACCGCTCGCCGACGTACTCTTCTTCTTCTTCTTTCTCTTTTTCTTTTTCAACGCAGCGGGCGGCAGACTAGGAGCCGTAGATGCAGCATTCACACCAACTTTAGCTTCACTCCTTTTCTCCACCTTCTTCTTGCTCGATGACGGGTCGAGTGACGGAGACTCAAACCTATCATCGATCCGTTGGACGTCCTCCAAGCGCTTACCCCACTGAACCAGCGACCACACGTCCGGCATATCTTTATCCATGATATACCGCCGGTAAGTCGGTAAGATCTGCTCAAAAATCATCTTCTGGCGGCGTTCCGACGGCGGGTAACGCATAGCGTTCGCCTTCGCCTGGAACGCATCCACAAACCTCGCGATCGTCTCTCCTTCTCTCTGGCGCAAATACTGAAGATCTCTGAGCAGAGTCGAATCGCTAACTATCGTGCAGTACTTGTTCTGAAAGGCTTGCACGAAAGACTCCCAGTCCACAAACATACGTTGGACGCGGTGGTACCATTTCCGAGCGTCATCCACGAAAGCCGATTGCAAGGAGCCTATCAAACATCTATCTGAAACTCCCAGCTGCTCCTTGAATAACTCGAGACCCTCAAGGAAATCCCACGCATTCTCCGTATCTCTACCAGCGAAAGAAAGATGTGCAACTCGCAACGCCCGTCTGCAGCGAGTTATGTCGCGAAAACTCACGTCTCTCTCTCTACTCGAACTATCATCGCTACTCTTGCGGGCCATGGTTGTTGCCAACTGAAGATCGCCCGCGATTGACTCAGTCGTCGAAGGTAAAACCTGCCGACTGAGTCGCCTCGGAGCAGTATCCTCGACCCTCACTCTATCACGACGACTCACTAACTTGCTCGGACGCGGCACCGACATCAACACAGATTCTTCTCCGGACGATCCGCTCTGTGAAGAATCATCCGCATCCGAACTCACAAACACTTTCTTGTTTGCTTTCTACAAGGAAACCTTCCTTTTATGCGGCGTAGAGGCCGCTGCAGGAGGCTTCCCTGTCTCAGCTGAATTAGGCGGCAAACTCGGGCTCTCACCCTTGTTAGCCGGCCCACCCGCTAACGCCATAGAAGGAGCAACTTTCGTAGTTGCTCCTCTTAGCGTCTGCGAAATACTATCACACTGAGAAGCGAAAATTTCTGTCATCACTGATGAGGCGATCTGCCGTACCTGCTCCTGCATTCGGAGGGTCAGCCCGTCCACCTCAATCGACTCCGGCTTGGAGGTTCCCGGGACATCTACCCCTTGTTTAAAAACAGTCGGGGGATGATCCTTAGGATCAACTCCAATCTCTCGAACGCGAACTCCCGAAGAACTCTCACTATCCTCTCCGGTCGTGCTGGTCGTGATAACTGCCGCGCCGTCATCCTTCGCGGGGCTGTCCTCACGATCCGTTCCTCGCTTCTGGGGAGAAATCGACGGCAACCAGAAATCGTAACAAACCAAAGGAGGATCCAATAGTTCGGCGTCGTAGTTGTCGTCGTATCCCTCGACCCAGGGAACGTCCAGCAGAGGCCGGGCAACCATGTGCAGGAAACGCCATAAGCGCTCCCGCAACTCATTATGGTCGCCTTAAAAGCAGAGCTTACTTCGGCACAACTCCATCACAACACGATATATCGGCATGCCTCGCACATGCCTTCGCAGGCGCCTGGCCTTCGCGGATGCACGTGGCAAGGCACGCACGCGCTCACCATAGCGCTCGCAAACTCTATTAATGGCGGCGACGCGGTCGCGAGCGCGCTGCATCGCCGCCTCCTCCTCCTCGTCCACACTAATCGTCTCCGAGCCGCTAATGGAGAACTGTTTCCTTTGGCCCGCCATTACGGCCCCAACCACACGCCAAGTGTGGTCACGTCAGCAATTCAGGCGGGTCAAAAAGGGACCACCGATCGGCAATACCCTCCCCCCGCTTACTAGGTGCTGGACCGCACCTCTGCGCGCTCTGCCAGCTAGATATAAAAAAAAATTAAAATACTGAAAAAAAAAAACGAAAATCTGAAAAGTGAAAATTCCCTGAAAATAAAAACAACAATTCCCAAAGAAAAATGCTAAAACAAACACAAAAGAAAACAACTTACAAAAAAAAATATAAAAATATAAAATATAATAAAAATATTATTAAATATAATAATAATAAAAAAATATGATTTATTAAAAATAAATAAATTATTATTATAAAATATTTGAAATTATTCCAATATTATAAATAGACAGGCACGCTCGCTACGGTCGCCGCGACACACATAAACACAAACTTATTTTTATAAAATAATTTGCACAAATGTGCACTCCTGCACTTCCTCTGTGCCCCTGTGCACGAAGAAATGCAACCCCCCCCCCCCTTCGCACGCTGGAGCCTACACGCGAGGGGTCAGTGCAAACCACCGACGCGCCCTCTGTTATCGGCTCTAACTCGACAGCTGTCGGCCTCCGAGGAGCTCGCTCAAACGCAAGGTCCTACCTCCCCGCGCTGCGCGCGGCGCTAAGCAGTCGACGCCTGTTCTTCACAGGACCTCCGACAGCCAGGCACAAAAAAGGAGGGGCGGCCGCGGCTGGATCAGCGCGCGAACGCAAACAATCACTAATTATTTTTTTTTTTTAATTATTTATTTATATTATTTTTTTTTATTTTTAGTTTTACTCTACAAAAAAAATTAATTTAATTATTATTATTAATAATTATTAATAATTATTAAAAATAATTATTCCGCAAAAATAATTGATTCTGCTTTTCCCGCTCCCGATTGCTCACAATAAAATAAAAATTTTCCCGTTCAGCGCTTTAATACTACCCCCCCCCCTCTACACTCACATACACTCTCTTTTCACTAACGCTATCACCACACACTAACACTAACTAAATCGCGCGCAATTTTCGCGCCCGCTCCCTCACGAAAAAGCTACAATTTTCGTTCGCGACCCCTACCGCCGGCGTCCTGTCACGGTCGCCAAATTGTCACGTGGCGGTTACCAGGTGGCTGATTTCGCCCCGGCTCCCAGCCACCACGCGACTTAAGGACTTTCCGTCCTCTCCTCCTTTTTCGTATCGTCGCACGGAAAATCCGCGGACGCGGCGGGGCGAGCCTGGGTGCTCGCTGCTATAAGGGACGCGAAAAATGGGAAAAGGCGCGCGAAATAATTACGCGGATGTTTTGGATGTTAACTTAATTATTTATTATAATAAAATTTACAAAAAAGAATCCCGACAATGAGCGACGCTATCTAGCTAACTCTTTCTCTCTCTTTCTCACTCTCCCGACGCGGATGATCGCGCACACGCTACAAAATATATATATCTCAATTTACTTACTTTGGTGGCGGCGGCGATCTCCGAATTGGCGGGAAAATGCTTACACTTGTTTCGCCAATCTCCAACCGCAAGGGCGAGATCGAAGCGTCCCAAGGTTCGCCTTGTTGTTGTAGTTAACACTTGGTTCGCCAATCTCAACCGCAAGGGCGAGATCAAAGCGTCAGAAGGTTCTCGAACTCTATCTTTCAGTTTGAGTGAACCTGCACTGTGATGCACCTCTCTCTCTCACTTTCTCTCTCTTCTCTCTCTATCTATCTCTCGCTATCACTCTCTCTGTAACTCACTTAGCGCGTCGCGCGAAAAGCGTGGCGCTTCGCCGCTAATCGTCTCGGGAGGAACCGTGTCTCAAGACACACTGATCGCAATCGCGCAATCACACAAGGATAGAGGGCCGATCGCGCGCCTAATTGCCCTCTCTCCTTCATTAGCCGCCGCGGCCCGTGCGCTTTCCTGCGCGACAATTACCGCGGTGCACCGAATTTCGCGCAGCCCAGTACCCCCCACTCGGCGCATGGTCAAGGCTGCGAGCACGTGCTCAGTACAGCGGTGACCACGGCGAGATACTCGTCGCAAGCTCAAGGGTCTTTATTGTCCAAGATATCAAATAAACAGGATAAACAAATGATATGATCGTTAATAAAAATTTGTCCACTTTGTTTAAGATTCCATAATTTGTTTAAAAAAAGTATGAGTGCGGTAAAAGCTAATGCAGGCAATATAAAACAGTTCTTACGATTGACAAATTGAGTATGAATAGTGAACAGAAACGAGCATTCAAAAACTTGTTTCTTATGATTTAAAATTGATCTTAGATACAATTCTTGAAGGAAATAATGTTCTGCGGATACCAAACTCATGCACCGACAACGCAAAAGCTTCTGATGTACATTTCATTTTAAAATAGATTATAGAGCTTTAAAGTGCCAAAAGTAATTTTAAACGGTAGATATATCGTTCAATGATAAGTAAGCTTTATAAAAGTTTAATAGAAAGTTCTAATTACTTATAAAAAATTTAAAAGATATTTGAATGAATGCTGTCAATAATGATACCGAATGTAAGTTTCACCGATGCCCATTAGGTTTCTTTCATTCGATCGCGAAAAAAAATGGCGCAACCTTTAATCAACGTTGCGAAAAGACACAGAGTTTATCTGCAAACATTATTTCTTATAGGATTTGTTATTTCTATAAAATAAAATTCTCTCTTCGAAAACAACGAATTCATTCTTTCAGATACTTTTTATAGAGGTCGTTTGAACAATATTATCACGTTGTGTACTGCAAATCCAGAAGAATTTACGTATTCAGACGTTTGCACTTTTTACCCGTCTATTTTAAAAACAAAAGTGAACTGACGGGATAAGATTAAAAATAGGTCTATTTCAAGAAAAGCTTTAATGAAAAATATAATGGGATAATCCAGTACAACCTTCAAGATCAACTGCAAAATCAGATCGACTCCACAAGAATAAAATGTTGAGTGTTCGGTGGTATCAGAGTCGCGTGGTGTTATTACGAATTGTTATAGCCTAATAAAACAGTTAATACTAATGGCTACCGATAAAAAATGATCAAATTGGATCATGCATTGATCTAAAAATGATCAGAATGGACCAAAAAACATGGCAAAGTAGTTTTGCTCCGTGATAATGCACACAAAGTAAAATTGACTCAAAATACACTTAAAGCACTTCATTTGGAGCTGCAACCCCACCTGCCGTAATTACCAGACTTGGCACCTTCCGAATACTATTTGTTTTTATCGATGGGACACGCATTTTCTAAGCAAAAAAAGTGAAAATTGGTTGTATCATGGATTCGCTTAAAAAATCAGACAATTCTATTGGTGTGGTATCCAAAAATTGCCAAAGAGATTGTAAAAATGTAGAAAAAACAATGACCAATACTTTGAATAAAATATTTTTTACTTTCCTTTAAATTAATATTTTATTTTCACAAAAAATGCTCCCTTCATACCAGTACATCGGGTAGACTGCAAGACTTGCATAATCCTCGAAAAAGGAAAGACTGATTTAAAGAGTGTCATATGAATGTATATACCGCTATCCGCAGATACGCACCTGTCAGTTGTACACGCATACACGACGTAGTGCAAAAAGATGCAATTTAAAGATAATTATTTTTTCTACATGCTGCTTATCAGACTTTCATTTTTTTGTATTTTTGAACATATCCATTAGCAGTGGAAAATTATTGTTAGAAATGGACTATGATGAAGGCACGCGTGCACTCCGTGTTCTGGCTTTTGTACATCAAACCCAGACTGGTAGAGTAACCGCATGAGAGGCTGATGGTATGAGGGAGTGCCTGACAGCGCATCCGGGAGACACGAAAGGCACTTCCGCGCCAATAAAGTTTTTGTTAAAATATGTTTCTTTTTGTTTTTTGTAATATGAAGTAAGAACCCCGGCCGCTCCGGAATTCCGGTGAGGCGAAAGATTCCGAGCGATTATGTTCCCGTGAAATAGTGTAAAATCCGCGTGATTAAATGTTCGCTAAGTAGGTAATCAGACCATTTGGTGAGTGTATCGTTTTATTAAAAAAAGTTGTTCGTCATTAGAGCCGACTACCAACCTCTTCGAAGTCGAGAGGTAGGTGACTGCGAGGGAAGGGGAGCAGCAGGTTAGGGCAAGGATGAGGGATTGCTTGAACAGGGTAGCGAAAATTCGAAACACCCTGGAGGATCCACTCTCTCCCGAAATCAGCCTCGCGTATCGAGACAGCAAACGGCTGCGCCCGACAACTCCTTTTCTTTCCCTCGACACCAGCGATCGAATATGACTCTCTCTTCGTTTGTTGTAAATATATAATATTATATATTTTTCGTTTTTTCTTTTTCATGTTTTGAGCAAATTTCTATTCCCTAGAAGAGAGGATTATCCTTATATTTGGAGGAAGAGATAGGCAGACGCTAGGCGTACTTTGGATAATCTTCTCTGGCAAGTATAGGGAAGAGATTATAGAGTTGAGGGTTGTATCAGAAATGAATCATCCAATGTTCTCGGCATCGATTCCTTCCGGAGATGAGACTTCGACGCACAGCTCGACGGGGAACAATAGCATACCGATTAAATCATGGAAAAATCGAGTTAGACCGGCATGTGGTATCTCGAGATATCGGCCAAAAGATGGGAGTTAGTCATCAAACCATTTTAGACCATCTGCAGAAGGCTGGATACAAAAAAAAGCTTGATGTTTCGGTGCCGCATGATTTGATGCAGAAAAATCCTTCTGGATCGAATCAACGCCTGCAATATGCTGCTGAAACGGAACGAACTCGACCCATTTTTGAAGCGGATGGTGACTGGCAATGAAAAATGGATCACATACGACAAAATCAAGCGAAAACGGTCGTGTTCGAAGACCGGTGAATCGTCCCAAACAGTGGTCAACCGGGATTAACGCCCAGGAAAATTTTGCTGTGTGTTAAGTGGGATTGGAAGGGAATCATCCACTATGAGCTGCTCCAATAAGACCAGACGCTTAATTCTACCATCTACTGCGAACCATTGGACCGCTTAAAGCAGGTGAACAACCAGAAACGTCCAGAATTGTCCAACAGGAAGGGTGTAGTGTTCTAATAGGATAATGCCAGACCACAGACTTCTTTGATGACTCGTCAGAAGCTACGGGAGCTCGGATAGGAGGTTTTATCGTATTCACCATATAGCCCAGACATAGCTCCAAGCGATTACCACATGTTCCTGTCCATGGCGAACGCCTTTGTTCGCGTAAAGTTGAACTCAAAAGAGGCTTGTGAAAAGTGGCTGTCCGAGTTCTTCGCAAATAAGGAGGGGGGCTTCTACGAGGGGGGTATTACGAAGTTACCGTCTAGATGGAAACGGATTATCGAACAAAACGGTGCATATTTGAATTAAATCCGACACTGTAACACTTTTTCTAAAGCATTGAATACAGAGCAAAAAAGCGGAAGGGAGATATTTGAGAGATGGCCTGGATAGTAATCCTATTCTACTTCCATGTAGAATCTTATTTATTTATTGCTAAATCCTAGGGCCTTGCTTAACTAAGGACGAGTTTCATCTGTACGAAAAGGCTAATCTCCCGAATAAACCCAGTAAGCTACTCTACAATAGGAGACGACCTGTGTGTAGTAGCTATTCCTAGGTTTTTTCATGTCCTCAGTCACCCAGTCCAAAAGGTGTTTAGACAACGGATTCTTAGGGAAGCCTAACAGAATAACGAGGACTTACATTTCTCCTCCTATCCTCATCCCTAGCTTGTGTATTCCGGTACAGGCTTAAAAAGAGGCATTCGACAAGCGTTTGCATATGTTGTTGAAAAGGAGACGTTCTGTCTTGCAAAAGGGACAAAACAATATATAAAAAAATGATTTGTCTCTTTATTTCATTTCTCGAACATTACATCCCTTTGAGAAACAAATATTTGAGATATAAAAACAGTGCATGTCTAAAAATAATATCATTCGAGAGTCAGAGGTCAATCACAGAGTACGCCGGGCTATACAGGATTTGTTGACAAAGAAAAAAAAGAGAGTGATTCTGAAAAAAAGCAAACTTTTAAATCGACAGAATACAATCATAATAAAATGCCGCAAATGTAAGCAAATTTAAGTAG
This sequence comes from Sycophaga agraensis, assembly GCA_018906755.1. Taxonomy (NCBI): domain Eukaryota; kingdom Metazoa; phylum Arthropoda; class Insecta; order Hymenoptera; family Pteromalidae; genus Sycophaga; species Sycophaga agraensis. The sequence continues at coordinate 353,264 of JACCIE010000090.1, forward strand.
TTTGAAAAAAATAGGGTGAATAAATAAAAGAAAGAAAGTCTTGGCATCTTGTAAACCTCTTATTTAATACATTACATCATTCCGTGATATCAAGTTTGTTGTATACAAGACAGTCCCCCTTAGTTTTATTAATAGTGAGCCCAATATTAATCTATAAATAATATATACATGACACACCTTTTCATTTTAACTGTAAAATTTTTGACAAGCATGTATTACGGATTATATATACTTACTAACTTTTTAAGATAATTTATTGTTATCTTAAACTTCTTAAGAATAACAAATTTTAGAAATACCTTTCAAGTTCTCTGTATAAATTTTGTTTATGTATTCAATAATTTTCGATATGCTTACAGATAGTTGCTGTGATATTATGTGATACTGGAATTGCCCTCTTAGCTTATATGGATGGTATAACAGGAAGCCCGACTTTAGGCGGAGTAGTTCTTGCTGCCTCTGCAGCTGCCGGTTCCGCTGTTTATAAGGTATAAAATGTTACGTTCAATTAATTACTATTATGAGGAGAAATTCTACACAATCATTTAAAAAAATCATTTCAGAAAAACTGTCAAGATTTCTCATTATGTGTTCAGGATATGACGGGAAAGTAAAGAAACTATGTAAAACTTCTTAATGAGTTTATTCACACAGGCTAGTTATCTTTTATAAACACAGACAACACAGTTGATCCTAAACCTCTTAATATATGCGTTCGGGAATTGGACTTATGAAGTTCGGGCAATGCTCTGAGATCAATGGGCGTGTCCACCTTCTGCGTATCCATTCCTTGGAGCCATCGTCTACAATAGCACAGGCTCTCTTCCATGAGCCTCCTGACTTTGGCTTCAATCCTTAAATGCCCACATGATCGGGACAGTGTTCGTGCGCATTTCAATCAAGCAATCACCAAGTCTTAAAAAATACTAACTGCGTTTTTTGCCTGCACATGACATCCTTGCGCTAATTTTATCTATTTCCCTCCCTTGTCACTCGATCAGACCACAGAAGTAAAACAATGACTCTGGCAATGAGACAAGGAATCAATACTTTTACTTGCAACTCAACTAACAAAAGGCGACTATTGAATCCCGGCGAGTTCGCTCGCAATAATTGAATAGTTTTTGCAACATGTCATTTACTTTGAATTGTTGAACTTTCAAATCAAAATCTCAATTTCAAACGAATTCAAAACCAAATCTATAATCTAAATTTTCCTACATGCTTGCCGTTAAATTCACCGTTCTATTTCGAGACTTTTCGATACAATGACTCGTAGCAGTTTTCGTAGTAGTTCACGTATCGCGCCGAAGGTATGAAAGAGATACGTCTGTGAGGCTAGGTTTTCCGTACTCCTAGGAGGTCTAGGTTTTCCGTACTCCTTTTTGAGGTAGGCGGTACAAGGTCAAGCGATACAGCTGGAGCTGCCGCTGAGCATAACTGCGTCGGCTCGTGATGTGCAACTCGATCCTCCGACAGGTGACGTGGCCTGTGCTAGGAGAGATTTTGACGTTTCATTCCTGGGATTGTCCTCACCCGTAAAATGGACTGCGGCTGCAGCTGCTATGCTTCGGCTACTTCTCGCTGTTTCTACTGTCGACTTTTTCGCGTCAGGTGGTCGTACTCCTTAATTCTTATCATAGCTCTTTTTTACCAGGTACGGCTTCCTCCTCACTGATCCCTCTGCCTCATTAATAATGTTAATATCTGTTATTAATTCCCTGTTAGTGTTCGCGATTTCCCCTTATTAAATCTACCTGCAAATTCCGACGCATTTGCGCTCCTCTCTTTAATATATTTAGGTATTATTTATTATTATATTATTTATTTATTATTAATTAATAAAATTCCCGTAAGATACATGCGCGCCTTTACGATCATATATCTTACGTTGTTATGATATCATTATTATTTTTTCCTGTTTGTTGTGTATGCCTGTTGGTTTTGATATTCGATTACTGCTTTCAAGGTGTCGTCCGGTTCCACGTGTTTTGCAATTTTTTTTAAGATCTTCTCCATTCTTTTCCATTTTTTGTCTACTGGATGCTTTCATTACATTTTTCTTTTAAATTAATGTCCATGGCTGTTTTCTTTTTTGTTGGCTGTAACAAATCTACATATTAATTGCTCCGCTTTCCCCTTTGCTTTCCCTGATGAAAACAAGTTTCTTCTGCACTCATCCGTCTCTATCTCTAGTTTCTTTCATTATTTCGTATTTGTATGGTTTCCACAACTTGATTCCCTCGCATTTTTTGGCTTTAATTAGTATATTCTCATGTTCCCCCCTCCCGAATCTTGGCTATTCGTTAATATTGCCACCTTTAGCGCTCTTCTTATCATTACTTACGCTTCCCCTTCCTTTGGAATACCCGCGTAGCTTGTATCCGCCTGTAGACTTAATTGAGTAGACTAGCTTAAATTAGTAGCCCCCTTCCCTCTATTCGAAGGAACTTTACGGCTGGCTCTTTCTCTGTCTGATTTCTACGCGTTTAAGGGATGCCAGAATTTTTCGAAAATGCGTTTTTTTGGTTTCAATTTCTCTTATCTGTTCTCATCCACGTTTTTTTAGGTTTGTTGTTAATCGCGACCCCGGCCCGCGCGATTTTGGTGCATGCGTTATGACTTTAATCATTTTAGGCGGCGACGTCGTTCATCCCCTCCACACGAGCCATGGCGGCTTTTCTCTAGGAGATCGATATCTCCGATATATAGACTAAATGTAAGGTCTCTCAAATAATAATATCCATTAATTGATTTAAAAGAAAGTCTACGCCAACCTAAAATTTCCAAAAATCTATAAAAGAGAGTTATTTATTTATAATTTAAAAATGAGAGTTGAATGGTTTTACGTACCCCTACACTCTTACGGAAGACAGTAAATTAAATAAATGTAGTAAGTTGTAATGTAAATATATCATATCTGAATTGGCAAATTATAAACGAGCCGTTATATGATTGCTACGTTTCTTTCAATAATGAAAGTTGATTGGGGAAATAAGGAAAATCTAATTGTTAAAGCAATTTTTTTTAAATATATTTGAAATTTACAATCTAAATTAAAATTTTTATTGTAGGTACTTTTTAAAAAAGTAGTTGGAGATACAACTTTTGGTCAAATATCGCTTTTTTCGTCTGTGATTGGCGTTTGTAATGCAACTTTATTATGGCCAATATGCCTTGCTTTGTATTTTACTGGAGTAGAATTTATTTTGTGGGAAAAATGTCCTTGGATGATTTTAATGATAGCAAGTATTTTACATTTAGGTTTGTATTTTAGAAATCTAACTTATTTATATTAAAGAATAAAAGAAATATATTTAAAAGATCATATATAAATATATACACTTTTCAGCTGCTAATATGCTTGGAAACTTTAGCGAGGCTGTTACCTATAATCTATTTATAACACTGGGATTAATAACAGCTGTTCCAGTTTCTGCTGGTAAGTTTCACTATATGATTTAAAAAATTAGGTATATCAAAAGTAACACAAACACGCAGGTACCTTATTGAACTGAAACTAAATAAACCTGATAAGAAGTATTTTATTTAAGGGAACAGACTACCTTACCAGTTCTTGTTGCCTGAACTTCGCAGGCATTTTATAGTAGCTCTATACTGTAGCTCAAAACACCTATCGGTCCATGTATACTACTAGCAATAAATTTAAACTGATAGATAAAGGTAAAGGCTGAATTTATATTGGGCGTCAGACGAGTCCAAGTCGATTAGCTCCGCGTGAGTCAACACCTCAGAAGACTATCTGCTGGCTGCTGCAGAGAAGTGCCCATATGATATGCTCACTAAATTTTGTGTGCATTATCACTTGCACTTGCACAGTCTCGGGAAAGATAGCAATAAGAAGACACATCTTAAAATGTGCTATTTATTTTCTATGGCTAATTACAACTTTTTAACACTTTGTATATCCCTATGCCAAGACTCCGTGAAGAATCCCTACTCCTAAAGCAGATTTATATGAGATTTCTTTACTTTCCACCACGGCTACATTTGAGTTTCATTCGGGGTCATCTTTCTTAAAGTACAGACATAGACGTCCCTGGTTTCGGCTGCAGCGTCACTATTTACTAAAATTATAAGGGCTGGAAGGAATATCTAAGGACATAATCCTCCTAAGGGTGCTCGCAAATGGCTGATTTTTAGGAACCGATGATCTCAGACTTGGCTTACAAAGACAGAATGTTTACAAAGCTTTCTTAACATATGTGATATCCATTTGTAATATTGTAATATTATATGTAAATTAACTATTGTAAAGTATATACATCTCTATTAAGATTTTAAAACTTAATAAAAAAAATGTTTATGTATAATGTAAAATTTATTTTAGAATAATATAACTTAATATATCTTTTAGATGTTTTAAATTTATGTGATTATATATTCGTAGCTCTAGACGTCATTCTTTATGGAGCTAATTTTGTAGGCATGAAATTAGCAGGCATGATTCTGATTGCTATTGGATTTTTCTTAGTAATGTTTCCAAATAATTGGCCTGATTATTTTACTCGCCTACTTCGGTACGTATTAATTATTGCAATATAAGCATACATTATATTAACAATATCCATAATTCGATTTATATTATTGTTCGCTTTCCTTGATTATTATACATGAAGTTATCAATTAAAGATATAATTGTGTTATCCTAATCACAATAATCCTAGAAAAGGTGCGCGCTTGTTGTAAAACATCATGTGATGGTGCGATGTAAGGTTTGGGATTACACGTTGCGCTATCAGATGTCCATGCGTGTGCGTGTATAAATCTAGCATATAGATAGAAGTGAGAACCAGAGATAGATAGATAAATAAATTTCATTTGTAAGTGACTTATAAAATATTGCACAAAACACACATTTATAAACGCAACATCTAAAGTCTACTTATATAGAATCACAGTTTCACAGGCTTAGTCAAATCGCAGATGAAGTGCAGTTTTGGCATATATATATTACTTGAATTTCCTTGTTATCTATCAGTCGAGTCGCACACATACACACATTCCCACAATGATTATGAGTATGGCAGTATATACACATGATGAATGAATGAGATGAAATCACGCACACCCACGTACATTGAGTGAAATGAATATATTTACACTATCAAGTCAATGGATGAATACACACATATTCATGACACACACATACAACTAATTTAAGGCGCAAATTAAACAAGATTAAGAGGATGACTGACCAGAAAAATCTATTGCAATGTGCCGACCTCTCACAGTGCTCACAGATGAGCACTTTGAACAAAGAAAAATCTAATTCCCGTCTCGGTGCGCATCCAAGGAATAGATCGGCAAGGTTCTCCGGCTCACACAGCCGTAAGATCTTGTAGATCTGTAAATGCACAAAATATTTGCTCCATCCGTCTACTCCCATCCAGCCTAATCTGTTCCTGAAGGGGGTGATATGATCATCCTATTTAGCACCCGTCACATACTGCATATAGGAATTCTGTGAGCGTTATAGCCTTGTCATCCACTCAAGGGACGCATCTGGTCCAGAAGGTGTTTTTGATTTGGCCAACGGCACCAAAAGAGCATTCTTCCACACCCCTGGAAGTGTCCACTTTCAAGCGAGCCGTTGTACAGGCGCACTAAAAACGGTCCTGTAACCCGAAGAGCCTTAACAACTACACTATGCGGAATGCCATCCTCACCAACTGCCTGCGATGTGAACTTAGATATTGACAGTACAATATCATTAATATTTATATCTTTAAATCAAAAAATACCATCAGCAGCAGAGTTAAGCACGGCATGTATGCGATTGTCGTCGATGGTATTTGACGCAGACACCCATGCAAAGTGAGTGTTCAGTTCATCCGGCATGAGCCCATGCAAAGACCCACTCGCTCGTGGTAGCAAACCTAAGTTCCGCAACTCACGCCAGATTGTGCTGGAATTTTGAGCTTCGAATAGGCGATTATGAATGTATTCAGTCCTCGCCTGATAAATTTTCTCCTGAACGTGTTTGCGGAGATCGAGGAAGTTCTCATGGAATTGCCTTCGTCCTGTTCGTCTGGACCGTCTGTACAGTGCATTATTTTTGTGCTGCAGGTCACGAAGCTCAACTCCAATACAAGGAAGGCGATTTTTATTTAGTTTCATAATTTTCACTGGGGCTAGTTCATCTATCGCCATCATTCAATTATAGTTGAGTCTTTCACGTTGCTGACTCAACGTCGAAATCCTCCGCCAACAATGGCCCCCAATCACAGTCCGCCAACAACTGCACAAGCCCCTCGCTATCGATGCTCTTATAATCCCTGTATTCAAAAGAGCAACAGATAGATTCGGGGACAGGTACCTCTATTGTGACATTAATTATGTTGTGCTTACTATCAAAAGAAGCAGGTATATTGGTGGCGGAAATTATCGTATCATTGTCCTCCACAAGAATGACGTCAATCCAGGTGCGGAATGTGGGTGCAATATGCGTAGGACCGTGTAGGATAATCTGCAAGGACAGCTCAGCCACGAGTCTACTAAGAAACGTAGCATCATCACTGGCAGTGCAGAGATCAGCATTCAGATCACCGAGAATGATTTTATGACTGTAATTCGGCGATAATCGGAATTCTTCGTCGACATAAAGCGCGACTTCCCTACCATTAATATTGCGATCTTACCGAACTGCAGAAAATACATCAATCCCAATGACTTCATCCATGATACTAGAACCCAACCAGGTTTCCGCTACACCGAACAGATAATAGGTAGGATGATCACGTAAATACTGACGGAGTCCCTCAATATGAGCACCCCTAGTGGCACTAAGAGATTTCACATTCATGAAGTCCGCCTTTCCGAATCTTCCATCCCTACTGCAACCCGCTGCCCCTCCCACTCCCGACGACCAGCAACGGAGCATTAGTCCGATTTAGTCAAATATGATAGACCCTCATTCCAGAATTAGAGCGTCCATCCTTACAATCTTGAATCATATCAGACGAAGCAAGAGGGCTACGGCTTAAAGAAGTACTGGCTAAGAAGCCGCCACGAGAAGCTCCCGACGAGTACATGCTCATAAATAAATTTATAATTTCATTCTCAGAGTCCACAGCATGAACCCACTGCCCTCTCTCCATCTAATAAAGAAATTACAGCGTCGATGCCAAATGTACTTCAAGCCGAGACCGCGCGCAGTATCTTTGCACTGCAAGAACACACCATATTGACCTCGATTTAACCAAAAATTTATAAAAACAGTACATTGTCTGACAACAGATATTGCCAGAAGTGAGCAAGAAAATACAACATCTTGAGTAGAGAAGACAGTAAATGACTGTGTCGCCTCCAAGACCAAATTAGCAGCTTCCATTGTTCTAAGCTGCACCCTAATTGTTGAGATTGACGGTTGGAGTTTTTCACCAACCCCTCCAAGACCGCAGAGACCAGGTCATCAAGTACGAAAGAGGGGAGCACAGATGTGATGACGTTAAGCGCAACATCAGAGGGCAAGACTCCTGTGCAAGCACAGTCAACCACCCCCGTGACGACGAGCTTAACCGCATCACCCGCTGCCGAGACCTCCCTTACATCATCCCGATAATTGCTTGAAATACGTCGGGGATCCACGAAAGCAGATTTGTTAAGATGAATATTTCTATTGTTATTTCTATTGTTTTTGTTATTTTTTCTGTTGTGTTTATTGTTATTATTATTTCTTTTTAATATTGCTCATTTTAGCGCAGGTAATGGTTTTGGTTTTGGTGTCAAAATTTTGAATTAAACTATTATTGATGTCGTAAGCTCCCGAGCTCCCGGTAGTAGTCCGCAGCCCTGTCGATACGTCCTGCTCTAAATTTAACGCCCGCGTTAAATCATCTTTTTCCATTTGCATAATCTTACAACTATTTATATTTACAATATTTACGCTATTCTTATTAATAAATTGCGCGCTTAATTTTAATAAATTATCGGTCATCTCAGTGGCTAGTCCATCGACCTTCTCCTGAATTGCTTCCCCCATATCCCTCATTAAATTTTTTTAATTTAATTCAAGAGATAGAGAGAGAGTGATAGATAGAGAGAGAGAAAGAAATGGAAAGTCTCTCTTCTGTATTATGGTATAGAACTAAACAGCCGTGACGTCATCGCTAGGATCTGAGATTGCCCGGCCAGTCGTCGCTAACCTATGAGTATAGGCTCATCATACAAGAGAGAGTAGAACAGAGAGAAAGAGAAGAAAACTCTCTTTAGTTATGGTATTGAGCTTAACCCGATAGGTCAGAAATTGACGAGTTGATTGTATGATATCATAACTAGGGCATGAGATTGTCTGACCAGGCATAGCCTGCTTTTAGAAAAACACGCGGGAGAAGTGGTAGAAACGAAAGTTCTCCTGTATTGTTAATGTTAAGGTGGGAAGGAAGCAAGTGGAGATGAGGTAGGATGAAGATTTTGTATGTGTGTGTGTATAATAAATATTTATTAAAGACGTATTTAGCAACAGAGCTCTAGACGTCGTCATTTTGCGAGCCAGCAAGAGAGTGACGACAGAGCCGCGGCCTGCAAGCGCTCACCTGCCGCGCTTTCTTCCACTTTTCCGTGGCCCTTTGTCTATCGGGGCCGCGCAAGTGATACTTGCCGCACTTTCCCCCACTTTTCTGCGGCCCTTAGTATCGCGCGATCAGTTAATTCCGCCGATTTGCCGTGAATTTCCCCCCTTTCCTCCGATTGGTCTTCCTTCAGTGGCCGCTTTCCAGCAGCACACGGACAGAATATGTAGGCTCTTCGTGCCAAACTGATGCGTTCACTGGTCTTTCCTCATTTTAATTATTGTTCTATCGTTTACTTAGATGCGTCCCTTGAATAAAGGACAAGGCTACAACGCTCACAGAATTTTAGTGTGCATTATGTGACAGGGGCTAAGTGGGATGATCATATCACCCCCTTCAGGATCCGATTGGGCTGGATGGGAGTAGATGGATGGAGAAAATATTTTGCGTGTTTGCAGATCTACAAGATCTTAAGGCTGCGTAAGCCTCGCTGATCGGTTATCTTCTAATGCTTCCGATCCACCGGTCAGGGGTGTAACTAAAGAGGTTTCTGTTTCTCGGATGCGCACTGAGACGGAATTAAATTTTTCTCTGTTCAAAGTGCTCATCTGTGGAACAGACTGACATCCTGCATAAGAAATGCGTCTTTTCTTACTTGCTTCAGGAGGGCTAGTGATGGAGCATTTGAGGGGTTGGGATATCACAATGGATTCTAGTCAGTCATCCTCATAATTTTGTTTTGATTTGCGCCTTGAATTAGTTGTATGTATCTTGAGTATGTGTGTATTCATCCTTCATTTTACATTGTACATATATTCATTTCATTCACTGTATGTAAGAGTGTATGAGTGTTAGTTAATGTATACTTAGAGAAATGTGACTTATTTATAGAATTTTACGTATCAATTATTTATTTATTTATTGCCATACACTGGTTACATCTGTGATAATGCCGAAAATGCGATATAATTTATATTTAAGTTGACTTAAGATGATTGCGTTTTCTAAGTGTTAATTTGTGCAATAATTTTGTAAAAAATTTACAAATAAACTACTATCTATCTACTACAAATGACATATTATATATATATAATACGGAAGGATATGAGAATTGTTTTTAACAGTATGAAATGTCAGGTCTCCTGAAATAAAAAAAGCAAATATTATTATTGTTAATATTATGCATTGTTGATGGTCGACATGATTGTTATGAAATTATTAATTAATCGAGGGAATTTCGAGTTTATTTGAGGGTATCGAGAATGAAAGGAGAAATATTAACCCTCGTGATTGCTGCGGTTGGCTAGTAAGAGCTGATGCCGGGCTCACTCGAGATCTGTTGTAGAATCGTTCACATTGATCCCCTGTCCATTTTCAATCGCAGCAAATGACCAGTATCACCGCTGACCAATAGAGCACAACATGTGGCGCAGGCTTGCATGAACCTTTTTATCTAGAAAGTTTACAATATACAACGTCAAATTACACTGTTTTTAACAGGTACCCACTCATTACTATGATCGATATAGATGATATTTGCGTATCCATATTATTTAACTATTGCGTATATAATAAAACGCAAAAGATCTTTTCTGGAAATTTATCGAGATGATTTTTACTTCCTTTTCGAGATTTATTACAGCTTGGAGATGCAGTAAATTATGGGAAATTTGAGAGTATCATTAAAACTTTATTTAAATATTATTAAGAATTATTTTCTGTCTGCGGTTATTAATTTAATTTTTATGGTATTAAAAATTCGAGGTATTTAATTTTAGTAAAGTATAGTTCGAATGATTTTGAAGAGCGTTTTGAAAAGTAAAACTATCCATTTTCTCAATTTTGGAGAAATAAAGAATCACGAGATTTTTCCTTTGCTGACCTCAGATTATTGATAAAAACTACTGCTAAAATGTTCAATTCGGATACAAAAAGGGACTCAAAAGAATAAAAGAAATAATACGAAAAAATACCAATACATTAAATAAAAGTTCGCGACAATTTGAATGTAACATACGTGTATTTAATTAGTATATGTCAATGTATTGAATCGTCGGCACCAAAGAGAATTTTAATTATAAGAAAGTCTTGCAAAGTCGAAGATTGAATCGAACTCATATATCGACGTATGCATCATCGCCAAACGGCTAAAATTTTGCTCTAATACGGAGATGCGCCTGGTACACCTATGCACATGTAATATGCAAAACAATTTGTGTATCGCCAAGTGGGTAGAATTGCGCTCGTTGCGTTGCACGAGTAGCCTAACGAACGAAATGCTCCATGAGGTTCGTTACCGAACAAACCAGAACTGAACTCCGCGCCGTTTCATCGCTAAGATTGCGTAGGTTCAATTTGACGCCGTAGGCGTGCAGCCCCGCACATCGCGCCACCTGCAACTAGTACAGACTAGGCGCTCGAGCCACCGGCCAACCCAGTCCGACCAGCGAAGTGGGACCGCTGGAGTGCTCCCACGGCCTGCTCTCATTCCGTTCCTCTCGGCCCATTTTTTCGGCGGTAATCTTAATACGTACACTTACCAGCGGAGGTCGGAAGGCCGCAACGGCTGCACGTAAATGCCTGTCCACTGACCCCCCCCCCCCCTCCTCCTACTAGTTTAATTAGTTGAATAATTGTTTAAATATTAAAAATCAGTCATTTAATATTCTATTTAATCATTTTTTTCTTTACTCGATTGCTACATCACGACTATACATTCATTTCATATAGGAGAAAATAATAAGTACACTCTGTACACAGATTTAGTACTGTAATATGAATTATAATGAAACAGAAAAGAATAGAATATCTTGACAAATGAATTTTGATAAGGAATTACTATGGTTCCATGAGGATGATATAGCATTCGCCTCTAGGTGAAGAATTCTAGTTCTCATGTGGTCGACTTCGACATGCTCTCTATAGTATGCTAGATAAATTATACTTTTCAAGTTAACTACAAATAATTCCCTGTTTTATTAACAATGTAGTTAATCCACAATAGATAGTTGTATTTATAGCGCATCAGCTGTAATACATATAACTATAATAATAATTACAACTATTTGATTTACAGATTATCAAAGAGAAAAGACACTAAATCTGAGCAAAGCCATAACTAATCAGGTAAATAATTAAATTTGACGAACTACCAAAAATTTTTTCTTTAATAGGTTTCAATATCTATATCTTTATATTATCTGAGTCATATAAACATAACTATTTTATCCATAACTTCCTCCCCAATTAACCGATTTTCTTGATTCTTATTCGTAAAAAATTCCAAAAATTATTCCCTTTAATATTTACTACTAGATTTAATTTTAAAAATTATATTTAAACAAACTCTATAAAATAACTTGTAATTTAACTTGATTATCGAAGCTTGACTCGGCATTAACGTTTATATTTCTAATTTCAGAGTAACCAACAATTCAACTATAATACAACATTATTACTACAACAATAAACAGGTAAAATACATTAATTTTCAAAATATTTATAATAAGTTATCTAAAAATAAGAATTTTAATCGAATATCTAATTTTCAGGGTTGAAATACGTCCTGCGTAACGTTTAGAAGATTCATTCGAGAAAAGGGTAAACTCTGCGCCGCAACCAAGTGGTTCTATAATATCTATAAATTCTATATTCACGTCAATATAGACCTAAAAATACAGTCGTATTTCGAGTTATAAAAGAAATTTATGCCTTTTAGTACTTCCAAGGACATCTCTTACTACAATTTATTTCAACGTAGAGAATCATCAGAAATAATATTAAATAAGAAAATGTGCCTACCAAAATAACATTTAAGTATAAAAATAAAGATTAATAAATAAGATATAAATAATAAATATTTATAATTAATAAATACGAGTTATACCTTTTCCTCGAATCCAACCAGGTTTCCGCTACACTGGACTAAATAGGATGATCGAGTAAATAAAGACGAAGTTCATCAATGTAAATTTCCCTAGTACCTTTAAGAGAGTTCATATTTATAAACACCGCCTTGAGAAATCTATCACCCTTTCTGCAGCCTCCAGCCTTATCCTCATATTACCGCTTATTCTCTCCTTTACTCTGACGACCAGCGATAGAGCATTCGTCGGATCTAGTTAGATTAAGATCGGCCAGTGCTCGATCAATGAGATAAAACCGATTACAAAATAGGTCGATTGTGGACACCGAGAATCCCATCGAGTTTGAGTGCTTCAGATAAGACTTGTAATAATAAGTTGAGTGCCGAGGGATGATGACGTCATTACTGCGGTACTACGGACAGGGTCGTGTAACGCAACATTAGAGGGAATCCGATAGAGGGAAGGCGGCAGAAATGCTCCTTTCTAATGAATCTGCTTCGGTGCTTCTAGATGCAGCCGACCGAAGGGAGTACCCAGCAAGTCGCCACTACCTTGCCGAGGTGGCCCCGATTGAGCTCCAACGAATTTTTGTTGAAACGGACTTCATCGACATCAACAGTCTCGCTCCCCCTGTTTCCTCGGTCGCTGGCTTTAACAGCTTACTGCAATGGGGACAAGTCCGGCCTCGCCCGTTCTTCCCGGACTGCCGGAGCCCCTGCAGATGAACAGCTCCGGGCCGATGGACGCCAGACGAACTTCGAACTAATCTCTTCCACATTATCTGGAGGACCTGAAACGAAGAGTGCAAATCTACAGCAGTGTGACTGCAGCAGCTTGCAGGCACCCTGGGAAGGAAGCGAAGTGGCGGCTTCAGCGGAACAGGGGAGGGCCGCGTTACCCTCTGGATGACTCTCCGAAATCCCGAAAAGGTTATGGATGATGAAGATGGAGGAAACTTTGCCTAAGAACGTCTGTGTCCTCACAGAAAGTCATTGGAGCCCAGACCGGTGTCGGCGAGACTACCTGGCGCCGAAGGCAACTCATGGGGATTATTTTAGTTTTCGCCTCGACAATTAAGAGATTACCAGATAGACCCCATATACGAGTCTGCTTTCGTTGTTAGGTCACCAGATACCCCAAAGAAAAATGCCTCAACCTGACGATCTCGACTTTCTGCCGGAACTGCGGCCGTATTGGGACCATGATCTGTTTCTGCTCCTAATGCCGTAAATTTTACCGACACGTCGAGTGGAAACCGTATACGTAAGTAGAAGATCACTAGCATGGGCTGGGCCAGGCTCCCGATATCGTCAGAAAGGGAGGATGTCCCGAGCGCCGAGAAGGCATCGACCACGAGCATCTCGGTCTCGATGAGGCGATCCGTGTTGCTGCCCTCGGGCGGTATCTACTCGAGCAACGGAGATCATTAGTGTTGATCGTTAGATTCACTTAATGTTGGAAGAGTATTCTGATATTTTTTCTGGAAAGCTTAAATTTCTTTTTGACATTGGATCAATTGGGTTTAAATTCTATTCTCTTAGGTATGTCACGGAGGCTCTTCGGAGTATGGTGGTGCCCTACGTCCCTATTTCCTCAGTTTAATTATTATTTGGTCATTTATTTGTATATAATTTTGTAATTCTTATTTTGTAATCTTAAATAATTCCAGTCATGGATCTTCATAACCGAGTTTTCAATTTTCGCTGTAAATGTCGTTTAAAGCGAAAGAACGACCCCGTACAGCGAGTGCTTCCAGGCGAGAGCAGTGTCAGTAGGAGTTACCAGCGCCCCTTTGACAGATTCGGGGACCTCGGCTGGTAAGGCGAATGCCACGGAATGCTGGTCGACACGCTCAGAAAGCATTGTCTCAAGACATCTACTTTGAAAAGTCGCAATACGGGGCACGCATTGCCGCCTCTCTCTCTCTCTCTCTCTCTCTCTCTCTCTCTCTCTCTCTCTCTCGAAATATAAAATTACAATGATAATAATGCAAATTATTTCGCACGCCGATTTCGCGGCGGATTGCACTGCACGATCAATCTACCAAATCGATACACTATGTATTATTAACGCGCAAAATACAGCACGGGCGTACAACGAGCTTGTGACACATTCCGCCTGGCTTGCAATGCTGTTAGGTAGAGGTCTTCTCCCTTTTCGCGCGGTCCAAGGACTTGCCAAATTTTATAGTATTTTTGGGCTTCAGGCAAGTCGGTTCCGGCAAGCTCAGCTACCCTCTCAAAGGAGGTTCCACGGTTTCGGAAGGCGCAGCACCGCGCGAATAATAGTGGCTTCAGTAAAGGTACGATGTACTTGGATCAACAATTGCGCTCTTTATTTCCTACTGATTTACAATTTATGGCCTATTGGCCGGCCTTATACTATGGCTCTGTGGGCTCTCCTCTTTTTCCCCGACCGACTTTCGTCGCGCGTCCGACCTCCACTATCACCGACGCCAGCCGTCCCGATCGGCCTTCTTTATTGCGTCTCGCGCGCTCGTATCCCTATCCTCAACGCCGCACAACCACTCCCCTGAGCACTCCTGATCCAAGCGTAAGACACCCCGGGCTCGTAGCCCACTCATCGCTACGGCGCAGACGGCCAGATGTTCCTCCTGTTGTCCCCGCCGACGATATACGATTGCCGCACTCGAGTTGCCTTGGCTCCTCTTGGTAGCTGCCCGACTCTTAGCCTAGTTGGTGGTGGCGTGGACTGAGTTGTTCCACGCGCCCGCTTCGCCTCGCTTCTTCACCTGGCACCGCAGCCGCCCCTCTGCTGGCCGCTCCTAGACGAAGACGCTGCGTGTGTCTCGTGCCGGGAGTATTGTTATTTCGTGTAATATTCCGGACGTATCTGGCTGTATCATCATGCCATAGTAACATTTGCCATGGCGGCTGCCCGGCTCGGTGGCCTCATCTCTTGCCATAGACCCGACGTTCGGCCCTGCTGCTAGTACCGGTTTCTCATTGCCAGACGTACAGGTTCCAGCAGCTGTGGTGGCTTCTTCACCTTCTCCTTGGCTACTGATTGCAGTTCCGGTTGCCGGCGTTTCAGGTAATCTCAAAGCAGTATGTATACGGTAAGTACCTTTATGCTTTAATTACCAGCGTCCGATTTTGGAGGTCGCCCCACAAAAACGTTTACCCACCCTCAATTATCTAATATTTTTCTCCTTGCCGTTCTTGTCCTCTGCATCCTTTCTTGTTATGTTACCTCCTCCTAAAGCCTTATTTATTATTATCTTGATTTCAGGCTCACTGGCAGGAGTTGTCGCTGCCCTATAGCCTGTCCCCCTTGGGCATTGGCTCCTCGCTTCCCACCCGTCCTAGTGCCTAATGGAAATGCTTGTGATTCATTTGGTTCGAACAGCTCCTGGACTAAAACACACCGAGGTACTTACACATGAAACAAAGTTTCATGTTCACGTTCTTCTGCTCCTGTGTGCTCTCCACTTATACTCCGCAAATATAGTCTTCCGTACTTTAATGACTTCGATTTTCATCATTAATTTACTTAATTTTAAATTGAGTTAGAACTCGTACTCTTGTATAAGTATATAATTCTATAGAAACTTCATTCTTAAATCTCTTTTACATGATTAGCATCTAAAAAAATTAATTTTATCGCGATTGCAAATACATAATAACCGAGCATTTATGACAAATTAATAATAAAATACTAAAAATGCTAGTACTAAATCTTACAAATTTCTTTTTTTATTAAACTTGTATGATATTTATATTATTATTGAATTAATTATTATTTATTAAGCAATAATTTTGAATAAATTGTGTTTTTGAAAATAACCCTTGGTTGTTAACTAATAGCAATGCATATCCTATACCAAACAGTCGTTTTTTTATCAAACAGGTTCATGTAAATACTCGTATAATTCTGAAATTCAAATGTATGCTACCATTTTATAAGTGAATATGTACTAATTACAAAAACTCTTATAGGACAATTATAAAACATTCGTTCCGGATGAAAAGTATGAGAAGACCATTTTAAAACTAAACTCATTCTGTTATACTACCCATCATTACCTTAATTCCCAACTTTGACAAAACCTTTTAATAGCGTAGACATCCGTCGGTCACAAATTGGAAGCTAATATCAAAGAAAATATAGAATACCCTCACTCTGCTTTTACCTTGCGGATAAACAAAGAATGCAACAGTGTAAATATCCGAGATCAACAAACTCTAGTACAAGCAGGTGACTCCATTGTCGAACCGATGCCATTTGCGCCACGAAGACGTTGCATTCTTAAAACCGCAGAACAAACCGTATTTTTAGGTCCAATGTCATGTGTGACGATAATTTCGCAGGTAATAAAGCAAACTCCATTGCTTCATCAAATTCCAAACAACTGTGAATAAAAAAATATATATTATATACAATAATATAATAATACATATATATTATATTATTCATAATGCGCAACTACATTAATATATTCATAAAAATGTAAAAACCGTATTATTAATGTTTTGTAAATATATAAGGTTGGCAAATATCTCCCTTCCGCTTTTTACTATGTATTCAATGATTTATAAAAAATATTACAGTGATCGAATTTATTCGTTTTATTCGATAATCTGTTTCCATCTAGACGGCGACTTCATAATACCCCCCTCGTAGAAGCCCCCTCCTTATTTGTGAAGAACTCGGGTAGCCACTTTTCACAAGCCTCTTTTGAGTTCAACTTTACTTTTCACTTTAAGCGGTCCAGTTGTACGCAGTAGATCGTAGAATTAAGCGTCTGACCATATAGGAACAGCTCATAGTGGATGATTCCCTTCCAATTCCACGAAACACAAAGCAATACCTTCCTGGCCGTCAATCTCGGCTTGACCACTGTTTTTGGGACGATTCACCGGCCTCGGACCACGACCGTTTTTGCTTGATTTTGTCGTATGTGATCCATTTTTCGTCGCCAGTCATCATCCGCTTCAAAAATGGGTCGAGTTCGTTCCGTTTCAGCAGCATATCGCAGGCGTTGATTCGGCCCAGAAGGTTTTTTTGCGTCAAATCATGCGGCACCCAAACATCAAGCTTTTTTTTGTAGTTAGTAGCAAAATAGTTTGGTGACTAACTCTCATCTTTGGGCGATGTCTCGAGATACCACATGCCGGTCTAACTCGATTTTTTCAATGATTTAATCGGTATTCATCGTCTTAGGTCTTCCGCCGGCTGGCTTATCCATGGTGTCGTTTTCACCGGCTCTGAATGGTCGAAACCATTCCTCTGCGGTTCGAAGTGATAGAGTACTATCCTCCAAAATACCATTAATCTCAGTGAACGTTTCTCTAGCGATTTTGCCTTTAACGAAGGAAAACTTTAAAATGGTGCAAATTTCGGCGTTAGTGAACTCCATGTTTACACGTCTACAACTGTTCAATGCAATATTTAAACTAATTGGGCATAGCGTCGTTTTATAGGTTATGTCAAGACCTTTCAAATGATGTATAGTATTGCCAGATACGACCTCTGCAGCTCTTTGTACAAAGCCGCAAAATTCAAAAGACAAAAAAGCGGAAGGGAGATATTTGCCAATCTGATATTGATGCATAAATTATAATAAATAATAGATAATTATAAATAAACATGTAACAATTATATTATTAGTACTTATAAAAATTATATTACGCAATAAAAAAATGTATATATATTTATCAGTAGAATTTCCAAATTATATTATATAAAAGTATGTAAAGTTATAAAACTAAAATGAATAGAAAACGTGCATAAAATTGAACACATTCAGTAGGATAATTAATCCTATATAACTAAACAATAAATTTTATAAAAGGAAATAATAATTAAATTATAACCATTTATAACTATTATTATAACTATTTATTGTTGAAAACGTAATACAGTCAAAAATATGCAATAACTTATTTAATTACACGAATTCTATGCCATATTATTATCTTATCTAAAATATTAATTGAACTAAATTAAAAGAGAATGAAATATATAAGACCGATAAACAGAGATAGTGTCTCGCTCCCATCTACAGCTCTCACAGAGGGGCCACTCTATAAAAGAAACACTCGGCCCATGCATTTTGCTTACTATTTAGTCTCTGTCTTCACTGTATCAGGGTCGTTTTTCGCACAACCCATTCTAAGTCCGCCGCGTTCTTTGTATTTCAAATCAATCAATTATTTTAGCGCGCTATCAGATCGAATTCGAAATCCAAGTATCAAATACATTATAATTCATAATTTTAATTAGATAAAATTTTAAATAAAAGTTGTAATCAGTCAGTCCAAAAGTAAGAGCATATCAATAAAAGAACTAAATAAATCAAGTAAATGAATATACAAATAGATTACCTGGATAGTAATTGTATTCTACTTTCAAGTAGAATCTTATTTATTTGTTGCTAAATTCTAGAGCTATGCTTAACTAAGCATGAGTTTCCTCTGTGCGCCAAGGCCAATCTCCCAAATAAACCCAGCCAGATACTCTACAATCAGGGAATGACCTGTGTGTAGTGACTATTCCTAGATTCTTCTCATACTTACACATTCTTAGGGAAACCTAACAGAAGAACAAGGACTTGTGTTTTGCTTTCTAGCCTCATTCCTAGATCAGATATTTCAGTACAGGCTTAAAACGATGCATTGTAAAAGGGACAGAACATCACAAGCGCATCGTGTTATGTAGTCGTTGGAGTACTCTCTCAGGAAGAAGTTGGCAAAGATCAACTTATATTCTATACTTCTTGAATCATGAGAAAACCCGAATCAAGGTATGAAACCTTTGAAAAATAAACTGTAGCGATATTTCACAGCTTAAAGTTCTTTGTAGCCATAATCTTTGACTCAAAGATTCTCGTGATAACCTATTGTAAGTTATTAGTTTGGTTTAAGGCCACAGATTTTAACCTCTAAATACAAAAACGGAGATTTAAATTGTCGGAATTTAATGATGGAATCATTTATATCATCCATGACCTATCAAGATTACGTGAAAGATTTAATCATCCGTTTAACCAGAATTTAAAAGTTAGTTTCACTTTTACTTTCAAAAAAAAAATAAAAAAATTTTTTGTTAAGAAATTAAATGCAACTGTCTGCAAAACTAGATGTTGTTTCTAATGATTTTAAGCCTGAAAAAGTTGATCATCATAATTCCGAACCTCATAAAATCTGTTAGGTTCTGAGTAAAACTAATCTTCATAAATCAATATAAGAGTTATTGAAAGTTAATATTGTACTATCTAACACCTAACAATATGAATGGAATGCATACACGATGACGGATGTTGTAGCAGAGTAGCGTACACCAACCCTTATACAGTCCACTGCAGCTCGACGTTCTTCTGTTGACCATTTCGACAGTCGATGAGCGGGCATGTGTCCTAAAACTGGAGGGCTAGATTTTTATTATTTTTTAAACGCCTATATTTTCGTGCGGGTGTATCTGACAGTTTCGCGACCGAAAAGGAAAATGTTTAGAATTGCCTCATCCATCCCGTGGTATAGCTGGAGATAAGTAATTAAAATGTAGGCTTTATAATTGTTTACAATGGTTATGCTGGAAAAATAATTGACGTCATTAAGGGTAATTTCCAGAAAATATACTCTCTAGTTACCGACGATATTACGTTCGCCTTAAGATATACTGTTGTATTACTGATCACTCAAAAAGAAGTGCAAATTGTCAAGTGCATCCCTGTGGAAGTTATAATATCTGTAAACAAGCACTATGGAGTTGAACTATGAGTAATTTCGAAAAATAATACTTATTTCCTCTCTCCAAGAATACCCATTTTAAAAAATTGAAGATTGGAAGTAGACTGCAAACACTAGTTGGCTTTTTTTACAAAATTGATGAAGTTAATCCAGTGTCTCTGACGACGGTATCTATTCAGAAAGAGGATTGCTGGATCTCTAGCCATAATCATTATATTGCTCTTAAACTATTGAAAAACTATCATAAATAGATATTTCTCACACCAAATCTACAGATAGTCAGTAAAATTATTCAGAATATCGTGGAAAATAATCACCTGGCTATAAATCTATTTAGCCAAAACTCTACCAAAAGCTCCTAGAGGATGCACGGACATCACAACACAGTAGGATGAGCAAATTTATGACGCCTTTAAAACCAAACATTCAGCATTAACATCTTTACAAACGAATCACTCTTCTCATTAAATTAAGACACTCAGATTTAGGGTTCAAACTAATAATGGACAGTATAATTAATAACAACATTAAAAAAATTCAACGCATCAAGAACAATGATAAACAACCAATTAGATACGCAAAGATAAATAAAACTAAAGTTAAATTAATTTTAATAATAGTAATAGTAAAGCAGATCAGGCTCTATTTACCGTTTGGTAAAGCGGAAAAGACCCAGCATACAAAACGTATTTAATGGTATGTATACTTCATAAAGAGAACAAAGCTCCTAATACCTACGACCGAAGCTTTTTGACACAAATACGATGACACTTGCGTTTTTTGAAGGTCATAAAAATTGCATCTCCGTGAGCGAGTTTACCTACAAACGTGATATTCACTAATACATAATTGGCGAGTTTTTCTTTGGAGAGAAATCGCTGCTAAGAATGCACAGTCCTTATCAAAATGTAAACTCAAGTCAAGAAAACTATTTAATAACAATTATAAAATGTATGCCGAATCCCTCCAAAAATGGACAAACTTTGCCCCTAAATTAGGGTTTAAGATAAAATTATAAACGTCGCCCTCTAGCGGCTGTGCGGCCGAAGTGTGCGGTTACTATATGCAGGGGATTCTTCTAATCTGGGCGGCCGCTTTACTCCGGAAATCTCGAATGCAGCGTTGGAAGGAGCATTGCATTAAACTGCAGGTTTTGCTTTAGCGGAGTGGTAAATGCGGTTTAGCGTTTGACAGCGGCAGCTATACGCACTTGCTAATGCCCAAACTATAGGTCCAGGTGAAGAATACTCGTGCCATTTCAAGTTCATTCAAGGTATCTGAAATGTTGGTAATAATGGGGTAGTCTTTTGTAATATGGTTCAGCCTATCGTAGTCAATACAGAATCGTCAGGTCCCATCCTTTTTTTTGAACAAGATAATCGGGAAACAGTACGAGGACGTAGTGGTTTTAATGATCCCTGTACATCGGTAAAGGGGAGTTCTCATCGGTTTGTCGAAGATGAGTCGGATCTGAGCGGTAAGCTGTGTTCGCGTTAGCTGACGCCATTGGCTATCAACTGCTTTCTAGAGGTAAATCGTAGCCGTCAAACTATTGAAGAGTGATATGAGGCCAATTCCTGCTTGCAGTACTCGCAAGGTACACATGCTGCTGCGAGAGGATCTGGGAGTAAGGGCCTGAGCCACCGATACTCGGGACCCCAGCAAATTTCGATTGAGATATCAAAGCCTCCAGACATCTTGACAGCAGAGATTTGATTTGAACATCAAAGCACACTAGCTCTTAAACAATAAATCGCATGTATTTTATTAAAACCAGTATTGCGATGTTAAAGAATCTGCAGGAGTTGTTGGGGCAGCTCGGTTGGTGCATAACTCATATAAATTTAGCGAGCACGGCGCTCAAATAGCAGTCATCAATCCACACCTGAGAGCACCTGGAGGAAGTTGCAGCTGAGGAGAAGACGATGATAGATAGGAGCGAAGGACATAATCTGTTCTGCAGAGGCAAATATTATGTACGTCGCGGGACTCAGCCATATCAGCAGGACAAGCGCCTCGTAGGTCTCGCTCACTATTGACGCGAGAGGGTCCAGAGGGGAGGTCCCGCACCTCTCTGGCTCAGCGTGCCGCGGAAGGCTTGATTTGATAGTCGTAACGTACATTCGAGAGACTGAGGCGTAATTAAGTAGTAACCTTTCGAGGTAAAATACACGGTATATTCTTGGCAACGAGTCGAGGCGAGAAATAATCTGTCGCAAAAAAAAGAACTTTCTTTGGTCGCAATTGGCGTAGTGATGAGCTAAGTGAGACGGACGAATGCGCGTGTAAGTGCTAGAGTGGTTGTACAGTGACGGAATCGATACGAAAAATTCTCGAGAAGAAGGAGCTCCCGGCGTAACCACCGCCGGTCAGAAGTTGACAAAATCTACAGCGTGAGCCCTACTACCCTCTCTCCATCTAATAAAAATTTGCCGCGTCGATGCCAGACGTACTTGAAACCGAGATCGCGCACATTCACGGAAAAATATAACATCCTGAGTGGAGGATTTTAATAAAATCTTCTTGACTCTCCACCACTCTTCAGCGTTCCTCAGAGTTATGTTTCAGGATTATTGATGTTTCGTCTTTACATTAATGACCATGTTCGTGTCCTGTAATTCATGAGTGTTCGCTGCTAATTGTCGAGCTGTTTTCGAAGATTATCCAACACGGTCCTGCGCATATCGCACCCACATTCCGTACCTGGATTAACGTCATTCTTATGGGGGACAATGATACTGTAATCTCTGCTGTCAATATACCTGCTCCTTTTCATAGTAAGCACAACATAATTAATGTTCCAGTAGAGGTATCTGTCCCTGAATCTATCTATTGCTCTTTTACATATAGAGATTATAAGAGCATCGATAGTGATGAACTTGTACATTTGTTGGCGGGCTCTGTTTGGGGACCGTTACTGGCGGAGGATTTTGGCATTGAGTCCGTAGTTGTCAGTCTCAGCTACAATTTAACGGAAGCAATAGATGAATTAGCCTCCGAAAAAATTATGAAATTAAATAAAAATCACCTGCCTTGGATTGGATTTGAGCTTCTCAGAGGTGCACAAGCTCATGATACATATAGGCAACTAAATTTATGGCACAAACTAAAACAAGATTATGAAAACGACTGACTACAGAGAGAAAAAGAGAAAGAGAGTAACTCTAGTCCGCAACACCGGTAACCGCGTTGCGGTCTCTTTATTATATTAGCGAGTGAAAAATTGGTCATATTAGCAGTAAATCGAATCTCATGTATTTCACTACTTGATAGATGGCTTAATCATCATCACCCAAATGTCGGAAGAATACCTAAAGTAGCTGGAATGCGTTCTGAGGACCATAATCGGAGTTGGCCTGAAGATCAACCGCGAGAAATATGAGATCTATTGTTCCTAGGATAACGGCTAGATGCCGAAGGACACAGATCAGACCCGAAGAGGATGTCCCCAGTTCTGGAATACCTTAATTAGGTTGATCGGATGGTACTCATGATTCATTTCAACGAAATGGGAAATTAAAGTACCATTCGTTAATCTCCTGGAAAAGAAGGAAAAATAGATTTGGAGAAAGGAAACGACAAAGGTTTTGAGTCTCTAAGAGTAGAATTAGTCGAGGCGCCGCTGCTGCATGCCCCGATTTTTCGAAACACATCAAGGTTCAAAGCGATGCGAGAAATTATGCTATTGATGCTGTTTTGACTGAGCGACGGAAACGAGCACCACATAGTGTATATAAACCGAGTTCTTACTGCGGCATAAAAGAATTACATCACTATGCAAGAGGAATGCGTCACCCTTCTGTAGGCGATCAAGAAACTGTGCCTATACTTAGAGGTCGATCAGTTCGTAGCCCGCACGGATTACAATACTCTGAAAATACAACAGTCGAACTTTTAGATCGAATACATTAAAGACTCCTTCAACAAAATTCCGGATGCACAGTCAAGAGGATACCTCGTAGAGGAACCCGAGATGACTGCTTTCAATATGATCTCGGGCCCATATTATAATGAGAGAAGCCACGGTGATTATTTATTTTAATAGATTCCGTACGTAACGTGTATTATACAGGTGTTGATGCTTAACTACACCTTGTTGCACCTTTTTGTACACCTTGTTGCTGCTTAAATCTTAATACACATAACCTTGCTTTGAATCGAGAGACATCACCATATTTGTCAACTATTACTTTAAAAATCCACTTTCAATCAAGCTGATATCATTCAGACGATCGACAATGTTCCAAAAGCAATTTTTTCTGTGTGATTCTAATTTATCCTGAATAGTTACAAGTTACTCTTCCTATTCAGGAGTACTAAGAGCATCGTCTAAATCTACTGATTCGATCATATCTACATAATTCGCATCATATTTTCGTATGAGTTGTATTTTTGTTCTATCTCGTAAATTATACAAGTGTGTGATTGTCACGTTCTAGAAAATCATTGTGTTGTCGGCAGTACGACGCAGATATAAAAAGCTTTATGTTTAAAGTATTTGAGTATTATTATTTTTATGTAAAAATAAAATTAAAGTAGTCTTATTTTTTATTTAACATCATTACTTCATTAATAAATATTTTAAAATAATACAATGCCTTTTTTTAATACGTATCTGTAAACACTTTTTTTATCTTTTAATAGCATAAAATATTTTAGACTGCTAAGAGTTAGGAACGATCCGCAAACATCAACATCGACGCATATTTCAACAAATTGTGCATCTTAGCAAGAAGTCCAGAGAGTTTGTACTCTCACTGCTCATAGCGTCGTATGACTGCTATTTACAGCTGCGGTGATACGAACTGTTTCGGTTCGGTCATCCGACCGATGTATACAGCCTGTCTTTAATTACTTGTCTTCAGCTATACCGTAAAATAGCTAAGTCAATTCTAAATATTTTTGTTGCCGGTCGCGAAACTGTCAGGTGCACCCCCGTGAAGATACAGGCGTTTAAAAAATGATGAAAATTTAACCCATGCGGCCGAAAAACGCGGCCTATCTCGCTGCAAAACAGCAAATAAGAGAAAAGGACACGATCAATGGGAGAGAGTATGGCGAAGCTGTCGGGGCCGCACGGTGAGAGGCTTAGTCGCGTGCCAATTCATCGATTGCCGAAATAATCAACAGAAGAACGTCGGGCCGCAGCGGATTGTATAAGAGTCGGTGGTATGGTACTTCGTTACAACGTCCGTCATCGTGCGTCCGGTATGACATTCTTTTGTTAACAATTTCGGCATTTACTAATATCTTAATATGTTTTTGAAATATATTTCAAATTAGTTTATTACAAAATCCTTTTTCTGCAAAGCTTTATGCCAGATAATATTCCATTATTTATCATAATTTTTAAACTGAAATAAATCTTTAAATTAAAATATCTATTTTATATATTAAAAACAGTAATAATAGACTACAGAAACTTCAATATAGATAAAAAAGTTTATCTGTATATAAACCTGGTAGCAATTATAATTTTTCTAGCTACGTAATCATTTTATCTAATTGCGCAAATTCAAGGATTAACCTCGGTCGGGTTCCGGTATTCTAATTAAAAAATTAACGAAAATTTTTAATAAATATACGGTTAATCAATATTTACAAATAAAAATTTAATATCATAAAAAAAATAATATAAAATTATTTTACACTAGTTTGACAATTTTAATAATAATTTTCCACGAATTTAGTGTAATCATAGAATTAATCCCTCGGGAATAATCAACTATCACAAAAAAAATGTTACGAAGTCACGAAAAAATTTGGAATTTGACAGGTAAAATATTAAAACACTCTGAAAATAAAGCTATGAGGGAAACGGAAAAAGATGGATAAGTTCCTTAAGGATCTGAAAATGAATTTTGAGGTTTAGCATATCAACAGCACTCAAACAAGAAATCCAGTGTGGCTAATGCTCCTTTAAAACTACTAATACTTCGGAGAAGATCCTCTTTTGATAGTAGACAGGAATCAAGAAAGCGAGCTTCTTGAAATTTCTATCGAAAATAACAATAGTCGCTCAAGCAGCGACGAATTGCAGCCAGTCAGCTGGCCACTATCGCCAAAATTAAACAACGCCGATGGTCCGATGAGCGCCGATAATTGATGATCTTGCTAGGCATCAATGATTTTGGTGCGGATCTTGTACCTGTGTTGAATAACACAACTCTTGTGATAGCGGCTTAGGTCCTTCGAAGCCTGACAGTCGATAGCCGGACATACAATCACTCAGAAGCGGTAAAGGCCCCTCGCGAAATGAGCGGAGACGGCCACCCATTCTCCACCAGATGCTGGCAGGGCTCAAACAGAAGTGGCCCGCTCCGCTCGCCAGGCTGCGAGTCGAAGCCCCCTACCACCTGCGCGCCGCCGCCGAAACTGTCCGCCATCGTGGCTCCCCACTCTGCCGTCCGCCGCCGCACTCGCTTTCCCGCGAGGAAAAAGTGACTTTGTTCCCGCGCGGCATTTTTCGCAATCTTCTACCAAATGACTTTCAGGGTGAGATTCACAAGCTTAATCACCCTTAACTTTCGGAAGTGGCCACGAGGTTGTGTGCACCAATCGTGTGCGCACCGATCTCCATGACCCAGAAGCCTCGTCGTTCGACCCTCGGCTGCGGTCAGAGGCTCCCTAGGAGTCGCCGCGGTCTCGCTTCAGCCAAAAATTCCTCCGCGAACACGCCCGGAACAAGCCTCTTTCGAATCTAATCCGAACCAGCCTCGATTGCATCTGTCAATCGCGGACCATAGAAACAAATATAATAAAACTACGTCGTGCCTTGCGAACCACCACATCTCTGAACCTCTCATCATCTTTATTTTATTTACTACAAATCATTAATATTTCATTACATCGCTTAAGTTTGCGTTAAAGACTTTTTGAAGGGAATTTCTGTACTTTTCTATTGAACAGTATCTGAAGAAGGTGGAATGAACCATTCCCAAGATACGGCGATGATGTTCCTGTTGATGTGACATCGCGACCGGCTGGGCAGGTTCGTATCCTGCGCTATGATGTTTTAAGTTTTTGGAATTTTCCCTTTTTCGGAGAACAATAAAATTCTGATATACATGATAAATGTGAAATAATGTTATTAGTTCTGAAAAAAATCATTCTAGCGTATATATCACTTAAATTAATCCAATTATAAGTGTCAATTAAACTTATATTAGTGTATCAACTAACTTAATTATAATTAAATAAAGTTATTACTTTTATCGTAGGTGGAGTCGAAGACACAGACAT
This sequence comes from Sycophaga agraensis, assembly GCA_018906755.1. Taxonomy (NCBI): domain Eukaryota; kingdom Metazoa; phylum Arthropoda; class Insecta; order Hymenoptera; family Pteromalidae; genus Sycophaga; species Sycophaga agraensis. Next base: position 380,618 of record JACCIE010000090.1, read on the forward strand.
GGAATATCTGGAGGTACTTCAAGAGATGTGATTGATTATCGAACAGGATATATTAAATCACATTTACGATCGCCGTCTGGTAGAGTTCGATAGTTTCTGGTTAAATTAATTAATTAGTAACAAAATTATCTAAACCAAAATTGGATTTAATAAGAATACTTCAAGATATTAAAATTTTAATATAAAAATAGTTCTGTAAAAATTTTATATGTATTCAAATTTAATGATTATTCTATAATTACAGTCAGTTATTTCTAATATACCTTAAACATTAAATGAATCTAATTTAAACGAATCATGATTTTAGTCTAGTAACAGAAAAAACTTGATATATTTAAGAAATATTTAAAAAATGAGTGAAATACTGTATTAACTAAGTTTAAAAATATTCGTATGAAAAATGACTATTTTATCGAAATCAACGTTTTAATCTTTTAGTCAAATCATACAAATAACGGCATGCATTCTTTCTTCCTGATTATTTTATATATCAAACTTACAATTATTTGAAATAGTTTCGTTTAAAAAAATGATTTGGAACAACGCAAGATTATAATCAAAATTACGGTAGCTTTTACTTCTTCGACAAGTTAAATACATTTTCAATATTGTTGCTCTATGCCATAGAAAATAAAGGGGACTTGACAAAATTGACTTTAGCGTACCTAGATAAAGTGCTATTCAGAATTCAAAATAGTATAAATCAGTTTATGAACTAATCACCCTTATCCATTGTATTATTAGATTAAACCCAATGAATGGATGAAATACAAGTAATGTTATTATTAGCAGAATTTTGACTTATCAACATGTAATTAATTTATAATAAGTACTTATTCTTCAATACAAAGGATAATAGTTATTTACATAGAAATCCGAATCACAGGGTTGCCGGATAGAAATTTATTCCCATAGATTTTAATTTGAATGCACTGACTACTTCGCTTTTGCACCGTCCAATGACTCGCTCAGTTTTTTTAGACTATGTCGTCAATTCACCACATAGATCCAATAAGCATAATATATTTATTACCTGTATTATGTGATAATATTCTAAGAAAATAAATCAAATTTAAATAAAATTTAATTTTAATGAATTTATTTCCATGCTAGCATTTATTTTAACAATTATTTTTCTGCCACGAAGAAAACCAGTTGATAAAGTTGGAAAATATGGCAGCGATCCATTTAAAAAGGTAAGCGTTTATCATTATCCATACCATTTTATTTCAATCTTTCGAGTACATAATTCAACTCTTTATATTGCTATTTATATTGCTTTATAGAGATGTGCAAATTAGATGATAAACTGAAACGAAAAAGTTTACTTCAGATCTTCCAGAAAATAAAAATAAATCTAAATAAGTGAAAAATGTATAAGGATGCAAAGAGTTACGCGATGATAAATATTTCAACAAACGAGAAAATTCAGAAGAATCGATTAAAAAATTAAAAAAAAAATTAAATCATCAGAGGCACAAGGAATCGATTACATACATAGAGAAATTCGAGACAATACTGATAATTCCAGTATAATTGAAAGTGAGAAGTAAAGAGACAACAGCTCTGGAAAGACCACCAAACTATCACGACTTAGATTCGAGATATATTCTGCCCAATTTAATCTGATACCAGAAGAAAGCGGCAATATAATCGAGGATTTTTCGTGCATAGGGCATAGTACGCCTTTATCAACAAAGGGAAAAAATGTAAATTATAAACATTGGATAGAATTGGGGGAAGAGTATCCTACATTCGAACCGGACATATTACTGAGAACGTTCAAAGAGCATTTGAGAACAGAAATAAAACAAGAACGAATAGAAGCATATTTTAGCTCAGAAGAAATTTTACAAGAATTTAACGAAACAATTAAAGAAGGGTTCCGATTCTCAAAACTTTTTAATATTCTTCGGAAAAAAATAAATATTTTTTCGGGGCATTCAAACGGTGTGGAAATTGAAGAATTGCTAAACGTAGACAACGTACTAAGTGAATACGTAAGTGCCGGTGATACTCAATTTAACAAAATCCTTTGATATGGAAGCAGCTCCTATTAACCGTTGTGTGCAAACGGGTGGATTATCCAAGAAAGACGCATTAGATCTCATTCCGAGATGTAACGGTTAAACCTTCAGATCGGCAAAAGAAGTAACAGAAATTTTAGAAACCAGCTTTGGAACCTCTCGAGCATATTAAGAATGGAGTGGAGATCTAGCTAAAATCAAACAAAAATCAAATACGTAGTCAGTTATTTTAACCAGATAAAAGATATTGAAAGTGAAATATTTAAAGCTACTGTTTGAGCTGAAAGCACCACTAATGAATCCAGTATAGAGTCGATTTAGAAAGGAATGTGTTAAGTTTTTTTTACGGGAACTAAGGTGGGAAATAAAAACTCGGATAGACCGGTCGGTTACCTTAGCCGAGGCCTGACTCCAAGCGCTAGAAGTAGAAAGAGAATTTTCCAGTAGCCAAAACCTTTAGGAGAAAAGTCGAGGTCACGAAGACTACAAGCCAAAAGACTTGAAGGAAATAAAAAAGGTGCACTTGATTGACGCTGAGCCCGAGAAATTAACATGCACCCATTGCAAACTAATGGGGCATGATGTGCTTCATTAAATTCGGAGAATAATGAGGAAGCAATATAGGAGAATCGAGTAAAGCACAGAAATCTACGGAAAGCATGAGGAAGTTAACACTTGGTGGGATAAGTGACTCGCACCAAGGAAACGCAACCGTTAAGATAAATTTCGATGACATCCCATTGCCAGGCGGTAGTGAGAAAAAGATCAATGGTGCGCACAAAAAAGGGGCATCGTGTCAAGCCCGAATTGCAGTAAAGAAATCTGAGATACAGATAAAAGTGAGAATAAAAAAGAGAGACAGAGTTTTGAGATATTTGAAATGGCGCAAGCAACCTATGTCGATTAAATCAATAATATGTGCTTGAAAATGGCGGGAAAGTCGCATTTTTAGGAGACTTACACTTCAATCGTAGCAATAAAAAATAATTGGGAAAGAAACATAGAATCGTACGGTTTCAAGAGATATTGAGAGTTACCGAAGTAGGTGAGGAAATTTCCTCCATAACGGACAGATTGAAAGTGGTGTTGAGCTACACGCAGATGAGAGCCAACTAAGGCCGATAGAGAAATGAATTGAAGAATATGCAAATTTTTCCAATTTAAAGGCTAAAAACTCAGGACCACTAATAGTATAATGCATTATACTCCCACTACAAATGATTTAACAGTAACAGCACTAAAGTTTAGCGCATTCCACATGCATTGAAACAAGAATTAGATAGGCAAATCGAGGACATGCTAAGAAATGATATAATTGAGCCTTCTAATTCAAACCACACGTCTCCAGTTTTTCTCGTTTCCAAAACATCGAACAGGACCAGCAAAAAAGATATCGGTTAGTAGTCGACTTTCGTCAACTGAACAAACGCATAAATATCGACTACGTAATATCTTAGATATAATAGACCAAATCGGAGGTGCCCAATACTTTGCGATCTCCTATGGACTTTATCAATTTAAACGATTATCTACGAGTATATGTATGTCTAATAATCCCGCAACTTTCCAACGAATGGTGGATAATATTTTTAGAGTAATGGTGCAAAATAAAGGAATGTTTATTTATTTAGACGACGTGATTGTTTATAAAAAAGCTATCGAGGAACATAATAGAAAAGTTGAAAAACGTTTTCAGAAAATTAGAGAATCAAATTTAAAATTGCAGCCAGATAAATGCGAAATTTTAAAGGCAAAAGTAAAATATTTAGGACATTATTTAATCAAAGAAATGAAACGTGACTCCACTAAACTTGAAGGAGTTCACAAATTTCCACAGCCCAAAGATCTAAAAAATATGCGCCAATTTATGGAATTACCAGGTGTTACATAACGGTGGCCTGTCTCGCACTAAAGTCCCAGACGTCGCACGATTATTTGAAAAGATTCGATTTCGTTGCAATAAAAATGGACACAGCGATGGCGAGCCTGGGTGCTCGTAGCTAGAAATCACGATTGGGTACGAAAATATGTTTTCTGTGGGAAGGTAGGGGAAAAGAGTACTCGCACAAATATTCTATAAATAAAATATTTAATAACAGATGTAATTACACAAGAAAACTCGCATAATAAAAATACTCGATCGCGCTTAATCTTATACTCTCTCTATCTCTCACACATACAGCACTCTTGGATAAACTTAGCGCGCGCGCCCGCGAATTACATTAATTCGACTTACTCGTCGTACTTCTCATTGGCTAGATCGCGCTGCCGAAGTCTCGGGTGTTGTGCTCGACTGGAAGGTCGAAACTTGAACCTCGAAACAACTGTTGTGCGTACTGGGAGCGGTATGCCACAATCAAGAACAACTCAAAAAAAACTATAAAATAGTTACACAATAGTAACTATAAAATAGTTACGACAAGCGTTATACGCCGCGACATTCACTCCTCACACACAGACTCGCAGAGATTAACTAGACCTACTCTAATAAACGATATATATATAGAGAAATGACAGCGATATGTGTAAATTAAATTTAGAAATTAACATGCCCTTGACGCGCCAACTATCTATGACTAGTTTTTGTTTATTTACTCTTTTTTTATAAGCGCCTCCACATAACACCTCGACTCGTTCGTTCACATCAAGTGTCGAAGGCCTATCGCTTCAGTTTGCTCAAACACAGTGATTTTTTAAGAAATAGGCCAATGCTTCCATTAGCATGGTCCGCTCCACCGGCTCCGCAACCCGCGTGCTTAGATAGAAGACCGCGTGAAGAATGTTGGTAATTCCGTCGACCACATCAGTACTCGCAGTAGAAGCCGAGACAGGATCTTTCCCAAAAAATTCTTCTGGGGCCGAAAGGTTAATACCGTCACCAGTCTCGCTCAACTTTCTACTAGGGACCTCCATGGCCTCCGAATGGGTTTCGGGCGCCTCTACGACACCCGCAGCCGCGCTCATCACGGTGAGAAGCTGGGATCACGTAGCCGGCTTCACCGAGGTTACTGACCTCGCCATCGAGTATTCCATCATCTTTTGCTTGTAACGTCTATCTGAGCGGCTGCACAGAGCCGATTACATTTTCTCGTAGGAAGTGGTAGGAGGCAAGTTTTCGGACATCTTATCGTCTTCAACTTCTTCGTTGCGGGCACGACCACTGGCTTATCGAGGGCACATCCTTCATGACACACGTCGTGAAGCCTCTCTCGCCCACAGCTTCGGCTACTTTACCGCCACTCGCCCCGACACTGCTCCTGGGTCCGCGATCATTCATGCCTCATTCCACTCAGGCTCTAGCGACCCGACGACCATGCTGACCCGACAACCACGCGACATGTTTTCACCACAACGCGAGCAATCGGAGAGGGTTACCCATCACAGTGATAGCAGAAAACCGTGTGATGGGAATGAGGGAAATTGTTACGTATATGCCCCCACTCCCAATATCGATAGCAGGCTTAAATTGGCGGATCGACTGCCGGATTTATTGGGACGGTTCTTCACTTCTTGGAATAACCCTCCCATCGGAAACGTTCTGTGCCTCTTGATTTCGTGTCCGACGGGGATTAAGAACGCCCCGGTACATATATCTTCTTGCAGGCCCGCTTCATGTCCGCCTTGGTCTGAACCTCATCACTTTGCCAATTGATCCTGGATCAACCGACCTTCCACCTCCTTGCGCGGACTCTTCCTTACCACAGGACCTTGCGTGTTCACCAAAGTAGAGGCAGTAGACTTCTCTACCTTTCTCTGCCTTACCACCTTTATCCAAGTCTCTGCGCCTTCAGTGCTATCTCGCTCTACTATCTCGCTCGCGTTCTCAGAACGCCGCTCGATCGGACTTCTTGGGCAAACTCAAGGTCTCTCGGAGACATACGTCGAGATGCGTGTTTCACTGGCCGAGCACCCTGTACGATGCACCGAGCACCATGTTCGAAGAGGATCGTGTAACCATGAATAGTGCTAGGTTGAGAAAGAATCTTCTCAATTAAAACTCTTAGTTATTCACGCTCTGCTTCTTTAATCTCAACGATACCAGTGCACTCGGCAAAAATTCTAGTGTTCCTCATCTTCTTCATCCTTGTCGAATTTGCGCCAGTGTCCACCCAGGACCATCGCATGCTCCTTCAATGATAAGGACTTCGATTTTCCCTTCGATATGGTTTAAATCGAAGAGAACCTCGAGTACTCTCAACGTATGTTGAGTAGATCCCGTAATGCTTCTGACAGCTAACTGTGATGGTACCACTTGCTCTTATATTCTTTTGCCTCGACAGCGCGAATAAGAGAAACCATAGTATCGGGGTCGCACAACGCTCGAATATCGCTACCATCTAAACGAACCAACAAATATAGCCGGTTGTCAGTCTGAAGACCAGCCACCAACCTATTTTTATCAGTCGTCGATGCTCGAACACAACATTCCACCTCTCTATTCGGACTGGGCGACGAGATTCGTTTCTTTTGTGCCTGGAGGATAGCTTTGGTGAACAGCGCAGACACAGGTAAGAGACTGTGCAGTGCTTATACGTACTTCATCGGTGGGAACGCGTGGCGCGAAATCTACCGCCTATTTTGCGCACAGACACACACCACTTCATATTCGTAGTAGTCCGCCTATCTATCTACATTCACTGCAGCTCCGGCCGCACTTATGGAAAGCGCGCACTGCTGTGTCTGTGCGCAGGAGAGGAGAAGTGTTAGAGCACCGGTGAAGTGCAGAAAATGTGGGCTGTACTGTCTCCCTGCATGCTCCACGACAGTGTCGCGCGTGGCACATGTATACACGAGTCACGCCTGTGTGTCGCCTAAGCGCGCTCTTCCTAGTGCCCCCTCCTTATCCGAGAAAGAGAGAGAGAGAGAGAAAAAGAGAGAGACAACACCGCCGGAGTGAGAGAGAGAGAGAGAGCGCTACTCTTCTGCTTCGCCGCTCTGCCACTCAACCCACTGGTGCGAAGCGGCCTGCCCCCCGCACCAACTGAGTCCGACAAGCGTTCTCCCGTCTATGCACTCATCATCGCCTGCAGCATGGCAGACTGAGAGAGGCGCCCACACGGATGCGGAGCGGTTCACCGTGCGGCAGGCGCCGCTCAATGTAACTGCTGCCACGCGCCTTGAATCGGCCTGCAAGATGAGCTTGAAGAATGCATCTTCACCAACGCCATTGGACTCATCATTGCAGGTCTTATCGGATGCATTAAAGGCGAAATCGGACTTCTCAGTGTCCACCACCGACCTTTTTGACAACAGATTTGATCTCATTGATCGAGCGGTGGCCGATCTGAACTCATTTCTGGCAAGGAGTCTCGGCTCAGGCCATCTTGAATTGAATTGATCCGCATCAGCAGCGGAAAAGACGATGGTGGCTCTTATGAGTCGGGTCTCTGAGCTGGAAAACATCAATGAAGTGCAGTTAGCTGAGCTGGCTGCCCTGCGCGAAGATCGGTCACTGCTCCTCAGTTAGATAAGTAATCTAGAAAATTTAATGAAGGAAATGGGGGGCGTAATTTAGGTGAAGATTGATGTATTGGCCACTGAGATGTCCGACAGCCTATTAAAGTTAAGCTTTCAATTTATTAATAATAATATTAATAATCATAGCATAAATAATAATGTAAATAATGTAAATATTGATAGTTCTGACTGCATCCGAAAACATAATGATGATTTGACGCGGGCGTTAAATTTAGGGGAGGACGTATCGTCGGAGCTGCGGAATACTGCCAGGAGCTCGGGAGCAAACGTCATCAACAATCAAACATGCAATAGTAAACCAACTAAAATGAGCAATAGTAAATTTACATGGAGAGAGGGCAGTAGGCTTCATGCTGTTGCCTCTGAGAATGAGATTATAAATTTATTTATGAGCATGTACTCGTCGGTAGCTTTTCGTGGCGGAACCGTAGCCAGCACTATCATCGTTTGACTAGATGGGATAAATACTCCGTTGCTGGTCCTCGGAAGTGGAAGGGGTAACGATAAAAACAATAAAATTAACAACAATAATGATAAGGCTGTGGGTTCTGGTAGGGGTGGCAGATTCCTAAGGGCGGGCTTCATGAATGTGAAATCTCTTAGTACCAACTAGGGGTGCTCATATTGAGAGACTCCGTCAGCATTTACATGATCTTCCTACCTATCATCTGTTCGGTATAGCGGAAACCTGGTTGGGTTCTAATATCATGGATGAAGTCATTGGGATTGATGGATTTTCTGTAGTTCAGCAAGATCGCAATATTAATGGTGCGGGAGTCGCGCTTTATGTCGACAAAGAATTCTGATTATCACCGGATTACAGTCATAAAATCATTCTCGATGATCTGAATGCTGATCTCTGTACTGCGAGTAATGATGCTGCGTTTCTACGTAGACTCGTAGCTGAGTTGTCCTTGCAGATTGTCCAACACGGTCCCACGCATATTGCACCCACATTCTGCACCTGGATTGACGTCATTCTTGTGGAGGACAATGATACGATAATTTCCGGTACCAAAATACCTGCTCCTTTTGATAGTAAGCACAACATAATTAATGTCACAATAGAGGTACCTGTCCCAGAATCTATCTATTGCTCTTTTGAATACAGGGATTATAAGAGCATCGATAGCGAGGGGCTTGTGCAGTTGTTGGCGGACTGTGATTGGGGGCCGTTGTTGGCGGAGGATTTCGACATTGAGTCAGCAGTCGTGAGGCTCAACTACAATTTAAGATGGCGATAGATGAACTAGCCTCAGTGAAAATTATGAAACTAAATAAAAATAGCCTTCCTTGTATTAGAGTTGAGCTTCGAGACCTGCAGCGCAAGAGTAATGCACTGTACAGATGGTCCAGACGAACAGGACGAAGGTAATTCCATGAGAACTACCTCGATCTCTGCAAACACGTTCAGGAGAAAATTGATCAGGCGAGGACTGAATACATTCATAATCGCCTGTTCGAAGCTCAAAATTCCAGCACAATCTGGCGTGAGTTGCGGAACTTAGGTTTGCTACCACGAGCGAGTGGGTCTTTGCATGAGCTCATGCCGGATGAACTGAACACTCACTTTGCGTGGGTGTCTGCGTCAAATACCATCGACGACAATCGTATACATGCCGTGCTTAACTCTGCTGCTGATGGTATTTTTTGGTTTAAAGATATAAATATTAATGATATTGTACTGTCAATATCTAAGTTCACATCGCAGGCAGTTGGTGAGGATGGCATTCCGCATAGTGTAGTTGTTAAGGCTCTTCCGGTTAAGGGTCCGTTTTAGTGCGTCTGTATAACAGCTCGCTTGAAAGTGGATACTTCCCAGAGGTGGGGAAGAAGGCTCTTGTGGTGCCATTGGCCAAATCAAAAACACTTTCTGGACCAGATGATTTTCGGCCTATTTCACTACTTTGCTTTCTTTCAAAAGTGCTTGAGAGAATTGTTTACGACCAGTTTATGGAGTATTTGGGGTCTCACAACATCCTCGACCGACTCCATACTGGGTATTGACGACACAGTTCGACTGCGACTGCTCTGCTGAGATTGATCGAAGACGTACATAGTACTATGGACAAAAAACAGGTGACGTTACTGTTAATGTTTAACTTCAGCAAGGCGTTCGACACTATATGCCCACTCGTTTGTTGAATTGTATGATGCGAATGGGCTTCTTGTGAGGGGTACTAATGTGGATATGGGCATACTTGTTTGGAAGAGAGAAACTCGTCATTTCGGATAGAACAATAAAATCTTCTTGACTCTCCACCACACTAGGTGTTCCTCAGGGTTCTGTTTTAGAACCACTGCTGTTTTGTCTATACATTAACGACCTTGGTCTTGCCCTCGACTCTATGTGTGTGAGACATATTCTATATGCTGATGATCTCCAGGTCTACCGTAGTTTTTCTAGGGATAACCTCGAGGCAGGAGTCAGACACTTAACAACTGCGGTTCGTGCGGTCTGGACCTCGTCTGCCTCTTTGAAACTCAATGTTGGAAAGACGTCTGTGATTCTTTTTGGAACTCGCAGGTTCTTTTCTGACATTGAATCGGCCGGATTCAACTCTATTGAACTCTGCGAAGGGGTAGTCGTGTTCTTGTCTGAGACTGTAAAAAGCCTTGGTGTTGTGCTAGACGCAGGTCTTACCTGAAGACCACACATTGAATTGACTTGCAAAAGAATTAACCAGGTTTTATATAGTCTACGTTTTTCCCGTCAGTACACTACGGAGGCTCTTCGTACCAAGCTAGTGCGTTCACTGGTCTTTCCACATTTCAATTATTGTTCGACTATTTATTTAGATGCGCCCCTCGAGTTGAGGACAAGGCTCACAGAATTCCTGTGTGCGGTATGTGACGGGTGCTAGGTGGGATGACCATATCACCCCCTTCAGAATCTGATTAGGCCAGATGGGAGTAGACGGTTGGAGGGAATTTTTTATGTTTTTACAGATCTACAAGATCTTACGGCTACGTAAGCCGGAGTACCTCGCAGATTTGTTCTCTCCTGATGCATCTGATCGGCCGGTTAAGCGTGAACTTAAAGAGATTTCCGTTCCTCGGATGCGCATCGAGACGGGAATTAGATCTTTTTCTATTCAAGGCGCTCATCTCTGGAACTGACTGCCATCCTGTATTAGACACGCGCCCTCTCTTTCTCGCTTCAGAGGGCTAGTGATGGAGGATTTGAGGGGTAGAAATATCACTATGGAGTCCTCGAATCAGTAGTCCTCTTGACCTTGATTTGATTTTCGCCCTAAATTAGTTATCTGTATGTGTCTTGAGTTTGTATGTATTATCCTTCATTTTACATTGCATATACATTCATCCCATTCCTTATATGTAAGAGTGTATGAGTGTGTACTGACTGATAGATAATAAATTATGTGAGAAATGTGACTTATTTGTAGAATTTTGTGTAAAAATTATATTTATTTATTTATTGCCATATACTGCCCTACATCTGTGATAATGACGTGTACTCGTATATGATATAATTTATATTTAAGTTGACTTAAGATGATTGCGTTTTTAAGTGTTATTTGTGCAATAATTTTGTAAAAATTTTAGAAATAAACTTCTATCTATCTATCTATCTATCTATCCATCATCGTGGATTGATCTCGCTACTACAATTGGGAGTGAGGAGGTTTGATTAATCTTAATGCAACTAATTATGTGTATGTCATCATATAGCAGGATACCTGAATGGTATACTTCCTCGCATCTATTACGGCTAATCTCGGCAATATACTCAGCATATACGCGTAACCGATTGACGTGAACGATTTTAGTACTTTTTTTAAATTGAATTTTTATGTTATTCTTACTTAGAACTTCAAGTATTTTATGAGGTCCGGAGTAATGATCACCGACTTTGAAATTAGTTTCGTTCAATTTTTTATTGTAATATTTTTTTGATTTAATTTTAGATTTGACTATATTTTCATAAACTAATTTCTTGATCCCTACCAGTCGTATGACTAGGTCTTTTACGTAACCTTGATAGGTCGGCATTAAATCAGCGTCACGTAATGGTTCATTTGAAGGCAACCGCGCGTATGCTTCGTACTTTCCTGGACACATGTTGTAGTTTAGCATCGTGAGATCTATCCACTCGTCCCATTCTTCTTCTTTACGAGAGTATTGTTTCAAAAATTCTCCTATCGCGTGATGCGACCTTTCAACTGATCCGTTTGACTGCGGATGGAATGCTATCCTTCGAATTTATTTAATGCGGAATCTTTTCGCGATACGTTGTGTTAAACCACTAAGGAAATTTCTCCCTTAGTCGGTTCAAATGACCTTAGGGGCTCCAAATATACATGTATACTGTTTGATGAGTACGTCGGCGATTGTGGATGCTAGGGCGTCAGGCAAAGGAAAAGCTAAACAGAATTTTGATAATTGATCCTGCATAATCAGGATGTATTCGTTTCCGTTTTTGGTGACGGGTACAGGACCTACAATGTCTAGAGCGACATTGTCGAAGGTTGATCCGGGGTGTCAGAGATGATCATCGGTTGTCTGGTTTTGATCCTGACCAGTTTTTTAACTGACATTCTACACATTGTTGAATGCGCCTTTGGACGTCGGCTTTTAAGTTTTCCCAGTAAAAATTCTGTCTAATTCTGTTGTAAGTCTTGGATACTCCTCTATGACCTCCGATTGAAGAACTGTGTAATTCTTGAAAAATGTTATCTTGGTTCTTTTTCTCGATGTATTTGAGGACACCTTTGCAAATGATTATCTTTATATTAGTTTGTTCGAATATTTGATGTAGTAGTCTTTGTACCTCATTTCATTCTAATTTCTCAATATGGTCACTATAGACTAAACTAATTTCTTTGAGCCACTTGCTGTCTAAACATGTTCGCAAGCGAAGTAGTGTTCTGCGTATAAAGTCGGCGGTTTTGAACCAGACCAATGATTTGCAGTCAGTTATTACGAAAATTTTCGAGTTGAATATTATAGGTGCGCAATATCTAAGACTGTGATATATCGCTACCGCTTCCTTTTCAAAGGTTTCGTACTTCGATTCGGATCCTCTCAGAACTCGGGAAGTATAGGCAATGGGTCTGTCTTTTCCTATTTCTCCTTGGGAAAGGATTCCACCTATTGATTACCCTGATGCGTCTGTGGTGACATTAAATGATTGCGAAAAATTTGGGAATTGAAGGAGTGGTGGTTCGCACAACAGATCCTTTAGTTTTGACAAAACTTGTTCGCATTTTTCATCCCAAACGAACTCTACATTGTTTTGTAATAGTTGTGTAATGGGTTGTGCGATCATTGCAAAATCATTTATAAATCGTCTGTAGTACTCAGCAAGTCCTCAGAACTTTGTAACGTTCTTGACGGCCCCTGGTCTAGGAAAGTCTTGTACTGCTGATATCTTATTGGGATCGGAACTTAATCCGTCTTTTCTTATTACATGTCCCAGATATCCTAGTTTGTTCTTTAAAAACTCGAATTTTTCTATCTCTAATTTTAGATTTACCTCCCTTAGTCTATTCGTCACTATTCTAAATTTCTTATCGTGCTCCTCTAATGAATTGCTACATATAATTAGGTCATCGATATACACAAAAATACCCTGGCAAATACTTCGACTTTTTTTTTTGTATTTGGTCTCTGTAGACCGCGGAGTACATTGTCCATAAGTCTTTGGAAGGTGGCTGGTGCGCTTTTTTGGCCAAAAGGCATGCGTTTAAATTGATAGTGTCCAAGCGGTGGGCTAAAGGCAGTTTTGTGTGCATCGTTAGGATCCATTTTTATTTGGTGAAATCCGGACGGTAAATCTAAAATAGTATAGTATTTGCACGCACCTATTTGATCAAAAATCTCCGATATATTTGGTATGGGTTATGCGTCACTGATTGTTTTTTCGTTCAGTTTTCTAAAATCAAGGCCTACTAGCCGTTTAGGGTTTCCTTCTCTGTATGGTTTTTTATTCATGACCCAAACGGGACTGTTATAAGGTGAATCTGAAGGTTCGATTAAGTCTGCGTCTAATAGTTCACGTATTTGCCTATCTACTTTCTTGTTTAACACTACTGGGTATTTGTATTGTTTCGCGTTAACAGGATAATTATCTGTGGTCTGAATCCTGTGCATGACTAAGTTAGTGGCGCTGAGACAGTCATCCTTGAGGTAAAATCTGTCTCGATTCTTCTCTATTAACTTAATGTATGAGCTATTAATTCTTGCTCCAGGTGGTCCAATTTTAGATAAGATTTTAGATCTCTTCCCTCGGTCTGAATACTGAAACTAGAGCGGAGTGGGTAGGAGAAATGGATCTGTTCATGTGATTGGGTTTCGGATGGGATACCCAGTTCAGTTGCCATCATTACTTGACTTAGACGGCGTGTATAACGAAAGGCTTGGCTTCCAGTATCTTCTGCTTCATTATCCAGGAAAAGGTTCGTAGCGATTTCTAAATCTAGATCGTCTAGAATTTCATCTCCTGAATTAATAGCTCTGTTAGTGTCAACATCGATTTCATTTGTCAGGTAGGGTGTACAGGTAGTAACTAAACTCTAAGGGGAGCGAGTCGTTCTCGATTATTACTTCTTCAGAGTCGTAATCGAGTATGGCTTTAGAAGTCGTTAGGTATGGGCTTCCTAGTATTCCATCGCAAGGCAGCTTCAACTCGTCGCTAACAACGTGAAAGGTGTGTGTACAGTTATTAAGTACCAGTTGCGTAGAACCTAGTGTTTGAGTTAATTTTCTTCCTATCCCTTTGAGGAAGGCGATTTTTGTTGGAAATAGATTGTCGTGAAAAGGTTGAAAAAGAACTGTACACAAATCTTTGTGACTAATGATAATTATTATTTATTATTTTAAATAATCAGCCCGTCTCACTATACAGATGTCTTTGGATATGAATCAAGGAGCGTTATGCACATATTGAAAAAGTGCTCACAAAAACGTCGCTCATTTTTTTAAACAAAAAAATATACATAAACAAAAAAAGGTCAGCTACAGCACTGCCTCTCGCGTTTACGTAAATTATAACCGCGAAATTCAAATTCTCTAATTCACGCTAAGCGGCTGAGTGCATATAAATGCCTAGCAATATTCAATATACGCCCCCACAATCAGACGCTGACTTGTTTAATGGCAAAAAATATATTCACTCAATATTCTCTTTATATCAATCTTTGACATTGGCTTAGTTAAAAAGTCTGCTATATTATCTTTGCTCCTAACATACTTTAACTCAAACTTTTCTTTCTTAAGCCAATCTCTAATAAATAGTAGCTTTATATCAATATGTCTAGTTTTAGCGTTCTCAATACTGTTTTTACTAAAATGAATTGCTGATTGATTGTCACAAAATTGTATAGGCTTTTCTATCATATTTTCTAATATATTTGAACTATTCAATACATTTGAAAACCATACTAAGTCTTTTACACTCTCAACTAAAGCAATGAATTCTGATTCCAAGGAACTTAAAGCTATACACTTTTGTTTTATCGATTTCCACAGGAAGGGTACATCGTTGTACAACAAAATATATCCACTAGTTGAGTATCTTTGCATTAGACTACTTCCCCAATTCGCATCCGAATATGAAACTAGACATGAACTTTTGACATTTGATAGATTTATTTTATAATCTTTTGTGTTAAAAACATAGTTCATTATATCAACTACGATTTTCCAATGATCGTAATTATACGCGTTACACAATTGAGACATCAAATTAACAGCAAAAGAAATATCGGGTCTACTTCTATCTGACAAAAAAGATAAACAACCAATCAACGTTCTATATGGGAACTTTTTCATTATCTCATTTTCGATAATCTTATTTTCTTCTCTCGGAGGTATCATACCTATTTTCAATGGTAAGTTAACATAACTTCGTGGTAAATCTTTAAATTTGTTCATTAATTTATCTATATAGGTCCTTTGATGTAAATAATACTTGTTTCCTATCTCATCAAAATTTACACCCAATATATATTTGACTTTTCCCAAATCTTCAATATCAATTTTCCCCTTTAATTTTAAGATTACATTACAAATTAATTCGTCATTTCGCGCAAATATAATAATATCGTCGACATATAGTAATAAAAATACGTTATTCTTTAAAGTATAAACGCAATTACACCACTCCAATTTAACAAAATTCAATGATTCCAAAATACTCTGAATCTCATCATACCACTCTCTACCACTCTGGTGCAAACCATAAATTGCTTTCAATAACAAACAGACTTTATTCTCCTTACCAGGAATCTCAAAGCCTCTAGGTTGTTTCATATAGTTTCTTTCTTTTAACTTTCCATATAAATACGCTGCTTTTACATCTAATTGTCTATGTTTCCACGATAATACTGATACAAATAATATAAAGAAGAATCTGATTAATGAAAAATTTATTACGGGTGAAAATACATCACAATAATCAATACCATATCTCTGATTATAACCTTGAGCAACTAATCGTGCTTTAAATTTCTTTATATTATTTTTATCATCCTTTTTTACATTATATACCCAGCGACTACCTATTACTTTACAATTTGGGGGTAGATCAACGCGTGTCCATACTTCTCTCGAATTCATCGTGTCAATCGCATCACTGATGGCTTTAAACCATTGATCCTTCATCGGTGAGAGCTGATATTCTTCGTATGTCCCTGGGATATCAACTAATAGAGCTTCTTGTTCATGAGTCATTTCACATCTTTTGGGATCGACATCTGAGTCATATTTGGCCTTTCTTCTTTAATCTGTCTCTTTTCTATTGTTATTGGATCCCGTCAGCTTAAAACAAAATTTTTTTTGGATTAAAATTTAGTTGTTTTTCTTCACAATACCTTTTAATATCGTTGATAGATCTCATCCTCATATTGTCACCGGGAGAATAATAGTAAACATCAATTCGGTCCTCTGTTTTCCTTGGTCTTTCGACTCTCAGCCATTCTGTCGCATCTGTCTCTCCCACATTATCACTTTGATCATCTTGATTCACAATATCATCGGCTTGTAGATCCTTTACAATTGCATCATCCACGAATTCTTCATCTTCTGGTCGAATGATATATCTATTGTTTTCATTATTTTTTCCTTTCCCAAATAAAGCGTTAACTCCGTTTTTGCTTTCTTCGACTTTAACATGTACCGTTTCTATAACATTGCGTATCCAACTACGATTTCAAGCTCTGCATTTTCTTGCAATTTATTTCTCTTTGATCTTGGCGTGTACACATAAGCAAGCGATCCGAAGATTCGCAAGTGTTGGACTGAGGGTTTCTTTCCCCACCATTTCTCTTCTGGTGTACAGTATCTTAAGAGTTTATGGATGCTTCTGTTTTTGACGTGCACGAATGTATGCAGTGCTTCTGCCCAAAATCTTGGCTGTAATCCACTATCTTTTAACATGGATCTCACACCTTCCACTGCTGTGCGGTTAAATCTCTCGGCGACTCCGTTTTGTTCTGGTGAGTACGTCGATGTCCTTTCTATTCTAATGCCCTTTTCTTGCAAAAAATCTTCGAATTCACTATGGCAAAATTCCATACCGTTGTCGGTACGTATAGACTTGACTTTCTTATCGTGCTGCCTTTCAGCTTCATTTAAAAATATTTTAAAATACTTAAAGACTTCTGACTTTCTCTGCATTGTGTAAACAAAAACCTTTCTTGAGTAGTCATCGATGATTGATAAAAAATAGTTAGCACCACCAACTGACATAACTGGAGATGGTCCCCATACATCCATGTATATTCTCTCCAAAATACTTTTCGATATTATAGTTGGTATTCCTTTAAATGACGATCGGGTCGCTTTACTAACTTAACAAATTTCGCATTTAATATTTTCGTCGTTTACTTTTCCTATACCTTGTACTATATCTTTTCTCTGCATTTGACTTATGTACTGCAGATTTATATGACAAAATCTTCTGTGTAATTTCATTGAATTGTTGACTTCAGTTACGTTATGGACTTCATTTTCACCCTTTTTATAATATGCATTTACTATATAAAATCGCTCTTTTCTATTAGCTGTAAAGAAATAGTCACCATTACTATTATAAACTATCATTTTATTATTTTTCCATCTGACATCAAAGCCTGCGATATCTATGCACGCTCCACTTATTAGATTTCTTCTCATATTTGGGGCAAGCAATACATTTTTCAATTTTACCTGGATATATCTGCCTTTTTCTTTTAAATAAAACGTTATATCTCCTTTGCCAATTACATGTGATTTTGCATTTTTATCGCCTATTAAAACTTCTGTAGGTGGCAATTCAACAAAGTTTTCTAAATTCATTTTCTCTGTACAAAAATGAGATGTTGCTCCAGTATCTATAAGCCATTCGTCACACTTCTCTGCTATGTTATTCAGATAAACTTCATGACTGATTTTTCATTTCTGAGCATTAATATTGTCTTCAATATAGAACGCATTACTTTGGTCAGTATTTTTATTCTGAAAATTCTTCTTGCACTCTTCTCTTTTTAGAGCAAAACAATTTCTTTTTATATGACCAACCTTATGACAAAAATTACACTTAATACTTTTATAATATTTCTGTTCTTTATGATTTTTGTTTTCATTTTTGTTTTCTGCTTTACTATTACCTTTTGCATTCTTATTTTCTGTAGTGTACGCATTTATGACATTTTCTAAGCCATCATCTCTTCTTTTCTGTTTTCTTCTGCCTTCTTCTGTAATCAGCTGTTTTTCAATATTTGTAAAGTTAAATTCATTATCTTTTGATCTGTACAAAACTTGTACTAAATTGTCATAATCTGATGGCAATTTTCTTATCAACTGAAAACATTGTAATGTGTCTGTAATATTAAATCCAGCATCTTTAATTGATGATGCTTTTTCACTTACTCTTTTACAAAATATTCCTATGGTTTCTTCGTGCGGATTAAACTTGAGGTCATAAAATTCATCAAAGAGGCCTGCCAAGCGTGCTCGTGATTTTGGCTCGAAATTCTCATTTAAGATTTTCCACGCTTCTTTTCCATCTAGCGTGCTGGCAATTAATAGTTGATACTGTCTCTCTATGCCTTGATAAATTGTTGTATATGCTCTTTCTTTTCTTCTTTTGTAATCTGCTTTTACAGTACCTGAAACTTCATTCGGTAAGTCTTCTGCGGTGCCGTCTACAAAATCCCACGATCCGCGATCAATAAGAGTCACTTTCATATCCAATTTCCAACTATTATAATTATCTGCGTTTAGCTTCGGGAAATTTAAGTAAGTTGAAGAATTATTCATTTCCATTTTTTTTAAAAAGATTTATTTTCTTTATTCTTGACACTTCACACTACTTTCAAATTAATTTCAAATCACAGTCACTTATATTTTTTTCTTTTTGTGCCACGTGCTCTGGGCCCATAACCTTTGTTGGAAATAGATTGTCGTGAAAAGGTTGAAAAAGAACCGTACACAAATCTTTGTAACTAATGATAATTATTATTTATTATTTTAAATAATCAGCCCGTCTCACTATACAGATGTCTTTGGATATGAATCAAGGAGCGTTATGCACATATTGAAAAAGTGCTCACAAAAACGTCGCTCATTTTTTTAAACAAAAAAATATACATAAACAAAAAAAGGTCAGCTACAGCACTGCCTCTCGCGTTTACGTAAATTATAACCGCGAAATTCAAATTCTCTAATTCACGCTAAGCGGCTGAGTGCATATGAATGCCTAGCAATATTCAATAATTTTTAACTCATCTATGATTTGTTTTGTGGGAAGAAGTCTACGTTTAATCAAATTAGCTTGAGATCCGGAGTCTACAAGGAATTTTTCCTCTTGGTGAATGATCTGATCGGCGAGATGTACGGAAGGTAAGTCGCTCAAATCTTCCCTGGTTTCTAGGTTAAGAACAGTGATTTGTTCGGGTTCTGTGCCTTCTTGTGTGAATAAGTAAGTTGTCCCATTAATTTCGATTGATTGAGTTTGGAAATTTACTTCTGCTTTGTTTTAATGTAGAAAATCGGACCCGATTATACCATCCCAGGGTAGTAAGAGAGTATTGAATACATCTGAGAACTTATTTGGTGCAAATTTCATCTGTACTGATTCTAGAGCGATTTCTGAACCGGATTGAATACGAGATACGATGGTTAAGTCGGTGTGGTCAATTTTATCAATCCTGGCGAGACATTTTTGTTTAATAATACTGACTTCTGAACCTGTATCTAGCATTAGTGTTATTAGTTCAGCGAATAATTTTTTTAATAATTTGACGAGCGGAACCAAGGATCTTCTTTGTTTTAATTCCATGGAATTAATTCCGCAAGTAGACTGTTCACATCGCGTGTTGGGCGCTGGGTCGTTATGGTCTCCATATTCGCGCCGGTAGGACGGGGAGACAAGTCGTTTCCCTGGTTCGGTAAATTTCTGACATTATTATATTATCTTTTACGACATTCCTCAATAGCATGTCCGTTATTTTTGCAATATCTGCACGTCACACTCTGATTTGGTGAATTATTTTTGATTTGGCCATTGTGGGGCGAAATGAGCATAATTGACAGGTTAGATTCTGGGTCTTACAATTATTAGCCTCATGACCCGCCCTTCTGCACAGTTGGCAGATTCTGGGGTTCTGGCTTGATTGTATGTTACGTTGATAGCATTGGTCCGCTGAGTGGACTAATTTATTGTACTTGCTGCAATTAGGGGTCAGGCGGGACGCACAGTTGGTTGCGATATGGCCTACCTGTCTGCGAATTTGGCACGAAATCTTACTTTGAACCGAGAGACTATCATGTTCCTTTTTGTAGCATTTATTGACAGTGTGTCCTTCCTTGTTACAGTAAGTACAATTCGCCCGAATACTGTGTATTAATTTACATTCTCTGGCTTCATGACCAACTGCCCTACTATATTGGCAGATGAAGGTTTTCCTTTCTTCAGTTGGTCTATGTGAGTGAGGTGTTGAATGTCCTCGCAACCGCTGCGAATCTATGAGCGTTTCTTCGATCAGGATGCTTGAGACCTCGTCTAAAGCACTCAATTATGGCTTTTTCGATAGTCTGTTTGAAAGTTGGATCTATTGCACCGTTATTGGCATTTTGTTGGGCATCTATTACCCTGGCGCCTATGGCTCTAACTTTATTCGCGAATGCAATAACTGAGTCACCGTCGCGTTGGAATTTACTACTATGTTGACTCAGTAGCGGAATAATCGTCCGATTTGGTGCATAAATGGTTTTAAAATGGTTTTGTAAATCATTTATTAATTCTATATTTTGGCCTGGTAAGGAGGCTTTCCCATTTATTCGCCTCTTTATCAGCTTTAAGAGGTTTGCGTGAGCTGCCTGCCCGACCATGTCGCTGGCTTCCTCTAGACCTTCAAAAAATTCTGTTAGTGGGATGTTTTTCCCATTAAATTTGGGCACGCAGTCTGCAGCATCCTTTATAGATACTGTTTGATTTTCATCACTATCCTCTGCAGATTCTATAGGGTTTTCTTATTATAGGTGCAAATTTTCTCTCCTTTTCTCTGGTTGATGGATATGTTTCGCGTGGGATACGACGTTTGCTTAAAAAAGAGTCAAACTCCTCGATTTCTTCCCTTAATTCGCTATGTTCGCCTGCTTGTTTTTGTGTCATTCTTTTGTTGTTCGTATCATGTATGGTCAGTGAAGTTAGATTGTTTCTTTAAATTTGGTCAATTTATTATGTTAGTGTAGTATATTTGTAATAGTATATTTCCGATTCGAAAGATGAGTGAAAAGTATAAATGGTGCAGGTTTAAACTCTGTTGACAGGAATTGTAATTGGTGTTGACATGCTGTGGTTGCTTCAATTCTTGTCAGCATTGGAATCAAGTAATTTTTCAGATAAGTTTCGTTTATTTATTTGATTATTTATATAATTAATATATCTAATATATAATTACTTTTAATATATTTATTATTTATTTAGTTACACTAGAAAAATTTCTTTTACTTTAAAAAAAGATTTTTTTTTAAATAACTTTAAATTTTAATTAAATTAATTATTTTGTTAATAATTGGATTAAACTAATCAATAAGATTTCTTTGCTAAAGGTTATTTTATGAAGATGGATTTGTCTAAATAACGGCTATGTTAATTAAAGTATTATCCTTTTCCTTTTATTTAATATAAATATGTACAATTTTTATTGTGTATATTATTAATCTATTATGCTAATCCATAATAGTTCTTATAGGTAGATCTTCGCAAAGGAGGCTTTGGTAATTAATATTTAATTTTTGACATAGAAATTTAAGTATAGAATTTTATAGAATTTTAATTGCGAAGTAGCACTCAAATTCTTGATATGTAAATTCGTTTTGATTTTAATTCTTTAACATGGAAATTTATTTTAAATTATTTGTTTAATATTGAATGATATGGATATTGATTTTGAATGAGTAGTTGATATTGAATAACACAGAGATTGATTTAATGTTTAATATTTGGATATAGGATTTTATAGAATTTTTGTTGAGAAGTAACACTTTAATAATTTTCTTGACATAGAAATTGATTTTAATTTCATTTCACTGGTTTAAAAATTGATTTTAACTATTTTAACTATTTTAACGATTTTAAACTATTTGTTTGATACTGAACGATCTAGAAATTCTAGAAATTTAATTTTGGACTTTGGAAGAAAAATTACTTTGTTGGTTTGTTAGTTGTTAGAATGTCGATAAAACAGGAAAAACAGTTAGTACTATTTTTGTCCGCTGTTTGTTTTTCAAGGGGCGCGTCGATCAATCGTAACTGTCTGTTTTCGCACGGAGCGCCCTTAACGTATAACTTGTCTAAGGTCAAATCAACTGTCATTATGGACAGTGTTACTAGCGAATGTTTATATTTTTAGTTGGTTTTGTATTACATGCTAGACTAATGGCTAATCCGTCTACAAATGCTCCAATTTCAGAGATTTTAAAAAATGCTAGTATATTCGAAGATGAGCCACGAAAAAAGAGTAGAGAAGATTGGCGTAAAGCTAAAGAATTGGAAGAAGCTCGAAAAGCAGGTACTGCACCCGCTGCTGTTGATGAAGAAGGAAAAGATATCAATCCCCACATCCCTCAGTATATAAGTGCTACACCATGGTACTTTGGCTCTCACGTAAGTAATTGTACTGTTATTTTGTATATTTAATTATTCACATAATTATTGAATTATTGAATTAAATTAATAAATAGCTTAAATTTTTTGTACTATATTATATTTATTACCTAGAATATTTATTATATTTTATTTAATTCGTCAAGGGTCCAACTCTAAAACATCAGCGGCCACAGCCTGAAAAACAAAAGAAGTTTAGTGAAATTAATCAATGGTATAACAGAGGTCAAAGTAGCAAAATAGCAGTACATTGGCGTGAAGGTGCTTGTGAAAATTGTGGTGCCATGGGTCATAAAAGAAAGGATTGTTTTGAAAGGCCAAGAAGAACTTTGGCTAAGTTTACAAATTCTAATATTGCTCCAGATGAATTTGTGCAACCTAATTTATCTCTTGATTTTGATGGAAAACGAGATAGGTAGATATTTCTTGATCTATTAGAATTATTTACATCAATGATTTTTTAAATTAATACATCATTTTATTTTAGATGGGCTGGTTATGATCCATCAGAACACAGAGCTATTATTGAAGAATATCAGAAAGTTGAAGAGGCAAAAAAGCAGTTAAGGGCTGAAAAACTTAATTCTAAAGAAATACAAGAAGATGAACAAGATTCTGATGCAGATGAAGATAAATATGTTGATGAAGTTGATATGCCTGGAACTAAAGTTGATAGTAAACAACGAATTACTGTAAGAAATTTAAGAATAAGGGAAGATACAGCTAAATATCTTAGAAATCTGGATCCAAATTCTGCATATTATGATCCCAAAACTCGGTCAATGCGTGATAATCCTTATGCTGGTACAGATAGAGAGTAAGTGATCAATAAAAATGTACTTCTATTAGCTTTTTAACTAATACTAGTAGAAATCTAATTTCTATTTTTTAATTTTTTTTTAATATTGACTAACTTTGTTACAATTATTAAGGGTTAAAAATTATACATAATTGTTTATAGCTATGAAGTAAAATTTAGCATTTTAAAGAGGCTATTGGAAAGAAGCAAACCCTTAATTATCATAATCAATTGAAAGATTCAATATCTATGCATTACATCTAACTTTATTTTTTCAGAGTTGACTACAAAGGTGAAAATGCAGCACGATTTACTGGAGATACTTCAGAGCATGCAAATGCTCAATTATTTGCATGGAATGCTCATGAGAAAGGTGTTACCGTACACTTACTAGCAGAACCTACAAAAGTAGAACTTTTGAAACAAGAATTTGATAAAAAACGGGAGGAGCTAAAAATTCAAGCCCGTGATACAGTTATTGAAAAATATGGAGGACAAGAACATCTAGATACCCCATCTACAGCTCTGCTATTAGCTCAAACTGAAGAATATGTAGAATATTCACGTAGGGGAAATGTAAGTTTATTTTTAAACAAACTTAAAAATACTGTTAAGATATTTGAATTTAATTTTAATTTGTTATTTAAGTGTTATTACCAAATGATTTTGTTTATTTGATATATTTAACAAAACTCAAAATAAAAAATTTGATATTTTTAGATTATTAAAGGTCAAGAAAAACAAATCATTCGATCCAAGTATGAAGAAGATAAGTATGTAAATAATCATACATCTGTTTTTGGTTCTTATTGGGCATTAGGACAATGGGGCTACAAGTGCTGTCACTCCTTTATCAAAAATTCTTACTGTTGTGGTGAAAACGGTAGACATGCTCTTATAGAGACAGAACAACCAAACAAAGATCATACCATGAGCCAGCAAAAAGAAATAGAGAATGAAAATATAAATTTATTTCAAGAAATAATTATAAAGAGAGACTCTTCACTAAACAATAAAATTATAAAGTTAAATAATAAATCTACACCTGATTCCACAAATGATTTGGATGAAAAGACAAAAAACAAATTTGAATCCAAATTCAAAGAAAAAGGAAAAACTAAGAGAGATAAACAGAAGCAAAAACAAAAACAGAAAAAAATAGATCAGAAAGATAAATTACAGGAGGCTATTAAAAAAGAAGAAAATTCAAAAGAAATGGAAAAGTTGTTAAGATTAGATGAAAGAAAAAGGCCATACAACAGTATGTATAATATAAAAGAACTGTCAGAAGAAGAAAAAGAAGCATACCAGATTAAACGTTTGAGAGAAGAAGATCCTATGACTCAGTTTATTAATGAATCATAAAAATAAATCAAATCTATGTAATTTTAATTATAACATATAATTTTTTATTTAATGTTTTTTTAAATGTAAGAAAAGAAATTTGTTATATATTAAGATATTATTTAAATACAAGATTGCATGGGTTATAACTAAATTCAAATTTTCTTTAATAATTGAGCAAAAATTGACTTTAAAAAGAATTATATTTTATAACTACATATAATAATGATTATTGTTATGATAATTAGAGTTTACAATATAAACATTGTTTACAAAAATCAAATATAATAAAATTACTTACTTTCATGTTATATCACTATTAAAATAAAGTATTAACAGTTACATGAAAGTTTAAATAGTAATTTAGATTAATATTGATTTTTATTTATCACCAATCACGAACTTTTTTTTGAGAAGCAAATGTAAGAATTTGTCTATTTCTAAACGATTTTATCATCTGCATTTGCTTATGCCTTGGTTTCAATCTGCACATTACATATAATCTTCCTAGTCTGCTTACATAGTAACATCCTTTGCAACGGAGTTGTAACTGTCCTTTAACTTTCATTCCACATACTTGAATAAATTGTGGAAACACTGGTCTAGAAAAGTCTATAGGTTTAACAATATTTGGACTGTACATATTAAAGAAAAGAGAGTTTGGATGAAATGTATTATGAATCGTCCTATTGCAGCCAATACGAATTATCAAAGGTGATACGATATTCGTTGTAAACTGACATACTGTTTTAAGTGATCGAAAAAAACAGAAGTTCATTTTTCTAAAAATAAAAACAATTGTAAAATAGATACTTATAATATTTATTTTAAAATAAATTTGTTTTTAATCAAAATTGAAAATTAGAATGCCTTTTCTCAATAGATCCCTTCACTGTTTGATCAAAATAAATATTACTTGAGTATAACTGCTAAAAATGAATTAATATTTGATTCTTCTGAATGAAAATTTATTAGTAAAAATCACAGGAATATCGCATGAGTACTTCTTACGGCGATGTGAACGCCACCGTGATGTTTTTTGAAGTTTCATAACGGAAATGAATTTACTTTTACAGTATTAGACCAAAAATAATTGTTTAATACTGTGAAGTAGTACCTCCTCTTCGAGGCCAATGAGCCTGGAAGGGATCCAAAGAACCAGCCATTTTTCCAGTCGCGGCCGTTTGCTGCGTTTGCCATCAGTCCCCTTGAATGACCGTGGAGGCCCCAGAGGGGGCTCAGGCGGCTACTTTCACGGCGGTCAACATGAAAGAGGACTAAGAGTCTGACACTCCGTGTTATTTAATGGCAACATTTCGACGTAGTTATTAGCATTACTGTCGGTTTCTGATGCTTGTGCATATAAGGCTCGATATAAGTTGGCAAATATCTCCCTTCCGCTTTTTTGCTCTGTATTTAATGCTTTATAAAAAGTGTTACAGTGATCGGATTTAGTTCAAATATGCGCTGTTTTTTTCGATAATCTATTTTTATCTAGACGCAACTTCACAATACCCTCCTCGTAGAAGCCGCCCTCATTATTTGCGAAGAATCGAATAGCCACTTTTAACAAGCCTCTTTTGAGTTCAAATTTACACCACCAAGGGCGTTCACCATGGATAGAAACAGGTGGTAATCACTTGGCGCTATGTCCGGGCTATATGGTGGATGCAATAAAACCTCCTATCCGAGCTCTTGTAGCTTCTGACGAGTCATCGATGAAGTGTATGGTCTAGCGTTGTCCTGGTGGAACACTACACCCTTCCTGTTGGCCAATTCTGGACGTTTCTGGTCGATCACCTGCTTTAAGCCGCCCTGTCGTTCGCAGTAGATGGTAGAAGCGTCTGGCCATATGGGAGCAGCTCATAATGGATGATTCCCTTCCAATCCCACCAAACACACAGCAAAACCTTCCTAGCCATCAATCCCAGCTTGGCCACTGTTTGGGGCGATTCGCCGACCTTGATCTCAACCCTTTTGCTTGATTTTGTCGTATGTGATTATTTTTTCGTCGGCAGTCACCATCCGCTTCAAAAATGGGTCAAGTTCGTTCCGTTTCAGCAGCATATCACAGGCGTTGATTCAGTCCAGAATGTTTTTTTGCGTCAAATAATGCGGCACCCAAACATCAAGCTTTTTTGTATCCAGCCTTCTGCAGATGATTTA
This sequence comes from Sycophaga agraensis, assembly GCA_018906755.1. Lineage (NCBI taxonomy): Eukaryota > Metazoa > Arthropoda > Insecta > Hymenoptera > Pteromalidae > Sycophaga > Sycophaga agraensis. Next base: position 407,547 of record JACCIE010000090.1, read on the forward strand.
AAATGGTTTGGTGAGTCCCATCTCCTGGGCGATGTCTCGAGATGCCACATGTCGGTCTAACTCGATTTTTCCCATGATTTGATCGGTAATTATCGTCACAGGTCTTCCGCCGGCTGGCTAATCTATGGTGTCGTTTTCATCGGCTCTGAATTGTCGAAACCATTCCTCTGGGCTTCGAAGTGATAGAGTACCATCCCTCAAAACACCATTAATCTTACGGAACGTTGCTCTAGCGGATTCGCCTTTAACGAAGGAAAACTTTAAAATAGCGCGAATTTCATCGTTAGTGAGCTCCATGTTTACACATCTATAACTGTTAAATACAATATTCAAACTAATCATGCATAGCGTCGTTTTGTAGGTTATGTCAAAACCTTCAAATAATATATATTATTGCCAGATACGAGCTCTGTAACGTTTAATTTAATACATTATCAGTATTATATATATATGATTTATAAAAATAAAAACACTTTGTCTGTAAAAGAAATCTGTATTGAATGTTGTACCTAAAAAATATAACTAGCATTTATAGTCGCTTTTTGGTTTATATCACAAAGTATTATTAAACCTATTAATATACTTATTACATTTTTGTCAAAAACATACATTATATACTGTTACATCACAAAAATGTGTATGCAACTATTCTAACTTACGACTGTTAACAAAATATAACCGCCATGTAATATTTTTGCTTATTACGGCAATACCTGCAATACATGCACAGAACCAACATATTAAGCGTAATGAGCATCAAGAAATGTGAAGATAACCGAAGTCACTCGAACCACCCGAAGAGGCTCGAAGCTCCCGAGCTCCCGGTAATAGTCCGCAGCCTCGACGAAACGTTCTCCGCTAAATTTAACGCCTGCGTTAACTCTTTTTTATCCATTTTGATAAAATCTAAACTATTTACACTATTATTTAGTTGCGTACTTAATTTTAATAGGTTGTCCGACATCTTGGTGGCCAGTCCATCAACCATCTCCTTAATTAAACTCCACATTCTTCATTAAACTTTTTAATTCACTAATCTTATTGAAGAGCAGTGAGCGATCATCGCACAGAGCTGCCAGCTTGGCTAACTGCGCTTTGTTGATGCTTTCAAGCTCAGAGACCCGACTCATAAGAGCCAGCATCGTCTCTTCCGCTGCTGGTGCAGATCGATTGAAATCGGGGTGGCCTGAGCTGAGACTCCTCGCAAGAACAGAATTCAGATCGACCATCGCTCGATCAATGAGATCAACTGTTACAGAAAAGGTCGATTGTGGACACCGAGTAGTCCGTTTTCGCCTTTAAAGCATAAGACCTGCAACGAAGAGTCCAGTGACGAAGGTGTTGATGCCGGCCTCTGGCTCATCTTGCAAGTCGCAGCGGGGCGCGTAGAAGCCGTTCGATTAAACGGCGCCTTCTGCACGGTGTCCCGCTCCGCATCAGTGTGGGTGCCTATTTCCATCTGCGCTACTACAGGCGATGATGAGTGCATAAACGGGAGAGCACTTGCTGAAATTAGTCCCTCAGTGCGGGGGACAGGCCGCTTCGTCCCAGTAGATTGACTAGCGGAGCGGTGAAGCAGGAAAGTAGTGATCTCTCTCGCTCCGCTGGTGTTCTCTCTCTCTCTCTCTATCTCTCGAATCAACCATGTATTATATAGCTTACGCTTTTTCCGTCAGTACACCACGGAGGATTTCTGTTAAAGCTAGCACGTTCTCTAGTCTTTCCTTATTTTAATTATGCGTCCCAGGAGCTAAGGGCAAGGCTACAACGCTCGCAGAATCCTTATGTACACGGTAGGTGACGGGCGCTAAGTGGGACGATCATATTACCGCCTTCAGGCGTCGATTGGGTTGGATGGGAGTGGACAGCTGGAGGGAATATTTTATTTTCTTGTAGATCTACAAGATCTTACGGCTGCATAAGCCGGAGTACCTCGCTGATCTGTTCTCGTCCAGCGCTTCCGATCGGCCGGTTAGGGGTGACCCTCGAGAACTTTCTGTTCCATGGATGCGCACCGACACGATAATCAGATCATTTTCTGTACAGGGTGCTTATGTATGGAACAATCTGCCATCCTGCATTATTAATGCGTCCTCCCTAGGTACTTCAGGGGGCTGGTGATGGAGCATCCGAGGGTACGGGACATTGCAGTTTAACTATTCTAGTCTGATGTCCTCAAGGTTGTGTTTTAATTTGCGTCCTAAATGATTATGTTCTCTGTTATGCATGTATTATGAGTATATGTGTATATGATTGAATTTCATATTCATTCACTATAAATACTTACATTGACTCATTGTATGTATGTGTGTATGATTGTGATTCGACTGATAGATAATAAGAAAAATGTGATTTATTGATTTATGTATACTTATTTATTTATTGTTGATACTGCGTTTCATCTATGACGTTGACGACACTGTGATAATTTGTGATAATTTTTTATATGATGCTGTGCAATAATTTTGTAAAATTTTACAAATAAATCAAATATCTATTTATCTAGCTTATCTCTCTCTCTCTCGGATAAGAAGGGAGCACTACGCGATGCGCGCATCGGCGGCACACAGGCGTGACACATGTATGTGCCACGCGCGACTCTGTCATGGAGGATGCTGGATGACAATGCAGCCCACATTTGCTGCATTTCACCAGCCCTCTAACACTTCTCCTCGCCTGCGCACAGACACAGCAGGTCACGCCTTCCATAAGTGCGGATGAAGCTATCAATGTAAAGTGGTGTGTGCGCATAATAGGCAGGAGATTTCATCAATGTGTCAATGCTCTGCTCACTCAAGCCGTCCTCCAGGCTCGAAAAGAAATGAGTCTTTAGAGAGAGTGATAGATAGATAGATAAATTTTATTTGTAAATGACTTACAAAATATTGCATAAAACATACATTCATAAACGCAATATCTTAAGTCTACTTATATATAATCACAGTATCGCAACCTTAATCAGATCGCAGATGAAGCGCAGTTTTGTCATATATGTAACTTGAATTTCCTTATTATCTACCAGTTTAGTCGCACACATACACACATTCCCACAATGAATATAAGTATGGCAGTATATACATATGATATGATACATAGTGAGAGATAGATAGATAGATAGATAGAAGTTTATTTCTAAAATTTTTACAAAATTATTGCACAAATAACACTTAAAAACGCAATCATCTTAAGTCAACTTAAATACAAATTATATCACGAATACGTCATTATCACAAATTATCACAGATGTAGTGCAGCATAAGGCAATACGTAAATAAATATATAATTTTTACACAAAATTCTACAAATAAGTCACATTTCTCACATAATTTATTATCTATCAGTCAGTACACACTCATACACTCTTACATATAAGGAATGGGATGAATGTATATACAGTGTAAAATGAAGGATAATACATACAAACTCAAGACACACACAGATAACTAGTTTAGGGCGAAAATCAAATCAAGGTCAAGAAGACTCGAGGACTCCATAGTGATATTCCTACCTCTCAAATGCGTGTCTAATACAGGATGGCAGTCAGTTCCACAGATGAGCGCCTTGAATAGAAAAAGATCTAATTCCCGTCTCGATGCGCATCCGAGGAACGGAAATCTCTTTAGGTTCACGCTTAACCGGCCGATCAGATGCATCAGGAGTAAAGATAAAATAACCAAGGCGTATACAAACTTTTCGAATCAAAGTAAGATAATCTCTTTTTATAAAAATATAGAAAACGTGAAAATAATTAAATTGACAATGAACTACATAATTAATTCTATTTGTTTAAATAAATATAACAAGAGAAGAATCTTACAAATTTGCAAACACTTTAAAAGTTATTTTATCTCTTGCCTCTTTCTTAGCTCCTGTGCTCAAGCACAGGCTAAAAACGAGCAGATTTGTCAAAAATGTAACTCCCATCCTCTCGAGGGACGAACGTCACAATACCAATAACTGGTCAAGATTTGTTCGGTCGAGTTTATATTGATACATTATAGAAAGGACTGGAAATACCAGGGAAAAGCGAAACTTATTACAGCTTTATAAAATTATATTAACGATTACACGTTACGCAGGTGTAATAATAAATATACAAACTATGGTTGGTGGCGAGCATATTTCAGGTACCTTTTTCGACCTTTTATATGTACCGCGTGGGCAGCAAAATTTATTTGCTTCTAATGTTGCAGCGAGAAAGGGAATAGGTTTTTCCATTGTTAATAACGGAAACAATGCTTATTTACATATCAGAATAAAATTATCGTTACTGGCTCAGATATGGGTAATTTATTTAAAATGAATTTACGAGTTTTAGTTCCAAAAAAATGCAATTTAAGCAAAACAGAGGAGCGAGTGAATATTAAGGAAGAAAACAGTTTATAGGTATGACATGAGCGCCTTACTCATCAAAATGTTAGACACGTAAAATCTTTTCTAAATAATTTAAAGTCGCCTATCAAGCGTCGCTGGAGAGGCCGAGCTAGGGTCCGCTTCCGGCGAAGGTGCCACAGCTGCATGTTTGTGTGTGCGTGTATGTGTAGATATATTTGAAATGTAAGTATACCTATATATCTATATGCCTATATATCCTACATACCTATATGCTGCGTGATCAACAGTTTATTGCTTGATTTTTTGAGATTAGATCCTACAGACAAGTTGAAGCAAATCCATTAAAACTTTAATGATATGCATTTAAATTTATAGAAAAGTAGCAGTACAGGACAATCAGCTTTATCATATATGTATAGTATTCTATCGCTAATTTTTAACTTTATTTACATAGTTAATTTTATAATATATGTTATATCAAAATATTTGTTAATTCTTTTCAGGATCCTTAGAAAATAGTTAAATTAATGAAGACAGTTCAATGTGTGACGTGATGCTTCCTCTCCGAGGCCGACGTGCCTCGGATGGACCCGGGTACGTCGGCAGCCTCAGTCGCATTGTCGCCGGTTCGTAGTTGTCGATTACGTGCCGGCAATTGACCTCCTACGATGGTGTGGAAGGACTCCAGGCATGCTGGTAAAATATAATAATTGCTGCATAATAACTGCACTCTATGAATTAATTTTTGTCTGATGACTGCTCTTGAAAAATATGATACAGTATCAATATATTAAAATTATATAACGCGACGAAAGTAGCTTTAAAACTCGTCTGCTGATATTTTCTAACATTCTTGGCTGCGTACAAAATTAGCGCACTTTATGCAACGCTGTCTAGGAGTTGAGTTGGGACCAGTGTGACTAGACCGTGCACCCCGATGGTGCATGCGCTACTATATTTAATATTACAATGAAGCAATATTTAAAATAAACATAACACTACGGTTTATTAGTTCCTCATCTGTCTTTTAGCGCGCTTGGTAACCAATCAGCGCTAGGAGCTACTGCTCATGCACCATCGGGGTGCACGGTCTAGTCACACTGGTTGGGACTTGGGACATGTGTAGACTCCTGCAATCTACTCAATACGCAATTATAGCGCCTCTACATCGTGACTGTATAACTACGCTGTCAAGCTTTTTAAGTTTTGGTATTATGTATGATTGCATCTGATTGTATCAAATTTTCTGTATTAAATAATACATTCTATATATTCTTTGATATAAGCATTTGTATTTATTGGTTATGTTATGTGTGCAATTTAAACAAGGTGTACAAAATAATTTTTGACATTATTTATAAACTGACTATTTGATCTAACTATCGGTTAACCTGAATTTTAAATTTGGTGACTTATCTGTACTTAAATAATACAACTGGCGTTTGAAATCAAAATGGCTAGTAGTTGTTGTGGTACAAAGAAACAGAAGCTGAATAATTCTATTGCATTACCTGATATGGGTTTTTTTTGTTTTGAAGTATTATACTGTCAGTTACATGAACTGGAACCACCAAAACCACCTAATTTTACTAATGATGCATTGTAAGTTTATAATATTTTTCATGCAAAGCTACTGTCTTATGCAAATTTAATCAATTTTTTAAAACAAATATTAAAGATAAATAAAAATTAATAATAACTTTTTCAGTTATTATCTAAATTCTTGGTTATAATACTTATATGGAAATGTTATTAGCCTTATTAAGTTTATAATTTATTGAATACTTATTATACCAAAAAAATCATCAAGTATTTCAATTCATAGTTTTATGTAAAATTTGACTGAATTTTTATTATTAAAAGTTAAACATGTAATTTGCTTTTAATTGTATCTAAAAATAGTAGAGCTACAATTTATCTAAAATTAAATATTAATTTTTGTAAGTGTAAAGATATCGATTATCATAAAATGTTGTATAAAAATTAAATTAAACAATCACAAATAATAGTATCTAATTTATGCTTATATATAATAATGTCTAATGATTTAATGTCTAATATAATGAAAATTCTGAAATAAATCAGTGAATTCAATTCAAAATGAATGATTCATTGTTGTGTATATTATTTTTTAAAGGACTTAATGTTTTAAAAACTTAATATTAATTATTGTTAAATTTTGAAAACAAAACAAAGAAATGCAACATGTATAATGATTTAATGATATAGTATATTACTTGAAGATTTACCATAAATCACTGTAATTCTATAATAAAAATAATTTTATTTTTAAATATAATAGAATTCAAACAAATATCAGTTATTGAATATCTAAAAAGTTATTTTGAATTAAATAAAATGGACTAACATGTTAGTGTTTGAATATCGATACAATGTTTATGCTTATTAAATAGTTAAATATAATGTTTGTTATGTATTGATAAGAACATATAAGGAATATAGTTGCAGTTTTTAATTAGATAAAGTAATAAATTTATCACTTTATGTTTTCTGAATCCAGTTTCATATTGATCTTTCTCCATCTCTATAAATTATATATTATCATATAAATCAAACAAACTGAAATATTGTGTTTTAAAATTAACAATTTGAGACATTTTTTAAACATTATGGATACCCAATAAATGTTTTGGATCTGCCTTAAAGTTTCGCATGTAAGGCATTCAGGGTACATGAAGTTTTATATTATTGATGTTTTATACTTATAATTTAGGTTCAATTTTATTTTTAGTACACTATATAAAAATTTATTGAATTAACACATAAGTATATATTATTTTTTAAATTGTTTTAAAGATTTTGCTTTCTAATTTTATAAGAATCTAAATTACAATTGCATGTATGTAGTATCACTGTAAATTTTTTGTTTTTGCACACTTTTAATTTAAATGCAATGTTTAAATAATATTTAAATAATAATTTTTTAGGAAATCTTAAAATAATTGTTTTACAAGTTATAATTTATTTCAATTTTATATGTATTATTATTTATTAATTGAATTATCATGGGTGTATAACAATAAAATTAATGAAATTTTTTTATACATTTTTCAATGTCGCATTACATTAAATATTTTATACCAATTAACACTAAAGACATGAAATCACACACATATATACACACGACATGTGTCTCGTGGCAGTCACCGGGTGGCTAATCCCGCCCCGGCTCTCCGCTTCCACGCAACTTCAGGACATTCCGTCCTTATCTGCGCCTGAATCGTCGCACGGAACATTGGTGGACACAGAAGAGTAAGCCTGAGCGCTTGCTGCTAAACGGGCACGAAAATGGCTATAGCTGTTGCTGTAGGAGGTGGAATGCAAGTCCTACGCAGTTTGCTATCTCAATGGAAGGCTGCGTAGACCAGTGCAGTAATCTCCGCGTATCAGTGTACGGATTCTTGGAAAAACCGAACACGCGCTTCGGCTTCGCGGCAATTGCTTCTTTTGGACGCCGAGCGGACACTAAACTTTGATTGATTCACACCCGAAAGATTCGCGGACTCCCCGCCTTTTCATTGTTTACCTTTACAGGTAAACTTAGTTCAGCCCGCGTTGGCTTTGACAGGTCCAGCGCCTGGCGCCCGTTATACCCATAATATACGTATGAACTGTATACAAATTTTGTGTGCAATGTTTGCGCTGTATACAAATTGATAGCAAGCGCATGATGAATATTATATTCTTGTTTTCTAATGTTTTAATATTTGTAAAAAATAAAGTTATATAATATATGCACAAATCAGATACTCAATTAATATTGATGGACTATCACCATTCAAATCAAGCTCTGTCATAATTTGGTTTATTCTTTGTAAAGTATATCATACATTGGATATATATAATTCATTTACTGTGGCTGTATACTGTGGAAAAAGTAAGCCTAAAGATGTAACAAAAATTTTTTAAAAAATTATGATAGAATTAAACTGCTTATTAAAAAATGAAATTAATATTAATAATAATATATCTAAAGTTGAATCAAAATTTTTGTTTGGGATTGCCCAGCAAGAGCATTTTTAAAATGCATTGTTAACCTTCTATCTTTTAATGCATGTGAAAGATGTAAGGTAGTAGAAAAGAAGAGTAATAAGACCACAGTCTTGGAAGTATTAACTGCTATAAAACCAAAAATAAATATAGTTTCCCAGTTAATTCTGGATCATCCTATGCATCTAGAGTACTTAGCATCTACAAAAAAAATGCTTGACTTCTTACTACCCTTAATATCATAAACTGAAGTACTTTTTACTTAACTATAAGTTGAATGTCGTATTAAAAAATGAAATGATTTGAAGACCTAAAGAAATACACAAAGATATTCATTGTGAATTCCCCAGGCGTATGAAGTTGATTGATCACTCCCACAAGTCTGTCGGTACAAATTGTTCACACTATATGCGTCAATCATTCTAAAAAGATTATTAAACGATGATTTATATTACCACTTTATGCTTTATGCAGTGACATGCAGATATTGACATGCAAAAACAACAGTATGCAGAATATTCAAACTGCAAAACAATTTCACTAGATTTTGTAAAAAAATGTTTCGAATCTGTGTGGACCAACTTTCTTGTCAATTAACATGCATAGCCTCATTCATCTTTCAGCTGATGTGGAGTGCACAAGCTGCTCTCTAAGTGAGTTAAGTGCATTCAAATTTGAATCATATTTGGAGGGCGTATCTGAAATATAAGATCTCCAACAAATATTGTAGCACAATTCAGTAACCGCCTACAAGAACAGGAAACATTTATTTTATAACACATTACTATTCCAGAAGATGTAGAAATCGTGCAAAGAACAAAAGGTGACATAATTATGTTAAAATGTAATTAATATTCATTTCTCTTAAACATCTCAACAATATTTTGACGCGAACATCGGTCTCGGTGGTGGAGAGGTTGCGTCCTAGGACTGCGGGCGACCGCGAGACGTCGTGGCAATAATTCTTATCAGACGAGGTGGGCCAGTCCCCAGCTTGGGGGGGGGGGGGGGGAGGTGGCGGTGCTCAGCTAGGGCGGCACCGCGAGATCTCCTGCAGAGGGTCTTGGGTCCTCACCGAGTCTCCCTGTGACCGATGGAGTGGTTTCCCGTCGGTGGCCGGCTCCTCGGGCGGCCGGAGCCGTTACCCAGTGATATGGGAGACGCATGGGACTGGGCCACGGTGTGCTGGGATGTTCGTCGGCGGTGGGCCTGCTGCGAGGAGGTAACGATGTTGCACGAAAGAGAAGGGTTTGCGGTGACGTCGGGTGGGCAAGTGTCTGAATACAGAAAACACTTGAGGAGTTAGAAGGATGTTTCGACAAAGGGACAAAGTTAGGGAGTAGGGCTGAAGAGAATGAGGGTGTGCCGGTGAGAAAACCTTGATATCGCGGAGCGGCCTCCAGAATCGGACGATTATTCAATTACATACTTACGAATATGGTTTATTTGAGAAATACTATAGCCTGAATAACAGCCATACGACAGTAAGCGCTACACCTCTGAGCATCACACTGTTGATACACAAGATGCATCAGAAGCAACCAACAAACAAGCGTCGACTATATATAGATATAGCAACTGTATATAACAGCGTAAAGAGAAGCGCTGGTCAGCGCTGGTATCAACTACATTTAGATATAGCGGACGTGTATTAAATTTTATAAATAATAATTAATATATTTCTATTATTTAAAAACAATTTATTTATTTAATTTAATACAATGTATGCGCAACAAAATAAAAGTTATTAAATTAAATTTGCCAAAAATTGCGGGTATTATAAAATGTCCGGGTATATGGTGGATGCGATATAAGCTCCTATCCGAGCTCTTGTAGCTTCTGACGAGTCATCGATGAAGTGTGTGGTCTGGCGTTGTCCTGGTGGAACACTACACCCTTCCTGTTGGCTAATTCTGGACGTTTCTGGTCGATCACCTGCTTTAAGCCGTCCTGTCGTTCGGAGTAGATGGTAGAAGCGTCTGGCCATATGGGAGCAGCTCATAGTGGATGATTCCCTTCCAATCCCACCAAACACACAGTAAAACCTTCCTGGCCGTCAATCCCGACTTGGCCACTATTTATGACGATTCACCGGTCTTCGACCACGACCGTTCTCGCTTGATTTTGACGTATGTGATCCTTTTCTTGTCGCCAGGCGTTTTCATATCGCAGGCGTTGATTCAGTCCAGAAGGTTTTTTTGCGTTAAATTATCCGGCACCCAAACATCAAGTTTTTTTTTGTATCCAGCCTTCTGCAGATGACTTAAAGTGGTTTGCTTAGTCCCATCTCTTGGGCGATGTCACGAGATGCCACATGCCGGTCTAACTCATTTTTTTTCATGATTTGATCGGTATTGAGCGTTACAGGTCTTCCGCCGGCTGGCTAATCTATGGTGTCGTTTTCACCGGCTCTGAATTGTTGAAACCATTCCTCCGCGCTTCGAACTGATAGAGTACCATTCTCTAAAACACCATTAATCTCACGGAACGATTCTCTAGCGGATTCGTCTTTAACGAAGGAAAACTTTAAAATAGCGCGAATTTCTTCGTTAGTGAGCTCCATGTTTACACGTCTATAACTGTTAAATGCAATATCCAAACTAATCATGCTTAGCGTATTTTTGTAGGTTATGTCAAGACCTTTCAAATGATGTATAGTATTGCCAGATATGAATACTGTAGCGCTTTGTACATAACCGCGAAATTCAAAAGACAAAAAGGAGGAAAGGAGATATTTGCTAACCTAATATTTTCTCACTACTATAAGTTCCCAGAATGGGATAGCAATTAATCCAATTAATTCTGTATCTATCGGTACTTGCTTTTTCTATCTATTATTTCCAATCAGGACGTTATTATTATTATTATTATTATTATTATTATTTATTGGAGTTGGGGCTTAAGCAGGCCTCCAGACGCATGAGTAATCCTTCGGCGTCCCTTTTGTGCCTCCTAAAAAGACAGTATGTTGGGTTCGTGCCTTGCACCTATCTTTTCAGCCTCCTGATAGGGTACGTCAAATATCAATATTATACATCAGCGATTTCAATTTCCTCGTAGCAGAGCCTACAGGAAGGGTCTGTTACTAAGTCTATTCTGCACTTGGGTGCTTTTAGGCTACCACCAGTAGCCTAGCCTTGGTTTTGTTTAGTCGAACTATGCGTTCAGACCAATCTTTAGCATTTGTTACCGTAACGAAGGTCTTTGCTTGACCACATGTGTCAACTTTGTTCAATGTACCGTATGTCATCTCTTCTGACCATCGCCTAATCTCTTCTTTGATTAGACTGTGGCGAGGCCGACGACCGGTCCTAGTCCATTGAATCTACCTACCTACCTATGTTTCCCTTGATACCACAGTGTCCAGGAATCCAGCTTAGGGTGACCTTACTTGTTTCGACTAGTTTGTTTAGATACTATAGCATCCCCAGATGTATACTCGAGGACCACGGGGCGCATCATTCGCCAGCTCTGCAGCCTAATTTATAGCCATCAATTCAGACTATTTCACTGTCGTGTACGTTCCCAAAGATAGTGTCGTACCCCTGTCATTTAGCCTACAATACACTCCAGCACCAGTGCCACTCCTATTTTTAGATCCATCCTTATGACCATCCTTAGGAACGTGCCTTTTTTTGCCTCCCATTCTTCGCGAGGTGAGATGCTAATTCGGGAAGGTGGGAATGTGACGAACATGAAAAAGTCCTGAATATGCAAAACTACCGAGTGTGCAAAAGTTTTGACAGCCGAGCGTGGTCGAGATGAAAATAACTGCTTTGACGTTATGAACGACCCGTATAACTGAAGTAATGCAGGAATGGCAAGGAGCGTTATCGCGGGAGTATTACCATAATGATTCGTTCTTGAGTCGCTAAGTAGGAAAGAATTAAAACGTTACGCAGGTCGCGCGTCCCGTACTCTACAGAATTAGACAATTGCATTCCGCTTATACAACTACATGCGAACTTCATGAAAATAATAGAACCACCTTCTATAGTCATATAAGAATAAAACATTTAATAAAATATACATAAGTTAAATTTTTGCGTTTTACAAAAAATCACTACATACTCTGCTCGATTTTTCTTTTGCTACTTTTATGTCAATGTTTTTGAATAAAATGTATGACAACAAATTGTTTTCTTAAATAAATTATTTTAATTTATTATTCTACAGGGTTAGCCAATAGCTTATCAAAACAAAAATTTATATGGAAATATAATTTTATATTTTCAAGTTCACGATTAATTTATGATTAAAATTCTATTAGTGGGGTTATGGGTTTAAACAATTATGTTAAAACGTAATTAAAATTATATTTCTATATAACTTTTTTTCCAATCCGCTGGGGAGCTTATCTAGCCCCTCCATTCTTCCATCATTTAATGTGTTTGTGACTCTATGTAGAGCTTCTGCAGCCGCTGCCATCAGGGCCCGAAATACTTTTTCAGTTAACACCTCTTAGCCTTTCCAAAAGCACATTGGTCGTGAAAATTTCTGTCCATCGCCACCATACTACCGACCCGTAGATCAGTCTGGGTTTAAGTACAGTCTCGTTGATCCATTTCATGGTCTCCGGTCTTAGTACCCAGTTCCTACCCACAACTCTCCTCAGTTGCCATAGGTTGACTGTGATTCTCCCAGTAACATATTCTAGGTTCTGCCTCCAGGACAATTTACTATCCAGAATGACACTTAGGTATTTAACCTGATCCTTTAGGGGTAATTTCTGACCGCCTAAAGTAGTTTAACTATTTATAATTGAAATGTAATCTGTAAATGTATTATTAGAAAATAGTTTGATGAATATTGCTTGATTGATATTTTGTATTAGTTGTGACGTGGTGCTTCCACCGGAGGGGACCCGGCCGGGCCAGCACGGGCGGCTGGCCAACGACGGTCGTGGCGGTACGTAATCGGGGGAGGGAGGGAGGCATGTCAGGGTGCGGAATAAATGAGAAACCGCACTTTCTCATTAAAACAACAACTTTATTCGCGGTCGGGGAGGACGGCACCTCCCCGCCGCACGCCTTCATCAACAAATAAATACAAATCTACATATGCGGCGCGCCGCATAGTAACGAGCGCTCGCTCGCCAAGGACATCCGCCCGGGCTCACGAAGAGCCCTATGCGTCGCCCTCCCCGGGTCCCGGCAGCAGGACCTCCGGGCGCCTGCACCTGGGGCGGCGGGCCCCGGAGAGCCCCTACACCTGGGGCGGGCGCCCACGTCCAAGCCTAGTCGCGCCGTGCCCGCGCCCGTCCCACGACCGCGCCGTGCCGCACTCTCTCTCTCTAGCGCGCGATCATCACAAAGGCCTACCTTGGCTGACGCGGGGTTGACGGATCTCCCGGCCACAGACCGGCCGGGACGCTGGCACCGACGCCTCCCCGAGTCCCTGAGCATTACGGCTCTCAGCGGTGGCTCTCTCCTCTCTCTCTCTCTCTCTCTACGGCGCGTGGCGCTGCTAGCTCTCTCGCTCTCTCCCTCTCGCTAGGACTCGCGTGGCGCGGTAAAGGGGCATACGTGCGGCATTTTTAGGCGCGGTCGTGACCCGCGCGAGACTGCCCGCTTATCGATTCTCGCCCGTCGATCGCACCGCGGGCCAGTAGCTCCGCCCTTTTCGGCGCTATGGGCCCGCGCGCATCTATCATTTTGCCGCGGCCGCGGCGCCTCGCGAGATCGGCTCCGCACGCGCACCGATGTTAGTCGCCCTGTCACATAGTTCGATAGTTGGATTGTTAATACCTAGTAATGTTTCTGAAGCAGATTTATAAAATGTGTCAGTTAAGTTGATGCTTGAATTTGTATCTATTAAGATCAATAAGCATTGAGGCTTTAGATGTTCCTACTTTAGATTGTATTTCTACAGATGAAAGATTACGCACTTAATTATTTTTACTCATTAGATAATTTTATTATAACATGAAAACAAAATACATTTTAAAAAGGAAATTAATATTCTTTTAATATAGTTTGTTCCGAAAATGAAATAAATGTTAAGTTTGTTATTAGTTCATATTTCGGTATTCCATGTCTAGATTTGCACCGGAACCACTTGTTATATCCTTGTTTTCATTCAAAATGTAAAGCTTTGTTAATTTATTCAAGCGTTATGAATAATCCTCGCACTCGCTAAGTATTGACTATAATTAAATTTGTTGCAATTGTGTGAACGAAATATCTATTAGATATAAATATGATATTCAGTTCAAAAAACAAAATTAGTTATTCTCGTTTTATTGAAAGAATGCTCAATTTGCATATGCTCATTCCACGCATAGTAATAGTTCTTACAGAATTAAAAAGTAAAGCATTTTTACGACACATTCAATACATGACTTAGCAGAGCTAGTCCGAATGTATGCGAAAAGCGATGTTAGAAACTTCGAAAGAGAGCTCTCGAAAGCCCTACATTATTATTAATATTAAAAATATTTATCTATCATGAGAAAACAACCATGATTCACAAAGATCCAACTTGATTTTTGAAGTTCTTACATAGATTTGTGGCATCTCAGGTTTAGCCCGCCCGTACGCCGCCGAACTACCCGCCAGGAAAAGAGTCTTCGCCAAAAAGCAGGTTAGTATTCGTGCACTTATTGTTTTACATCTCAAAAATTGCAAGCAGCGCTTCGAAATACCGTTTGATTTTCAGCAAATCCTTGTACATGAGAGGGTGGTAAATATCCGTATATTAAATTCCAAATATCTCGACTTACAGATTCTCTAGAAGACAATTAGAAAAGTTGCTTAACGAATTCTTAACATCAAAGAAGGTTCCTCAAGGGAAAACGGCTTGCCCTCTTATCCGCTCACATCATGAGAGGGATGAAAATGATACGAAACGCCACCTCAGCAAAGTTATCAGATACAGCAGATGAGCTCTTGGAAGAATAGTACGCATCAACTCAGTACAGTTATTCCAATCAAATGCACCAGCACAGATTTAAGCTATGCAAGCAGTGACTGTAGCTTCAGATTCCAGCATTCAGGAAATGTATGGAGTAGCTCATAAAGACATTGTGCCTCGATTTCTGGGACTCAGGTGTGCGATTCCATTGTCCTTCCTAGTGGAAGTTATTAAAACATCAATAATCGGTGCAGACTTATTGGCATATTATAGTATTTTCATTTATGTTGACTCAGTAATATAAACTTACACTTCTGTTGTGCAATTTTATCAACTCGCCCTCGTATACTTGTAGTCCTAACCTACTTGTAGTCATATCCTTGTAGTCGTGAAATTCACAGGCTATGTCCGAGCATGGTTCACGGTCTTAGGATCTAACCCGATTATTATTCCCGCCCTACCTGCTGTTGTTTCACTTTTTTCAGGTGTTTGGTGACTTGACGATGCTTCTCTTTACATTTATGTTTTTAAAACAAAGTTTTTAAAAAAGTTTATCTTTACCTTCGATTATACTGCTGTAAAAACTCGCGTTTGCATCGAAGCTGTAGTAAACCAAGTGGATAATTTGGCTAAGATGTAACTTTTTTCAGATGATTGTGGTAGTTCCTGAAAATAAGCATTTGTGTGAGCGATGACCTCCTCATTTGATCTAAACCTCCTCACTTGTCCGCTGAGCCACTTTTTTAAATTTGGAAACAAGAAGAAGTCACTCGGGGCGAGATCTGGTGAGAACGGTGGATAGTCTATCAATTCAATCTTCAATTCCTGAATTTTAGTCATCGAAACCATCGAGACCACGCGGTTGTGTTTATTCTCAGCTGAGAACAAACGCGACACCCATCTCGCAGATATTTTTTTATAGCCAACTTATCATGCAAAATTGAAACAACGGTACCTTTTGAAACCCCTGTGGCCTCAACTATTTCGCGTAATTTTATTCTTCGGTCACTTAACACCATATCGTAGATTTTATCGATCATTTCCGGTGTAAACGCGTCTACGGGACGTCCTGAACAATGTTCATCTTCTGTTGATGTATGGCTACGTTTAAATTCATTTATCCAATGTAAACTGTTGCAAATACAGAGGCAGAAGTGCCATGAACTGAATCCAACTCAGCTTTTATTTCTTTCGCTGTTAAGCCTTTTAAATAGAAATGTTTAATCATTGCACTAAACTCACTTTTTTCCATTTTCTTAAGCAAACAAAAGTTATTTACTTCAACTAACGATAAAAACGAAGCCACTCGATGAATATGAGGAATGATGCTTACTAGAAACAAACCATTTGCGATGCTACGAGCGTAATCTCTTAGATTTTCTAAGGACTTATTGACCCGCCCTCGTACAATAAATATTTTTATACTAATAGTACATTGTATTATATTTTTTATATTTTGTAAAATATTCGTTACAATAAATGAATATCTATCAATATCTATGTCGGATTTAGAACAGATTCCAACTGATGCACGCTTCGGCGGTACAGAAATATGACAGGTATATATAAATGCGTACATGGTCGCACCTGTACACAGAGACAATAGGTCACGCGGTTATAAGGTTATTTAAATAATACGCTACTCCACAATCTATTTCATAAATTTGCACATTAAACCGAAAATGATTTTATACCCATCTCAGTGTGCATTCGGAGAATTCTTTGGGTCACTTTTAGAAGATCGATCAGATACCACGGAACAGTAAAGATCTACAAAAACAAAATCTTTTGACTTGAGATACTACGAAAAATAGAAATGATTCGAAATAAAACATTACGTTCAAAAAAAGGAAGGCCTTTTTTATAATGAAGGTCGAATTATCATTCAACTTCAATGCAATACTAAAATGAGATAATCTTATTAATAGTAAAATAGAGAAATAATAATAATTAAGGATTATCGTAGATTGTAAAATATTTAAAAACATCGATACGATTAAATTTTGTACTCGTGTATTTAATTGCGAAGGTACTGGAGTAAAATCATTTGTTTTGCAATGTTACACATTGCATGTTAATGAAAGTATTATAAAAAAGTATTATAAACGAGGTACTTTTGCTTACGCAGCCTGTAACGCGTCGCTTTCCTGCACTACGCAGAAAAGGGCCTTCCGCCTCACGACGGTTACACAATGGCATGCTCACTATAATTTATAATATAATTGGGCACCAAGTGAGTGACCCCTGGCTAGCCGGTGAAGACTTTCTCTTCTCCTAGGGAGGTATCTCTGTCCTCGCGCAGGAAGGCACCATCACGAGCTTATCTCGACTTAATATATGTGATAGTAGGGAAGAACACAATAAGAGCTCACTTTACGTTTTCAAATCATCATCTTTTATTGTCTAAACTCGATATAAATTTCCCTTAGCTAATCCGCTCTCGGCAGCGAGTGTCGTCCCAACCACGTTGTCGTGGCACGTGGGGATCCATCGGTGGTGATCGCGTTCGATCACCACTTGCGCAACCGCAGTCTGGCCTCTACTGCTGACTACGACCGGCGCGGTAAAATAATTATTCGGTCCGATGGCAATGCGTCCCGGCTGTTGTCTTCCGTTGAATGTTAGAGGTGGTGTTGGTGGCGTCCCTCGTCGACCCTATAGCGACGGCTGATCTCTGCCGCTGGGGAGGAGTAACCTGGAATACGTCTCTCTTCGACCCTGAAGCGGCGTCGGTTGTTGCTTGCTGATCCCGAGAGCGGCGTCTGAGGCATTGCTCGTCACTTGCTGGAGCGGCGTCTCGTATTTCCCACCGGTGGAATGAAGCGGACTCTATTTTGTCGCTCACCTGTTGCTGAAGCGGTGTCTGGGATGTCGTCTTAGCCCACTCTTAACAGTGGGTTAAGATTCCACTAGAGTCTGGCGGTGTTCGTCAAGAGCTCCTTCGGCTCGGCTCTCTCGGCGGCTTCTACACTGCACTCTCGCGTGCACTGCACTGCGCATCTTCCTCGTCACGACCGATTGTACGTCTTAACGGTCTACAACTCTTATCGACTACTACGTCACGACACGACTCTCAACTATGAACTCTTACGACTCTGCTGAATCTAGTCTTTTTCGACTGCTCGCGTCGACCGATAAATCAAATTCACGACGACTGTCAAACCGGATCTCCGACGCGTCTGTATGCTAGGACAGCCGGATCGAATATGTTGCGATACAAAAATTATACCATTAAGGGATTTTGATCAGGAACTATTCTTACATGTAAGATCTGTTCAGAGAATTGGTTTATTGAATTCAGCGGAGATACCAGGAGAAACTAATAGAGGGCTGTAAAGCCTGTTTAGGAATTTAGATTGATGGAAACAGAAGATATTTGGAATCAGTGGAAGGAAGTAACTTAGTTTCACACATAAGCAAAAAGTATATTTAGCAAAATAATTTATCTGGAGTAGTGAAAAAAGTCCAATGGATTCAGTGGCTAGGATGTGCGACGAGTATCTCGTCATGGTCGCCGCTGTAATAAGCGCGTGCTCGTACGCATCGGGGATAACGAGAGGTGCGGCAATTAGGTGCCCGATCGGCCCAAAATCCTTCCTCAATCGTACGAGTTGAACATTGTGTCTCGGGACACGGAAGGATTCGAGACTTAGTTTAACTAATTGGAAAAAAATACGCGCGACATACTCTCTCACTAAGAGAGTGTGTGATAGGCAGAGACAGAGAGAGTTAGCTTGCGCATGTTACTTAATTCATTGACGGGAAAAATATTATATTAAATTATAATAAATATTTATTAAATATTTAAACATCCGTGCGTATATTATTTTGCGGCCTTTTACCCTCATTTTCGTGCCCCTTTAGCAACAAGCGCCAAGGCTTGCTCCGCCGTATCCAAGGATTTTCCGTGCGACGATTCCGGAGCAGATGAGGACGGAAAGTCCTAAAGTCGCGTGGTGGCTGGGACCCGGGACGGGATCAGTCACCGGGTAACTGCCATGTGACAGATGATACTGCTTGTGCATGACCCCGAATTTTCTTTTGTAGTCTAAACCATCTATTGTAGCCTATAGTAGGGAGCAAGACATCCTCCTTACTGTCTTTATCAATCTTCCTGTCTTTATGCGTATTTTCGAATTTAATAGATTTTTACGTGCTTTCAATTAATTATAAATAAATAAACACGCAAACAAAATTCGTAAAGTTAAATTTAGTATCTTGATTTATTTTTATTCGTATTTTTATTATTCTTATAGTAAATTTGTGTTTTTATTAATTTTTGGATCATCGTTATTTTCTTTAAAGCGTACTTGTTATTATTTGGATCGAAATGGATTATATTTTGTTAATGTTTGCTTGTAAGATTATTTATTTATCTACAATTATTTTTAGATTTTTGCAGTTTTAATTTTGTGTGGTGGGTCTAAACGTCGCATATAGTTGCGCCTTTTTAAATTTTGTTTGTTACACGACGCATCCCCAGGTGAGGAAGTAATCCCGCCCTGGAGCCCCAAACGTCGTACGATTAAAAAGATGCGATTTCGTCTTAAAAATCAGAAGAACGTAGGTATGTCAAACTTGGGTGCTCGCAGCTAAATTTAGGAGTGGGCCTGAAAAATATGTCTCTGAAGGAGGGCAGCGAAACAGATACTCACTCAATTTAAATTCAAAATAATTAATTTATTAACAAAATATTTAACACACAATAAATTACATGTCCGCATCCACTCTAAATATATATATTTCTTTCTCTCTCAGACATACACTCGGACGGTGTTTAGCGCGCACATCCGCGAATTATAACAAAACGAATTATTCGTCGTGGTGGCTGCTCCAGAGACTGCTCCCCAGGAGACACACTCCTCGGCTGCCTCGCGAAGATATCTGTTTGTGATTGCCGGGCATTCACTAGAGATGCATAAATAAAGACTATATAAATGCTCTCCGTGATATCGACAAACGAAATAGACTTGAGGCTCGCTAGAGACGTACTAACCTCTCCTTAAATTCGGCAATTACAGGAAACCCGATTACAATAGAAAACTAAGTAAAATAGAGCGCGTCACCTGTTGTATACATCTCCCCTCCTCCGTCAAGGTCAAATCGAAGAGATACTCTATGCGCTATCATGATGTGATACCTGTCGCATGTGTTGTACAGAATTTATAACATTGTTGTACGTTTTGTCTAAATTGTATATTTTAACTATAATTTACTACCATGTTACGTCCAGTTTAACAATAACTTACAAGGAAAGCAAGGACCGAATGATACAGAATTAATTGAATTAATTATCGTTCCACTCTAAGACCTTATATGAGTGAGAAGTTCCGTGCGCATAAATAATAAAATGAAGAATCAACTTTTGATGTTAATATTTTCTTATTGTTTAAAAATAAAAATAATATTATAATAAAAGATACATGAATGATAATTACTTAATCTTTGCACAACCCCATTTAATTTATTAGGATCGCTCCAAACGTTTAACATATAGTATATTCTCGATTATAACATGAATGCGCAATGGTACCTTGGTAATTATATTTTCGATCTTCAAACAAGGAAAATAGAGAAAAATGATTTCTCCCATCAGCGATTTTCTTGATGTTCCAGAAATCTACCAGATTCTTGGTGGATTCTTGGCACCTGCTCAATCAGCGTAGAATCATGAGGAACCGTCTGCTTAGATGTGGATTTTTCGAAGTTTTCGCTTCGTTGTGGTGTGCGGTTTTTTCTCCGTGAATAAATGATTTTCATAAGAAGGCTTTGAGGCATTTTCCATATCAATGGTAGATTCAAATCGTAATAATATGAAAGGTACATGCCACCTAATATCAGCATTCGTTTTGCGGATGTCACAAAAGAAACTTTATTTTTAAAAGTACAGTAGAAGCACTGTATATATAATGTAATTAATATCCTTGATTACAGAATTGATTTCAGAATAATGTTTTTCAAATATTTATCTTTAATCTATTGATTTGCCAATCATTGTTTAATTATTATATAAAAAATTCAAAATAAATAAAAAGAAAAAATATAGATACATATAAATTTTATACGATATATTTAAATAACATTTTTTAAAAACAGACTTTGTTTTCAATTTTTTCAGTCCATTATTTGTTACATGGAAGATTGGAAAAGATATGCGTCTTCGAGGTTGCATTGGAACATTTAATGCACTGCATTTGCATAGTGGATTACAAGAATATGCTATTACAAGGTTAGTCATAAACCAATGGAGTAATTGACACTGTGTACTTGAAGTACCCGTAACTCAAATACTTTTCTATTGAAAATTTAAGACTTTTCATTAAAACATAAGAAAACTGTAGCTGAAATAGACATATTAGAAGTCTGTAGGTTTATTTAATTTTTATATACTTTATTTATTAAAAATATTTAAAATTATATCTTTTTTAATGTTGTATCAGGTATAATTTTGTTATTTATTAAATATTAAGATAAAAGAGATTTCATTTATACAATGTATGAAAATATTTTCTTTCTCTACTCTACTACATATATCTACGTAGATATTGAAATATGTATATTTCAAGCCTTTATGGAATAAAATTTAATTATCGATTCAAGAGAAAGTGTACGGCAAACTACAGAGCTTTGTAACAAGTCGCGGCGCCTTGAGGCTTTAGAGCCTATTTCCCGGTCCGCGCTGCTCGCTCACGAGCTTGCCGTAATTTATCGGGCACCAGGCGAGCTCAACCTGGCTAACTGAGTGCTCGAGCCTCTGTCTCAGAGGGAATCCCATTGACTGCTGCGGAGAGGTGCAGCTCCGAATTATTATGTTAGGGATAAGATAATAGGGGAAAGCAGATTAGAGCGGCAAAAGAAAACTCAGGTTACGTTATGTTGTAACTACGATAGTTATTTATGCTTCTTTATAATTTTGCTAGCCCGTTGGCTGGTCATGTACTAATCCGCCCTTGTCCCGATACCACCACGTACGTACACTTCACCAATTAGCCCGTCAGCGTCGCGACCTCCACATCCACCTAACTCCGTAGTGTTTACTATCCCGCGTTGGTCCCTCCCCTTACCACGTCCCCTCGACCCGTCCATCCCCTTCCCCACGCGTACGTGCTCTGAGCACTCTCGCCCAACCGGAGGGTCGGGCGAAATGCAGAGCATGTTTGGAGGCATGTTCGGACCTATTATCGTAGTAGATCCATTTTGAAAACACGCACCACACGTTCTTTCATTAGGAGCAATCTCATAGTGAATAGTTAACAGCATTCGATAAGCCTTAGCCACAGTTTTCTTTAAATGAAAATCGACACATCAAACAAATAACAATAATTTGACTGTAAATGTGACATCTTTGATTGAGAATTCACTAATAAATTTACTAATTTGGTGCTGTCATTATGTTGACAGATCTCCAACCTTACTGTATGAACTTGCTTATCTTTTACCTGCTTATTTCAACCGTCACTTATCGCTGCAGCCATCTATCGAAAAACGACGAAAGCAAAGTTGCGTACCTAATAAATAATTAAAATTTAGACAATAAATCTCCGTATCTTAATTAAGTAACTAATAATTATTACCAAATTAGTAGGACAATTAAGACTTAACACCGAGACCAGTGAGACTTTCCATGTAAACAGGCGGCTCGTTTTCAGATTATTAAATTTAGTGAGCACTGATATAGAGAGCGAGTCAGCAGGCAGCTCCGGACAAACCTCCTTTTTGGATTAGCGGGGCGGAAGAGAGAGCGCGCACGCGATTGGACGATCGGAAAAAATCCAGTAGCCGCAAAAGCAAGTAGCTTTTCAACGGGAAGCGGTCGGACCGGTGAAATAGGCTCCTTACGGCTCTGCAAGCCCTCAGGTAAGCGTGCCCCGAGACGTGGGCAGGCCCTTTTTGGTCCTAGCTACCTAGGCGTGTATTAGAACTCCAGCCACTCGGGCGTAACCATCTGGTGTTACTCGGGCTGAACTTTATCGCCTTGTAGGGCGGGAGCGGAAGATCCGTAAACGGAGTTCCCCAACTTCTTCCGTAAGCGGGAACCTCAATACTCCAGGCCTCTGCAAGGTGAGGATGAGCCGACAACCTAGCGTGCCCCCAAATGTGGGAGCCATAATAATGAACCCTTGCGCGCGAGAGTTTCGTCGTTGACGGTCGGACCTGTCGGCCTAGTGCAAAGTTCTCGGAGCCCGAAAGGTTCAGGACCGACCGAGCCTCGACGTAGCCTATGAGACGATCCGAAGCTGGCGGTGGAGGGCGCCAAGAAGGCCATGGCCCAAATAAGGGCCCGTTACGAGCGGCAGTAGCAGGCGCAGGAGATCGCTCGGAAGCAGGCCTCCCCAACCGAAACGATGCCTGTAGAGTAGCCAAGTGTAGGGAAAGCACTCGCCCAGAGCTTTCTGGTCCCAATACTTAGGATGTCCATGTCTTTGTCCTCGAACGGTAGCTGCCCAGCTCCTGAAAATTGCTCGGGACTCGAATCTGAGGTCACCGGTCCAGAGAGAGGCCCCAGGAGCGACTCCTCGATCGCGGATCGTGGATGAAAGCACCCACCAAGAAAGCGGCAGAAGTTCTGCACGCCGTCAGTAACATGCTGTAGGACATCGATGCATCGATGGGTAGATACCCTAGAGCTACGTGGACAACCACAGCAGCCACCTCGAGGATGAAGCACGCACGCTCTCGAGAGAGGACCCGAGGCAAACTAGACATCCGCAGGGGATGCACATCGCAGGCTGTAATGGAATCTCTGAGAGGCCTTGCGCGTGGCCGGACCGAAAAGGTAATAGAGAAAATAAAAAAAAGGCACATGCTAACAAAATGGAGGCAGAATGCTGGTAAATTTAGTAGGTAAGGGCTTGCAAAACGTATTGACATTATTGCATAACTTTCCGAGCACCTTACTATCGAATTCTGTAGTTTTTTGAGATTCCTTGAGCTTTTCCCTGCATAATAATAATCCTTGTTTCAACCAATGAATTTTCATATAAAATATTTTGTTTTTGCCGTTTGCTGTCTAGAAAACAGCTGGGGACTATGTTACATTAATATTCATTTTATAGATGGTACGAATGCTATGCAGACGAACTCGCAAATAGATACAATTGACATACAGTTTCTACAAGGTATTTCAGAAGTAAAAAATGCATCTGCAAAACATTATTCACTAAACTTTACTTTTTTACTATTATATTGTATAATTTGTCTTATTTTCAGACTACAGTCAGTTACGAGGAGTTAACGAGAATAGGCTCTGGAACATATGTTCCATTAATGATCAATTTATAAATAGAATGGAGATTATTTTGATAAACTCGTAAATATATACATACTTGAGTTGACATTTATACTTTCATAAGGAAATTCACCCTAGAAAATACATTAACTATCTTTCATCTTATCCTATGTACACTGGCATCGCACTATATATTATTCTTCTCGTATGTCAGAATTTAGGAACGAGAAGTTGATCAGAAGAGGAGCTAGAAACTACATTAACTCTGATTCCTAACATTATGGCTCCTGTGTCTATTTTCATAAAGATTTTATATATTTTAAGGTTACTTACGAGAAATATTATAAATAAAAACAAGACTTTTAAAGCAGGTTTTCCTTACGTCAATAATGTTTTCAACTAATGAATGTTTATATTAATTATTTTAGTTTTAAATAAGAAATAGCGTATAGTAGAAACCGACTCATGAGTACTACTAATAAGAACAACTAATAATTTTTGATTTCATAACACTTGCAAATAATGACATCAATGTACATAAAGAGGCTAAACAACAGATTATAGTTAGAAGAATCAAATCCTCATTTTTAAATACTGCCACTGTAAATAATAAACATTAAATAGGAATAGCTGTGAGTAAATAAGAGTAGCGAACAATCTTTAATGATGTTCTAAAAATTCTCTTGCGAAAAGTATTAATTTTCAGTAATTAGTAATAATATAAAAATGAGTTGTAAATCACTTACTTTTATTCTAGGTCTATCCTTTAATGAAGGACAAAATATATGGGTATAATAAAAAAAATATCCTTTATGATAAATATCTT
Source organism: Sycophaga agraensis (assembly GCA_018906755.1). NCBI lineage: Eukaryota > Metazoa > Arthropoda > Insecta > Hymenoptera > Pteromalidae > Sycophaga > Sycophaga agraensis. The sequence goes on from JACCIE010000090.1 coordinate 432,800, forward strand.
TATATAATAAAAAAATATCCTTTAATGAAGGACAATATATATGGGTGTAATACAAGTATAAGCTACTACAAATTATTTTTTTTGTAATTTTAACAATATATGATATTTTTGAAATTGAATTTAAAATTTGTCGCACTTTTATGATATTGGAAAATTTTTATATGCTTTGATTCAGAAATAAATTTCAATTAAATATTTTGATTTTTCGTTCAACAACATTTGCACTGAATATAGACATTTTACAATTAAATTATTGTTTAAAATGCAAATATTAAACAAACTTAAATGGATTTTTAAAGATTCTACGTATAAGCAGCAAACGATCATTTTCAAGCTCAAATTATTGGCCTCATAAGAAGTTATTCAAACTATGTTTAGTTTTTTATAAATTATTTTAAAATGCATGTTTTTTGAATATGTTCTTGTTAGATTTTCACTTAATTAATTATAAATTTTATTCGATAATAATATTATTAATTATATAAGTCAAACAGTATTTTTTTATCATAAAACCATTATTATTATTATATTTAAAAATTTAATCAAATTAAATTTAAATATATTTATTTTAATTTCAACTGTTTTATTGACTTGATTATTGATTTTATTGTGTATTTTATAAATAAACAAGGTTTTGAGATTCAAATACTGCAGCTAAGCCGATTTATTCTTCATTATTAATTGATTAAAAAATATTATTTAATTTCCAAATTTATTGATTTTTAATACATTTATTTTAGTGTTAATTTCAAGTGTGAGTTAATCATTATTTTTTACATATATTATAATTATTAAACAAGGTTTTAATATTTCAATACCTTAAAAAACTATTTAGTTTAGATTTTTGATTATAAATACAGAATACCCTCACTCTTCTTTTACTTTGCGGATAAACAATTAGTGTTGCAGTATAAATGGCTTAGTTAAATAAACTGCAGTATAAGTAGGTGACTCCACGTGGAGCCGATACCGTATGCGCAGCGAAAACGTTGCATTCTTAGAACCGCAGAATTAACTGCATTTTTAGGACATACTAAACTGCATTGTCGTGTGCGATGAAAATCTCCCCAAAATCAATTGCTTCACAAAGTTCCAAGCAATTATGAATAAAAACTTAGATTATTTTTTAAAAAGGAAATATGATCTAAAAGTTATTAAATTATACATCTATATACATGTATATTATGTTATTACGCAAATGAATAAATATTATCATAAAAATCTAATAACTGTATTATTAGTTCTTTGTAAATGTATTGATGCGTAAATTATAGGATATTCAACAAAATAATAGATAATTATAAATAAACATTTAACAATTATATTATTAACATGTATAAAAATTATATTGCGTAATCACAAAATGTACTTATAATTAGCAGCATAATATCATAATTGTATAAAAAATGTAAAGTTAAAATAACTAAAATGGATAGAAAACATACAAAAAATTGAACAAAATTAATGTATGATAATTAATCTTACACAAGTAAACAATAAAGTACATAAATGGAAGTAATAATGAAATTATAACCATTTATAATTATTATTATTACTACTTATTGTTAAAAATGTAATATACTCAAGAAATATGAAATAGCTTATTAAAATACATGCATTATACGTCACATTATTATTCTATTTAAAATATTAATTAAATTAAATCAAAAGAGACTAAAACACATAAGAACAAATAAGATAAATAGAGAGCTAGCAGAGTCTCTCGCTCCTACCTACAGCTCTCATGGAGGGGCCATTGTATAAAATAAATGTTGGGGCCATGCTTTTTGGTGATTATTTAGTCTCTGTCTTCACTGTATCGTTGTCGTTTTTCACGTAGCCCATTCTAAGTATGCCGCGCTCTTTCTACTCGTTTTTCAAATCAATCAATTATTATCGCGCGCCATCAAATCAACAAAATTAGGAAGGTATCAACAAGAGAACCAAATAAATCAAGCAGCAAAAAAAAGTCGCTGAGACGGCCTGGATACTAATCCTATTTTAAAGAAGAATCTGATTTATTTGTTGCTAAATCTTAGGGCCTTGATAACTAAGGATGAATTTCCTCTGCGCATAAAGGCCAATCTTCCTAATAAACCCAGTCAGCTACTCTACAACAAGGGAGGGTCTGTGTGCAGTAGCTGTTTCTAGGTTCTTAATATTAATAGAACTTTAAGGACTCGTGTTTCGCCTCCTAGTCTCGCCTCTAGCTCATGTATTTTGGCACAGGCTTAAAAAGAGGCATTCGACAAGTGTTTATATAATACATCTTGTTGAAAAGGAGACATTCTGTCTTATAGAAGGGACAGGACGTCACACTATTTTGTGAAAAATAATTTCGAAATCCTGAGGAATCTAGAAAGATTAGCCAAAAGATTATTAAGACACAATTTTCAAGTATAATTCTTTTCTTAAATGATTGCAAATATACTATTACGTTTGCCGTTTGAAAAAAATTACACGTAAACCTTGTTTCGGAAAATTCAAAACTTTTAAATTTTTTTTATATATATTAGATACTTTCATTTTATGAAATATGTTTTATAAAAATTCAAATAAAATAATTTTAAAAATGACAGCATAAGTCATGCTGGAGTTATATATATGGAATACTATATGAAAGTTGTCAGTATTAGTACTGATACGATTAGAATTGTAAAGTGACTTAAGCTAACGCGTCAAAATAAGCGTCCTGCTAAATTTCAGACTGCTAACAATCAATATAAGTATGGATATGTGTGAGGGTGTGTGTGTGTACAAATATATACTTTCTATATGGTTGCGCATCGCAACAGTAGTATATGCGTGATCAAGTGTTTTTCTCGAGGGCATTGAGATTAGCTGGTGATTTGAAATAGGCGACGATGTGGAATAGCACGAAACCATAAAAATGATAATCGAGTTATTGTTTCTCAAATCTGACGTTTTTATGGTTATAGTACCCTCATTAAATATCACATTGATATGCATGGTGCTCGATCGGTGATACATACGTCGCGCCGCAACGTATATCCCTGAGAGTACTTGAATTTGTGGAAAAGAAAGTGAAAAAAATGTAAAAAAAGCGCATTACTGAGAGGAAGAGTGAGATTCTTGATTTTTTTGTGCATACATTCCATGCTCAGTATGGTTTGCACCACATTTTCTGTTATGACGTTCAACCAGCGATAATGCTCGCAGAAACACCAAGTTCTGTTTTTATTTTTCGTTAGGTATTTGGCTTATTTAACTTAAATGTATAAATTTTTCAAAATTTTAGGTTTGACAGACTATTTTTAGAATCGAGCAATAAATTTTGTGTTGTAAGGACTTAAAATATAGATATTTAACTTGAAATCGGGGTATACCTTTGTTTTCAATAAATTTCAACTTCGTGCTGTAAAACACGTAGTTCGTGTAAAAAATACTATAAAATTGACAGATAATTTTTTCATTTTAAATTAAATAGAAAGTTAAATTATACACCTGAATTACACATTGAATATCTACATTTAAAATTTTTCTAGATCAAAATTCATTGATCGGTTCAAATGAAAATCTACGCCAAACCTAAAACTTTGAAAAATTTATATAATAAAGTTAAATGAGCTTGTAGACTTCTAGTTTATCTCATTTAACTAAATTTAAATATTTTATTAAAAAAAAATTCAGATTTTTATTTATTATATATTTTTTGTTGCAGCTAATTTAGCTGCAGACCAACAATAAGGGTAAACCCTCCGTAAAAATCATCTACATACATAAAGGGGTGGTTTTATTGTATTATTGCATAAATGTCTCTCATTCGTGAAAATACTTACTTTTAAAAAGTTGAAAACCCATGTCATCTTGAATTTAGATAAGTATATTAAGTTTTTTATTTAGGTTCGAATCCCGTATATTAAAAACTTTATTTTGCCTAGAATTCTTTCTATAAAAGTATCTTACTTTCGGATCTACTGAAGATCATATAAGTAATATTTAACAAGGTTAATTTTTATTGTACAATATAAAGTTATAATAATTTAACTTGGCTAGAAGGACATAGTTTAAAAATGTATATCACTTCGAGAATTAACAACAAAACCATCTTATGTTGTACAACAAGATAATAGGTTAGCTTAAACACATCAGGTATTGTAATAATTAATCTTTATTACTTTCTTCATATATACTACAAATAAAAGTTCAAAACTGTTATTATGCAGTTGGAAATGCAGAATCTTAATCAATATAAATTCTAACTCTAAAATATTATAAAATTAGCTATGTAAGACTTAATGTAGGAACAATAATGTTTTCGCATCTTAAATTCAATTAAAAGTACTAAAATTTTGAATTCGGTAAACACAAAGTAACATTCAAATTCCACATTGCAAACTTATAATTTAAGTCCTTTCTGAACAAAATTCATTGGTCGACTCAAAAACTAGTCGAAACAATACAAAAATTTCAAAAAATTAATATATTACATTCAGAAAGGAAATAAGTACTAATTGTCCATAATATAATTTTCAAAATTATTCTTATAGTTCAGTAACTTTTAACATGGAATTCAAAGGTAACTTTCGATTTGCTTTGTAGCTTACTCTAGGAACTTTAAAATACCTTACACAAATAGATCAGGTAACACATAAACAATATAATATTATATTACCATAAATTGCGAAAAAAATATTATCATATAATCTGTTTTAAATAGCTTATAAATTTTCACGCAAATACTACTTATACTAACCATACCTAGATTGGTTCTGAATATAATAATTAGTAGAACCCTGCTCATAACCCATGTGAAAATTTCTGAACGACCAACATCAACCCTGTTCAGTAGTTTATTTCTAATAGTATTATTCATTCCAACTACTTATCTTTTATCCTTTACAACCACCAAAAGTGGGACATTAAGTCTTATTCAAGCTCTTATTTTAGGCTTTCTTTAGTTGAAGAATGAAGATCAGACCACCGATCTGATTCTTAACTCTTGTACTCAGCAAGCACCAGTACCTTACAGCACCACTCATACAACCTTACCAAATTAAACACTAAAATTAACTACTACATTCCGTTAAAGTACAACGTGGTTTCTAAAATAAAAGAACCGAGCAATTATTATCACTGGCATCGAAGGCTATTCAGTCCTCCAGGCATAAATCTTACCCAAACCTATATAATAATACATAAAATCCCAGTAACCTTAATGTAGCCAGAATATCTCTATAGAAATTAATGAGGAAATGAAACGGGTTAGCAAAAAATAATAATGGCAACTTGAATGTTCACTCCTTTTCCGAGTGAAGGCTCTACATTTTTCTCTATCAACTCTTGTTTTACTGCCGCTTAGAAGTACTTTGAATCTTTGCTTATGTTGTTTGCATAAACTTCGACATGTCTCGAATCGTAATCTGTGGATGAACGGAATATACTGCACTGGGTCTTGGTTTCCGTAAAACTTAAAGAATACTTGATTGAATACATTCCTTGCTCTGGTGGACACAAGCTTATCTGTGCAATAGAGAGCAATCAGTTGTGTTAATCCGGACAGAGTATTCATCTTGATTCTCGACTTCACTTGATGTTCCATAAGGTTCCGTTTTGGAGCTACTCTTGTTCAATCTTTACATAAATGATTTCGATCTTGCTTTTACATCCATGGTAGTAAGGCATATACTGCATGTCAATGACTTTTAGGTGTATCATAGTGTCCCTAAGAATAATCTAGAGACAGGAGGCCATAGGCTGTTTCTTTGAAACTGAATATAAGCAAAACCTCAGCGATTATCTTCATAATATGGAGATTTATTGATAATATTAGGTCTTCCGGTTTTTATTCAATTAAGCTTGGAGGGGGCACCGTTGTTTTTCTTTTAGCCACTTTAAAAATCTTAGTGTTGTGCTGGACGGTTGTTCTTACCTGGACACCTCATATTTATTCAATTTGTAAAAAAATTCTTGTACTTTCAATAATGTTCCATTGTTTATTCAGATGCGTCTCTAGAGTTCAGAGTGAAATTGCAGCATTTACTGAGCCGGTACGTTACGTGACGGGTGCTAAGTGGAATGCGCACATCGCTCCCTACCGGCATCGAATGGGCTTTATAGAAGTAAACAATTGTAAGGAGTATTTCGTGGGTTTGCATATATGCAAGATCTCAAACCTATGTAAGTTGTAGTACTTTACTGATTTTTTCTCTCGTAATATTTATGGACGACCTGTAAGGGGTGTCTTTACAGAACACATCATTCCATGGATGCACACTGAAATTGAAAATAAATCTTTCAGTGTTCAAAGGGTCCACCCATGGAACAGCCTGCCATCCAGAATTCGAGGTGTGTCTTCACGGGATTTAAAAAGAAAATTAATAAGCACGTAATGAGTGAGTATCAGTGGGCATGTAGTCATAATATTGATTATCATTTTTCATTATATTCTTTTTATTGTGATTTGGAGAGTATTAATGTGTTTCTGACTACTGGACATTTTATTTTATTTTATTGTTGATTTTGTGTTCTATCTGTTATTATTATTAAACGGCCTGTGGTTATTCGTAATTGATTTATGTTTGATATGGCTTATGCGATGAATTTTGAGTGAATAATGTGTCTAATTTTGTAAAATATTTTGCAATAAACAAATATCTGTCTATCAATCTATCCTTCTATCTCTTATTATAGGCAGATTTTTTTGTTAATGATATAATCCTACCGATTTCGAGGTTTTCAATGCAGGCAATGAAAATGGTATTCTGGATGTATTATTGTAAAAGCTCATCCGGTTATTGATTCTCAACGGGTGTACTTATACAGTCATTCGTTCGCTTGTGGTAGTTTTTCGGAGGTGACTCAATGCCGTTCCGTGTTTGAGTCGCAATGCTTTGTTTTTTTTTAAAGTTCTTAAGAGAATAGTATATAACCAACTTAGATTACTTTGTATCTAGTAATATCCTTGACTCTTTCTTGACTGATTATAAACATTGTATTTCCATTAAAACTGCCTTGCTTAAAGTTAAAGACGTACAGATATAACGTAGTAGACTTAACAGTAAAACAGAAAGAGTGAATGTGAATCACCTCGTGGTAATAGTCGCAGACGGAGTCTCTGCAGATGGAAAAGGCTTCGTAGGCTGCTGTCCAACGTGCGTGAATAATGTCACTTCCACAACCGTCCTGACCCGATGCCCGTAACGCGATAAATGTATTCAAGCGCAGTACTTGCTATCGCAAATTCTATGCTACTTGATAGACCATATATCATTCTGGAAGCTCGGGTAGAACGGCTGCTATCATCGAGTCTTCTCGAGAACAAAAATGGTAGAGTGATAGTCCAGCTATTTACGCAATCTTTTAATCTGCAAAATATAGGTCTATACCTCAAAAACTGAATTAGACAACACATGCCTTTTAGAATGCAAGGGCCCCTCGCCCTTGAACAGGATAGGACTGAATTCATCACCACATACATTTTGGAATGTAAGGGCCTCTCGCCCTTAAACTCTCGCTTCAGGAAGATTAGCCATTTTGGTTTGAATGGCATGCAACTTAAATCTAATACATATCGTGCAGTGCCGGATGAATCGAGCACCTGTTTTTTCGGTTGTAATCACAAGCGGTAGTACAGCGTTAGAGCATGCTTTGAATTTCAGCATGGGAATTCGGCTCGTACATAAAAGTGATAAGTAGGTTAATAACAAACACCATGAGTGAATCGACGTAAAGTTGCGCGAACATGAAACCACTCAACTTCAATTGAGGAATCATTATCTCCTTTGTAAAAGCGACCTAAGATTTTGTGCATAATTTCCTCAATGACAAAAATAATAAATTATATTAATTAAATAATAACTTAAAAATCATTTACCATCAGTAACGCAGTTTTCTTCGACTCATCCCCTACCTTAAAATAATCTCATAATCTCGTTACTGTTTTATTTCTTTACAGAAGTCAATAATCCTGATATTCAAAAACACTGTTAATATCTAGTCGAAGTAATTAAATTTACAAGTGACTATCCTACTATAATAAATGTATATAATTAATGATCTATATTGTCATATAGAATGAATATATTGTCTATATTGTCTTTGAATGCGATCTGCGCAAATAAGTAAGTTACTTAATACAACTAACAATAATATTTAACAAAGAAAAAGAATTATAAAGTTAATTTACATATATTTCATTTATTTCAGATAAATAAACATGTGTCATACATTATATATGTATCATGATATGTACGTCCTCATTTTGTATAGTCGGTTTTATGACAAGATTATCGTTTAGGAAAATTTTTTTATCATTAATCATGAAAGAGGCGTCAATCACGACTGGTAGTGTAGACATAACGCTTGAGGTCTTCATAACGACGTGGGAGGCAGATAATAACATAGATTAACATCATGTGTTCTTATTAAACATATTCCTACTATGACGTGTCTTGTTATCGCTTATATGCCACACACCGGTGTCGCTGCTGTGGTCGCGGCAGCCACCTACCAACGGACGCCGATGATCATCTATTGCTATTCCCCTGATCAGCCCAACTCTCTCAATTATCTCAAACCCGTTGGTCGATGTCGGCACTCTTCGACTGCTGTTGATGGTAGCTTCGTTGATTCATTCGCATTCTTTTCTCACATCCCGTGTACGACTTTCCTTGATTAGGTCTTAATGTTGTGCCTCAATGACTGCATTATCTTTAGCATCATGTCTGAAGATTATTATCATCCGACAGAATATGAATCGATCCAATCTGTTACAGCGCACCATACAACTAAATGGACAAAAATCTGCTGAACAAATCTGCACTGATTTTAGTGAACTTTTTTTGTATGCTTTCTTTTAAATTTCTGTTTATTCATTTACATACAGGAGCATGAATTCTTGACATGAGCAGAAATCTTTGACCTTAAAAAAATCTTATAAAAATCGCATAAAATTTATTCCGTAACCTTATGCCCTTAATTACACCTTCAAACTAAAAAAAGTACTAATAAAACTCATTTTAAAAATAAATTTATGCACGTTGTTGATACCATCAATATTTTGCAAGATCAAAATGTCAAATACCACAATTTTGGCACCTATACATTCTGTTAAATATGAGTGAAAATTTTTTGAAATTCAAGCGGTAATTGGTTATTTATAGTATAATGTTTCGCCTTGTAATTCAATCTCTTCTAAACTTAACTTATAATGTATCGTATAATAAATCGTTACAATTCGTTTTAATTGTATATTAATGTAATATCATGCATGTTCGAAAATTCAATATTTTTTTTAATGTTAAACATTTAACCGAGTTATATTTAATCATACATTATATTCCAGTGCTTTTAAAGATTCTCGATTTAACCCAATTACTAGAGACGAATTTACTAGACTACATGTAAGTGTTTCTATATTAAGACATTTTGAAGACGGTACTGATTATTTAGATTGGACAATTGGCCTTCATGGAATAAGAATAGAATTTCGAAATGAAAAAGGAAACAAAAGAACTGCAACTTATTTACCTGATGTGCCATCAGAACAAGGTATTGTAATATTTATTTATTTGATATGTCTATCTGTTTTTAGAAGAGGGAATAAAAGGATGATTGTTGTAAATACCAATCCGATAGTATATAACATATTATTTATTATAATATTTTACATGAATTTCCCGACAATCTCTCGATCCTAGAACGCGCGACCTAATTCTAAGATAATATAATTAAAACTAACATTGTGAGTGTCGGAATATTCCGTTGCTATTATCGTTCTTGCAATTCGTTTACTTCGTGGAGATGAGAGATGAAGCAAATTATCTATACAGGTGGTTTTTTGTGATTATCCATCATCTTCAGCTCGAGTATTGCGCGCTTCTCTCGATTTTCGCTTACGAGCGCGACCGCCGAAATCTTTCCCAGCACGCCTAATATGCGCGTCGTAGGATGCGCACTTTCACCTATATCTTCTCATGATACGTATAATCATGTGTGTATTATTACATCCACCCCTTTTTTTAATAACGTGGTTGAATCTATGATTATCGCTACACAAAAATATTTTAGATATCTCAAAATAAAAGCCGAAAGCCATTAGCAAATGTCATTGTTACAGCCGAAAATACATGATCGCCAACTGGCCGCACTTCCAGTGGACTTCACAAATAACATTTTGTAAACCTAAATCTACATTATTTTTTTTTAAACGAATTCTATACATGGATAAAACTAAATGTTAAACTAAATTAAATGTATAATTATTATATATAATTAAACGCTACATATATATACAAGTAACTTGTTATTGACCTAATTGTTTAAGATCAGTACAAATTCAAATAATGTTAATGAAGATTGCAGATACGGATGTAAATTCGCTCTATTATATGTACCGTTTTCGCCCTTATCGTGAATATCGCTTAAAACAAAAGCGTTGCTGCCTAAAATACTTTTAATTTTATATGGCCCTTCAAACAAATGAAACAATTTCTTAGTTGTTTTGTCTAGTGAATCAATCCTAAATCATTAATTTTTAAAATTACATTTGAGCGGGAACGTTGTTGTTTTCGTCTCCTTTCAGAGTCCTTAGCTAAAATTATTATGTATTTGTGTGGTGTGTATTTCAACGGGAATATATCCCGTATTTTGGTGTGTTGTTACGTTGAAAATTTCTTCTATTTGAGGTAAAACTTGCACCCAATTCATGTGTTTATCTGAGCAAAACGTACTAAACATTCTTCCCAAGTTTTGCATTATGCGCTCTGTTTGATTAGATTCCGGATGACATATAGAGTTGTAGATTACTTGAATACCTTCCCTCTAAGCGCGTTTTTCAAACAGCCATTATCGCTTAGTATGCATTTAGGCTTGCCACAGCGAGAGATATACTTATCGAAAATTTTTTTAAGGGGCGCCTATGTAGTTCCTTTTTTCATTTGAGGCAGATACACTCTCCTTCCATAGTAATGTACAAATATTTGACTCGTTGATAAAGGTCGTACGTTGCTATATTATGTTTAATATGCCCATGTACTCCTCTTCAATAAAAGAATCGGGTATTATTATGCGCCATATTTCGGAATAACATTCTCTATGGAAAAGGAGTTCATTATATATTTTCTCTTGCATTTTTTATTTCAACTAAAACTTTTGGATCTTGAGCTTCTAATTTAGCTAAATTTATATATATATATATATATATATATATATATATGCTTATGTGTAAAGTACATTGTATGTTTAAAATTATAAGAATAATGTTATCATAAATAATATTAAAAATTACTGATAGTCCAAATACTTATGCTTTTCTTTACTGTGGAATTTTTTGTACATCAGTGCGGTGGACCATAGCCGTCTACGTACTCATCATCGCCTGTAGTAGAGCAGCTGCGAAAGACGCCTTCACGGATGCTTAGCAGGTCACCGTACCACAAGCGCCGCTTAAACAAACAGCCATCGCACGCACCGAACCGCCACGCTGACCGACTATCGCACCATCGCCGTACACGGTAAATAACTGCAATAGTGCGGAGTTCCGTACGGAATTATCTTTGTGACGTCCGAGACGCGCAAGTAGGCTTTCGACGACCATGCATTCGAATCCTTTATTCGGACCACGCAAGCGTCCATTTTCCTTTCTGCCACCGCACCACCTCAGCCCAGCTACTTCCTCTCGTACTGAACAAGTCCTTCATGACCGAAGATGGCAACGATCGCGTGCCACTCATCAACAATGGCGCCAGCGGCTCTGACGAAATCCGGACACCCGCAGTTGACGCCGCAATGCATTGCCGGCTGCCTCCATATTAGGGCTTCAGCCCTAAGCTGTGGTGTGCGAAGATCGAAGCTGCATTCCGACCCAGCCGAGCCCGAGCAGATGCCAGCAGATGCCAGCAAATTTGACCTCATGGTATCTAGCCTCGATCCGGAGATCGTGCCTAGCGGCGCTAACAGACGAAGCCTCTGTCGCCGACCCAGCAGTTGCCGCCATCGACCGCCAGACACAATCGCTTGCAGCCTGACAGAGGCAGTCCAAAAGCCGCAGCCGCACTTTATGAGCGCGCCGCGGCGACACTCCATCCGGCCACGCGCCGCCGGCAGCCGCTCAATTGGTGGCCAACGAACGGCGAGTTTCCGCCAGCTCCGCAGGCACTCAAGCCCGCCCTCGCCCAGCCGGAGAGCTCTACCAGCGCTTTTCAAAGCCCCTCAGCGAGTTCAGCGACTTTACAACGCCCACTAACACAACGGTACTAGTCGCCCACTTCCCGGTCCGACATCGTATCCAGACGACGGGACCACGCAGAATAGCGGACCCTCGCCTCGATGCAGCAAAGAATGAGTTTGCGCAGCTTGTCAAGCTGAGTATCGTCCGTCTCTCAGCAAGCAGTGGGCCAGCTCGCTGCACCTGATCCCAAGGCTGACAATACCTTCAGACCAACGGGCGATTACCGGAAGCTGAATGCCAGAACGATCCCGGACATATACTCCCTGCCGATCATCGCCAACCTGCTACAAGAAGTCAGAGGCAGCATATTCTCTACCGTCGACTTGAAGCGGGCCTTCTACCAGATTCCGATAGCCGAGGAGGACATCCCGAAGACGGCGATCACCATGCCCTTCGGCTTGTTCGAATTTACACGATCCTCACTGGGTCTTCGTAACGTCGTTCAGTCGCAGCAGAGGACGATGTACCACAACCTGTGACATCTTTCATTCTTGAAGTGCTACGTGAACCCCTCGCAGTTATTCGAGACGCTGCACACCGCCAGTCTGAGAATCAACCTCGAAAAATGCGTCTTCGGCTATGAGATATCGAGCACCGGCCTCAAGCCGCCTGCTCATAAAGTCCAGGCCATCTCGGACTTCCTACGGCCGACTACCTCGACCAAGCTCCGCCGATATCTAGGAGCTAATGAGCTGCTCAAGCGCCTGCCGTCGCTGAAAAAGGCAATACCCCTCTCATGGAATGAGGAAGCGCAGACCGCCTTCGTGAGCTCGAAGAAGGCTGTCACGGACGAGTTTGCTAGCACCTTCTTGCGCGCGGACACGCCACTGCATTCGGCCACAGACGCCCCCGACACAGCTATTGGCTGAGCCCTGAAGCAAGAATACCCGCCTGGCACCTGAAAGCCACTGGATTTTTTTTTTGGCGTAAGTTCTCCGACACCGAAAAGCGCTAAAGCGCATACGATCGTAAACTACTCACCGCTTTCGCGCCCACCAGACATATCAGTTCCATCGTCGAAGGTTGAGGTTTCATTTCGTACACCAACGACAAGCCATTCATCGCTACACCCTACCAGCGGCCGGAAAAGGCTTCTCCGCGTCAGGCACGCCAACTGGATTACATCCCCTAGCACAACGTCCAGCTACGACAAGTCCGGGTAGAGAACAACATTGTGGCTGACGCGTTCTCTCGCGTTGCCGCTATCACCATACCGAAATCTCTCAGCCCGAAATCATCGCCGAAGCGCAGCAAAAGGATACGGAACTTCGGAACCTCCTCGCCGCCGCCCTGGGCCTCGAGATGATCGAGCACCAAAAGCTTCCAGTTTAAGGAAGCATCAACAATAACGTTTTCTGGCCGTATTTACCAACACCGCTGCGCAAAACGGCCTTCAGCGTTATTCACGGTCTCGCCCATCCCAGTAACAGGTCCACAATCCGCCTCGCCCAGCAGAAGTTTTTCTGGCCGCACATGCGAAAAGACGTGGCGCGCTAAGCCAGAGAATGCGAGGTCTGCCAGCGAGTCCCCTTTCGCCGTTCGGCGCCCGCTTCGACCACGTCCAGCTTTACTTAGACAAGCTTCCGCTCATCGGCAGTTTCCAATACTGTCTAATATTACTTGATCGTTTTACCAGGTGGCCGCTTGCCATTCCAGTCCCAGACCAGCAAGCCAACACGGTGGCCCATTACGGCACACTACTAACCATGACAACGGACCAGAACACTCAGTTCGAGTCAAGGCTATTCATCGCACTTGCCCAGCTGATCGGCTGCCAGAAAATCCACACCAAGCCATATCACCCACAATCGAACGCCATGGTGGGGCGGTTGCATTGAACCCTCAAATGCTCCATCACTCATCCCCTGAAGCGAGAAAGAGGACGCATTCCTTATGCAGGATGGCAGTCTGTTCCTTAGATGAGCGCCTTAAACAGAGGATCTAATTCCTGTCTCGCTGCGCATCCGAGGAATGGAAATCTCTTTAGGTTCACCCCTGACCAGCCGATCGGAAGCACGAGGAGAGAATATCGACGAAGAAATCGGTGAGGTATTCCGGCTTATGCAGCCGTAAAATCTTGTAGATCTGCAAATACATAAAATATTCCCTCCAACCGTCAACTCCCATCCAGCCCAATCGGATCCTAAAGGGGGTGATATGATCCTCCCACTCAGCACCCATCACATACCGTACACAAGAATTCGGTGAACGTTGTAGCCTTGCCCTTAGCTCAAAAGACGCATCTAAACAAACAATAGAACAATAGTTAAAGTGCGGAAAGACTAGTGAACGCATCAGTTTGGCACGAAGAGCCTCCGTGGTGAACTAACGGAAGAAACATAAACTATACAAAACCTGGTTAATTCCAGGGGGGGTTAACTCATATAGGACGAGTGGCTAAAATCTACGGGCTTGACGAATTCGAGGGGGCGCCACGTTCGCCTCAATTAGAAAGAGATAGTGAGATAGAAAAGACGGAGAGGGAGAACTAAACCTATGCTGCAGCGCCTTATTTGAACTATTTCTACTCCAACATTAATACTGTCCCAACTTGTACAGCTATTTTCTGGAATCAATATTGCAAATGTAGAAAGAATTTGTCAAAACTCGAGGAATTTAGTAAGGTTTTAAACATTTTTAGAAGTTTATTCACGTTAGCTACAATAGAAAATATAAAAAATCGCTGTACAAAAAAATAGATAAATTTTATAATACCCACAATTTTTGGCAAATTTAATTTAATAACTTTTATTTTTTTGCGCGTACATTGTATTAAATTAAATAAATTGATTGTTTTTAAATAATAGAAATATATTAATTATTATTTATAAAATTTAATACACATCCGCTATATCTATATATAGTCCTCAAGGACGCAAACGAGGTCCAGTCCGAAACTGCTCGGGCCGCGGCTGTTGCGTGTCTAGCTCCTGCCTCAAGATTATCCCTAGAAAAACTATAGTTAACCTGGAGATCATTAGCATATAGAATACACCTCACACCCATAGAGTCGACGGCAAGACCAAGGTCATTAATCTAAAGACAAAACACTAGTGGTCCTAAAACAGAACCCTGAGGAACACTTAGTGTGGTGGAGTGCCAAGAAGATTTTATTGTTCTATCCGAGATGACGAGTTGCTCTCGTCCAGACAAGTATGCCCATATCGACATTAGCACCCCTCGCGAGAAGCCTATTCGCATCGTGCAGTTCAATAAACGAGTGGGACATATCAGTCGAACTGTGCCGTCTATACCCAGTTTGGAGTGGGTCGAGGATGTGAAGAGACCCTAAATACTCCATGAACTGGTCATAAACAATTCTCTGAAGCACTTTTGAAAGAAAGCAAAGCAGTGAAATAGGCCGAAAATCATCTGATCCAGGTGTTTTTTATTTGGCTAATTGTACCATATAAGCCTTCTTCCACACCTCAGGGAAGCGTCTACTTTCGAGCGAGCCGTTGTACAGGCGCACTAAAAATGGACCTATAACCGGAAGAACCTTAACAAGTACACTATGCGGAATTTATGTCTTTAAATCGAAAAAAACCCGAACAAAGTGAGTGTTAAGCTAATCTGATATGAGCCCATGCACAGACCACTTGCTCGTGACAGCAACCCTAGGTTCCGCAATTCACACCAGATTGTGCTGGCATTTTGAGAGTCGAATAGGCGATTATGAACATATTCTGTCCTGGCGTGATCCACCCTCTCCTGAACGTTTTTGAGGAGATCGAAGAAGCCTTCAAGGAATTGCCTTCGTCTTGTTCATCTGTAACGTATGTACAGTGCCCTTGTCTTACACTGCAAGTCACAAAGCTCAAGTCCAATCCAAAGAAGGCGATGGTTACTTAATTTCATAATTTTCACGGGCTGTGTTCCTCTATTGCCGTCATTAAATTATAGTTGAGCCTCCGACAGTAACGGCCTCCAATTTCAGCCCACCAACAACTGTACAAGCCCATCACTATCGAGGCTCTTATAATCCCTATGTCTGAAAGAGTAACAGATAGATTCAGGGACCAATACCTCTACTGTTAATTATGTTGTACTTATTTTGAAAAGGAGCAGGTATATTTCTCGTAAATAAAACATGAGGGGGCATGATTCTGCATAAAGCAGATTAAGTACTCCACCACCCCTAGCCCTCCAGGTTGCTCAGTGTTTGAGGTAGAGAGTACGCTTACCTAGAATTTCTTATTGACATAAAGCGCGACTCCCCCACCATTAACATTACGATCTTGCTGAACAATCTCTTTCTAAGAGGCCACAGCATGAACCTTATGACTCTCTCTCTCTATCTAATAACGAATTTACCGCGTCGGTGCCAAACGTACGTAAAGCCGAGATCGCGCGCAGTGTCTTTGCACTGCATGAACGCACGATATTGACCTCGGCTTAATCACATATTTATAAAAATAGTATATTGTCTGACATGAGGCGCCAATTTAACGCCCGCGTTAGCTCTTTTTTATTCATTTTGATAAAGTCTAAAGTATTTACACTATTATTTAGTTTATTATTATTTAGCTAAGCAATTAATTTTAAAAGGTTGTCGAACATCTCGGTGACCAGTCCATCGACCTTCTCCTGAATTACTCCTCCCATATCCTTCATTAAATTTTTTAATTCACTGAAGAGCAGTAATCGATCATCACGCTGGGTTGCCTGCTCGGCTAACTATGCTTTGTTGATGCTTTCTAGCTCAGAGACCCAACTCATAAGAGCTACCATCGTCTCTTCCGCTGCTGGTGCGGATCGATTCAATTTGGGGTGGCCCGAGCCAAGACTCCTCGCTAGAGCAGAATTGCAATCGGCCAGCGTTTGATCAATGAGATCAAATCTGTTACAGAGACGGTCGATAGTGGATACCGAGAAGTTCGATCTCGCCTTTAAAGCATCAGATAAGATCTGCTACGAATAGTCCAATGACGAAGGTGTTCACGCAGTCCCCTGGCTCATCTTGCAAGTCGCAACGGGGTGCGTAGAAGCCATTTGATTAAACGACGCTTGCCGCACGGTGTCCCGTTCCGCATCCGTGTGGGCACCTCTCTCCTTCTGCGCTACTATAGGCGATGATGAGTCCGTAGACGGGAGAGCACTTGCTCGCGGTGCGGAGGGCAGGCCCCACTCGGTCGACTGTCGGAACGGCTTAGAGGGAAAGTAGCACTCTCTCGCACTCCACTTGTGTTTCTCTCTCTCTCTCTCTATCTCTCTCTCTCTCCCTCTCTCTCTCTCTCTCTCTCTCTCTCTCTCTCTCTCTCTCTGACCAGATGATTTTCGGTCAATTTCTCTGTTCTGCTTTCTTTCAAAAGTTCTTGAAAGTATAGTATATGACCAGCTTATGGAGCACTTGGTGTCACACAACATCCTTCACCCACTCCAAACTGAATATAGACGTAACAGTTCTACTGAGACTGCCTTGCTAAGACTGACAGAAGACGTACGAACTGCTATTGACAAAAAACAGGTGACGCTACTGTTACTATTTACCTTTAGCAAGGCGTTCGACACTATTTGTCCTACTCGACTGTTAAAATTTATGAAACGAATGGGCTTCTCGCGGGCGGTGCTGACGTGGATTCGGGCTTCTTTGTCCGGAAGAGAGCAGCTTGTTGTAGCCGGCAGGATAAATACATCTTCCTGGCTCTCTACCACGCTTCGTGTCCTTCAAGGTTCCGTTTTGGGACCTTTACTTTTCTGTCTTTACATTAACGACTTTGGATCACGCAGGTTTCTTTCTGACATTGAGTCTACAGGGTTCAATTCTATTGAACTCGAAGAGGGAGTAGTTGTGCCTTTGTCTGGAACGGTAAAGAGTCTTGGTGTTGTACTAGACGCAGGTCTTACCTGGAGGCCGCATATTGAGATAGTTAGTAGAAGAATCAACCAGGTGTTACAAAGCTTACGATTTTTCCGTCAGTATATCAAGGAGGCTCTTCGGGATAAGTTGGCACGTTCTCTAGTCTTTCCTCATTTTAATTATTGTTCCATTGTTTACTTAGATGCGTCCCAGGAGCTAAGGACAAGGCTACAACTCTCACAGGATTTTTGTGTACGGTATGTGACGGGCGCTAAGTGGGACGATCATATAACCCCCTTGAGGCGTCGATTAGGTTGAATGAGAGTGGACAGCTAGAGGGAACATTTTATTTGCAGATCTACAAGATCTTACGGCTGCACAAGCCGAAGTAGCTCGCCGATCTGTTCTGATCTGTTCAGATCGGCCGGTTAGGGGTAATCTTCAGGAACTTTCTGTTCCCTGGATGCGCACCGAGACGGTAATCAGATCATTTTCTGTACAAGGTGCTCATCTGTGGAACAATCTGCCATCCTGCATTAGAAATACGTCGTCCCTTAGCCGCTTCAGGGGGCTGGTGATGGAGCATCTGAGGGTACGGGACTATACCAGTCAGATGTCCTCATGGTTGTGTTCTAATTTGCGTGCTTAATTTATTAATGTATATGTGTGTATGATTGAATTTCATATTCATTTACTGTAAATACTGACATGTACTCATTGTGTGTATGTGTGTATGATTGTGATTTGTCTGATAGATAATAAGAAAAATGTGATTTATTGATTTATGTATATTTATTTATTGTTGTTACTGCACTTCATCTGTGATGTTGACGACTGTGATAATTTGTGATAATTTTTTATTAAAACTGACTAATGATGCTGTACAATAATTTTGTAAAATTTTACAAATAAATCAATTATCTATCTATCTATCTATCTCTCGGAAAAGGAGGGGCACTAAGCGATGCTCGCTTCGGCAACACACAGGCGTGACACGTGTATATAAGTGCTACGCATGATGCTGTCGTGGAGTATGCTGGATAACAATGCAGGCCACATTTGCTGCATTTCACCAGCGCTCTAACACTTCTGCTCGCCTGTGCACAGATACAGCAGGTCATGCCTTCCATAAGTGCGGAAGAAGCTGCAGATGAAGGTGCTTAGATTAACGGACCGCTACGTGAACTATTAGACGTCATCCTAGATCACAGTTCATTATCATTACATACATTACGTAGTCCAGATTTTCAGCGCGAGATTTGAAATTTTATCACCAGACGCTTTTTCTACTAACGGCTACTTTTAAAAAACAGCACAAAGACAAATATTCGAAAATTGCAACGAAACTATTCATCAGAATTAATAAAATACCAATCTATAAACACCCGATAAGGTAGTATTACAAAGCCCAAAAATCCCTAAAAAGGCTATGAGAAGTAACAGGAATTAGGGTATAAAAGTGAGAGATCTAAAGCAAAACAAGCAACCTCCAAGTGAAGTACTAAGACACTCCGCTCCATATGATAATCATTCACAAACTATGATAAATGTATTTTTTTATACTATCTTTTTATACTTTTGAATGAAACTAATGAATTGTTTTATACTTTTGACATATTATATTTTTTATATTTTGTAAAATATTTTTTATAATAAAATCTATCTATCTATTTTCTCTCTTTCCTCGATCTCGTCCGATCGCGGAGTGTCGTTAGTGCGTAATATACATACATTTGGGAATATTTTCTAACATATCGGGGGCTATTCGAAGCCAACCCCCAATTCCTACCCCCATCAGTATATCATGAATGCAGATTATATTTTACATATGTGACGGGCGGATTTGCGCGCGCGAGCAGGGAATCAGCTGGGCATCGCGGCCGCGGGGCGGGAAGGGCGCGCGTTAATTGGGAAAATGCGCAACCGCGCCGCGCTGTTTAGTTTCGCGCCGGGCGCCGAATCATCGGCCCCGATCGCCGATCGTAGGGAGGCGACGCGCGAGCGAACGAGAGAGTTAGGGGGAGAGCGAAGGAGTGAGAGAGAAAGAGCGAGCCCAGCTGACGCGTGGCCCTGACACCACCTGGGGACGCGTGAGGAAGCCGCGGCGACTTCCCGGCCGGATTGTGGCCGGGACTATCAACGAGGAGGCGACGGCCAGGTAGGGCCGTATAATATTATGTCTCGCGCGTGTGAGAGAGAGAGGCGCGGGCGCGGTTCCTCCCCCCAAATATCGTGAGTTGATGTGCGACCCGGTGAGGGTTCGGGCGAGGCGAGGTGCCTATGGGATCACCAAGGTTTCGGCCCGATACCCGAGGTCCCGAGGTCAGCACCGCCGCGAGCCCGTGGGGGCTCGTCAGCCAGGTCGAAAGGCGAGATGCGCGGTGCCAGAGGGAGGCGTGCGGGGCGAGCGGGCCAGCGGCAACTTGTTGTATATTCGAATGCAGCGGGGCGGGTTTTGTCCCCCCGTCGCCTTTTATATGTTTATTAAATCAACATTATTTTTGAAATAGAAGCCCCCCTGTGTAAATGTTTATTTTGAAGGACCCTCCCTCCTCCCGACTTCATAACCGCCGCGACCGACGTAGGCCAGCCGCCCGGGCTGGCCCGGCCGGGTCCCCTCCGGGGCGACCGCAGGGATCTGCATCAGGGCAGGATGGCGCGACCGGAGGAAAAATGACGTGAGGCTCCGGGCCTAAAAAGCACCACGTCACACATATTAAATACTAATATTTATATATAATCACTTTGTTATATCATAATTACTTTATTTTATTATAATTATCTTTGAAAAAATAATTTAAAACTGTTGTTAAAGGTTGGGATCAAATTCAAACAATTGATTCTTTATTGCATAAAGGTGGCTACAAAGGACCAATAACATCCGATATTCGTCGCAGTATAAAACTTACAAGATACCAAAGTGAACAAGTTACTGTAAGTTATCAGGACTATATGCTTCATTGCTGTAACGGTCGAACAGTTGACGAAGGACTGTATTCAGAGGGATAAATATACTTGTACAAGCTTAATATTTTAATTGATTATATTTCTTATATTTCATTTAAGATATTTTTAATATCTTTCACATTTACTCTGTAATTTGTAACTTTGTAATTATAAAACGATATAATGATATTGATGAATATTCAAAGTTTTGAACTAGAAAATTACATTTTTTTATGAATTATGATAATTACGATAAAATGGACACACAAAATTGTATAATTTAAAAAAATGCTTTATGGCATCATGTATTACTGTGAATAAATTAATACTTCACAGACAGAATTCTTATGAATTCAATGAAAGAATAGCGAAAGGTGAGTAATTGGATTTAATGATAACTTTAAATAATTGAAAAATAAATGAAATAAAAAATTTTTTATAATAAAATATTTCCAAATACGCTTTTAGTTTTATTAACCAATTCCAGATTAAATTGACAAAATCGTCACTAACGTTTTGCAGAACGGTAAAGTTTTTAAAAGCCGCAGAAGTTCATCAAAAGACTTCTATTGAGTCTTCTCCTGATAATTAACATTGAAAGCTTAATAAAAAACTTTTATCTTTTATCACTATTTTGAAGCGGACATATTAAATTTTTCAATTCAGAATTAAACATTTCAAATAACCAGCTCATTTATACATATATTGTAATTCTTCAAGTCTAATTCGGATATGATTTCTCTCTTTTAACTTACACTAAAAAAATTGTTGCTTTGATGAAGTTTTTTAAAGATATTTGATAATTGAGAGCTTTGATGAAGGTATCAATGCCATATTTAATTCTTATATAATTAAAATTAAATTTTGAAAATTGTATTTGAACGAGCGCCAATGAAAACTTTTAACAGAGGACTTCTGATCAATTTCTCCAACGAATCTTCTAACCAACTTCAAATTCTGCTTATATGTTAAAAATAAGTAGCGATATTCTTCATTTCAGGCAGTATTGGTTTAAAAGGATAAAATTATTAAAATATTAAAATATTAAAATATTAAAATATTTTTAAAAAATTCTTAAAATGTGAAATGAAATATTTCTGAAAAATAAAAAAGTTTAATTTTTGAAAAAATAATACTTGTAAAATAATTATAAAATCGTTTCAATTTTCTTAAATGTAAAAATATTATTATTAATACTAAAGTAATTATTCATAGTTTATTTTCAACAATAATTGCATAATTAATTGTTTTTTTAAATATTATATCGTTTTGAGCTGACCGTTTCATAACATTTTCAATTCGTATCGTATTGCATGTTAGGTCAAGATGCACGTATATCAAGGTGATTGTGCATGCTTGTAAGCTTGAGTTTCCAGACATTTTACTTTTCTAGCTACGATGTATTATAATTTAGTGAAGTCAAGTTTATGCTTGCAAAAAATATAAAGAAGCATTTCAATATGTTTATTTATTATTAATATGTTTATGTTATTATTTCATTTTAATTTATTATGATGGAGCCTTTTCGCAGCCGGGCCACGTTTGCAAACAAAAGCCCTAGGCTCCGCGCGAGGGGAGGGCGGTCAGCGGGCGATCAGCGCTGAAATGAGACGCCGATCGCCTAATAATTGCCCATAAATAAACAGCCCGCTGGTTCCATGCGAGCCTAGCATGAGCGAGAGGTGACCTCGCGTTCAGCGCTCGATGGGAGTATGCTGCTGGGCGGAGATTGTTCGCAAGCCTCCATATCACTGGTCTGATGGCATCCATCACTATTTAAAATAATTATTGTACGTGGTGGAGCGATTCGAATTTATTAGTGTTCAGAAACTTGATTTCATGACCAAAGTTTTCGCCATTTGAATAGAGCCTGATGTTCTGATCTTTCATCAGTGGCAGTCATATGGTATCGTATAGCTTAGATTGCCGTAATCAACTTATTCGGTAATATTCATGAAACGCTATCTTGTAGATTTGCAGATTCTTGACCTTTTTTCTGTAAGTCATTTTGAGGCGTTTCCTGTTACTAAATAATCTAAATTTTTAATTTGAATATATGGCCCATAAGACTGTGATTTGTTTGATTTATACACTTAATTTCTTATCGCTTATTGTTACTAATTTTTCAAGCTTTTTCTTTTTTGATCATTTATTCCAACGCCTATTCTTTTGGAGCTTTATCGATAACTGTGTTTTGTTAATATAATGTTTTATAACTATTGTTATTGATAAGAATTATAGAAAACTTAATATAAATCAGTCTAGAAAATTCTATTTGATAATTTAGTTTTCTAATTGATCAATCTGAAAAAATAAAGCAAACGTTGACTTAACTTTGACTCTCTTATGAGTCCAGCATATTAACTTGTACCTACGCTTCAAGAACCGTTCGAATCGTCTGTGCTCCGTCTCCCTATTTGCATTACTAAATTATGTAACGCTAATGACAGCTTCGCTCTTTCTATTCATTCCTTGCTTATACACACAATTATGTAACTATCTTTTACATATGAACGCTAGTTTTTTAAAGGCGTAGGGTAGCTACTGGTTGTCAGATATGCAAGAGATACCTTCATGGTCATCTAAACCGCAGTGTTGATTATCTTTCATACTTCAGGTAGGTGGACGTCTCAAATACTATAATTCTTCTTTACAACCGTCGCAATCATTGTCTTTAACATTGAATTCAGTCTCTTAACACGTAAAGAATGCTATTGCATTTTCTTTAATTAATTTCACCAGCATGCGCTTATTGAGCCCTCGCTCATTGATGATGATCAGATAACCCGGCTTTACCTACTTAGATATCACTATCTTTCTCTCTCGGTAAGTATGACAGGTGTTTATCGACGAGCTCCCTACTCAAATTATATTTAGCAATATTAATATTTGGTGGAGAGTTTATATATTTTACAGAGGCACGAGGACTCCTGCAGGCTCCATGCAACCGGAGCATTAACTGCACATCAATGCACGAGTTACCACTGTGTGTTACCTAAGCGCGCTTTGCCTAGTGCCCCCTCCTTATCCGAGAGAGAGAGAGAGAACACCGGCGGAGTGAGAGAGAGCTCTACTCTCCCGCTCCGCCAGTCAACCGAGTGGGGCGAAGCGGCCTGCCCACCACACCGCGGGACTGAGTCCGGCAAGCGCTCTCCCATCTGCGTACTCATCATCACCTGTAGTAGAGCAGACGACGAAAGGCGCCCTCACGGATGCTTAGCAGGTTACTGTACCACAAGCGGTGGTTGACTGTGCTAGCACGGGAGTCTTACCCTCTGATGTCGAGCTATTTTTCCTCTTCTCTTTCATGATCCAAAATTCTATCTCAAGAGCTAGGTTATATAACTCCTCCTGATGGCCATACTTAATCTCCTTATTTTCCCTCCCCCTTCTTCATTCGTTAGACAATAATCAATTACTCATTTTATTATCCTATATTTTTTAGCATTTTTTCATCTTCATTATTCAACTTGTCTCTTAACACTCTGCTATCCGTGCCTTTATTTTCTAATCTAGCGTTGAAATCTCCTATAATGGTTATCCTGTTTTTACTGTTTTCCACTCCATTTCTTAGCACGTCCCATTTTTGTTTCTTTCATCTCTCATATATATCACTCCTACCGTCCAATTCTCCTTGCCTATCCTTGCGTTCTTATGATCACTTCTTTACTTTCCAATTCTAACCTTTCTTCCCCTTTTAACCTACCTGTTTCTTTCTTAAACCTAACATCATCCCGGCATTTCACTACCTTTCTTCTTGTCTTTTACTGTATTACGGTAGATCCAATCCTATTCTTCCATTCTTCTTATCCACTTTTCCCTTTCTTTCCCTGCACCTCCTGTCTTTACGTCTCGACCGTCTACGACACTTCTCGACTTCTTCTCTTCTAGTACGTCACGACACGATTTCTCTCTACGACTGATACACAACTCTTCGACTGCACGCGACGACCGCCGAATCCAATGTCTACTTGCGACTGTACGCTAGTACCGCCGAATCAAATCTTTTGCGCTGCGCTGACGCAAAGGGGCGCGGGCCCTCTCGCGGCAATGGCAACAGGAGTGAGAGATAGACTGCGCCGACCTGTAGAGAATCACCAAGAGTCAACGTCAACCCGAACAAGTTTAGGTTCAGGTCCTTCCGCAACCACACTTAGTTAGACGTTTCTTCACGGAGTCCGAGACGCCCGCACCAGAGCCCAAGTAGGGCAAATTTTACTGATATGTTTTTGTAAATAATAAAAATGCAACTAGACTTAGCGAAGACGGTTGCACACTTTCTGGTGAAGCGCGAGCGAGTGAGAGAGAGACAGAGAAAACACCTCTCTCTCACTATAGTATATACCAGCGGCAACGTGCGCGCGAGTGAGAGAGAGAGAGAAAATACCTCTCTCTCTCTCACTATTCACAGTCGCGGGCACAAACTGGGCGACACCGCGAGAAGTTTGGACCTCCCTCCCGTTTAGAACATTTAGGCTGGGATCGTGTCGATCGACCTCACTAAGTTGTAACGGTCGACGCGCGAGAGCGCACTAGACGCAGTGCGGAGTTGAACTGCGACAGCGGTTGTGCAGCGCGAGTATTCTGTCGTACCTACAGATAATAAAGAAAATCTAGAGGATTTTGTTCTCACATTGATTAACTTTTTATTTATTTGCTGCATGGGCGTCGTCAGCGCTGGTTAAAATTCCCCGTCCCTTCCACTCATAAGATTTGGTGACGATGCAAGCGGTTCCAAGGACCCGCCGCCTCTTCGGAAGTTATCTTTGGCAACTCAATAGTTGAGTGGCCAGCCAGCTAACGCGCTACGTAGGATGCGCGGCCGAGGGGCAGGACACACAGGTGACACACCTTCTGTGTCACTCACATTATACACGGCCGGGTCGGAGATATTCTTCCCGAAATCTCCCCCAGGGGGGGGGTTAATTTTTGACGGCGAGGATCATTGCAGGGGGCGCCAGCGTCGACTATATATAGATATAGCAAATGTGTATAACAGCGTAAAAAGAAGCGCTGGTCAGCGCTGGTATCAACTACATTTAGATATAGCGGACGTGTATTAAATTTTATAAATAATAATTAATATATTTCTATTATTTAAAAACAATCAATTTATTTAATTTAATACAATGTACGCGCAACAAAATAAAAGTTTTTAAATTAAATTTGCCAAAAATTGTGGGTATTATAAAATTTATCTATTTTTTTTGTGCAGCGATTTTTTATATTTTCTATTGTAGCTAACGTGAATAAACTTCTAAGTGTTTAAAACCTTACTAAATTCCTCGAGTTTTGACAAATTCTTTCTACATTTGCAATATTGATTCCAGAAAATAGCTGTACAAATTGGGACAGTATTAAGGTTGGAGTAGAAATAGTTCAAATAAGGCGCTGCAGCATAAGTTTAGTTCTCCCTCTCCGTCTTTTCTATCTCACTATCTCTTTATAATTGAGGCGAACGTGGCGCCCTCTCGAATTCGTCGAGCCCGTAGATTTTAGCCAGGGGGGGTCAACTCATATAGGACGAGTGGCTAAAATCTACGGGAAAAACAGTTGCTATATCTATATATAGTCGACACTGGCGCCTTTTGCAATGATCCATGCCGTCAAAAATTAGCCACTGATTTAACATTTTGTTGACCCCCTCTGATCTTCCCGTTATAATATATTTTTTTATTAAAAAATAACAAAAATATTATAGTTTATTAACTAGTTTTTTTATTGGTCAAATTATTCATAATGACAACAATATTAAAACAAATAATATAATAATATATAAATTCATATTACATATATGTACACATAAAGTACATTGTATTACAGGTTATGCTTACAGCTAGATATCACTTACTTGTAAAAGAACAGATAATGTATCAATATAAGTGATGAACTCACCAGTGCATCTTATGCTTTAACTTATGTACCTCATTTTGCTACCACTTTCATTTTTTGTTCAAGTTTTTGTCTGGGTTTCTTTTCTATTAAAAATAACTTTAATACTTTATGTATGTGTGTATATATATATATATATATATATATATATATATATATATACATATACACACACACACACGATTGTGTGTGTGCGCGTGTGTGAATGACGTCATTGATTACATGCCGAACATGCGAGTACCAAAGACGCAACCGTTTTAACCGCACGCGTGAAGCGATTGAATTAGCTACCACAAATTTTGTAGAGTACGACTGGAGACGCAATAACTACAGCAGCGCTTCACGCGCGCATTCCACACGATGTTATCGGGGTATATTTATATTTATGTTATAAGTGATGCCAAAATTCCAGGCACTGGAAAAAAGTTTGCGGTTTGTTGCCATGAATTGAGCATAAATAGAATTGTCAATGAACAAAATATTTGACTATATTTATCGATATACCTTTTCTTGTGTATTCAATTATGCTCAATTAGAACCTACTTAAAAGGAAATAGAAACTTTTGAAACTAA
Source organism: Sycophaga agraensis (assembly GCA_018906755.1). Lineage (NCBI taxonomy): Eukaryota > Metazoa > Arthropoda > Insecta > Hymenoptera > Pteromalidae > Sycophaga > Sycophaga agraensis. The sequence continues at coordinate 460,204 of JACCIE010000090.1, forward strand.
CTTTTGAATAATATTTTGAATTGATTTTATTTTCAATGTATTTTGATTAACTTAGGTTTAAAAATAGCTAAATATGTATTTTTAAATAACAGTCAGTATTAAAACTACATTTTAGCATCAATAAAGTTTCATTTTAATGCTATACTTTTTATTATTATCCATGTCATTTTACATTTTCTAATTGCTACTATTTATATAGTCATAGAAACATATTTTGACTATATATTCTAATTTTTTTATAAGTTGGATATATAGAGTTTATCATTATACTACTAATTTATTAAAATCGTATAAGATTTTTAAAATGTTTTTGAATTTTTTAAATATCTATTAAGAAGAATCTACTTGTGCACCTCTAGAAATATTTATTAAAAGTAATGTTTAATAATAATACTTTAAGTAGATTTTACTAAGTATAGTAATATTAACATATAACAGTTAAGATTTCCAATTTAGGAAACTATCTTGGATAACTATTTGATTGAATATACTATTAGGATTATTTGTTAAAGTCTTTCGACTTCGGTGAGCCTCAAAAATATAAGATACTTTTTCTTTTGCTTCACTTCTTGATATGTCACCTCGAATACTCAATAATCTAATTAATTGATCATCTGTTATGTCTGGATATCTCTCTAATAATGAATGTAAATCTAATGATAGAATTTCAGAATCTTCACAGCGTAGTACTTCTGCTAAACGTTTAATTACTTCAAATGGAGAATCTAATTTAATTTTAGGAGTTAATTTTAAAAAAAAACTTGTGAGTTTATCAGCTTCAGTTATTATCTTTGATGTACAAATTAAACATTCATCATAATTTTTTAATGATATTTTACGTTGTAACATAGCTGAAATATAACGTTTAACAATTAAATTTTGTGCTTCAGATATAACATAATCAAAATTATCCGGGGATAAATGATTGTAATCTTGAAAATAATCTTCTAATGTAACACAAATAGTCTCAATTGGTATAGATGAAGATAGCCACTTTGGTGTAAGTAAATCGTGAAAATGAAGTTCTAAGTCTAAAAATGATTCTTCTAGTAAAATAGTAGCAGCTTCATCATGAAGCTTCTGATAGTGGTTAATTAATGCTTCAAATTTTGTAGTAACATTATTGCAAGTATCAAATATCCAATAAAGTTGCTTAGTTTGTTGAGACAATTCTATAAAGTGTAAACAATTATTTACAATAGTAATCATATGATGTGTAAAATATGGTACTTGGCTTCTATCTTCAAAATGCTTATTCTTAAAATCTAAAATAGCTTTGCGATATCTGATTCCATATTTAAGAACTTGTTCAATACACACAATAAGTGCTTCAGATAATAAATCAATACTGATAGTTTTTGTAACCTGTAAATTTTGATTTATCATTTGGAATATAATAACTGGGGCAGATGTATGATAATAAGTTTCATGCATACTACTTTCAGGCATTTTTTTATTCCACCAATCAACTTGTTCTGTTTCTAAAGTTTTTTTCATCCAATCTTCATAATTTTGTAACATATTTTTTAAATACTTCTCTTGAAGATCATGTATCACATCATTACTTAATAATGATCCAATTTTCTCAGAATTTATATTTAATTCTGGATGACCCATCATTTCTGGCCCAGTATATGTATTCATAATCCAAGAAAGTAAAGATACATATTCATTTCCTTCCAAGCCATCATTTATAATATCTTTCAAATGTTGGGATAAACTTTTGTGATACATTATAATAAATTTATTCCAAATATCATATGAAGATGGAAAACAGGGTACACATAATGTTTTTACGACTCTCAAGTCTTCCAAAAAAAGAATTCTTGTTAATTCAAGATACTTAACCAACCACATTTTATTATCAGTTCTTTGATCGACATGGGTACCTTCTATCCTATTAGATACTGATTTTTCTAAAACTTTGAAAGCAATTGATTTCCATTGCTTTGGTCTTCCAGGTGGCATAAATCCACTTTGTTTAAACCTTTGTAAAGCATAATAATCGGCTTTTTCTTCACGTTCAATAATTCTTAACACTGTTACAATTATAGTAGGCTCTTTTCTTACAGTGTTAAGTGTTCTACTAAGAATCAATCGTATTTGTTTTTCTAATCGTTGAGAAAGGTCTTCAACATCTTCAAAATATGCTTTCAACATAATTTTATCAGATGGCTTTTCATTTGGTAATTTATGAAGTTCATATAATAAATCATCTCTAGAGCTTTCAAGATCCATAAGGCTTTGATGAGCATGCAATAATTTACTTTCATTTATCCATTGCTTAGTTCGTTCAACACTCTCAGGAACAGTAAAAATATGTTTTAAATTCTCTTTAGCTGTGACATATTGTGAATGACGAACATTTTCATATTGAACTTGCTGTAATGTAGTATTTATAGTTGGTAAAACATTGAACGACTGTTTGATGTTATTTAACTCTGATTGAACTCTTTTAATGCTAAGCAAAGAATCTTGTAATTGAACAAATCCCACAATTACTCCATCTAATTGACTTTGCATAGCAGATTTTAGCATAGATTCAACCGACGATTTCTTCCTTCCAATTCTGCGTTTGTATTGTTCAACTTTTTCCAATTGTCCAGGCCTTTGAAGCATATTAATAATATGCTTTGTTGCTGTACCTTTTGCATTTTCTTCCAGTTTTTGTAAATCATACATTTTTTACCCTCTTAGCGTTTTTGAAAAAAGTGTAAGGAAAACAAAAATCCATCAAATTTTAAATATCGTTTATTGATCTACCTATGTCCAAACTATTGCACGTTAAATGATGTAAATTAAAATTTATTAAAATGTCATCACTTATCTAAAAATAAGATATGTTTATTTTTATTAGTTTATGTTCATTTGCTTAAGGGTACATCGAGCGAAAATATTAAGTTACCAGAAGTTACGATCGATCAAAGCGCCGCCTGAAAAGAGAAAAAATATACTACTGTTTTTCCTGTTTTATCGACATGCCAAGACTGAATATATATTTGTAAAAGTGCCCGCACTTAAAAAACATTAGTTTTACTAATCGTAACTTCATAACCCATTAATATTTTTCTAAATATCCAATTCGATAGTACAAAACCTATTGCAAGATGCAGCTAGTTACGTCTAATATGAATAGAGAGATGCTGATGTAATGTATGCCCCTGCGGCTAAAAAAAGAACTTGTCACACATGAGGGGAAACAAGGGTGGGAGAAGTGCGAGCACGATTTATAAGCTGCATCCATCTGGTCAGTGCTATTTGTGTACAGAACTGTCCGTGAGTCGGCCGCTAGTCTTCTGTTGGACAATCTGTTGCACTCTTACGGGAAGTGGCGCGATAGTTTAAATTCAATAAAAGAAAGTTTAAATTAGAATGTTGATAGATAAAAGTAGAAACAAAATTCAGCTTATGTAAGTACCCTGCATTTCGTAAAGATTCGAGTTCTAGCCCTACTCAGCTCTGCACACAATGGGCCCATTATACAGTATATTGACGTTCGATTGAGCCGGCAGTCCGAGTCCGTTCTCCGAACCAATAAGTCACAAAATTGTACTTCCATTGTATTTCTTATATAACTTAGAATATACGCTCATATAATATTCTCATAAAACAATCTATTTAATTATTATTTCCTTCGTTAACGTCTTCGCGATTTCAAATAGAATGCTTTGCTCGGCGGGCAAATCAGAACCCTAGATGAAATTATTTCGCATCTCGACCCGTGGAAAAACACTTACAACATAGGTAACAGCGGTGGGATTCATCGATTTGAAGCTAGAAAAGAAATTTTTTTTCTTTACTACACCTCTTTTCCTGCACGAGGGGCGGAGAGACCGTATAGGACAACATAATAATAGGATAGCAGAATAAGACTTAAAACTGAAATAAAAGAACTTTATTAATTTATGCAGTGAAAGTAGTCCAGTGCAATTACGAAAAATCGGGATGTAAAAGGTAGAGGCGAAAAAAAAAATTGAATTAGGTCCGGAGTGTCGCCAATAAGAAGTACCCTTCATGCTCCGGCGCGCAAATGTGAGCTTCCCGAGTTATAAACAAAAATGTCGAAAAATTTCGAAAAAATGCGATTTTTTTTTCAAAACAGGGCTTATATCTCGGAAAATAATGGATTTACGAAAAAAAGTTGCTGATTAAAATTTATTCTGCATTAAATTTCCTTTAAGAAACAGTTTATTCGAAAGTCCTAATTGCAAAATTAACATTGCAAATAGGCAATTGAAGATAGAATTTTCGGAAAAAAAAAATCGATTTTTAGTTAATTTTTTTTCTTGGTTATTATTCATCAATCTTTATCAAAATTTGTAAACAGAAAGTGTTTCTTATAGAAAAGTTGTGTGCCAAAGTAGATTCCTATATCTTCAATAGTTTTTGCAAAATTAATTAGTTAACTAAAAGCAGATTTTTTTTTTGATTAAAAATACCCAAATGAGGGGTGCTTTAAAATCGGCGCTAATTTTTTAAATCATTGTAGAGATGTTAAACTTTAATATCCATTAATTTTTTCTTGAAAATATTGATTAGGAGGGTTAGGGAATTTTTTTAAAGATACTAGCTATTTTTTCATTTGTTAACTAAGCATGCCACGAGGCGAAAAATCAACATTTTTAAATTCTGAAAAAAGTCAAAGAAAGCTCTCGGAAACGCGCAACTGACGAATCAAAATTCATTCGATTTCATTAAACTGGTGATGAATTATAGAGCTTCAAAGTCTACCTTTGATTGTAGGAAGAATAATAGAGGTAGAGTCACTTTTCTTCGACGAATCTATAGTACGTATCTGTCATTTTCATGGAGTCAAATATCGCATAAAAGTAGCATGAGCTTCATCGTGAAAATTCTTGTAAATGATGTCGCGGTCGAGCGGGAAATCTGGCTCAACTGGCTGGGCCGGTGGTGGGGGAAGCCACAGCGTAGCGGAGCGAAATTCGACTGCGTCGTTTCAAATTCAAGACGCGCTGAAAATATTCTATATCTCGGCTTCTAAAACACATAGAAGGATGATTTTTTTTTTAATTTGATATAGCGAAACAAAAAAAATACAATGGTAGCCTCTATTTTTATGTATTCATTAATGCAGCTGTTTTCCAAAAAACAAATAATAATAGGCATAAATTATTTTTAATTTTTATTACTCATCAGTGAGATATTTTTAAATTGTATATAACAATCTTCGATAGCGTCTGCTATATACATATTCGTTATTAAAATGTTCCTATTTTTTGATCTTTCTGTTTACAAATTTTGATAAAGATTGATGAATAATAACCAAGAAAAAAAATTAACTAAAAATCGATTTTTTTTTTCCGAAAATTCTATCTTCAATTGCCTATTTGCAATGTTAATTTTGCAATTAGGACTTTCGAATAAACTGTTTCTTAAAGGAAATTTAATGCAGAATAAATTTTAATCAGCAACTTTTTTTCGTAAATCCATTATTTTCCGAGATATAAGCCCTGTTTTGAAAAAAAAATCGCATTTTTTCGAAATTTTTCGACATTTTTGTTTATAACTCGGGAAGCTCACATTTGCGCGCCGGAGCATGAAGGGTACTTCTTATTGGCGACACTCCGGACCTAATTCAATTTTTTTTTTCGCCTCTACCTTTTACATCCCGATTTTCCGTAATTGCATTGGACTAAGGTGACAGTTTGATAAACAGTAAATCTATTAAGCAGAATTGAAGTGCAGCACTAACAACGTTGCTCCGTTCTCTTGAGTTTTTGTACGTTTTCTTAAGGGCAATGGTAAATGCCAGTATCAATGTGATGCAGAAGTTGTGCATAAATTATCCTGAAATCACATATAACATTCGCTGCTGAAGAAATAAAGTCGGTCACCAAATTAGTTTCAATTTGCCCGCCGAGCTGAGCAGTGTAGTGCAGTAATTTTACTATACCTAAACTACCTTTCTTAGGGCAACATTTAACTTCCACTGGAGTGGGGATTGCTCCCCCAGTCTCGTCTTAGCTCACGTCATGGACGGTCGTCGCTCTAACAAGGTAATATTCTCTTGCACTGAACCAAAAACAAAACACCATCACCGGACCTTCTCAGGCCTACCATTCGAAATCTGCCCTTCTCAGGGCTATCTTTTCCAACAACATTTTACCTCTAAGTCCTACCACTTAGTAACCAGGCCCTGCAAGTCGAGTTGCAGTTATTTATCTCACTTCGCACCCGTTGCGTATTGTGGGAGCTACTCGGCTCACCACTCCATCTCCTCCTCCCCTTCACGTATCATATTTTTGTTGGGTTAAAAGCCGTTTGGCCTAGTGCCCCCGCATGTGGGAGAAGTGTCGGTAACAATCCGACACTACCCATCCGATCGGTCCCCATCGCCGCCTATTCAGTTTACTATTAATAATAATATAAAATAATTCTTAAATAAATAGTAACTCTAATTTTGTTATAGCTAAATAGTTTAAAAAATAATTTACTTTGCTTAAATATTGAAAGATATTGCAGTGCATTATATAAATTGATGAAATAAGTAGGAATTTTTATTAAATATTTTAATATGTGGAAAGTGGAAGATTCGGACAGAGTCCCGACTCCATCTCTGTTGCTTGTCCCCTTTAGTAGAAATACTATAGATAATGATATCATTTAGCATTAATTGATTAGCATCCAATTTTAACATCCCCAATCAAAGTTTTAGTCCATCGTTGATACTAGCAGATAAATCTATGCAAATGAATTCTTATTTTCTATTAAAGTCAGCTATCGACCTGGTACCCGGAGTTGACGGCAAGTCACCACCATTAACAGCATTCTTGAAACAATGCAGACTAGCTAATTACCGAACCAAACCTACAGACTAATTAAACTGAATCGCCTTAATAGGTTATAAAATTTTCGGGCACGCCGATAGATAAGTATCATACAAATGAGAAGCTAAAACGCTACAAGAACTCGAAAAATACTTAAGGAGTTCTTTTAGCCGAATTTTTGATCGTGTTAACCCACACATGAGTTAAGTAATCAATACTAGAGGTCAGATGCAGTAACTGAAATTTTTAGTTCTCGTGTCATGGAAATATTAAATCGTGCAAAGGATGTTGCAAGTGAACGTTTTACAGTATACAAAATAAATGATGAGTACAGTATCAAAATAAGAAAAAAGTACAATCATGGAAAAAATTATAACTAAAGCTTTAAAACTCGAAGAAATGGAAATAGAATAAAATAAAGGTGTTCGATCACCTGGTCTATGCTAACCATAAGCGGCGGAGCAGCGCACCTATGGCGTCAAAACTACATGTCCCCGTCATTTCTCGTTTCAAAAATATCGGTGTTGTAGCGCGTGTGTGCACCCTGATAGTGAGTCATCTTCTAGCGAGTCACAACCGAGCCGTGCTTACTTGAGAAGGCGCACGCGCGAGATTCGAGGCGGCTCACCGCGCGTCCCGGTAGTACAGCTTTGACCTGTTCGAACGCCGCTTCGCTCTCTTGAACCGCCCTTACAGCTGTTTTGTTTTCCTATGATGCCTTCGATGAATATGCTGATATCCACAACAGTAGCTGACGACGACGAGCTACTACGGGAACATTGGGCTAGTGACCAGAAATCGTGCGAACTCGTACGCGTATTTCAGCGCGGTCGGAACACGTGATGTAACCGGCATCGGCGGTCTGTAGTTGTACAGGCCACTTATTTACGTTGCGACAGTACGATCCTCCAACTAGTCTCCGGTTTAAAAGTAAGTGCTTCATCACGAGTTAGTTCTATCCTGCTTATCAGCACCCTTCCCTTTATCCTCACTATATTTTCGAAAGCGTTTGACGCTCTAAAAACACAACTTTGCAGCTGCCCAGTGTGCAATTTATCAATTTTTCACATGACTTCATAGTAACATAACGCAAGGTTCGATTGGGAATGATCGGCTAATCGCAGACGTTTCCAAGGTAATATCCAACACAGAGCCACGGTATGACATCTACTTCCGACACCTACACTTCAACTAGCTACACTTCGGACTCATAGCCCGTGGACTTGGCGCCTTGAAAAAAATAATTGTTCATAAGCAGATCCACTCCATTAACATGGCAATAAACAAAGATGTAGAAAACATACTATGGTTAGAAATATTGATAAATCTACGAAAAGAACTGAGAGAGATTCTTAAAAATTATCATTTGCTGTAGTATAACTAAATGTGTAGAGGAGGAGGATCGCAGAAATAAAATGCACAATTCTGCAATAGGAGGATATAAGGGGGTGACAAAAACATATCGATGCCTAGAACAAAAGTATTATTGGAGTAATATGAACCAAGACGTACAAGACTACATTCGTTAATATTTAAACTACCAATTAAAAAAATTAGTGAAGGTTAAAACAAAAGAGGTAATGACGATTACAAAAACACTCCTTAAGCACTAATAGAAAAAATCAGTGTTTCGTCGGGCTGCGTAGCCTATGGCTAAACGTCTGTATTTGTAGGTTCAAATTAAAGGAAAAGGTACAATTAATAAACTCCTTTCATCGAGCCAAAAAAAATTATTTATTTAGCTTATAATGGTGGAAGAAAAACTGCCGCAATAGTAAAAGAAATAGAATAGGGCGCTATAGGCGCGATGGTAATATTCCCGCGATCGGGCGCTTACCTATACCTTCCCTTGTGATCCTCGACGAAGATTTGTGCGACGTTCGCACGGCCGTATGCACATGGTCAATTCGTGATAGACACAACGCGTGGTTTCCAAAGAGCCTGTCGTCTATAGCTGCGGCTAAAGACGACTGATGCAGTGTAATTTGATGGATGTAACTTAACTTTGTTTGGCGGGTTAAAATGCTTCCATTTACTTGTTAGTACATATTTTTAGTTAAAAGATGGTTGATAATATAAAAATAATCACTCACAAATATTTATAATTTAGAGCAATAGCTGATTCTTTATTTAGTATCTCAATGAGATAATATATCACAATGATTACATCGGATTTTAGAAAAATAAAGAAAGTTCTTGGCTCATTTCACCGCTCTCTTACAATATATCAAACAGTAATTAATTAGATAAGGCTAGGTGGCTATAGGCCCCATGCGAGGACTGTAGCATGCAGTGTCACGTGCTCTGAAATACGTCTAGTACACTGCCTGCGAAATTCAAATACTAAATTAGGAGTGTGACTGATTGCACTGATTAACCATGCAGTGCAATTTTTCAAAATTTTACTTGACAGTCCTCTTAAAATATGCAGCCGCAGAATCAGTAGCGGGGGCATTCGCGAAGTTGCCAGGAGGAACGTGTAATTGGACAGGGATGGCATAAAGAGAGCAGCAGGGCAGCAGAGCTGCTTTGGAACCCGAGACACCTTACGCGGACCGCCCGGGCAGTGGGAGATCCGACGTTTGCCATTGGCCGATCAACGTCAATCAACCAAGTGAACAGCCAGCAGCTGCTGCTGCCATCTTTAGTAAGCCGAAAGTCATCCACCTGCTACACACTGTGTCGCGCTATCTCATGCTATCATGGCGCGGCATGCTGTGCTCATGCCTGAATCGAGGCCATCGACTGCCAACCGCTTCCCGAAGTCAAATATCGAAGCGTGCCGTCAAAACACTGCACGCCAATTAAAAGGTTTCTAATATCGTGGCAGCAAAAAATGTTGTACTCGGCGGTTTTACTTTCAAACGGGACCACTGTCGCCGCTTTCGCTGGTAGAACTCGATGCAACGGGAGCAGGACCCTATCGTCACGCCTGTGTGGCTGCAGTTGCGACAAGAAGTGGCGACCGGAAGCAGGCCCCTAGGAGGGTCTGGGTCGGGGGGGAGATCCCTCAACTCTTTAAAGCAGAAAATCTGAACAGCCCTCGGGCGTCCCTCGCATCCTGTGGTCTTGCATTCACCTCGTGCCACTCCGGACTCCAGTGTCTTCTCATATGGACCCGGGTGCTCCCAAGCCCTAACTAATAATTAATTGCGCTGACTCTTTCTAGCTCATTTCCAACGGTACCAAATCGCCCCCCCCCCCCCCCAGAATACAACGTATCGTCAATTTCGGTTGTAAACATGGTTGTGCCTTTCTCGAGCATCATCGTTGAATTTTCGTACCAGATCTTTCATCAGCGATCTTCCAAAGTTGGGGCTTAATAGGAATTATCGAGTCCTTTTTCTCCCCTCCTTTTAGCTCCCTTCTTAAGCTCCTACTGGATCGGGGAATCCTCCCAAAATTTACGGCAGCTGAGGAGAACTTAGTGCTAGAGTGGACTGCCGTGTTTATTGCGTGTTGCAACTCCGGCAGATGCTCGTCATAGCTACGATGGTATATTGCGCAATCATCATTTTAAGTCTACTTGCTTACCTTGTGTGCTTTAGGGGAGGGGGGGGGTAGTATCATACTCGATTCCCTGCAGGTGCCAGTTAACAAAATGTATGGCATTATCAATCAGTAGAAATAAGGGAGTTTCCCATCATAGCAGGTGTAAATCCTCCAAAGCACTTGCCACGGCCCTCTCGGTAGCAGACTTGAATCCAAGAGCTCATCAAAGTGAATATCTGTGTAGCATACCATTCAATCGTAAATTCGAAAGAGGTTTGCTGGACATCTCTCACCTAAAGTAGGCCTTCTTCAAGTCAACCTTCGAAGTAAATTTCGCCCTCCTCAGTTTGTTTAAGATGGCAACCATGTTCGGCCAAGGGTTATTTGCGGGTTAATTTACTGATATCTCGAAAGTATGTAAAAATCAATAGCTATCCTATTCCTTGTATATCATTACGGGCACGTTACAGCATTCGCTGGCGTTTGATTCGATGATGCCTTTATCAAATATTTTCTGGATCTCTCTTTAAGCAACTTCTAATCTCTTGGGTGACATACGTCGTTATACGTACCGAATAGTTTGTGCTTCCTATAAGTCGATATAATGTACAATGAGCGTAGTATTTCTATGTATCTTGACGAGTTCTGGTTACCGTGTTTGTCTGTTCATCAGAAATTTCGGCAATACCGGCACATTCAACCATTATTCCTGGCCATTGCTTAGGAAGGTCCCCCTCTACAAAAATTGCTCGAAGAAAATTGCTCTTAAAACCCTTTTAGAAAACTACTTGAAGCACACCTAACGTTTGCTGCATGGCTCCGGAAAAACCGTACACCTAGTTGTAGGTTGATCTATATTGATTGGTCGCATTGGCCCTAAGATCACTGGTCTCCGGGTTTGAATAGTGCCATTAGGTTCTGCCCTCTCATGCCCTACGGAAAAAAACAAACGATTGTCCAAATAGACGTCGATTATGTATGAAGCCGAGGTAGAAGTTGCGGCAGCTATTCATTTTAAGAGTTGTTTTTTCAAGGGCACGAGGTAGTAGGAGGGGGGGGGCGGGGATTCATTAGGAAGCACTCTGGTGTTGATCGAATACCACACTGTAAAACACCTCGTAGGTCAATAATCATCGGGCAATCGGCACCTCAGTTCGTCACTGACTCGAGCCATTGCTTATTTTGTTTGAACGGCCACCGCACACGAGAACTGCTCCAAACACCCATCACAATTAATGACATTTGAATTTATCCAAAGAGTTACCTTTTCATCCAATTCTTGGGGAAAATTATCTAGCCATTTTTAACCGTCTTTCATTTAAGGAGTTAATAACTCTGTACTTGGATTCTGCAGCAATGTGTCTCGAATGTCTTGAAATAGTTCTATATCTAGAAGTAATCTCTAAGGATGTCATCTACATGTCCAATAGCCATACTGTGTACATCATTAAGTTATCGCAGGAACTTATCCACGATCAGACATTACAAGGGGGGCAACAGAACGCCTTCTTATTGTACCGGACAAATTCATGTTACCCATGCTAATAAACAGCTTGTGTATCATCACTGTCAGAATCAGTATCTGCCATTACTATAAGTGCTTTTGTATTCACTTTTCACTTTTCTCTCCTATCGGAGTTTGACCAAGTAGTGATATGTATGGATTGGAATGTAACGGAAGCTTTTCAAACATTAGTATTTGTTTAGAAAAAAAAATTAATATCTTTGAATAACATAATATATTAGATGAGTTAATGATTCTCAAAATCTTTTATTTATATGATGTAGGCATACTAAGGCACTCAAAGACAACTTTTTTCCTTGTCTTTCAGAAGAAACTTATTCCAAAAAATTAGTCACAAATTAATGATTAAAATAATTTAAAATACATTATTTTTTTAATTAAATAAATTTAAAATAAATTTTAAATTTAAACAAATTACAATGTATTGTAACGGAGAAATCCGGGATGTATTTATGCTGATCCGGCCGTGTACAATATGAGTAATACAGCTATGCGGTAATGACTTTAACACTTGCACCCTTCACAGCGCCGCAGCTGGCTATCCGCGTAGCGTATGAGTTGTACTCGGCTCCCGGGGAGGTGGCGTGGTCCCTTAAAGCGCTCGTTCACTCGAAATTCAAGAAAGGGATGAAGGGAAAAAGTATCGCCGATCTGCGCCGCCGACGCGGTAAATAAATAAACTATTTGTTAATTTCGTGCCAAAAAATCATTAAACGCCTTATTTAACAATAACAAATCATCGGCGCTTCGTGCGCGTACATAAAACTAATAATATTGGCGTTGCGCAAATACATTCGCTCTGCGCATGTACTCTCGCGTTCACAAATTAAATTCACTCCGAACTAAATTAAACGATGCACATGCATGCGCTTGCTCAAAATACTTAATCGCTCCGCGAAAATCTACAGTTAATCGCGCGCAAGGCCGGCGCATGCGAGCGCGCTTTTTCCATTAACGCGCCGCGCAAACGCATAAGGAAGACCTCACTCATCGGGCGTGGAAAGTCCTTTTGCTCCCGTCCCTATTGATGCTATTAGTATTTTTAATCAGTTGGTTGGAATCTGCTTGCTATTAGTATCCCATAGATTGAGGAGCGGGCCGAATACCTGCCACGGTTTCCTGAGAAAGAATGTTGTTTCTCCTGATCTTTCCGGGGTGATGATATACCTGCTGTCGCTATCCTTTTTCTAATCGTTCTTCATTTCACCCAATTACACTGCCCATTGACGTTGTTACTATATATACCATCGACGATCGTACGTCTTCTATTGTAAATAGGCCTTGAGTTTCTTATCACGTTTATCCGATTATAGTGTTTCTTAGTCGTACGCATTCCTTGTTTATCGCCTTAAGCATCATATCTCGTACTGATTGTAATTTCATCACCTTATCCGTTGACGCGCCCCCCTACATCTATGTTTTGCTGTTTCCTGGTTTTCTCGCTTAATTTATCCTCTCTACTGTCATTTAATTTAGAGTCTAGATCTTCGTCTATTTCACACTCACACTCACTTCGTCTAGACTCACGCTCACTTTGCCGCCTACTCATGCATACTATGTGTCATCCTCTCTATCGTCGGCAGGCCATCGACGCGAAATAGACCACAGAAATCTCTACACAATACTTTTTCTTGGCCTCAGGATTCGCTACTAAATTAATTATCTGTAACGTCACTATTTTTCTGACACGATCGGGCGGTAACACAATATGATGTCCTCGGTATCTATGATGACATAGGTTGGTTCCCGGGATAGTTGAATGCGGAGAAAATGGCGGCTAGTTGGTCGGCGTGAATCGGTACAGGTTAGTGTATTTATTCGGATTATAAGGCAACTTCCCTAGCACACCCCGAGTTATTGGTTCGGAACCTAGTCATCTCTCTTAACCTTTCTTAACTCTCTTTTATTTACTCTCCTTACTTTTTTTCAGCTTTACTGAAACTTGTTCAAAGGTCGTACCTCGCAGACAGACGAATAGGAAATAGCGGAGGAGGTTTGACCTGTTTTCTTCTCCTCGCGGTATTGCTGTCTGTCTCTCGAGCATTGAGTTCATATAGTTGTCTCCTCGCTCTCATAGTCCATAATTGCGTCTAGCAAAATAGTCTTGTCGTGCTTGTCTACGATCTCGGCGGATTATGAATGGTTGCGCAGCGCATGTTCGACCCTAACATCTGTAGCAGCGTTAACATCATTACTGTTTCGATCATTGCCTCACGTTGACCTGTGGCGAAAGATCCGACGCTGTTCCTAATGGGGCTGCGCGTCGCTGGCTATCTGTTGTGCACCGAGATGCGAGTGTGTAAGTGGTTGATGCTTTCTTGTTTATAGTGGGACTGATGCAGTGACCAGCCTCTTCACCTTACCGCCAACAGCATCGCTTCGCACCCTCTTGGTTGTATCTAAGAATGGACGTCGTCTTGAGCAGTCGAACTGTCTGTGATTCTGGGTGTCAAATAGATGCGACGAACAATGAACTTTTCCGATTTAGTGTCGGACTACCTTCATCCCCGCTACAAGTTGCATTGGTTTGCTGAAAATTCGGCGGCTGTCCCACATATCCTTCTCTCTTTGTCTTCATATTTCTGGCCCGCGCTTTCTCTCCAACTTAAATATGTTCCCTAGAAATAAAATCGTCAACGCACTAAATTCACTTACTGAATTGTCAAGAACGATTACCTTAATAAAAAAATTAGGGTTTAAATTAAGATGTAGCATGTAATAAAATAGAATTCGAAAGAATATATGAATAATATAAAAACGTAATATCTATGCATAAACAAGAAGTTATTTAATTTGGAGTACATACATGTACACAGACTATATTACGACAGACTATCATTTGATCTTAAATATTATTACCGATTATGAATTTCTTATAAATTTTAAACAAACAAGTGTATCAATAAAACAATAAAGTTAAAATAAACAAATTATCAAATTATTAAAATAAAACATTTTAGAATATGTTTTAAATTACTATTGATAGTTACAGTTAGCTTTGATTAAAATTAACAATATTAAAAAAAGCTATGTAGAATTACATAATATTTATACCGGATATTTTAAAATATATATAACTTTATACTATACTTAAAGTAAAAGGTCTATTTTATTTGTATCCATTGTGTACACTTATTGCTGATATGCGTACAGTTTTAATTACATTCAGATTTAAATACCTTTTTTTAACCGCGATGTACTAATAATTGAAAAAGAAAACAGAAACTCGACAATCTTGCGCCTTAATCCACAGAGCCATTGTTAGGTCCTGCGTAACGTCTCACTATATCTAATTAATAATATATATATGTATATATATATACATACATATAAGAGAAATCGAGAAATGAATTGAACGCCCATACCGTCCGCGACGTTTATGACCGGGCCGGTACACGTGTACCGCCGAGCCCCTTTTTCACACTTCTAAAGTAGGCCCAAAGAACGGCCTTTCATAAATAGATTATTTTGAAAACTTATTCTTTGCCGCAGATATTCCATTATATAAAAAACCAGACATACAGTTTAATAGAGAATAATTTTCTCTTTCCAAAAAGACCTCACACGCGATAGAATGATATGATGCAAGCAAATGTACAAACTAAGAGAAACACTAATAATAGTCCGATCAGCGCCATTCAAAAACGAGATAACTCTATTAGAAGAAAACCAAACCGATACGCAAATTAGGTAACGACCGATACCTCCAATCATAACAAATTGTAACAATAAAAGAAAAGAGCTCAAGGTGATTTCCCCCAAAATGGCCGCCCTGCATGTACAGTAGACGGCGCCTACGCTTCACTCATCACTACCTCTCCTCTCTCCCTCTCACCCACGCTTCCCTCACCACCAGCCCATCTCTCCGTCAAAGATGCTTAAGACAATACCCTCAAGGGCTTGGCGCCTATTTCCCATAAGTTCTCTCTCTTACTACCGACTCCAAATGTAAAACGCGACTTGCGCAGATCCGCAGCTGCGCCGGGAAAGCGGCGGCTAGGATCCAGCAGAGTGAAACTCACGCCCTGATTCGCTGCCCTTGCCCCCGCTCGCGACTTTTCCGAGAAATCTGCGGCGCTACTAGTTTCCAGCGGCAACTGGCCGTATAAAACCCATTGTGTTACCCACAAAAAAACAGAACGCTCCGTTCTCTTGACTAAGAAGATTCCTAACGCGAAACTCTAGTTTCCTAGTCAAAAATACATATATATATATATATATATATATATATATATATTCTCGCTTACTCCTTACCTTTTTGCTGCTATAATACTTTAGGACTGACCCAATTCTATATTGGTACCTTATAAAGTATTATATTGAGCAAGTCGGTTAACTCCTACCAAATGAGGACTACGGTCTTTGGTTGTAAGTACTTCCGCGGCAAGGACTAATTCATTCCTTCTCTCTCTCTTGCCTGTACTGTTCCTACTGCTGATTCCATTAGGCCGAATCCGCCTAGGTCCGTGTACATAAAAGGCAACTGACTGCCCCCTCCACCAAATGAGGACTACGATCTCCGGATTGTAAGTCCTGCGGTCAGGGTTCATTCTAGAGATTCCTCCCAGTAGTTTGATTTGATAAGGAACAGTAGGCCTCTGGCTTTAAACCTTATTAAATTAGCTATACATCCGAATAACGGCTTGATCTCAGTCTTCCTAGACCGACAAACCATTATTTGTGTACTGTAGGCTTTTCCGGTTAAATAAAGAGAGGGCAATATCTAGGGGAAATCCATAAGCCTGCGCCTTAGAGATAATCCCGGCAAGGTAGTCCATAAAAAGTGGCTACCCCCTTTCGGCCTTGTTCCCAGGCTATTGGTCGCAAGCCTAGGCCTAAAATCGATAAAAGCAGCACTCAGTCTTCCACTGAAGTGCGAGCAGAAGTGTCGCGTTCTTGACAAAATACTTTTCAGTTCAGCGTAGAGCTCGCGTTCGAATTAAATAATTATTTTCGTCGCTGGACGTGATACCATCAAATACTTATATAATTTTAGTATTTAAAATAATTTATTAGTACACGCTCTATTATAATAATTAATATTAATTAATATTTATGATTAGAATTTTGCTGAGTATATTAAATGTAATATATGTTCTAAAATATATTGTAATATAATATTATATATGTTACAACGATTATCCTTGCACTTATTAAACAAACAAGCAAACGAATACTCGTTGTTTAGTTATCACGAAATAGATAACACGCTGTGTCGCAACTAAGAGTAGCTAACTAAGAAGTCAGCCAGCGTAGTATGGAATAGGAATGATTTAATTGACTTTCCGAATTAAGAGCATTGGGTTAAGTAATAGTCAATTGGGAATTAGAATGTTTCGCGTGTAATGAAACACGTAGAATGAAAGGGGGAGCGTTGTGTGACAGTGCAAATGCGCGGTAAGTGAATTGAGGAGCGAAGGGAAAACGAAGAGGAGAGAAAACAAGATTAGGCCACCAATGAAATAAAAAAAGGAAGAACATAATTAAAAAATGAATTATCTAATCTACAAAACAAACGAAAGTGTTATCGGTTTGCTCTATGTGAGGGCAAGGATTAAATTTCTCGTAGAAGCTGCTGAATAATGAAATTATAAATTACATGTTATCAATAGAAAAAATAAATCTTGTATCAGTTACTTATTTATTTTCAGTTACTTTATCAAGGTCAAGAAATTATTTAATTATTTAACTTTTCTCTGAATTTGTTAACTTCGAGTCGAGAAAAATAAAATTAATGTTGAAAAGTTGTTGAAAATTATATTTCTAACATTACAAATAAAATGATTGATTTAAAAAAAAATAAATTCTATTTCGTAAAGATTAAAATTTTATAATTGAGTTTAAAATCGAAGAAAATTTACAAAAAGCCCATCATATCTCGAGTGGATGACGAGGGAGTCGTTTCGATCAGCGATATGAAATTTTTCCATTCTTTGTATTTCTTGAAGTTCAATTTAGATTTTAAATAGAAAATTATTATTTAAGTATGAAAGGTTAGGAAATTCTAAAGACAAATTATTGTGCTAGGCAATAAGCTTGGAAAGCTCCGAGTCGCAATAAATATGTATATATAAAACTGCCTTTAACAAACGGCCACTTAGTCCGCGAAAAGTTTCGAATGAGATTAATTTGAGGCATCAAGATAAGATAAGATAAGATACGATAGTGGTACTCATGCTCTTTCACGGACAGGAAGAGTTGATACATGAATATGAACTTCAGGCGCGTACTGTACTTCTATTAGAACTGACTTGGTTTCGGGTATAATTGAACGCACCAAAACAGTCCGACATACAGATATTTACTAATATAAAGTGTGTACAACTTTAGGGACGATTGTTTTGTCTACAAAGAGCTCACTATTACGGTGCCTACAAGTTTACATGGCTTTTCTCCATGACATCGACTACTTTTTGATTATAAAGCGTTCAACGTGATTTTAACGTCGAAATTTTTAGATTGTATGGATCGTATATTATTCTCCAGCGGAGTTCTTTAATGAACTTGAGTGTAGTGCTCGTCCATCCTGTGATGGATCTTGAGAAACATCCCGCGAGATATCTTTGTACACTGCCAAGTGGACCTAGATTGCTCGCTCACGAAACATATTTCTTTTCCGAATGATCTCCAGATTTACTTTATAATTAATTGCGCTCGCGATTTTTTATAATACTAGCTACATAAACGTCAGTTGAATAAAATCTGTTTGTCAGGTTGCCCATAATGTTTCGCAATCAAGCGAAGGTCCTGTCTATAATCTTGTAGGTTAACGGTGTCGCGATGAATGAATTAGAACACGAAGACTTTTATATGATTCAACGAGACCACAGGAATCGGGATGAGCTGAGAGTAGCCAAAGATACGCACTATAATGTCACTGTTAGAATTGAAACGATGCCCGCGCCGGGAGGCTTCGGTATCGTCTGATGAGTTTATTAACTTTCCATGGACAACAGTGTGCTCTGAAACTTCCCGCAATCGAGCTGCGTAGTTTTAGTAAGGCTTTGAAAAAGTGGTTTAATTATAATAACTTTATTCATAATCGGCTCATAAACCGATATATCGGATATATCTGCAAACCCATTCGAAAACGTGGCAGGTTAAATAATCGAAAAGCTCAGTACCAATAACGCGAGTTAGATAGGTTTGGGACCTTCTCGAAGAGTGCGTGCGCTTGTGCTCCTGGATCAAATTCGCTTCTTGGAAGAAACTTTCAGCCTTACAGCATGAAGCCGTGCAACATTTGACAATGCTGAAATCATTGGAAGTCCTACTGATCAACATCTTAGAGCAGACTTTATTCAATGAGTTACGCGCTTCTTCTTAATTCTTGGTAACGCAAGGCGCAACCAAATGCGATTCATCCCGCTATGGAATTAAGCTAAGCGAAGTCAGCAGCTCCTTGTATAGCAACAAGCTGCCCTTCTTAAAATAATAACGGTCACCCTAATTATAGGAGCAGCAAGCTTAAGGCATGTCGACACAATAGTAATGAAATTTGATAAAGAACAAGAGGCTCTGCTACAATTCTCTTTTATAACACGAGAGTAATTGCATATTCGCAACGGGAAATTTTTTGCTTGGAACCACAAAGCCCTACTCATGTTAATTTCAAAAATAATCAACATTTAGAGCGAATAATCAATTGAAGGAAATGTACATAATTTTCCAATTCGTGACTATTAAGCAGAGTACCGTACGCTTTTGAAACATGATTTCCGATGCATCCTAAATAATCATCTCCTAACATTCGAAGAGTCGAATAAGCTGATGATCGAAATCGAGGTGATTCTAAACTTTCGTCCACTGTGTCCGATTTTGTCAGATCCCAATGACCCCCTTACGATCCCCTGCGCACATTTATAGATACGTATTATAGATATTATATAACTCCTAACCATGTAACCGAAATTAAATCATCTACCTGCTTCAGATCCTATACATTAGTTCATGAGTTTTTGTACTAAAAGTGACGATTCTTTTGCTGTTTTTAAAACAATGGTTGTAGAGACACCGATGATGCAGAATGCAAAAAAGTTGACATAATTGTTTTGAATTATTGAAAAGCAAAGTTTCATGACTTAGCTGAGAAGGTAAAGATCGTGTCGGATTTATATTGCATGAGCATTTTTTCATGAGAAAGCTCTGTTTAAAGTGGCTACCGCTTTAGCTCACAGTCTATAAAAAGCAAGAAAGTTTTGATCATTCTGAGTAGTGTTTGGGCATAGCAAACGTACGTTTAAACGTAGCAAATATGTCCGAGCTATATGGTGGATGCGATAAAACCTCCCATACGAGCTTCCGTAGCTTCTAACGAGTCATCAACGAAGCGTGTAGTCTAGCATTGTCCTGGAGAAACACTACACCCTTCCTGTTGGCCAATTCTCGCAGTTGTTCGCAGTAGATGGTAGAATTAAGCGTCTGCCCATATGAGAGCAGCTTATAGTGGATGACTCCCTTCCAATTCCTTCAAACACACAGCAAAACCTTCCTGGCCGTCAATCCCGGCTTGGCCACTATTTGGGACGATTCACCGGCCTTCGATCACGACCGTTTTTGCTTGATATTGTCGTATGTGATCCATTTTTCGTCACCGGTCATCATCCGCTTAAAAAATGGGTCGAGTTCGTTCCGTTTCAGCAGCATATCGCAGGCATTAATTCGGTCTAGATGGTTTTTTTACGACAAATTATGCGGCACCCAAACATCAAACTTTTTTTTGTATCCAGCCTTCTACAGATGGTTTAAAATGACTAGCTAGGTGTTTTCTCTAGTGGATTCGCCTTTAACAAAGGATAACTTTAAGATAGCACGAATTGCGGCGTTAGTGAACTCCATGTTTAC
Source organism: Sycophaga agraensis (assembly GCA_018906755.1). Lineage (NCBI taxonomy): Eukaryota > Metazoa > Arthropoda > Insecta > Hymenoptera > Pteromalidae > Sycophaga > Sycophaga agraensis. Next base: position 480,853 of record JACCIE010000090.1, read on the forward strand.
ACTTCTATAACTGTTGAATGCAATTTCCAAACTAATCATGCATAGCGTTGTTTTGTAGGTTATGTCAAGGCTTTTCAAATGATCGTATTGCCAGATAAGAGCTCTGTAGCGCTTTGTACATAGTCGCGAAATTCAAAAGACAAAAAGGCGGAAGGAAGATATTTGCCGTTATAAAACATAGATTCATTACTTTACTCTGAAATTAAAATGATCATGATCTAAGTGGACAGAAAATAATGAACCTCGTCCAAATATCCTCGATAATTTAGGGTGTGTGGTATTATATTATATTCATCGACTACCTTGAAATGGCAAATTGCAGAGGTTATGCGCGATTGCTCGATTGCTCGATTGCAGAGGTTATGCAGAGGTCATTGAAACTGAGGCCTGATTTGAGGCAAAAGATACAGCGTTCTACAAAAGATAATTTTGAAGGAAAAAAATTGTTATTTTAATAATATGGTGATGTTATACCGTGATACTGTTCCTGCCCCCCCCCCCCCCACATACGATCGGCCCGCCAGCCGTCATCAGCCAGCCTCTAAAGCTGACCAGACGGGGTTTGCTCCGGGCCGACCACAGAACCTGCAGGAGCAAGCGGCGCTTCGAGATAAGTGTCAGGATACTATAGAACTTCAGGGAGAACGTCAGCTCCCGAAAAAAAATACCCCGTCATGAATTATAATATTAGTATAAAAACAATATTAATACATATTATTCAACGTTTTTATTCAAATATAGTAAATAAAATTAACACTATTTATTGATAATTTTTTAATAAATGAATGTTGTCTATGACATTTTATGATTTTTACAATAAACATTAAATGAGTAATTTAGAACACCTTAGTTATATTATTAATATATAGACTATTTAAATACATCCACAGCATAAAAAATCTTATATTCTATCACGCATACAATGTCGCAAAATATAAAATTAATCATTATTATTTTATATCAATAGTGTATACATATTTTAATAATTGAATGAAACGTAATTTAAATATAGTATACATATGAGAATTATCAATCTAATACTATAATATATTATTTTATTACAATTGGTATTTTAATTACTTAAATACGTTGTAAAATATCTGATTAAGTAAACCTTAGTTTTTATACGACAGCTGCCAAAAACTGATAATTATGAATTGTATTTCAATTTTTAAAAAAATTACTTTAAATTGGCCCGTAATTACTTAAGGCGGAAGGTCCTTCTTGAAGTTCGCAATTTGTAATATTAGTATCACCTTCCACCGTTTGGTGCCGTCATACATGTGTAAGTGGCGGTTGTTTAAGAACATGATGATGAATATGATGCTGCGAGGCACTAGTAATAGTACTATGTTGCAAGAGTGTACTTCCAGGTCCTGAAGGGGTCGAGAACTGAGGATCTATTGATCTATTAACGATGCCTTTAATACTGGAAGAGTTTCCACGAACACCAGTAGTAATTGCTCCTGTTACGTGAATGCTTGTAACATCTAATTTTCTTCCAAATAAACGTTTCCATAATCGTCGCCAAGAATCTATAGTTTTACCACTCCATATCCAAACACCAGATGTAATACCAACTGCTAACGCCATAAAATATTTTAACATAAGAACGGAATATAATGGTCTTATTCGAGGTTCACACGGGCAAGCTAATGAATTCAACCATTCTTTCCTTAATGTTGTTTCGTATAAATGGCATGCGAGTACAGCACTAGCTGGAACTGTATATAATACAGAAAAAACTCCTATGCGAATCATTAACTTTTCTAATTTATCAGCTTTTGCACCTGGTTGACGTTTTATAACAGATCGAATTCTAAAGAGACTGACAAACCCTGCAAATAGAAACGTTGTTCCTAATATTAAATAGACTAATAAAGGTGCCAAAATAAATATCCGTACACCTTCAGGAGCTACAGTACAGACTCCAGCTACAGGATCACCAGCGACACCACCAGACAAAAGAGCCCAAACTGTTTGAGCTGATGGAACCATCCAGGCGGCTAAATGAAAATATTGTGAATAAGATGCAATAGCTTCATTTCCCCATTTTAAACCAGCAGCTAGAAACCATGTAAATGCTAAAATTACCCACCATACTGATGAAGCCATACCGAAAAAATAAATTAATAAAAAGACTGAAATACATATTCCAGGTCCGTGAGTTCCATATCGTAACATGCTACCATCGCAAGCTATTACTTCATGGCCAATAATACTTCGTGACAAGTATCCAAGGGAAACTAAAAAATAGCAGGCTGACAGAAATACAATGGGTCTCTCAGGATATTTAAACCGTTGTGTGTCGATCAGAAATGTAGTCACAGTAGCTAGTGTACTCACAGCACAAAGTCCACTCCATAAAGTCAACCATACTGATGCGAAATTCTTTTCTTCGTTTGTTAAAAATACTCCATGACAAGGAAGAGCACAATCTGGAACTTCAATTATGTCTAATTTATGCGTTACTGAAAATCCAGAGGTACTATAGATACCCAATGAATTTATACTTGCTGGTATTTCACTTTCTTGTACAGCTACCGATGATACTAGAGGTATAAGAGGCGACCTACATCGACATGTGCAGTCTTTAATTTTTTCTCCAGAGGAATACTGACAATTTTTTTGATTTTTACCAGATTTACACTTAAAAGAATGAATGTTCTTAGGCGGTTTAGTTGGTTTAGGTAAGAAAACTGGCGAAATACTGTGCGTTACTATATCGGATGTAAGCAAAGTAGTTCGATTATCTTGTTCCATGCAAAGATTGTCTGGATCTCCTTGATTAGGCAATCTTTCACAAGCCATACGTTCCGGCCACGAAAATCCATATTGCTGCATCAAAGGTGCACATCCCAATCTAGCTCTTTCACAAACACTACGACAAGCAGGAAGAGGTTTAGCGTATTCTGGTAAGCAAATAGGGGTATACATAGAACATAGAAAAAATTTTAAATCTGATGAGCATTTGATTTCTACTAGAGGCCAAAATTGATGAACTTCAAGTCCTGCTTCTTCTTGATTATCATGATTCAATTCATTAGGCATCGCAGTTAAATTATAACCTATTCCGCGACACATAGGAATTGTAATTTCTTCACATCGTCCATTAGTTAACCCTGTTGAGTCAGATCGGACAATAGAAGAATCTATATTATTATTTACAGCTATTTGACCAGAACCAACATTTGTAACTATACCAGAAACTGGTGAGGAAAACGCTATTGATGAAATTGAAGACGAAGATAATTCAGACTCTATGCTATTTATTGACTGTATAATGTCTTCTGAACGCACAATAGAAAAAATTGCAAAGATAATGTGCAAAATCAAGAGATTCATTTTTTCATAATTAATATTAAACGATATTTTTTTAATACCGTTTTTCATTTTAATTTATATAATCTATAACGAATTTCCTAATATTCATCAAATTTAAACCTAGAACAAAAATAAAATAATTATTGAAACTATTTTAAACACAGCAATGCAATTTAATATGCTTAGATAGTCATAAAATATTAACATATGGTTAAAGAAAAATTATTCTAATACTTATCACCTTTTTTAAAAATGTAAAACAGGTAACTTTTTAAAAACTTTTTTAACATTTAAGGGAAAGTCCGAGAACATTCAGAAACTTGTTATAATATTTAATCGTTACTAGTTGTGATATAAATCATTAATTGGTCTATAAATTGATGTGCAAATTATTAAATAAAAAGAATAATATTTAAAATTTGAATTATATTTTTATGCTAATAATATAATATTAAATAGGAAAAAATATAATTCATATTTTATAACACGCTGTTCTTCCCAGGTGGTAAGAGGATCTTCCGCTTTGGAACAGTCGTGCTGGCGTGCTTAATAAATTTATGAATGAGTGGCTCACGATAAATTTCAGACTTATCGAGAGTTTATGGATGAATATAAGTACTAAGGGTATATGGTACGCATCCCGGGACAAAAAGGTTTAATTTCCGATTGTATCGAATGCCTTAAATTAGAAATATGTAGATAACGTATTCACAGGTGTAGAAGAACTTTCAATGGCCGTTCATTAATGGGTCGAGCTTACGGCTATTTAAGATTTGTGCACGTACCTCCTTGAGCAGGTGTGCCGCAAATTACTCCGTTTTATTATCTGAACAGAGTGAGCAGAATTCAGTGAAAACCCTTGCTTCTAATGGAATCCGGCCCAAAATAAGTTTGCTTCATCGTCTTTGATATCGATTCTTTATCTCCGGTATCGTCTAAGCAGGTCATTCTCCCCAATATCGCCAAAACCAAAGGTTACTCCAGTTAAACCGTTAGTATTTCCAATCTTAAGCTTTGCGGTGCTGTACTTCTCGTAAAATTAATCTGTTATAATAAAAAGTTAGATTTTCTTAAGCCGCAGCTGCCATCGGCTGTGTGGGTGTGAATCTCTACCAAACAGATCTTTGGTGACCATCATGGCTTTTGTAAGCCTTAACCTGCAGAAAAATGTATTTGCACTCAAAAGGAGAGATTTAAAATCTCGTAACTTATCTAGAAAAAAGGAAGGTCAGAAATCGCTTCCCTCATTCATACTCAGCTAGTAGCTTTTCCTTATAAATTGACTCTTAAGGCCCGAAAAAGATTGCTGAATAGGAGTAGATTAAAGTAAATCAAATCCGTATATATGCTAGAACGATATTTTACGCGTAGAAGGTCGACTGATCATTGTAATCTCTCTTTCAATCGTAAATGTCCTCCAATTTTAGCGTAGGAATTAGCTCTTAGTACGTTATTCATTCGCTTTGCTCATACATGTTGCTTGAACGGGGGTGCTACATTGATAACTAGTATTTTGATGCAACAGGTTGGAATTCTAGGTACGGAAAGATTAGTTAGCTCCATGTAAATATGTAACATATTAGCGGGTTAAACAGCAGCCTGTCCAGAAGCTAATGAAAGAACTTCCAGCGGTTTGTCTAAACGTGAATAGACCTTTTAGTATTTCAAGTTTAGATTATGCTGATCCAATTCAGGTTCACACTACTAAGAGTCGTGGGCATCGTTCGAAAAAAGGGTATAGGTAGTATTTGTGTTTTTCCACTGAAGTGATTCACATGGAACTGGTAAGTGGCTTACCTGCCACGTTGTTCATTAGTGCTTACCGCCGATTCGTTGTTAGGCAAACGATTTGCAAGTCGTTGTATAGCGACAACGCAACTAACATTTACTGCGCAGATAATAAATTTAGGGCGATGTTTCACCGAGCGTGTGATTTTTATAAAGAGCGCTTAAGCACTCGCGAACGACGAGTTTCTGAAGAGGACACAGGCATTTAACCACCGTGACTCATCCAGAACGATCCACGGCCAACTTCCCTCTTTCCCGCGTCCTTTGTGGCGGCTACCCGGCCAGGCTTGACCTCTACGACGGAGTGCAACAATGCGGTCGGCTGTCCGCCTTCAGCTAGGTATAGTAGGTATGTGTGCGTTTCTGTAGTAAAGATTATCATAAATATTATTTAATTTAAAATACTATTTAATATTACTTATAAATCACGTTTGCATGATGTTATTCAGAAGCATGTATAGTAACCATATACTATATTCATCATATAGAAATCAAATTTAAAAACAGTTATACAATTCACAAAAATTTATTCAAATCAAATTGTTTTCAAGTTTCTGTTTAGGTGCACTTAACTTGTCACTAGTTATTTTTGAATATTTTCTTAACATACATCCTTATGTTGAATTTATGATATAATTATAATACATGATATTTTTTCAAATACTTTTACTAATTGTCAAATAATTTATTTACAATATTAATTGATCAATTTATAGGAAATCATGACAGTGATAACACTTCAAACTTATATTCTTTGATTCTGTAAAATGTTTAATTTTTAATCATGATATGTTTTTTCTTTACCAGGAACCAGCAAAAGCCTGGCCTCCGCAAGCTTGGGCCCCTAGGGCAGGGTAAAGCAAAACTGCCCAAGAGATCCAAGGCAGAGCAGGCTTCAAGCAGATCTTTTGATATGTCATCGTACTTGCCGAAGATGACCTTAACATGCGATTAATACCTTGCTGAGTGGATGCCTAATGATGTCGTCTCTCAAATGAAAAGAGAAATAATTGTAGAAATCAGTAGAGTCGGAGAGGGGGACTTGGTACCTCGCTTCAGAGAATTCTTTCCCAGGAAGGGAACGGTCGTAGTTGTCTGTGAAGACAAACACTCTGAGACCTGGCTGGGGAAGGAACTCGCAAACCTAATTATGCGGGACCCAAACCTCAAAATCAGGGCGAGGCCTCTGGAAGATCTTAGGATTACAACAATAGTCACTCGGGTTCCTGCAGGATTCGAATCTGTACCGAAATTCCTAAATCTGGCCCGAAGACAGAAAACGGCGTGGATACATCTAAATAGGCGATGCTGAGCAAGGAAGCTGGTTAATGCTTAGTTCTGGATCTAGACGAACTAGGACGGCCATGTTAAAGACTAATAACTTTAGGCTAATAGTCGGAGTGAACACTGTCATTTTCAAAGTGCTGGAGAATCCCCCGGCTGCCAAGCTTGAAGAGATAACTCAAACAGAAGCACAGTAAAGGAATTGATTCTCAATGGCTACTTCCAGGATAAGCATTTCTCAAATTAACTAGCGCCATTCCAAAAACGCCTTCAAAAATGGCACCGATATCAATGCCAGCAGTGAAACTCTACTAAAATTTATTACTGGGAGTCACCTGGATATTATTAACTAGCGAAATGAATCAACCTTTATCTCAACCAGCAGAAGGGAGGTATTAGAATTCACACTGGTCTTCATCGGTATCAAAGAGGTTATTGATGGATGGAGAGTTGAGAATGAACCATCCGTATCGGATCATAAAATCATCGCTTTTGCGATATCTTGCATAAAACCAAGATTGGATCCAAAGAGATCCAAGGATACGAATTGAAAAGATTTTAAAGATGAACTATAACAAAGCGCAACTCACATCAAAGGCGTATATAGCACTGAGTTTAAGCTGCAATGGACTTTACAACAGATCCAGGCAGCAATTACCAGGGCATGCGAAAATAATTGTTCATTGAAGTCTGCCAAGATACTTGGGAGTACCCCCTGCTAGAATGGGAGCTTGAAGGCACTTCGAAAAAGGGCTAGAAGGACTTTTAATTGAGCGAAAAAGAGAAAGGACTCGTAAAGCTGGACAGAATATAAAAGTGCCTTGAACAACATCAAAGGGGAAGTAAATCTACACAAACTACGTTACACTCGGTGGTCAAATACATTGTGAAAACAATGAAAAGCAAGGAAACTGTAATAGGATCCTTTATAGATATAGAAATATTAACATTATCGCCAGAGAAACGATTGATAAATCTCTATCTGAACGAAACATACCGCTCGCCATACGACAATGGATAGCGTGGATTCTTAATCATAGGGAGGTTTATAGATAATGGAAGGGTAAATTTGTAAAAGGGAGAGTCAGTGAGGGATGTCCAAAAGGAGGGGTACTCTCGCCGCTAATATGGACAAAGTAGCTGATTCGTTATTACGTATATATTACATGTGGATGACTTTACTGACCGAATGAAGTTGTATTACTAAACCTTCTCGAAGGAGTCCTTGAGAATCTAAGGAAATGGTGTCAGATGAAATCTCTGGAAGTAAATCCGGTCAAAACAGAGAAAGAAATTTTCACAAGGAAATATAAGTGCAAAATCCGCTAAGAAATTACCTTCTATGGGCAAAGGATACCGTATGCAGGAGTCAAATACCTAGGAGTATAACTAGACAAGAAATAATTATGGGGACACCATCTAAAGATGCAAACCAAGAAAGCCCTTAACCTATTTATGCAGTGTAGATCTGCCATCGCCACGGGTTGGAGGCTCGAACTTTAAAAAACTTTATGGATATATGAGTCTATACTGAAACCGAATCTTACCAACACTGCATTAGTATGGTGGAAGATAACCAAAAATCAAACCTTAATAACAATCCTGGATCATATACAGCTGTGACATTAAGGGGAACCTTCGGATTTACTAGAAGCACACCAACAGTTGCTTAAACTCGAAATAATGATGGCGGCGGCCAAATCTACCTATAGTTTAACATGCAGTCGTGAATGTTCAGAAAAAGGAAATGGGAAATACAGAAAGAAATATTTAAGGGATCAATTTTTAAATTCCCTCAGGACCGTATAAACAAGCATCTGCGCTTCGAACAACGGTATAAAACCTGAGTTCCTAGTACAGCAGATTGACTTAACTTTAATAAATTTTTTTAAATTTTAGGTCAAACCTAGACTTTCTTTCGAACCGATTTAGAGTTTTGTTCCACACGAGCTTTAAATGTAGAGATTTAATGTGCAATCAGAATAATCTGACTCGAAGAAGACGTGGCGATGAGGCGTTGGAGTCGGCGATGGCTAGGTGCTAAGGCGAGACACGTGCTTTCAAAGGCGGCTAGCGGTAGACAAAGATTCGGAGCTCAGTGGCGTGCCGAGCTTGGCCTGAAAGGAGGGGAAGCTCGACGCCAGTAGGGCACAACGGCCGCAGAGCAAACATCTGCGGTATATAATATATGCATTTGATCTTTGTTACATGGTTAATTGACCGCGTTGTCAACATACTGTTTCTAATTTAAGGTTAGCTCTCGAAGGAGCTAGGCCCCGTGCGCGTCACTGAATTAAGTATCTTTGACTCATCCTCTCACACCCAATGGTTGTATTTCGCTCACGGAGATCTGAATTTTCCGCTGCAATTACTATTTTTAACCATTTTTTAGTCGTTTCTAATTACGCGGAGAAGCTTACTACAGTTTTGTGCCTAGAATCAAAAATGATCAGCGTGATCTCAGTTATCTCATTATATAACTGGAGAAAAACAATTAGTGTATATACAGTCAAGTATTGTAATATGCATTCCTTTGTTTCCTCTATGTGAACGTATGCACAATTATGGTATTATATTTGTGGAACATTTTATCAAAATTTCCATTGTGAGAGATAACTATAAGATTGTTGGGAGAGTCGCCAGCAGCCACGATACAGAAGAGAATAAGTATATAAGAATTGCATGAGTGTCACGCAAGCGCTCTTGAATACCAGCATCACATCAAGCATTTGTTCAATGTCGTATGAACGCTGAATGGTACTCTCTGCTTAAACGCACAGCCGCACAGACATTCCGCCAAGGATACACTGGTCATTTTAATAGAGTGAGGGCAGGTGTTTGGTCGGTTAAAGATGACAATCCAGTATAGTCCAACAAGCAACGACTACGTAATTTGGGACGAAGGCACCACTCCGCGACAGTAGCAGGAGTCAATTTGGTAGCTCAACAAGCCGGCTTAAAGACAGAGCATTATCACGAAACTCTCGCCGAACCAGAAGTGACATAATCGCAAAATAAAAGTGCAGCAGATAACAGTACAAATTGCATAAAATTTATTTTTAAAACGAATTAAGCCATGCTTTGGTCTTCCTAAGTCCTCCTCAATACAAAAGTGCTTAATCCCACAATCGTAAATCATTAATTTGCAGATATCCAAAACAATTAATTTTCAAATTTATTTTTAAATAAATTTTATGCGCAACAGTTATGTCACCTAATCATGTACCTGTGTGCGTGTTTCTTCGCTACTGATTTTTCCCAGCATGAAAATGTAGAACTTTAAATATTGATTCCTTGGCTACTTAAAACTATGCAATTAATTGTCAAAATAGGAGAGGGTTTCAAAAAGGAATCCTGAAGAACATCGAACCTTGTAGAGAGCCAAGATGATATATTACTTCTATCTGCATCAGAAATTACTCTCTTCCAAATAGATGTGCACAGATTTACTGCAGTACCCCGTGAGAAAAATCCGTGTGCTTTGTCTAAAAGTAAAATTGAGTAGATTATAGTAAACACCTTGTATGAGTGATAAAGAAAGAGTGAAAGAGCTCCTAACTCCAGATCATTTTTAGGTATACTAAGATACACCTAGTCAACAGCTTAGTCCCATTACCTTACTCCCAATGAGTTAAGAGCAAGACCGAGATTATTTATATAAAAACAGAAGAAAAATGTTGCCAAAACAAAACCATGAGGAACACCAAGTGAAGTCGAAAACTAAGATTAGTACCAGTTTGATCGGTTTGATATAATTAATTGCTCTCTAACGGACAGATAAGCTCGTGTCCACTAAAGAACCAAACGGGAAAATCCCATGCTCAGAAATTCTATCCAGTGATATAATCTGTCTACTGTCCATTGCAGAGCTCGCATCTCCGTTAGTCTTAGAAAGGCAACATCAATCTAAGGGAAGCTTTCCTCCTTAAAATGTATTTATCAATGGCTTTTATTACCACCTATCACCACCAATACCCTAATAGTGCCGATGCGAAAAGTAATCACATGTAGGTTGAAAAGTAATGTGGGTTTAAGGGTTTGTAAGCTTAAACACAACATTGATGATGCCTTACTCTGAAAAGGATCAAGTTGGCAGCTGATATTACTGTACTAATTATTAGGACCATGTTGAATAATCTGCACAGGCAGTTCTAGTCTTCATACAAAAAATGCCGCATCGTAATTGTCTGTGCAGAGATTAGCGCTCAAGTTACCGAGAATGACCTATAGAAATATAATAGGAATAATAATTGGAATTATTTATTGAAGTTCATTTATTGACAGAAATCGTAAATAGTTATTTCTGTTCATGTCATTTAATTAGATAAATCAAGGTGTGAGTTTGATTTGTTTCGCTCCATTTACGGTCTAAAAGACATAAGTCTGAAGTTCGGAATATTAAAAAATGAGCGGTAACCGAAGATTAATATTTTCGGATGAAAGAAAATAAATATTGTTTAAATATAAAGTTTCAAAAAGAATGTACGCGAAAGAAAAATTCAAAACAATTTATTTTTACCCAGAAAAATTCCCAAAAACTGGTTCACGAGTACTTGACATCATTTACCAATTTCGTGTCCTTTGAAGGTAACTACACTTTAGGGAAAATTATATAAACCCAAATTTTAAAATAAAAAATTAATGTCAGCGACATTTGAAAGCTGAAGGCAGGTGCTTGAGCCTTGCCTCAACCACGTACAAACATATGTGCATTTTGCATGTGCAAACATATGTCCCAGCACTTGGAAACATTTTTTGCTTAAATAGTACATAATTAAGTGCCATTCTACGGACATGTAAGCGGTTTTCGAACTCCGTGTATCTCCGAATAGATAATCCGCCTGCCATAAAAAAGGGTCGCATCGTCGATAGCGGTATTGTCAGCTGCGCCAATGTGCGAGTACTGCGCACTTAGACTATTATTCAGAAAACAATATGACACTGGTCACTAAAAATAAGCAACCCTCAATGTACCTCTTCCTTGGAGGAAGAGTCAGTCGTTGACCACTCTCCATAGCGTCAACACGTTTCATGACGTAACCGATATCTGTACCATTCATACCTCTTAACATTCATACATTCAACGTAGCACTTCTAACAAAACATTATATTATTTCCAAATCTTGTTACATCGGATTAGTTTTCGATGTAAACACGCCTTAATAAATAAGTGAGGCCAACGCGAACTTACAACTCGCGCGATTTTCATAAATTAAAATCGTCTCACGCAGCGCGTCACAACAAAGGTTATATGGCTTACCTTTAGAACAAAATAGTTTTATCCCCAATTTAGAACCGGAAAGTATTATCAGCTGCGTTTGAAAGTGGAAAATGTCTGAACAACAGTATAGTTTCGTACTATTAAACATTCACCAAAGCGATTATTTTAGCATTCGTCATATTTTTTATGTGTGATTTAACAAACCGGAAATTTGAAATCGACAATCGAACGCGGAAAATGTCCCATCGGCGATATAGTTTATCTCGACTAAAAATTCGTCAAAACGAATATTCGGTCATTCGCTAAGTTTTTTAGCTTACTTTTTAAAAGTAATACTACTACGCTTCAGGGAAAAATATATTAACTTTAAAATTCAAACCGGAAACTACTGCTAGTTGAGCTTGAATGTGAAAACATTCGAACAGTAACACAATTTCGCGCAATCAAAAGTTAGCCGAAACGATGATTCTAGCATTTATCAAGCTTTTAGCATACGATTTTAAGGTAATCTTAATACACTATAGGAAAAATATATAAACGTTGAATTTCAAAACGGAAACTAGTGTCAGCGACATACGAACAGCGCATTTTTTATATTTTTCACTAAAGTATAGTAACATTAGCTTTACAACGCAAGCAAAGACTGGGCGAATTTTTAATCGCATGAAACTATGCTGCCGTTCGAAAATTATCCAGGTTCAAAGTGTCGCTTGCACTAGTTTCCGTTTTAAAATTCAGGGTTTCTATATTTTTCCTTGAAGTATATAAATATTACCCGTAAAATAAATGCAGAAAAGTTTGGAGTATGCTAGAATGTTCGCCAGGTCGAATTTTTAATCATGTGAAACTATTTTGCAGCTCGAATGTTTTTCGCCTGCGAATGCAGATAACGCTATTTTATGGTTCAAATTTAGGGATAAAACTATTTTTTCCTAAAAAGAAATCATATTACCTTCAAAACGCGCTCAATAATTGTGGCAAATGCCAGAATATTCGCTTAAGCAATTTTTCGGCGGCGCGTCCATCCCGCAGCTTATGTGGGTAAATGATCTAAAGTACCCGTGGACAAGTTTTCGGTAATTTTTTAAGGCAAAAATAAATTTTTGTTTCCCGTGCACTCTAATTTAAGCTTTATTACTAATATCTGCATACTTTCATCCGAAAATATTAGTTTTCAGTTACCGCTCATTTCTGAAAAAAACTTCAGATCCATCTAGATACCAAAAAATTTTAAGGATATCATATTAATGAATTAGTTATATTTAGATTCTTACATATAATAAGAAAGATGCAAAAGCAGATAAAATGGCCACTACACAAATTATTGACTCAAAATTCTATTTTGAAACATTTAAAAACATTACTCATCATTTAATAATAAAAAAAGAAAAAAGCAACTTTTATGTTGACTGGTGATAAAAAATCGATTTTTTTGAAGAATATCACCTCACCAGAAAAAAATTAAGAGTCTATCCATAGAAACCATGAATTTCATCAAGATCGAAACTATTATGGAATTAACAAATTGCTTAAATTCAATTAAAATGTTAATACAGATACTTACATATTTCAAACTAATTGGATTAAATAATATTGGAATAACGATAGGTAATAGTAGGTAACAGATAACTAGATATTTGTTGAATGACAAAGCATGACCCACTGCAAGAGTTATACTCTTACTATAAAAATAGAAAGATTTTATGTGGATTAGGAAATACTTTTTAACACAACAAAAACTGATAGACTAACTACAAAATTATTTACAAAATTATTTAATACAATTCAATTGAAAGGTCATAAATCCATAACTTCATGTTAAAAACAAACTAAAGACTAAATTGATGCACTGCTTTTTACTCTGAATTACCAATCTGCTTTGTCTATCATAATAATTTTACAAAGTAAGTTTTTGAATGATGAAAATGATGAGGATTCTTATGAGTATGGATGGAGGATGTTTCTCTTTGAATAAAGATCACCATAGAGTAAGGGGGAATACAACTACACCAGAAGTACTGCTATAGCAATGCAATCAAACTTAATATTATGAGCAATAATATTAATAAAATAAGAATCATTTTATTCGGAAGTTTCAAAAGAATATTTTAAAAGTGTATTTTAACAAGTTTTACTACAACTTTTTGCTCAACTTTTAATACAGATATGTTGTTATTGACTAAAAACATAAATGTTTAAAAAATTAGTAATGTCCAAACTCAAAAATGGTTAAGCTGTATGTACGATTAACTAACGACTTTAACTATAAGCTCTCAAAATAGTTAAATCTCATTTACATTAATTTAACATTCAGTTTCAAAATCTAAAGAACTTTTCATAATGAAAAAAATATTATAGAAATATTTTTGCACAGGCATTTTATTTCATATTAGTTTTGGATTCTCAAACTATATTTCAATGATTAGAGTTGTTAGCTTTTAACAAATATTTTTTTGACAAACAAAGTAAAGACATGTAGAAATTATATGAATAAATTTAATAAAGATAGCATTTCATAATATTCTTAATACACCAATTACTGTATGCATAATAACGCCATAACAATAAATGAAAAACACATAGATCATTACTGCTAAGTCAATATAAAATTGATTTCTCTTACAAATGAAATCTCAAATGACAAACTACAAAATAACTCACCATTTTAAATGTTTATAAAGTTAGGAGAACCGTACTGTATCCTATTTATTTATTCATAATATTTCATGATTCACATACAAGGATAGATATAATGACTTGCAATTATATCTCCCATTATTAACATTCCATAAAAACTGTTTCTATTTATAGTTTTATTTTGTAAACTAAAGGCATACCGAAACAACCTTTACTGCCATTACAAACTAAGGATGCTCCATAGACAAAAAATCAGTATGGCTTGACGATGCGGAATGACCAGATTTGATAAAGCTTGTGTCGCCATCTCACAACGAAAATCACCAAATTCTATGTTCATGATATCAAAATAGTCATAAAAAATATAAAAATTTATTAAATTAGTATTTATAAATATCTTAACAATAACGTAAATTATTTAGTTTCGTTTATAATTATTATAATTAATATAGTTTATGCAATATGGATTTAAACAAAATTTATTAAGTATTTTGTTGTAGGTTCCAAAGTGAACCGAATAAAACAATTGCAGAGGCCGTGCATGTAACGCCATTAAGGTGAACTTTAACATACTCTAATAGCTAATTTAATCAGTAAAATTATAGAGAAAGTAGATCAAAACTTTACAGGGCACAGTTGTAAACGATGCGTATGCGCATGTATATAGCACGATACGTTAGATCGTTTAATTGTTTTTGCGTGATGCGCTCTATGTCTAATGCGCCTTTTCTTTATTATGTACACTACGGACTACGAGGGGGAGAGAGAGAGAGAGACAGCGGAGCGGGGACCCGCCCTTTTGAATGACGAGAAAGCTCCGCGAGCGGCGCGGGCTCACGCTAGACCTGACGGAGTGTCGCGTAGGCGGCGCCGCGGCCGCGTTAGCCGTTAGCTGGGGACAAGAAATTGCCCCCAGGCTATATCGAATCCCGACCGAGAGCAATCTCAAGACTTGTTGGATTCTGTGGATCGAAAAACTATTGGGCTCCTCGATGCCGCTTTCTTGGCTCAAGGTCGAAGGGTGAGCTCCGCGGTCCGCTCAGGTTCGGAGAATCGCGATAGTATGTCGGTGCGGGCTAGTAAGGTTTCCCGCGCACCGTGCCCGCTCTTCCGCCGAAATTGTAGGGCCCGAGACAGGTGGGGGCAATAGTACACCGTCGCGCGCTTACACGCACCTAACATTAACCGCAACGCGTCCAACAAGCAAGTGCTCACAGTATTGTCGTGCAACTCAAATTTATTTGTATATCTACTTTGAAAACTACCTCATCATAAATAAATAACTAATAATCAGCCATAGCAAATAACATCTTATTCACTTAATCCTTCTACAACGATCCTTGGACAATTTCCTGCTTTACAACAGTCCTGCACCTACAGTCGTGCGGTTGCTTGAAACGAATCAAGACGCAATAAGTCGGTTTGTACAAGTGCGGAAATAACTGACTAAAAAAGTAAGAACCAAGAGATACAGAATTAATTGAATCAGAGATGAATAGAGAGATAGCCGATGCTATAGGCCCAAGCCGCGCCAAATTCGATGCGCCATAGCAATACGCACCCTCGCGGATAAAATTGTAATCTGTCGCACTTGAGGGGAAATGAGGGGAAATAAGGGAGAGGGAAGAAGTAAGCGCGAGCCACGAGTCGTGTCCATGTGACCGGCCGCAGGTATGTGTTGGTGCGCCCGATCGCGGCCGAAGCTGGCTCGGCTCTAATCGGCGAGGGAAGGAGCGCGAATGACGAGCCACGTCCGTGTACCCGGCACTCTTTATGTGTGCGACTGTGCATGACTCGATCGTTTGCATGTGTCCATGACTCGCGGCCGCATCGGAGGAGCCAGCAAGAGCAACGAGTCAAGTCAAGCCCCAAGCGTGAAAATGATAGCAATCGTTTCGCAATGCACGCAAGATTTATGCCTCGATTTATGCACATTTTCCAACAATAGTAAAGATAATTTAAAATCAATAATATTAATATAATTTGACGATTACATACAATAAATCCACTTTATTTGCATAAAAGATACAAATCATATATATGCACACGAAAGAGCATAAAATAGAAGCTTGTGTATATAATTTAATTTATAATTTTTTAGCGTATTTTTTAAAAACCATGTTGTATATAATTATCAGTAATTCCTACTTAATAATCTTTGTATACATAGCACAATTTGTATACAACATTATATTTCAAGATAACCAATCATTGAATGAAATGCATTGATTAATAGCATTTTAATCAAGGAGCGTTCATTTTTTATAATTAATATAATTTAAATTTTTATTATTATATAAAATGCTCTTCATAATATTTTTATACTAAAATTACATTACGTGCAGTATAGCTTTTTAATTAAATAAGAATTTTGTAAGTATATTTAATATTATTTATTATAAGTATAGCATTTGTTATTCAGATAAGCTATTTTTTATACAGTATATTTTGTCGATTATTTATATTTATAAACTATACTAAGGCCTGCACCAAACTGCAAGAGATCGTGATGTTGTGCTTGCGGAAGGTCGGGACTACCTGATGAATCCCTCCCGCCATTTTTACGCAATCCGAAGCTTCCGATGGCTTAGAATCATATTTTACAAAGATCTACGCCCAATCAAATAATTTTATTATTATCCATTCTTAAAAATCTATCAATATTTTTTACTGTATCAGATAATCAACTTTTATAGGTATGTAGTACTAAACCCTACAAATTATTACTTATATTGTAATTGCGATTTATTTTTATCGTATACTCTTCTCTAAACTTTAATATGAAAGATTATTTATAATACAATTTTATGCGTGTACTAACAACATATTACTATATTAAAAATCAATTTTAAATTTATATAATACATGATTATTTAGATATATTACTTATCTGTTTTAAACAATAAGGTAATATAAATTTGATACTTATATATTTACATGTTCAAAATAAGAAATATCAGGTATGTAAAAATTCCAATTATATTCAAACAATTTTCTTCATAATTTTTGTTTATACCTATGTGCATTAATTAATTATTAATTCAGAATTAATTCATATATGATTGTATTTTTATATAACTCTTTTTAACTTGCAACTAATTGCTCAGTATCAATCTGTATTAATATGTATATATATATATATATATATATATATATATATATATATATATATATATAACATGTTGATAAAGTAGCTGCTACTTATTAAGCGAAAATATATTCCAATACATGTATCTATAAAAGTATACACTTTGGAGGAGCTTAGTTACATATATGTATATTCTATATTGTTGCATTCGGTTCCGTTGTAGTCGTTTAACTGCTTGGTCCTTGAAATCGTTTTGCCTTTCGATATAATTATTATTCTTAAATTGATTTTTCAGCAGATTCTTTTAGTGCTAGTTCATTAATTAATTGTTGCATAGACAATTCTGCTTAAGAACTCCTTGCGTCGCGTAGATATAAAAAAGTGTTGTGATAAGTAGGTTAAAAATCAATTATTGTACGGAGTCTTTTGAGTTGCAACAATGAGTCAACAAACTACAAAGAATCGGTGCAAATATGCACATTGTAACAATGGTTCCCAGAATCAATTCCATTTGTTTCGTTTTCCAGCTACAGAGGAGAGGCAAAAAATCTGGATTGAAAATTCAGGTGATTATCGTTAACAATAATACGAAATGTGTTTTTCCGAGTGTTTTTCATTTTATTGCTGCGACCCATCGTTCTGTCATCTATATATCAATCGTTGCATGTGACTCTCTATAAGAGGTAAACGTGGAAGCGAGAATCTCGCGAATGATTACTTGCAAGCTTCCGAGAATTTTCGTCGCGTCGCATGGTCCTGTCGCTTATTTTCTAATTTCTAATAAGCGAAGCATCCAGCGGTATTTGCACGCGAATTCTTTTTCCTCGATGTATCGATCATAGGCTGCCAGAATTTTCCTCGCTTAAGCCTCGGAAAACCGCACCTCCTCGCGAGGCGTAAGCTCGCGTCGCGTGGTAACGCTGCTTCAGGTGCAGGCGCGGGTGCCCCGCGTGCCTCGACCCGTAGCGAGGTCAGTCGCGGGTCGTCCGTCGGCTGCTTTGCGGTCCATAGAGCGCGCGTCACTGCTCGGACTTTCGCGCGCTGCTGGTCACTTAAGCCTCAAGGAGAGTGCACCTCCCCGAGGCCTAAATAAACGTGTTGCACGACGGTTCGAGCGCGTAATGTAAGGGCGAGTGCACTGGATGGCACTCCGTCCGTCGGCCGACGGTTATGTGCGCGGCAAGTGATTAATCTTTGTGACAGGCGGATTTCTGCGCGCAAACAAGCGAGGAGTCAGCTGGGCACCGCGGCCGCGGGGCGGGAAGGGCGCGCGGTATTTTGGAAAATGCGCGACCGCGCCGCGCCGTCTAGTTTCGCGCCGGACGCTGAGCCATCGGCCCCGATCGCCGATCGATAAGCGCGACGCGCGAGGAGAGAGATAGAGGAACGAAGAAGTGAGAAAGAGAGAAAGCGAGCCCAGCTGACGCGTGGCCCCGATACCACCTGGGGACGCAAGAGGAAGCCGCGGCGACTTCCCGGCCCGATTGTGGCCGGGACTACCGACAAGGAGGCGACGGCCAGGTAGGGCCATCTATTACTATGTCCCGCGCGTGAGAGAGAGAGGCGCGGACGCGGCTCCCCTCCCCCCCCCCCCCCCCCCAATAGCGCGATCCAGTGTGCGGCCCGGCGAGGGTTCGGCCGAGGCGAGGTGCCCGTACGGGCATCAATGCCTTCGGCTTGATACCCGGATGTCTGGTGCTTGCACCGCCGCGAGCCCGTGGTGGCTCGCCGGCCGGGGCAAGAGGCAGGGCGCGTGGCGCACGGATGAGGCGCGCGGGGCGAGCGGGACGAGGAGAAAGATTGTAAGGGTGAATGCAGCGGGGCGGGCCTGTCCCCCCGTCGCCTATTTTATATAAATAAACCATATTTTAAAATGGATGCCCTTACAATTATTTATTTTACCGGACCCTCCCTCTCCCCGACTTCACAACCGCCGCGACCGACGTAGGCCAGCTGCCCGGGCTGGCCCGGCCGGGTCCCGTCCGGGGCGACCTCGAGGACCTGCATCAGGGCAAGAGGCGCGACCGGAGGAACACTGGCGTGGGGCTCCGGGTACAAAAGCACCACGTTACAAATGGCGACCGTGACAGGACGCCGGCATGCGTCCGTGTTAAAGCGGGAAGTCGCGGGCGGGGGGAGTTGTGCCCTGGTGTCCCTCGGGAGTCCAGAGGTGAGGAGACGAGGAGCGGCCGCCCGGTGCTAGGAGGCGGGCTGCCCTCATGTATATATTGTCGGTCAGGAAGGGTGCCCGTAGGGGCGCCCGGAATGAAGGTCGCGCGCGGACCTGGAGCGCGCCTTCGAGGCGTGTTTCGATTCGCGCGCGTAACATTGTTGTCGTGCGGAGGTCGCAAGAACACGCGCGGCCGATGTAAACTTTGCCGCGCGCGGTGATCTTCGCGTCCAGAGGCGAGAGAGGCACGTGCGGCCGAAAAGAGCGTACGAGGGAATCTCCGCGGGGTGCGGCCGGGAAGAGCCCGGTTGGGGATCTCCGCGGGGCGCGGCGCGGAGAGAGCGCGCGTTGGGATCTCCGCAGGGCGCGGCGCGAGGAGAGCGCGTGGTGGGATCTCCGCGGGCGCGGCCGGAGGAGAGTGGCCGTCGCGGGAGGGAGTAGCGCCGAACAGGGAGTGGCGCGGGCGCGCGGCGGGAGGAGAGCGCTGAACTTAGAAAAGTTAAGCAGCATTCGCTGCGTACAATACTTGGATGGGTGACCATCCCGTATGAAATTTTTATTTTTCAAATGATGATTTCGGGGGATTTCTTCCGTTCTTTTTCAGTCAGAAAAATTTCGAGAAATCCCCTCGCGAGCCAATGAGCCCGTGGCGTGCGATGGCGAATTTTTTATATTGGTTTGTTTAAACAAATTAACATAACTAATTCAATTGCGCACGTTACAGATGTCCAATCTCATTGGTTCTTTTTACAATTAATAAAGTGGGATCGGCACCCCAGTTTGGCTGCAAAAACAATTGCTAGCATTCGTTTATTTAATTATTATTAATAATTAAATGAGCGAATTCGACAATGCCATTGATTTTTGTACTCCCACGATCAAGTTAATAAATGCAGCACTCCAGAATTTCGATAGCCCGGCATCGCACCTAGTTCAGGTGCGGTGGGCAGGATCGAGCCCCCATGGAGTGTTGCATGGAAAACGAGTGAGGGGAGGAGGACCCAGTAGATGTGAGGTGCTTTCGGGCGCCCGGAGCATCTATGGGTGCGCCTAGCGGGTCACCAGGAATCATCCAGGTATCTCGCCTGGAATGGCCCTTTAGCAACAAGTTTAGCAGGGATCATTAGGTTAAATTTATTAATTAGGGGAATAGCGTAGATGTATTTTTAGGTTAAGGGGGATTGTTTGTGGACCAAACAAACGATCCCGGACGAGGTCGGAGTGGCCAAGGATGGATGATCCCGAGGGTGGGTTGCCTGCCGGGGGAGGGTGGAGATTTACTTTTCCGATAGCGGTATGAAGTAGCCCGATATTGGGATGTGATTTGAAATCTGTTCGAGGATTTCTTATTGCATCCCAATTAGAATAAGTCGGTGATTAGTACCGCGATTAGAATCGTCCCGAACCCACCCTACTAGCAAAATAGATTCTGTGGCCAGTGACCAGTATAGTTTTAGGGTTTCTTTTAGCTATAGATTTAGTGTGTGTGAGGAGAGTTTTGGAGACAAGGGGGGATGGAGGCAATCGGCCACGCCTAGTGGTGCCGTGTTAGAGCAGGCGCAGTGGGAGGTGGGATTGCTTCTTCCGGTCCCCTGGGCTCGGGGTTGGCGAAATCCAGATTCGCACCCCGATGCTGATTTTATAAATGTTTAGATGTAATCAGGTTAGTGTGCTGTCAGGGATTTTCAGAATGGTAGGTCATCCTCAACCCCTCTGGAGGCTCAGCCGGGAGGGGCGTCGTCGTAGCCGATTAAACAGGGCAATCGGTACGACGACAAGGGTGTTAAGGGTCGATCCATTCCTTTTCCGATGGCTTAGCCGGAAAAGCGCCATCGCCAGGGACTGCCGATCAGTCGAGGCATGGCAAGGAGTGGGCGACCCCCGATGCGTCTGTTTCCGATGGCCCAGCCGGGAAACACCCCTATAGGAACAGCCTAGGATCCTGGGGTAAAGGGCGTAAATTTAGCAGTCTAGTATTCTCCGAAGGCTTCGCCGGGAGAGTGCCGCCTACCAGAATTGCTAAGGGCAAATGTAGGGGGCAGCGCTAGACTGCATTTGGAATAATTTAGTATGTAGAACAGGGGATTAGGTTTAGGATAGGGTAGGAGGGTTGTTGTTTAAAGGGCCAGGACAAAAGAATATCAAGCTTGCTACCCGGGGGAACGCTCCCTATCCCACATTACCGATTTCGGGGAAACGCCTGCGGGCTTGGGGGGAATACTCCTCTCTCTCAATCGTACCACTTTATATATTAATATGAATGTTTATATGTATATCTTTGTGTTTTCTTCAATTTGGGGGCCAGGAGACCGTGGGAGTGAATTCCCCCGCATCCGCATTCAGGCGTCCCGCCCAATCAAACCAAAAACGGGGAGATAGGCTTAGCAACACCAGGGCGGCGGCGAAAAAAGGGTGGACCCTGCGGGGTCAGAAAGGAGGAGGCTCAGGTTTGACGAGCCGGCTCGGGGGATGGAACCACCACCCCGGGCTCCGCCCGTTAAGGGAGAGCAACGGGGAAGGTTAAGAGCCCAGGGCGAGGAAGGGCAGGCCCGTTTGACCAACCCTTTTGCCCGGCATGAGGGCAGGATAGACGATGAGCAACAGGAAATGCAGGCTTACGAGCTGCGAGTCCGGGCGTTACTAGAGAATAGGACGGCCAGGAAACTCCGGCGAGAGGTATTAGCACTCTCGCTTATGGAGGTGGTCGTCAAGCTGGTGGCCAGTAACCTCAATTTTAGAGGGACTGAGCCGGAATTGCGGGAACGGCTTTGGCGCTCCCTGGTCAGGTCGGCAAGGCCGGAGGCGGACGTGCCTTAGATTGCCGGCTATGATGATGATCTGGGGGTCGATCGACGCTCGATTCCATTATGTTGTGAAGCCTTGTGGGTGGGCCGCCAGAAGGCAGCCCGACCCGGTAAACAAGCAGAACAACCAAACCTGTCAGGGTTGGAGAGCTCGGCAGAGAGCTCTCGGGACGTCATGTCGCGAAAACCTGGCCCGGAGGTGCTGGAAGTACGGGATTTGGGGCGAACCGCCCGGGCAGCCCTACTTCCCAGCCTGCAGCGAGCACAGGGTCGGGAAGGGCTATTTGGACCCGTACTGCAGTTGTCGGGAACTGACGCGCCCCG
Source organism: Sycophaga agraensis (assembly GCA_018906755.1). Lineage (NCBI taxonomy): Eukaryota > Metazoa > Arthropoda > Insecta > Hymenoptera > Pteromalidae > Sycophaga > Sycophaga agraensis. The sequence goes on from JACCIE010000090.1 coordinate 503,493, forward strand.
GTTGAATGATAATCCAATCCCGTTTGGGATTTCAGGAATAGGCGTCCTCCCCTATATCAATCAGTAACATAGGGTACAGTCGAGGCTGGAGCCTCAAATTGAAAATTTGCGGGGGGCAGTCGGCCGGGTCCAAATCGCGGCAGGCATGACGCACACCGTAGGAGAGGTTCCGGAATAGGAGAGAGGAGCAGCGTTGTCGCTCCCTCCTCAGTGCCCTCCTGCCGCATCCACCCCTAATAACATGCGATCGATACCTTCGGAGAGGAGAAGGGAGATCGAGAGATCCTCGGAGGAGTCCGATACTTCGGAGGACTTGGATGGATCTCAGGACGATCTATTCCGGAGCGGTGCACTGAGGGATCGCGGAGGGCGGAGTAAGAGAGGGGAGGAGGTTAGAGCACCAGCCCCAGTTCGGGAAGGTGGTCGAGGTCCAATAAGGCCTCCACAGTCCGGGCACGGGTCTAGTGGAAGGAGGGACAGGTCGGGAGGACGTTCGAGCTACCCGGAAGCGGAGGGGCTAATGAGATCGGACGACGACTCTCTTTGTGCCCGGGCTCTGCGGGATGCAGCTCTAACCTTTTCGAATCATGAAATGGAGGACGCGATGGACTTCCTACGGGGGGTCACACTGATCCGTAATAGAAACCGATATACGGAGAGATGCCTATTAGCGGCACTCCATTCCGTACTTTTGAAGGATGCCCGTCGCTGGTATCAGGACCTGGAGCACACGTTTTTGGATTGGCCGGCGTTTTCTAATGCTTTTCAGGCCAGCTTCTGCAAGCGAGTGGCGGACTCGGATCTACGACGGGATCTGGAGGATATGCGCCAGGGAAACAGGACGATTGGGCAGTTCGTGAGCGCGTTCAGAGCTCAGGCTAGTCGTCTTCGGCGCCCCCTATCAGAGCGTCGTCAGGTCCACATGATTCTGGAGAGGGTCCGGTTCGAATTCAGAGATTACTTGATGGACAAGGATATCGAGACCCTCGACAGACTAGTCCAACTAGGGGGACGGAAGGAGAGGGTCAACCTCCTAAACGAACGTTACGAGAGCCAGGAGGCCCGTACGTCCAAGGGAGAGAGACCCCTGAAGAAAAGGGAGGGCAGATTCGAGGCGATAGAGGGTCAAGTTCGCTCGACAACCCAACTCGAGGCGCCCGGTGAGAACGTCAGAAGCGTGAAAAAGGCGAAAAAACCCGTGGTCGACTGGGACTGGGAATGGGAACCGTATGGGGAGAACGAGATCGCCGCAATGCATGACTAGGCAAGCCAGGGTCATGGCGGCGGAAATCCCTCCATTAGTAGGCATCCGGGATCCAGCGAGGGCCAGCGCCCGTCCAGGCAGTCCCTAGCGAACACGAGTCATCTCCCAAGGCCTCCGCGAGAATGGGGAGAACCGAATGCGCAACAAGGGCTGGGGCATAGGCCGACCCGGGCAGACGGTTTTCGCAGCGCAGGTTCCGGGAAACCCAGCTCCTTTCCCGGAAAATACCCCAATGTGGGGAGAGCCAACGAGCCAGGCATTCGTGAGAACGAGTCAGGGAAACCCGAGCGGACCTTCGGATAATGCCCGGAGGGATGAGCGAGGGCCGTTCCCGGGCGCATGCTATTCCTGCCAAGGCATGGGACACAAATCGTCTCAGTGTCCGAGGAGAGTATGTCTGCGCTGTCGTCAGCCCGGACATTGGGCGGCGAACTGCACGTGGGGAGAGGCCCCCTTGCGCTGCCAGGTTTGTGAGACTCCCGGATACACGTTCATGACATGTCCCGGCTGCACTACTCTACGGGAAACTATAAAAAATGCCAGGGCGGGGGTGTGGAATCGCTCTCTACACCCTGCCGCCCGGTAGAGCGAACCGTAGAGGAGAGGGAAGGGAATTGTAGGGAGGGGGAGGATCGAACGAGGGCTGTCACGAAGATCATCAGATCTAAGGTACCGCCCGCGTTCGATTGGGAAACGCTGTTGGAGCCGATACACCCAGGGAAAGCACCAAAGGGCCCGAATATTGAGGGCCCGAAGGCGCTGGTGCCAGGAAGCTGCACGGAGGACCTTCTGGCGACGGATAACTCCTTCGGGATCGTGCAACCATTGGAGACCGCCGGAAGCGACCTGGATATTGCTGGCGCGTGAGAAGCTGTCAAGCCCGTAGGGTTAACAGTTGACTCGGCAGACCCTGAAGTACAGCCTGGACAGTCGCTAGCTGCTACCCAGGAGGAAAACCGTTGGTTTTGTGCGGTGAACCTGGGAGGCCGGGTACTGAAGGCGCTATACGATCCGGGGGCCCAGATCTCGTGCATTCACGCTAGCAGGGCCCAGGATTTTAAGGGAGGTGGAAAGGAGGGATACGATAATCCCGGTAAATCCCGGAATTTGGGCTAACCGAATGGAACGGCTCGAGCTGATCAGGGATCTCGTTAGAAAACATAACGATGACGCCCGGGAGCGGCAGAGCAGGGCATACAATCGAAACCGAAGATATGCCTCGTTCCAGGAGGGGGACTTTGTGATGCGGCGCGAGCATGTCCTGTCGAATGCGGTGAAGGAGATATCCGGGAAACTGGCGGCCAAGTATGAAGGGTCGTTCACGGTAAAACAGGTACGGTACATCCCGCCGAGGACAGGGGGTGCTCGGGGCGTATCCAGCCCGGAGGGAGAGGGATCGGGTCCGGGGAAGGGAAAAGCTAAGGGAGGGGGGTGGGCGGGCTGACTAAGAGCCCATTAAATAATATTTTCTTCTTCTTTTCACAGGATGGCCAAGAAGGAAGAACTAGCTGTCCCTGCTGTTGAGAACCCGTGGGGGTCTCCAGCAGGGAGACTAACAGTAGAAGAAGAGGAACGGCTCTTGCTCGGAGACGTGATTGACCTCCGCTCTCCGGGATCCGGCCCGGCCGCCTCGGCGAGCCGGGAGGAAGGCCCGGAGGCGGAGGCCATGGAGGTCGAGGAAGCCCCTTCGACACCCCAAGCAGCCGGGGCGCCGCTGGCCCAGGTGGTCGCGGCCCCCGCCGAAAAGCGGCATGAGAGGCATGCGTTGTCGCTGGCCTTGGAGGCCGCGGCAACCGAGCAGGTTGGCTTGGCCCCGCCGCCTGCGGACTACGTGGAAGTCCGGCGAGAACAGAGGCAGACGGACCTGGCCCGCCAGAAACATCGGCCCAATCGGCGGCGGCGGCGGCGGCAGCTGACGATGGACGACTACAAGTCATCCAGCACCCCAATGGAGACCGGGTACCGTCCGCTGCCGATCACTGGGAGCCCGGCGCCTTTGAGGGCGCCAAACCTACCGCCAGCAGCAACGCCCTGGCCAGGACAACGGCAGCCTGAGGCGAGACACCCGAAGGGCGGTAAGGGGGGCAGCGGCCCCCAGGGTGTACCACCGACGCCCCGATGGCGGAGCCAACCGCGGAAGCCGAAAGGGAGAACGGGAGCGCCCGGGGCGATTGGGAAAAAACAGCCTGCAGCGGGCGCTCGGATGCTACAAGGGCCCCATAAAGCAGCAGGGCAGGGTGAGCTGAGGGTAGGGTCACCGGCGGCGCCTGTGGGGCGCCTAAACTTCATTTATGGAGCATTGGCGCCCGTGCCGTTTAACCCGGCAGTAGATCCGCCACCGAGTTCCTGCCAGCGGTGCTGACTAGACGGACACCACGCCGCCTAGTGCTCGGACCCTAAGCACCCGTTATACTGCCGGAACTGCGGGCGCCGGGGCGTGACCATCGGGTCATGTCCAAGGTGCCAGGAGGCATATCGACGGGTGGAGAGGGAGCGCCGGTTAACCCGGAAACGTAGCAAGAGGGGAGGGGGGAGCGGGAGTGAGGTCACCCCCAGAGGGGGACGGAAACCGGTAGGGGGCCAGGAAGAAGATGCCCACGGGCGCCCGGCGAAGCGGGGGCGTCATAATAATGAGCCCTCCCCCGCGAGGACACCAGAGACGGTGTCACCCGTGCTCGGAAAATCGGTAGAGAGCCCGAGGGTGACCCGGAGGACGACCGCGCCCCGGAAAACGGCCGCGGAGCAGATAAAGCGCGCCGTAGAAAGGGACGAGAAGAGACGCGCGGAAAGGCGAGGGGCGCGCCCAGGTGCCACCCTGGAGGAGGCGAAAAGGGTAAATGCGGCCTACGTGGACCACCGTATGCGACTGGCAGAGGAGGAGATTCGCCGGCAGCGGGGTACCACGGGGGCAGCGAAGCGCCCTCCTCCAGTGGCGAGCGTGATGGCACTGATTGCTGCACCCGGAATTTTGGGAGCACCAGGGCCCTCTATCTCCTTCCTCCAGGTGGAGGACCCGGCCAGAGCGGAGGGGCGCCGGGACGCTGAGGCAGGGCCAGATGGCCCGGAGCCCGGACCCAGGGCTATCCTACCCCCTGCAGAGGCGTATTCCTCGGTGGGCAGGGGATTAGCCGAGATCCTGTGCGCCGCCCAGGGTCTGCTGAGGGAGATCCACGAGAGCGTGGCTGATCCCGAAATGCAGCGGGGGCTACAGGCGGAGGTGATTGCTTTCATGCGCAGTCACCGGCCCGGCGCCCCGTCTAAGGGGAATGAGGAGCCCGGAAGGGGCTAGGCGCGCGCGGCAGCCACCCTCTTGGATCAGACTCGACATCCGCGGGGGAAGTCAAGAGGAGAGGCAAAAAATCTGGATTGAAAATTCAGGTGATTATCGTTAACAATAATACGAAATGTGTTTTTCCGAGTGTTTTTCATTTTATTGCTGCGACCCATCGTTCTGTCATCTATATATCAATCGTTGCATGTGACTCTCTATAAGAGGTAAACGTGGAAGCGAGAATCTCGCGAATGATTACTTGCAAGCTTCCGAGAATTTTCGTCGCGTCGCATGGTCCTGTCGCTTATTTTCTAATTTCTAATAAGCGAAGCATCCAGCGGTATTTGCACGCGAATTCTTTTTCCTCGATGTATCGATCATAGGCTGCCAGAATTTTCCTCGCTTAAGCCTCGGAAAACCGCACCTCCTCGCGAGGCGTAAGCTCGCGTCGCGTGGTAACGCTGCTTCAGGTGCAGGCGCGGGTGCCCCGCGTGCCTCGACCCGTAGCGAGGTCAGTCGCGGGTCGTCCGTCGGCTGCTTTGCGGTCCATAGAGCGCGCGTCACTGCTCGGACTTTCGCGCGCTGCTGGTCACTTAAGCCTCAAGGAGAGTGCACCTCCCCGAGGCCTAAATAAACGTGTTGCACGACGGTTCGAGCGCGTAATGTAAGGGCGAGTGCACTGGATGGCACTCCGTCCGTCGGCCGACGGTTATGTGCGCGGCAAGTGATTAATCTTTGTGACAGGCGGATTTCTGCGCGCAAACAAGCGAGGAGTCAGCTGGGCACCGCGGCCGCGGGGCGGGAAGGGCGCGCGGTATTTTGGAAAATGCGCGACCGCGCCGCGCCGTCTAGTTTCGCGCCGGACGCTGAGCCATCGGCCCCGATCGCCGATCGATAAGCGCGACGCGCGAGGAGAGAGATAGAGGAACGAAGAAGTGAGAAAGAGAGAAAGCGAGCCCAGCTGACGCGTGGCCCCGATACCACCTGGGGACGCAAGAGGAAGCCGCGGCGACTTCCCGGCCCGATTGTGGCCGGGACTACCGACAAGGAGGCGACGGCCAGGTAGGGCCATCTATTACTATGTCCCGCGCGTGAGAGAGAGAGGCGCGGACGCGGCTCCCCTCCCCCCCCCCCAATAGCGCGATCCAGTGTGCGGCCCGGCGAGGGTTCGGCCGAGGCGAGGTGCCCGTACGGGCATCAATGCCTTCGGCTTGATACCCGGATGTCTGGTGCTTGCACCGCCGCGAGCCCGTGGTGGCTCGCCGGCCGGGGCAAGAGGCAGGGCGCGTGGCGCACGGATGAGGCGCGCGGGGCGAGCGGGACGAGGAGAAAGATTGTAAGGGTGAATGCAGCGGGGCGGGCCTGTCCCCCCGTCGCCTATTTTATATAAATAAACCATATTTTAAAATGGATGCCCTTACAATTATTTATTTTACCGGACCCTCCCTCTCCCCAACTTCACAACCGCCGCGACCGACGTAGGCCAGCTGCCCGGGCTGGCCCGGCCGGGTCCCGTCCGGGCGACCGCGAGGACCTGCATCAGGGCAGGAGCCGCGACCGGAGGAATACTGGCGTAGGGCTCCGGGTGCAAAAGCACCACGTCACATCTTTTAATCATCAAGAGATGGAGAATGCTTCCAAATATTATTTCCAATCCGAAATACTCTTTCTCGTTCCGAAATATACTCTTTCATGTTCTCTAGACCTGTGCGGTCAATGTTTTGATTGGCGTCGAGTTAAAGGGCAGCGGTGAGCTCGATCCCGAGCTGTTGTTTACTTCCTCCCCCTTTCTCCTCTCGGTCAAGCTGTCTCGAATTTTTAGAGTATAATCTCAAATTCTCTTTTAAAATCTCTTCAGATTTTCCCTCGGATTTTCCCAATTTTCAAGATTTTTAGTGCGCAGCCCTTCGGACGCGGAAGCGCGTTAACGGGTAAATGCAGCGGGCGGCGTTTCGCCCGTCGCAGCGCGATGGCCCTGTGTTCAAGCGTGTATCTCTTAGAAAATTCCGCGGGGCCGCTCACTTAGTACTCTTTCGAAAAAGTACAAAGAGGACACAAGAGTTCGCAAAGCTGTACTCCGGATCTGAATTCCGGAAACAAGTCGGTGGAAGGGGCAGTGCAATGAGGGGCAAGGCCGGCCAAGCGCAGTGGAATGGGGAGGCCGGCGGCCGCCGTAGGTCGGGCAGGCCCGGCGAGCCAGCGGCGAGTGGTAAGGGGAGTACGAAAGAGGACCAAAGAGTACACAGATTTTAGGAGTTCTTCGCTTTTTCAAAGAGTACACGACTCGTGCGGCCTTCTCGCATAATTAATATTCATTTGTAATAATTGTTTAATTAATTTGTTCACTTTTAACAATAATTGTTTCATATTTTATAATCTTTTTCTTGAATATTGATAGTTTTCCGCTGAGCAAAATAATTTTATTGAAAAAAAACTAACGTTCAAGTTTTTCGATATAAATTAGTTTATTAATTTAACATTTAAAATTCGTCATCAGTTGACTTAATCCTAGTATTTACTAAATTATAGTATTTAATTCAAGATTGAGAAAGCTTACGTAAATTTATCATTTATTCATTCCAAAAAATATATCTTAAATAAATAATTTTAATTAATAAGAAGCCCGTTATCGTTAAATATTATATTTTTTATAAACATACTGATCATCTTTAAATCTACTTATATAAAAAAGACAAAAACAGGTAATGACCAAAAGTGGTTTCATTTATAGGAAATAATTGGTTGAAAACCTACTCCAAATCGACGATTCGATCATTTGGATTGTGCCGCCTCCATTTTCAAGATGAAGATTTTTATGATGATTGGAAAACGCGTTTACGTCTTAACAGCGTTCCCATTCATTGGAGAAATAACAAAATACCTGGTGAACAAAACAAGAACAAAGAGATTGCAGCACTTGAACATTTTAAAAATCAAGAGAAGCCTTGTGAAAAAGAAAATTCGACATCCGCATTATTCAACGATATGAATTCTAAGCTTGTGCGAACTGATAGTGATAAAATTAATAAGCAATTACCTATTAGAACTTACTTGTCAGGTAAACAAAAGTTTTCAAATTTTCATGGCGAAGATGCAGATCTTTCTTATATGCGCCACGATCCTGATAAAGAATATAATAAGGTCGTTGATGCTGACTTAGATAGCCAGCAAGAAAATATTAGCCAAAAGGCCGTCACTTCACAATTTACTCAGAAAATAGCCCGCAGTTTAGTAAACGCTAAAAATTATATAAAAATTCTTAAAAGAAAATTCGAAACTTTAAATAAACGTAGCCAATCCTTTAAAAAAGTTATAAAAAGTCAACAGGGAAAAATTCGACGATTAAGAATCCGTTTACAAAAGAATGCGCATAAAAAACATAACATCAATAACTTACTTGATGCTTTAGACATCACTAAAATTTCACGCACAATGATAAATTTGCAGCTTCGTACAAAAAAGAATCCTTATTCCGAAGACGAAAAAAACTTAGCTAAATTGATTTATTTTCATTCCGCGGCTTGTTACTCACGATTGGGAAGTGCAGGATTATTATTACCTACTGAGTCCACAGTTAAGTCGTGGATCTCCGAATACGATGTTGTTCCCGGTATTAATAACGTAGTATTAGACAAACTTTTTTAATCAGTTTGAACCCTAATCAGCGACTTTGTGCTTTAAAATTCGATGAAATATCTGTAAGAGCAGCCGAAGAGTATTCGAAAATGCAGGATCTAATTGAAGGTTTAGTCGATATGGGCAAAGGTAGAAGCGCAAATGTCGCAAAACATGCTCTTATATTTTGCTTAGATAGTATCAATGCGGAAAATAATTGGCGCCAATTAATTTCATTCGGTTTTAATGAAAACGGTGCGTCAGCCGAAGAACTTTTTGACATTATTCACGAAATTATAATCAAACTTATAAAAATAGGAGCCGATGTAAGAATGATTGTTTGCGATCAAGGTACTAACAATCAAAAATTATTTAAAAATTTAAACGTTTCTACAAATAAACCTTATTTCGAAATTAAGTATCAAAATGACAAAAGTGAAAAGATTTATGCAGTTTTTGATTGGCCACACCTTATAAAAAGGTTGGTTGCACAATTAAGATTATACGATAGCATTTATATAAATGACGATATATTAGTTTCGTTAAATGATTTGCGACTAGCGTGGGAACTTGATAAAAGCCTCCATACTTCAAATGTATTAGCTCACATAACCGAAAGCCATTTCAATCCAAACACCTTTGAAGCTATGCGAGTAAAATTAGCATTTCAGTTATTAAGCCGACGCATGGCTAGTGCAATTGAAACAGCTGGGGCTAGCGCAACCAGTCTAAAAAGTAAATCGTGGAAAAAATCTGCTGAATTCGAGGGAAATGGATGCTGTAATTGATGCGTGTAATGCTTATAATTTAGTAACTAAACATGAACAAAAGCGTCCATTTTCAGATCGCAATCCACAGGTTTTAAAGCGAGTACAAAAATTTATTATTTGGTCAAAACAATGGTCCGTGAAGACCAAAAACGGTTCCAAACGACCACCTTGTTTCGATGGACTGATCATAACTGCACAGTCTTTAGTACAGTTATATCAGGACATCAAATTAGTTTCTCCCGATTTTCAACTAGCAACAGGACTGTGCAATCAAGATTCTGTGGCGCATGTCCATTCTAAACTTCGCGGTCGCGGAGGATTCAATTCGAATCCTACTTGCCGTATGTACCGCTTATCTTTTAGACACATTTTATCAACCGATTTCATTCATTCAAGTAAACGACGTAATACCAACTCTACTGATGATAAGTCTAATAGTCAATGTATTTCATTTCCAAATGAAAACTCACAGAAACTGTCTTTACCTGACGTACAATCAATCGAATATAGTTTCGAGGAAAATGAAGAGCTCAATGAACTTGTAGAAGCGTCATGTTTAATTCAGTTCAATTTCGAATATAATGAACCACTAGTCGATATAGAAGAGAAAGATTTGTATGAAACCAATACAATTACGTACTTTGCTGGACACATTGCGCAAAAATGTTTAAAAAAAAGTAATTGCATTAACTGTAAAAATGATTTTATAAAAAAAGCGGATGATCTTATTAGCGCTCATGAAAAATATTTAAATTTAAGAGAATTTGTACATTTTGATCAAACAGCTCCTACTATTCAGTATTTGACCAGGCCAATGGATAATTTTGTATGGATTTTAAATTGTCAATTAGAAGGGTTCGATCGTTGTTATAAAAATATATGGCATAATAGAAACCTTTTATCACAATTAGTAGAAATCGTTGAAGCTTATACGCGAAGTCAATTTGCTGAATGGTTTCATCAAGAAAACCACTGCTATGAACATAGATTAAATGCTTCAAAATTTTTATTATTAGTTAAAATCTTTGCTAAAACTAGGGAACATAATCATAATAGAAAAATTGCTAATAAAGTAGGAGTTTGTTCAAAAAATAAGAAATTAAAAATAATTAAAAATATGTAAATTATCTATACTCATGTAAAAAAAAGTTCCGATTGCAAAATAATGTAAATAATTGAATTAATAATGTTAACATAAAATTGTATAAAATTGTATATAAAAATTTATATTTCATAGGTACATAATGGATATATTTTATATATTATTATAAATACTCAAAAAGGTACGAATAAAATTTATAAAAGTTGTTATAATGTTAAATTACTAATATTTAATATGTTTTTCGGCAGATTTTAATGTTTCAGATGGGGGGTGATATTGGTTGCTTTCCCGTGGTGCCCCCTGAAAACGAACGTATCCATTAGTAATAAAACTTTGAATGAAAAAATCATAATACAATTTATAGTATAAATCTATCTATTCAGTATTACTACTTCTTATTAATTTTCTATAATGAATACGTTCGGCCAAACAACCAATATGATAGTAATTATTATTTATAATTTCTCAATTTTTATTATTTAGTGATTAAAATAAAAATAAATAATACTAATAAACATAACAATAACAACTGATACTAATAAAAAGCTAAAATATTATTTTACTATACTTAAAATTATCTAATGTGTTTTTCAGTTTTTAGAAAATATTTTATGTTCTGAAGATTGGTACATTATCGCCAGTTAGCATTACAACTAATTAATAAAATTATTTTATTAAACGCATTGGGCGTAGATCTTTGTAAAATATGATTCTAAGCCATCGGAAGCTTCGTATTGCGTAAAAATGGCGGGAGGGACTCATCAGGTACTCCCGACCTTCCGCAAGCACGACATCACGATCTCTTGCAGTTTGGTGCAGGCCTTAGAGCTGTTATCCGCGAGTAGTCGATGCCGACGTTCCCATGTGGTATGGTGGCCCTGAAAAGGGCCGGTTGCGTGTGAGTATGTACCGGTATGTATATAGAGGCGGAGGTTTAACGTCGCCGGCGGTTTAATCTTTGTAATGCCCGCCTCCTGCTCATGCTGCGGGAGCGGTGCTGTGCCAACGGCTCCACGCCCTGGGGGACACGCCGGTCCTCGGTAGGTGCGTAAGCCAGGCGTCTCTTGCTCCGGGAGAGGAGGCGGGGGTCACGCAGCCGAGTGATCGGAGCGGGGTTTGTTCGGTGTCGTTCGGGCGGACTTTCTGCCTGTACTGCCCGTGCTGGGCAAGGAATCCTCGCTGGCCGAGACGGTAACCGGAGGGTCCAATCCCTCTCGGGCTTAGACGCGGCAGCGTCGAGTGATGGACGGGGCTTGCCTTGGCACAGAGGCTTGAGGGGTCGGGCCTCGGGTAATGATTCGGCGCCTTCGCTCTCCCGAAGCCCGAGGTCAGCTGGGAGCTGGTCCGGAGGGGGGCGTCGTAGCGCGTGGGGCCAGGAGCCCTCTGGGGCTGCCTCGTGAGTTGATGTGTTGGAAGGCACCTCAAATCCTGGTGCGGCGGGGCCCGCCGTGGGCAGGGTTGCGAATAGCTTCGCAATGTATTTTCGCAAGCCCCGTCTCAGCTTGCCTTTGTTCATGACCGGCACGGAGGTCAAAGTGCCCCTAATAGCCGGAGCGAATCCGGCGTTCGGGAAGGCACCGTCCGTCCGCCCGGTCTCTTCTTACCGCTGGGTAACCTCTAACAAGGTCACTCTATTACTTTCGATGTTAAGTCCCTTTTGGGCGTTTATTCTTCTGTGATTTCTCTCGAGGTTGCCCAGTTGATGTTTTCGCAGGTATTGTTTCGCAGGCGCAAGGCAGGTTCCGGAGGCGAGGCAGGCGTCGGATGGCGGAGGTATGCTCGGGTCGGCTGCCCGAGCGCAAGTCCCTTCGCTGGAGGGCGCGCCGCCCTTTATTCCGTCCGCGGCAGCTGTTCCGAACCGGCGCGGGAGTGGGGAGGTCGCGGTGCGCGAGCGCGATGCGCGGCCGAGTGCCGGTGTGGCGCGAGAGAGCCGCGGGCTCTGATTGGATCGGCGCAGCTTGCTTGTCCGTGCGCAAGGCTCTAATTTTTGATCGCGTAACAGAGCGACCACGCATAATTAATGATTGGTAGAAATCTGACTATTTTTTATAGACACGAAAGTATAGTTTATAAATATAAATAATCGACAAAATATACTGTATAAAAAATAGCTTATCTGAATAATAAATGCTATACTTACAATCACATAATATTAAATATACTTACAAAATTCTTATTTAATTAAAAAGCTATACTGCACGTAATGTAATTTTAGTATAAAAATATTATGAAGAGCATTTTATATAATAATAAAAATTTAAATTATATTAATTATAAAAAATGAACGCTCCTTGATTAAAATGCTATTAATCAATGCATTTCATTCAATGATTGGTTATCTTGAAATATAATGTTGTATACAATTTGTGCTATGTATACAAAGATTATTAAGTAGGAATTACTGATAATAATATACAACATGGTTTTTAAAAAATACGCTAAAAAATTATAAATTAAATTATATACACAAGCTTCTATCTTATGCTCTTTCGTGTGCATATATATGATTTGTATCTTTTATGGAAATAAAGTGGATTTATTGTATGTAATCGTCAAATTATATTAATATTATTGATTTTAAATTATCTTTACTATTGTTTGAAAATGTGCATAAATCGAGGCATAAATCTTGCGTGCATTGCAAAACGATTGCTATCATTTTCACGCTTGAGGTCCGAGCTCGGGCCTCGGGTCCGAGGTGAGGCCGAACTGCAGAAAAGCAGCCGCAAGCAGACCTGCCGAAAATACCGAATCATGAACGTACGCACGAGAGAGAGTGAGAGCAGTGCACCGAAGTGCAAGTGCACTCACCTGCCGTTCGAGTTTGTGTACTTGGGACGCTTTGATCTCGCCCTAGTGGCTGCAGATTGGCGAAACAAGGGGACAGCGCCAACAACCAGGCGGACGGCATTCCCGCCAAGTTAAAGATCGCCGCCGCCGCCGCCGAAGTAAGTCATATTGAAATATATATTTTGTGTAGCGCGCGCGCGATCATTCGCGTCGGAAGAGCGAGAGAGAGAGAGAGAATAGATAACTATAGTTAGAGTAGATAGCGTCGATCAAATTGTCCGTTTGATCATTTGTAAAATATAATAAATATTTATTAATTAAAACAAGTGAAACATCCGCGTAATTATTTCGTGCGGCTTTTTCCATTTTTCACGTTCCCTATAGTGGCAAGCACCCAGGCTCGCTCCGCCGCGTCCGCGGATTTTCCGTGCGGCGACATCAAGCGAGGAGAGGACAGAAAGTTCTTTAGTCGCGTGGTGGCTGGGAGCCGCGGCGAGCTAAGCCACCCGGTAACCGACACGTGACAAATTGGCGACCGCGACAGGACGCTGGCGGTAGGGGTTGCAAACCGAAAATTTTCGTTTTTTCGTGAGGGAGCGGGCGCGAAATTTGTGCGCAATTTATATAGTTAGTGTTAGTGTGTAGTGATAGCGATAGTGTGTAGAGAGTGTGTGTGAGAGTAGACGGGGGGGGGGGGGGGGTTAGTAGTTTGTGGCTCCGCGCTGTAATAAATCATGGAGCGGGAATATTTTTTTTCTTTGTTTAGTGAGCAATCGGTGAGCAGAAGTAGCGAGTTAATTATTTTTTGCAAAATAATCAAAGAAAAATTTCATTCGAGTTTGTGTTCGCGCACTGATCCAGCCGCGGCCGCCCCTCCCTTCTTGTGCCTGGCTGTTGGAGGTCCTGTAAAGAACAGGTGTCGACTGCTTGGCGCCGCGCGCAGCGCGGGGAGGCAGAAGGAGCTTGCTGTTTGAGGGAGCTCCTCAGAGGCCGTAAGCTGTTGATTTTGAGCCGATAGCAGAGGGCGCGCCGGTGGTTTGCACTGACCCCTCGCGTGTAGGCTCCAGCGTTCGAAGGGAGGGTGCATTTCTTCGTGCACAGGGGCACAGAGGAAGTGCAGAAGGAGTGCACAATTGTGCAAGAGATTTGAATAATTAAGGTTGTGTTTGCGTTAGTGTGTGTCGTGGCGACCGTAGCGAGCGTGCTTTTGTTTTAGAATTTTGGAGATTGTAGTGTTTTTATTTTCAGTTTTAGAGGGGGGATTATCGATTTTTAGATTTTTGGAGTATTTGAATTTTTATAGATAGAAGAGCGCGCAGAGGTGCGGTCCAGCACCTAGTAAGTGGGGGGAGGGTATTCCCAATCGATGGTGCCTTTTGTACCCGCCCGGAGTGCTAACGCGACCACACTTTGAGTGTGGTTGGGGCCGTAATGGCGGACCAAGGGAAAGGGTCCTCTATTAGCGGCGTGGAATTATTAAGTGTTGATGAGGAGGAGGCGGCGATGCAGCGCGCTCGCGACCGCGTCGCCGCCATTAATAGAGTTTGCGAACGCTATGGTGAGCGCGTTCGTGCCTTGCCACGTGCATCCGCAAAGGCCAGGCGCCTGCGGAGGCATGTGCGAGGCATGCCGATATATCGTGTCGTGAGTGAGTTGTGCTGAAGCAAGCTCTGCTTTCAAGGCGACCATAACGACTTGCGGGAGCGCTTATGGCGTTTCATGCTCATGGTTGCCCGACCTCTGCTGGACGTTCCCTGGGTTAAGGGATACGATGACAACTACGACGCCGAACAATTGGATCCTCCTTTGGTTTGTTACGATTTGTGGTTGCCGCCGGTTTCTCTCCAGAAACAAGGGACGGATCGTGAAGATAGCCCCGCGAAGGATGACGGCGCGACAGTTATCGCGACCAGCACGACCGGAGAGGATAGCGAGAGTTCTTCGGGAGTTCGCGTTCAAGAAATTGAAGTTGATCCTAAGGATCATCCTCCCACTGTTTTTAAACAAGGGGTAGATGTCCCGGGAACCTCCTAGCCGGAATCGACTGAGGTGGACGGGCTGACCCTCCGAATGCAGGAGCAGGTGCGGCAAATCGTTTCATCGGTGATGTCGGAAATTTTCGCTTCTCAGTATGAAAGCATTAAGCAGACGCTGAGAGGAGCAACTACGCAAGTTGTTCCTTCTATGGCGTTAGCGGGTGGGCCGGCTAACAAGGATGAGAGCCCGAGTTTGCCGCCCAATTCAGCTGAGACAAGGAGCCTCCTGCAGCGGCCTCTACGCCGAATAAAAGGAAGGTTTCCTTGAAGAAAGCGAATAAGGTGTTTGTGAGTTCGGATGCGGATGACTCTTCACAGAGCGGATCGTCAAGAGAAGAATCTGTGTTAATGTCGGCGCAGCGTCCGAAAAAGTTAGTGAGTCGTCGTGATAGAGTGAGGGTCAAGGATACTGCTCCGACGAGACGCAGTCGGCAGATGTTACCTTCGACAACTGAGTCAGCCACGGGCGATTTTCAGTTGGCAACAACCATTGCCCGGAAGAGTAGCGATGATGGTTCGAGTAGAGAGAGAGATGTGAGTTTTCGCGACATAACTCGTTGCAGACGGGCGTTGCGAGATGCACGTCTTTCTTTCGCTGGTAGAGATACGGAGAATGCGTGGGACTTCCTTGAGGGTCTCGAGTTGTTCAAGGAGCAGTTGGGAGTTTCGGATAGGTGTTTGATAGGCTCCTTGCAACCGGCTTTCGTGGATGACGCTCGGAAATGGTACCACTGCGTCCAACGTATGTTTGTGGACTGAGAGTCTTTCGTGCAAGCCTTTCAGAACAAGTACTGCACGATAGTTAGCGATTCGACTCTGCTCAGAGATCTTCAGTGTTTGCGCCAGAGAGAAGGAGAGACAATAGCGAGGTTTGTAGATGCGTTCCAGACGAAGGCGAATGCTATGCATCACCCACCGTCGGAACGCCGTCAGAAGAAGATGACCTTTGAACAGGTCTTACCGACTTACCAGCGATATATCATGGATAAAGATATGCCGGATGTGCGGTCACTGGTTCAGTGGGGTAAGCGCTTGGAGGACGTACAGCGGATCGACGATAGGTTTGAGTCTCCGTCACTCGGCCTGTCATCGAGCAAGAAGAAGGTGGAGAAAAAGGTTGATGCTAGAGTTGGTGTGAATGCTGCATCCACGGCTCCTAGTCTGCCGCCCGCTGCGTCGAAGAAGAAGAGTACGTCGGCGAGCGGTTGCGGGAGTAGCATGGCGGTGAAGTTGCTTTGCTGGAGGGTATAGCGAGGCAACAGCACTAGCTGCAGCAGCAGAGTCGCGTTATGCAACAGATGGCGCCAATGCGTTCGAATCTGCATCCTAAGGGGGGCGGAAGACGAGAGTTTGGAAGCGGACAGCGAAGCGGCCAAGTGCAGCCATCTAATACGTGGTCCGGGCCCTCATATGTTCAGTTGCATGTCCCGACTCCAATGCTGACACCAGTGGCAAATACTCCGTTTTACGGACATTGCTACACGTGTAATGGCATTGGACATAGAGCCTCGATGTGCCCGAAGCGAGTCTGCTGTAAATGCAGACTTCCGGGACATAACGCGAGCGCCTGCCCAAGTGCTGGCCCGCAGGTAGCGTGTCAGGTTTGCGACTGCCCTGGAGTAGTTTTCCGGACTTGCCCGAACTGTGCGCACGTAAAGGAGAGCCTGGGAAACACCAAGGCAGGGCAACAGACGCGTCCCCTGGGCCCTGCGGGGAAACGGTAGCGAGCAAGTGGACGAGTCGAAGATTGAGTGCAGTAGAGAATCGAGAGAAGGAAGTTAGGCATGAAAAATCGAGTCAGGAGCGTCAAAATCGAGAGAGCAAAGAGAGTTAGTGTGAGAAAGAGAGAGAGAGCATCTCGAGAAGACGCTTCGAGCTTCACAGGATTTGACGGATGAGCTCCAGAGGCTCTCCACAGCCTGTAAGCTGCTCGATAAAATGCCGGACAAGCCTTCGAATCGAGTTCGCGTTGAGGTACCTAGTCGGACGCCTGTGCAGAGTTTGGAGTTTCCGCCGCTACCAAGCAGCAGTGAGGCGTTGAACAAAGCTGCGGGTGAAGGATCCGCGAGTTCACTGAGGAATTCACTGTCCCGTCTGGCTACAGGCATAATCAAGGGTGCTGTGCCGAAACAGTCGAACAGTAAGGAGCAGGCGGTGGCCGGTGTTATAACCGACAATCGAATGTACCTAACGGTTCGATTGAATGGCAAAGATGTGTGTGCGTTGTTTGATCCAGCTTCCATGATTTCTTTGATTGACTCCGAAGAAGCAAAGGCATTTAAAGATAAATGGAAACCGGCTCAGCCAGCGGTTCATGGAGTTACTGGAGGAACTCAGAAAATCCTTGGAGTGCTTGAAGTTCTCTTTGAAGTAGAGAATATTGAGCATGCAGTTGATTTTAGAATCGTGCCAGATACCGGTCACCCTGTCATTCTCGGGGTAGACTTTGGTCTCCAATATCGTTTTGAGTTATCGCTGATAGGATGTTTCTGGAGGATTCCTGGTGGAAGATGGCGTCATTTCTCGAAAGCGGGTGAATTGAGTTCAGATCCGAGAAATTTCGCAGAATGCTGTGGTATCGTTGAGATACGAAGTGAGGAGCGAGAACAAGTGAAGGGTTTGATGGAAAGGATACTTCTAGAACCCGGAAAACTTCACGGCTCTCATTGAACATCACATCGATGTCCAGGGTGCTCAGATCATAGCGGTCTAACGTGGCTTAAGAATCTTAAAGACCCTACAGGAAGGCTAGCGCGTTGGGCCCTCGAGATGCAGCAGTGGGACTTTGAGATTGTGCATACGAAAGGCGCACTCAACAAGATTCCTGATGCTCTCTCTAGAGGGATCGATAGAGAGATTGCGATTGTGGCAAATTTTAAGACGATCTCGGATCCTTGGTATCTTGAGAGAATAAACGAAATTCAGCGTTGCCCTCGAAAATTTCCGGGATGGAAAGTAGTAGATGGCATACTGTATCGTTCTCCTAAAGAGATCTTGGATCCGATCTCGTTTCAAGAGGAGAGGTGGAGACTCGTCGTACCAGACGAGTATAGAGTTGGAGTGATTGAGCAGGTACATCGCCACCCGTCGTCAGGTCATCTTGGAATCGAGAAGACTCACGACAGGGTAAAGAGGGAGTATTATTGGCCTGATTTTTATTACCAAGTGCGTGCATACGTGCAGCAGTATAGTGAATGCCAGCGCTATAAAGTTTCTCAGGCGGGTCCTCAAGGGCTGGTAGGTAAGCGAATCGTTGAGAGGCCATGGGCAGTGGTGACTGTAGACGTGATGGAGCTGTCTCGTAGTAAGAGCCAATATAAATACATTTTAGTGTTTCAGGATCTTTTTACGAGGTGGATTGAGTTGAAAACATTGCGTGCGGCTAACGGTAAGGCAGTAGCGAAAGCTTTTGATGAGTTGGTGTTGTTTAGGTGGGAGACTCCCGAGTTCTTATTGACGGACAATTGTACAGAGTTCGTTAATAAGCATCTCCGGGAGATGTTGGAGGATTTTGGTGTAATGCATGTAACCACACCTCCCTACCACCCCGAAGCCAATCCGGTTGAGCGTACGAATAGGACGTTGAAAACAATGATTGCCACGTTCGTCGAGGCTGATCACCGTCAGTGGGACAAGCACTTGCATGAGTTTCGACATGCCATTAACACGGCCGTGCAAGCTAGAGCATTGGCTTGACCGTCTGAAACGATTGGAAGTTCTTTGGGATCTCATGAGGAAGCATAACGATGAATCCCAGAAGCGCAACGCCCAAGCGTATAACCGCAATAAAAGAGGCGCGTCGTTTCAGGTGGGCGACCTCGTATGGAAGCTCGAGAACACGCTTTCGGATGCTGCGAAAGGGGTCTCCGGTAAGCTGGCACCAAAATATTTTGGTCCCTTCGAGATAAAAGAAGTGCTTGGTGACACAGTCTTTCTTCTCGAAGATGCTGGCTGGAAGACCTCTAAGGTGCATATTCAGCACCTAAAGCGGTATATACCACCGAGGCGAGCTAACGTGCATACCGACGAAGTGTCGGAAGTCAGTATCTGGTCTTTTGTCGTGGTAGAGTTTGAGTGTAAGTGTAGTGTTTAGCGTGTTATTAATCAATTTCTTCATTTTGCAGGTGGCGAACAGCGAAGAAATAGGAGGAATCACCCCCGTCGAGCCAGCTCCAGGGGTGCAAGTCAAGAGCGACGAGGAGTGCCTCGAAAGGCTGGTCCGGTTGGAGCTGCAAGCTCGCCGGGACAGCGTGCCGATGAACGAGGGGGCTTTGCTCCTCGACGCCTCGGACGAGGATATGGAGGTGCCGGATTCGACGAGCGGCGGAGCCGCATCCCCATCTGCGGGCCCAGGCTTGCAGCCGTCGACGTCTGGCGAGAGCAGTAGCGTGGCGGTTACGCCACCCGTGTGTGACGGGCAGGCGACCTTCGTAGAAGTAGTGGTTGCGGCGGTTGAGCCAGTCAGCCCTGTCGTCGAGCCCATGGAGGTTCCGGCAGGGCGAGAAGACGCCCCGCGCAACATCTTTCCCGCCGGATACGCCGAGGATTTGCGTCGGGAGGAGGCGATGCGGCAGAGGCTGATGGCGAGGCGCCGATTCAAGAAGAGTCCGCGACGTCAGTTCGAGATGGATGACTACGCCTGCGGATGAAATTTTTGAGCGCCTCTACATGGCACTGCCGCGAGAGCCGACTCCAGACGTAATCTTGCCCCTGCCCACAACATCGGCGGCGTGGCAGACCTCTGAGCGTTCCGCGGGAAAGAGGAAGCGGAGGAAGAGGGTGAAGGGGGGAGGGCCCGCGTCCGCGTCCGCGATCGCGAGCACGAGCGCGAGTATCCTCGCGAACGAGGAGGAGATAGGGGAGAGGAAGTTTGAGTCCGGCCTCAAGGCTGTGAGTTGCGTTGGACAGGCAGCCTCGTCTAAACGCACCACCGGTGGATCCGCGCAAGCTAGTGATCCCGGTGAGCTGGAGCGAGGTTGCATGTTCCGTGGGAGGATGGACGTGTCAGTCGATCCGGCCGTTGATCCGCCACCACGCTTGTGCCACCGTTGCTGGCGGAAGGGGAACAATTGTGTCGATTGTCCCCGGCACCAGTACTCGGTGTATTGCTACAACTGTGGGCGTTTGGGGGAAATCCTGAACACGTGCCCACATTGTGGTGAGACGCACGCAGCGTGGTTGGCGAGCATGGAAGTCCGACGGATCCGGGAGAGCCATTCCCAAACGCATCCCCGCATGGATGTCCGTGTTGCGTCGAGTGTAAGTACGGACGTGGCGGGAGGATGGGAGGTTTCGGGTGGCGGTAAGGGCGGAAAGCGCCGGCGCTGATCGGAGATGATACTGGCGCCACCGCCGGTAGCCTCGCGCCTGAAGGCCCCGAAGCCCCAACCCCCGCCGCGAACGGAAAGCGCTTGGGTGCAAAGTAGGTTGCGTGCTCCGCCTTGGGTGGTTTCGGAAGTCGTGGTATGAGCCACCGTGGCATCGCGCACTCTGGCACCACACATTCCGGTAGCGGAACGAGTGCAGAGGCGGATAGAGGCGCAGGATCGCGAAAGCGTCGGCCTCCCACCGTTAGCTTCATACACGGAGATCCAGGCCGCTCTAGAACGCCGAGCGCAGAAAACGGTGGCCGTACGGAGCTCCAAGGCTGATCTGACGGTGATCAGAATGGGCGCTGGAGCATCCAGTATTTCCCCGCTGATGCCTCCTGCGAAGACAGTAGGGACTTTGGAGGCCAGCCCTGTGCAACCCATGGAAGTGTCCGGAGAGGCACTTGACGATTCGGTGGGAAACGGAGATTCCGCTTCCCTGAGGCTTGCTCCAATGTCAGGTGGTAGCATAGAGTTAGCGAAGGTGGCCTCGATAACACCAGAGGCCACCGCTCGTTCTGAATCTGGTTGTTGGCCCAACTTTGCACTTTGATCTCCGCATCAAATGCTTAGTGTACGTGTTAATACGTTGGTGTAATTCGGATCGCTCCCGATGCTTTACATATTCATTGTATATTGTTTCACTAATATAATATAGATGCGTATCGGTACCTTGCGATCGGATGCTCAGTGGCGGGTGATCCCAATTACGGGATAGAGAGAGAGGAAATGAGTTAGTGGTAAGAGTGGTAGGCGACACCTAGCCGGCAAGCTGGGTGACAGGCCGATATTTTGCAAGTTACAGAAGGTTGCTGAAGCGAACGTCAGTAAAATTATATCGTCAGTCGAACGGTTGGCTTTGATTAGTGTCCAATCTAACGGTTCACATCGACCACACTTCTAGCGGAGGCGTCTGAACCACGGTACTCGGGCATAGATGCAGCGATTGACGGCTCGAAGACCTGCGCACGTTATCAGAGCTTGGGCGACTTATTTGTCCTGGTCCTCGATTTGGGCGCCTCGGTAGACTTAGTTTTCTAATTACTATCTGTACTCGGATCAACTGGCTACTCTACTTTTATACTCTGATTCCTCTTACTTTGCATAATCGTTTTTCGGAAATTTTTTCAGAAACTTACTTCATCATCATTCGGTAATAGTTATTTTCCTAATACCTATTAATAGTTTTATTGTGAATATCGCATTTTTGCCGCCCCTTGGCTTTTGAGAAATAGCGTTAGGACTCATCTTCCCTTCTCTTTTCCTGAGGTTATTCTCTTGATTCTCCTTATGTTTGTACCTTCGTTCGAGTTGCATTCATGTATATAATGGACAAATTCTGTCCATTACATCTCCTTATCTCGAGAAAAACGCGCAAATACAACTTGACATTCGTCCTGGTTACTTTCGTAATTGTTTTGATTGTTTCTGCACTGGGTGTTTTACAATCGCTTCTTGCTTATTATACGTTCTTCTTTATTATCTTATACTCGTATTTACAATCGGGTAAGGCCAGGAGTGCTCGAGTACTTGATCTGCTCTGTGCAGTATGGTACCTCTGAGCCTACATTAATTTGTGTTATGTATGGGCCCCCTCACGTTTCATTTATAAAGAACTCTAAATTTTTGGATCAATTGCAGTGATTATTGCCGGATTACAGTCATAAAATCATTCTCGGTGATCTGAATACTGATCTCTGCACTGCCAGTGATGATGCTGCGTTTCTTCCTAGACTCGTGGCTGAGCTGTTCTTACTGTGGACGTCATTATTGTGGAAGACAATGATACGGTAATTTCCGCCGCCAATATACCTGCTCCTTTTCACAGTAAGCAAAACATAATTAATGTTACAATAGAAGAACCTGTTCCCGAATTTATCTGTTGCTCTTTTAAATATAAGGATTATATGAGCATCGATAGCGAGGGGCTTGTGCAGTTGTTGGCGAACTGTGATTGGAGGCCATTGTTGGTGGACGATTTCGACCTTGAGTCAGCAGACGTGAGGCTCAACTACAATTTAATGATGGCGATAGATGAACTAGCTCCAGTGAAAATTATGAAACTAAATAAAAATAGTCTTCCTTGTATTAGAGTTGAGCTTCATGACCTGCAGCGCAAGAGTAATGCACTCTACAGACGGTCCAGATGAACAGGAGGAAGGCAATTCCATCAGAACTACCTCGATCTCCGCAAACACGTTCAGGAGAAAATTGATTAGACGAGGACTGAATACATTCATAATCGCCTGTTCGAAGCTCAAAATTCCAGTATAATCTGGCGTGAGTTTAGGTTTGCTACCACGAGCGAGTGGGTCTTTGCATGGGTTCATGCCAGATGAACTGAACACTCGCTTTGAATGGGTGTCTGCTTCAAATAGATTGATTTTAACACTCGCATTGCACGGGTATCTGTGGCAAATACCATCGACGACAATCGGATACATGTCGTGCTCAACTCTGCTGCTGATGGTATTTTTCGGTTTAAAGATATAAATATTAATGATATTGTACTGTCAATATCTAAGTTCACATCGCAGGCAGTTGGTGAGGATGGCATTCCGCATAGTGTAGTTGTTAAGGCTCTTCCGGTTACAGGTCCGTTTTTAGTGCGCCTGTATAACGGCTCGCTTGAAAGTGGACACTTCCCAGAGGTGGGGAAGAAGGCTCTTTTGGTGCCATTGGCCAAATCAAAAACACTTTCTGGACTAGATTATTTTCGGCCTATTTCACTACTTTGCTTTCTTTCAAAAGTGTTTGAGAGAATTATTTACGATCAGTTTATGGAGTATTTGGGGTCTCACAACATCCTCGACCCACTTCAAACTGAGTATCAAAGGCAGAGTTCGACTAAGACTGACTGAAGACGAACGCAGTGCTATGGACAAAAGACAGGTGACGTTACTGTTATTGTTTGACTTCAGTAAGGCATTCGACACTATATGTACCACTCGTTTGTTGAACTGTATGATGTGAATAGGCTTCTCGCGAGGGGTACTAATGTGGATATGGGAATACTTGTCTGGAAGAGAGCAACTCGTCATCTCAGATAGAATAATAAAACCTTCTTGACACTACACCACACTAGTTGTTCCTTAGGGTTCTGTTTTAGGACCACTGCTATTTAGCCTTTACATTAACGACCTTGGTCTTGCCCTCGACTCTATGGGTGTGAGACGTATTCTATATGCAGATGACCTTCAGCTTTACCATAGTTTTTCTAGGGATAACCTCGAGACAGGAGCCAGACACGTAATCGCTGCGGCCCGTCCGGTCTCGGACTGGGCCTCGTCTGCCTCCTTGAAGCTCAATGTTGGAAAGACGCCTGCGATTCTTTTCGGAACTCGCAGGCTCCTTTCTGACATTGAGTCGGCCGGGTTCAACTCTATTGAACTCTGGGAGGGGGCAGTCGTGTCTTTGTCTGAGACTGTAAAAAGCCTTGGTGTTGTGCTAGACACGGGTCTCACCTGGAGACCACACATTAAATTAATTCGTAAAAGAATCAACCAGGTTTTATACAGTCTACGTTTTTCCGTCAGTACACCACGGAGGCTCTTCATGCCAAGCTGGTGCATTCACTGGTCTTTCCACATTTCAATTATTGTTCGACTGTTTATTTAAATGCATCCCTCGAGTTGAGGACAAGGTTGCAAGGCAATGCTAGGTGGGATGACCATAACATCCCCTTCAGTATCCGATTAGGTGGATGGGAGTACACGGTTGGAGGGAATTTTTTATGTATTTGCACATCTACAAATTCTTACGACTGCGTAAGCCGGAGTACCTCATTGATCTGTTCTCTCCCGATGTGTCTGATCGGCCGATTAGGGGTGAATCTAAAGAGATTGCCGTTTCTTGGATGCGCACTGAGACGGGAATTAAATATTTTTCTGTTCAAGGCGCTCATCTGTGGAACAAACTGCCACTGTATTAGAAATTCGACGGGTACGTCCATCCTCCCGCGGAACATGCAACCTCGCTCCAGCTCACCGGGATCAATAGCTTGCACGGATCGACCGGTGGAGCGTTTAGACGAGGCTGCCTGTCCCATGCAACTCACAGCCTTGAGGCCGGACATAACCTTCTTCCCCCCGCGCGCCTGCCCTCCCGAAGTCGGAGGCCGCTGGCGAACTACCTCCACATACGGAGTGCTCTGAACCAACGGCCCCTTCCGTTCACTACATTCCCCAACGCTACCTACCACGTCCTCGTTCGCGACGACACTCGCGCTCGCGCTCGCGATTGCGGACGCGGACGCGGGCCCTCCCTCCTTCGCCCTCTTGCGCCACTTCCTTTTTCCCGCGGGACGCTCCGAGGTCTGCCCCGCCGTGGATGTTGTGGGCAGGGGCAGGAGTACGCCTGGAGTCGGCTTTCACGGCAGTGCCGTGTAGAGGCGCTCAAAAGCTTCATCCGCAGGCGCCAGGCTCGAGACGTAATCGTACATCTCGAGCTGACTCCACTTCAGACGGCGCCTCGCCATCAACCTCTGCCGCATCGCCTCCTCCCGACGCAAATCCTCGGCGTATCCGGCAGGAAATATGTTGCGCGGGGCCTCTTCTCGCCCTGCCGGAACCTCCATGCGTTCGACGACAGGGCTGGCTGGCTCAACCGCCGCAACCGCTACCTCTACGGCGGCCGCCTGCCCGTGACACACGGGCGGCGTAACCGCCGCGTCATTGCTGTCGCCGGACGTCGACGGCTGTGGGCCTGGGTCCGCAGATGGAGATGCGGCCCCGCCGCTCGTCAACTCCGGCGCCCCCATATCGTCGTCCGATGCGTAGAGGGGCAACGCATCCTCTTCGTCGGTAGGAACGCTGTCCCGGCGAGCTTTCAGCTCCAGCCGGACCAGCCTTTCGAGGCACTCCTCGTCCTTGGACTGCCCCATCCCCGGAGCTGGCTCGACGGGAATGTCTCCTCTCATTTCTTCGCTGTACGCCACCTGCAAAATGAAGAAATGATTAATAATACGCTACACACTATACTTAGACTTAAGCTTCACCACGATGTAAGAACAGATACTGACTCCCGACACTTCGCGGATCCTTCACCCGCAGCTTTGTTCGAAGCCTCACTGCTGCTTGGTAGCGGCGGAAACTCCAAACTCTGCGCAGGAGTCCGACTAGGTACCTCAACGCGAACTCGATTCGAAGGCTTGTCCGGCATTTTATCGAGCAGCTTACAGGCTGTGGAGAGCCTTTGGAGCTCATCCGTCAAATCCTGTGAAGCTCGAAGCGTCTTCTCGAGATGCTCTCTCTCTCTTTCTCACACTAACTCTCTTTGCTCTCTCGATTTTGACGCTCCTGACTCGATTTTTCATGCCTAACTTCCTTCTCTCGATTCTCTACTACACTCAATCTTCCACTCGTCCTCTTGCTCGCTACCGTTTCCCCGCAGGGCCCAGGGGACGCGTCTGTTGCCCTGCCTTGGCGTTTCCCAGGCTCTCCCTTACGTGCGCACAGTTCGGGCAAGTCAGGAAAACTACTCCAGGGCAGTCGCAAACCTGAGACGCTACCTACGGGCTAGCAGTTGGACAGGCGCTCGTGTTGTGTCCCGGAAGCTTGCATTTATAGCAGACTCGCCTCGGGCACCTCGAGGCTCTATGTCCAACGCCGTTACACGTGTAGCACTGTCCGTAAAACGGAGCATTTGCCACTGGTGTCGGCATTGGAGTCGGGGCATGCAGCTGAACATACGACGGCCCGGGCCATGTTTAAAATGGCTGCACTTGGCCGCTTCGCTGTCTGCTTCCGAACTCTCGTCTTCCACCCCCCTGAGGAGGCAGATTCGAGCGCATTGGCGCTATCTGTCCCGTAACGCGACTCTGCTGCTGCGGCTGGTGCTGTTGCCTCGCTATACCCTCCAGCAAAGCAACTTTACCGCCATCACTACTACCGCTACCGCTTGCCGACGTACTCTTCTTCTTCTTCTTCTTTCTCTTCTTCTTCGACGTAGCAGGCGGCAGACTAGGAGCCGTAGATGCAGCATTCACACCAACTTTAGCATCAATCTTTTTCTCCACCTTCTTCTCGTTCGATGACGGGTCGAGTGACGGAGACTCAAACCTATCATCGATCTGCTGGACGTCCTCCAAGCGCTTACCCCACTGAACCAGTGACCGCACGTCCGGCATATCTTTATCCATGATATATCGCCGGTAAGTCGGTAAGATCTGCTCAAATATCATCTTCTTCTGGCGGCGTTTCGACGGCGGGTGACGCATAGCGTTCGCCTTCGTCTGGAACGCATCTACAAACCTCGCTATTGTCTCTCCTTCTCTCTGGCGCAAACACTGAAGATCTCTGAGCAGAGTCGAATCGCTAACTATCGTGCAGTACTTGTTCTGAAAGGCTTGCACGAAAGACTCTCAGTCCACAAACATACGTTGGACGCAGTGGTACCATTTCCGAGCGTCATCCACGAAAGCCGGTTGCAAGGAGCCTATCAAACACCTATCCGAAACTCCCAACTGCTCCTTGAACAACTCGAGACCCTCAAGGAAGTCCCACGCATTCTCCGTATCTCTACCAGCGAAAGAAAGACGTGCATCTCGCAACGCCCGTCTGCAACGAGTTATGTCGCGAAAACTCACATCTCTCTCTCTACTCGAACCATCATCGCTACTCTTCCGGGCAATGGTTGTTGCCAACTGAAAATCGCCCGTGGCTGACTCAGTTGTCGAAGGTAACATCTGCCGACTGCGTCTCGTCGGAGCAGTATCCTTGACCCTCACTCTATCACGACGACTCACTAACTTTTTCGGACGCTGCGCCGACATCAACACAGATTCTTCTCTTGACGATCCGCTCTGTGAAGAGTCATCCGCATCCGAACTCACAAACACCTTATTCGCTTTCTTCAAGGAAACCTTCCTTTTATTCGGCGTAGAGGCCGCTGCAGGAGGCTCCTTGTCTCAGCTGAATTGGGCGGCAAACTCGGGCTCTCATCCTTGTTAGCCGGCCCACCCGCTAACGCCATAGAAGGAACAACTTGCGTAGTTGCTCCTCTCAGCGTCTGCTTAATGCTTTCATACTGAGAAGCGAAAATTTCCGACATCACCGATGAAACGATTTGCCGCACCTGCTCCTGCATTCGGAGGGTCAGCCCGTCCACCTCAGTCGACTCCGGCTTGGAGGTTCCCGGGACATCTACCCCTTGTTTAAAAACAGTCGGGGGATGATCCTTAGGATCAACTCCAATTTCTCGAACGTGAACTTCCGAAGAACTCTCGATACCCTCTCCGGTCGTGCTGGTCTTGATAACTGCCGCGCCGTCATCTTTCGCGTGGCCGTCTTCACGATCCGTCCCTTGTTTCTGGGTAGAAACCGGCGGCAACCACAAATCGTAACAAACCAAAGGAGGATCCAATGGTTCGGCGTCGTAGTTGTCATCGTATCCCTCAACCCAGGGAACGTCCAGCAAAGGTCGGGCAACCATGAGCATGAAACGCCATAAGCGCTCCCGCAAGTCGTTATGGTCGCCTTGAAAGCAAAGCTTGCTTCGGCACAACTCGATCCCAACGCGATATATCGGCATGCCTCCCACATGCCTTCGCAGGCGCCTGGCCTTCGCGGATGCAAGTGGCAAGGCACGCACGCGCTCACCATAGCGCTCGCAAACTCTATTAATGGCGGCGACGCGGTCACGAGCGCGCTGCATCGCCACCGATCGGCAATACCCTCCCCCACTTACTAGGTGCTGGACCGCACCTCCTACGTGCTCTGCTAGTTATATAAAAAAAAATGTAAAATCCTGCAAAAAAAAAGAAAAAAAGAAAAAAAGAAAGAAAGTGTAAAAATCGATAATCCCTCCTCCTGAAACTGCAAATCAAAACACAACAATTCCCCCCAAAAAAATGCTAAAAGAAAAAAAAAAGAAATCAACTTACAAAATACAAAAGAAATTATTTGTATAAATAAATTATTATTATTAAATATTTAAAATGATTAAAATATTAAAACTAGGACAGCGCGCTCGCTACGGTCGCCGCGACATACACTAACACAACCTTATTTTTTTCAAAAATCTTTCGCACTAATGTGCACTCCTGCACTTCCTCTGTGCCCTTGTGCACGAAGAAATGCAACCCACCCTTCGCACGCTGGAGCCTATACGCGAGGGGTCAGTGCAAGCGCCCTCTGCTATCAGCTCTAAGTCGACCGCTGACGGCCTCTGAGGAGCTCGCTCAAACGCAAGCTTCTGCCTCCCCGAGCGCCAAGCAGTCGACGCCTGTTCTTCACAGGCCGATCGCGCGCCTAATTGCCCTCTCTCTTTAATTAGCCGCCGCGGCCCGCGCGCGCTCCCGCGCGCGACAATTACCGCGGTGCGCCGAATTTCGCGCAGCTAAGTGCCCCCCACTCAGCGCATAGTGAAGGCTGCGAGCACGAGCTCAGTACAGCGGCGACCATGGCGAGATACTCGTCGCAACTCATAATATGTTAATATTTAAAAAAACCATTTGATGTCTACAAAGTATTATTTATTGCCTAAATAATTTATTGATTAATTGTACTTAATATATTAATAACTTAATACAATTTCTTTTATTAATATACTTAACTGTTTATACATATATACGCTAATAAATTATTTAATTATTTAAATATTATTATTTGCTGTTTTTTTAAATTATTAAACCTATAATGTTGTAGTCTAAACCTTCGGGCTAATTGCATAGACTTTTTATAGCATGTTGGGACTTATACAAGCATATGACTTGCATACATATTTTTTATACATATTAATTTATTTTGTAACAAAATTTATTGTTAGGTAGTATTTATTTACATTTAATAATATTAATGTGGCACAATTTATAGCGCGCCGTGCAGGCGTGTATTCCTTCTTCATCCCATCCAGCGCCTCCTATTTCAAACCGTGCGCGAGCTCTTCACCTGTCAGCGCAGAGGCGCTCTGCGCAGCCGCGACAAGTTTTGGTTTTCTTGCACCACTGCTTGCAGCTGGTCTGTGATTAACAACAGCATCGAGAGTCGTAGGAGGTTTAGCCACTGATGAAGAGGCGCTGTCGAGCCTTAGGTGCGAGAAAAAGATAGATATATAGATAATTTATTCGTAAAATTTTATAAAAATATTGCACAATAAAGTCAAAAATCGCAATAATATATATATATATATATATATATATATATATATATATATATATGATTTTATTGATTCTTTTGTAATAATTCTTATGTTATGCTTTAAATTATTATATTATTAATTAGCAAAGAACTTTACTCAATAAGCAAGTGTAATTTACTAATTTATTAATCAAAATGGGGGATTGGTGGTATTAACCCTTTAAACGTTTTCGCGTTTTTTTATAAATTAAACATTTTTATTTTTTAAATCTTAATTTAATGTGTAGTTCGTAATTATTGTACTTTTAAACTTTCCTAAACGTTTATGCTCCTCGTATGCTCCTCGTGTTGTTTATTACTTAAAAAATAATATTATATTTAAAAATACTTATAAAACGTTTTTATTTTGTAAATATTCGCGATAAAATTAACCAGTATAGTCTTTTGTTACAATTAGGCGGGATTTTTCTAAGCATACTTGTGCGTGTGCGTGTGCGTGCGGTGTGTGTGTGCGCGCGCACGCGCACTCTGACTTGGCCGTGTACAATGTGAGTGACATGGAAGATGTCACTCACTTTTGCGTGCAATGGGACAGTGGTACCAACACTCGCCCCTCAACCACGTACCCTTCGTAGTGCGACAACTGGCCTGTCACTCAGCTGATGAATTGGAATTCCCGCGAAGTCGGCGTGGTCCTTTGAACCGCTCGTACCGACTCTAATTCTTGTTTGGGAAGAGGGATAAATCAATGAAGCGAGTCAAATTTAATCAAACATTGGCTAAATTGTCTTTATTTATTTATAATAACATGAAACAACCCGCGCGCATACAATTTATTTCGATAATCTTGGAAATCCGGCTAAATTAATATTTGCGCATGCGCCACCGCACGATAACCGATTTCCGTTAAACTTCTATAGGTCGCGCTGCGCAATCGTGCGCTCACAATTTTTCCTTAATTGCGACGCTGAAATTTAATGTCGTTCCCTAGCCTAACATCGTATCACGCATGCACTCTCGCGCTGACCTAAATAACTCGGTGGGATCAATCGCCGTGATTCCACCTTAAGGGTTCTAGACGGGAGGAAACTACGCGCGTCCGCCGCTGTAGCACAGTTTATACCTGTATAGACTGTAGAGAGAGAGGTGTTTTCTCTCTCTCACTCGCCCGCACGCTGCCGTCTGTTTTCCCGCGCCCCTCAAATCAGCCGGCTCTGTTGCACCTGCTGCACTTTTTCACAGGCGTGAAGAATTCCTAAAACCTCCTCAGTGGTACCTGACCTGGTCTCGCTCCCAAGGACCAGGTACAGCATATAGTGCGCCTGTGAAAGTCTCGTTTGGATCGGTGCCGACTCCTGCAAGTCTCGAACAGGGCGGCGCAGTCTCTCTCTACCTCCTGATGAATTGGCGGGAATTTACGCGAGACGGGTCGTCTAGATCACTCCTGACGTTTTTTCTTGGGCGCCGAGAGCATACTGACTCTCTCCCGTCGAAATTTCCCACACGCACCCTTCCCTATTTCTCGTGTTTTCCCCTCACGCATGCAGTACGTCGGCCTTTACGGACCGAGCACCTGGCGCCTGTTACATACCCTCCCAGACGCAGTTATCCTCACAGGATTAGCTGCTCTGCTGCTTACTGGCAACTGTCTCGCGGCTGATCCGAATTACCTGTGGAGGGGGTAAAATGCTGCTTGTGGGTAAAAGAAACCATGCAAACATGCCATTATTATATTTATTCAAAACAAAATAATTAATAACAAAAGAAATAGGAAATAGCAAAAAAAAAGAAGGAAAGAAAAAAAATTTCTTCGTCACCCCCTACTGGTATTGACAGTGGTTAACTCTGTTCGGGAATATTCTGGCCTGCGCTACCCCGGGGTGTTTGCAGTTGGGCCAGACGCTTCTCTGCGTCCTTTTATTTGCGCAGGGCCTCCGTCGTTCTGCTCGCGGTAGGCCCTGCGCTCGGTCATTTCCGCCAGCCTTCTATCTCGGTTCGGCTCTTTATTGCGCCTAATGCAGAGAGCAGCGCGCTTCTCCCTAAACGCTGCCACCGACCCTCGCTTCTCCTTTTGCCTGTTGACGCTTGCAATCTTTTTCGTGAGTTCGGTCTTAGCTGCTTGAACGAACTAGGCGAATAGCTTAGCCAACTCGGCGAAACACTGGTCTTCAAGGCTGTCCGCCAGCTGTGGGGCGCACCTCGCCTCGTTCATTAGACGGTGGAAGGCATGCGCCTTCTCCTGGAGTGAAGGTTCATCCAGACCTTCAACCTCGTCCACCCAAAACGCTCCTGCCACCGTCGGAGCCCCCAAGACGATGATCTCCGAGGAAACCTCCGGTTCAGGCAATCTTGACCGCCGGAGTTCAATCCCTGACCCAATGGCGTTAACGCCCGCTGGGCATGGCGCAACCTTACTCTGAGCGGCACCCGCCGGCGCAAATTCTAGCATTTCCTGGATTGGCTGATTAGCGCTATTGGAGCTGCTTCAATAGCAAACGCCGGCGCTAGCCCTCTTACCGGATTGACGCTGATCTGTGCTGTCAGCCGAATCGTCAGCTCGACTGAAAGCACTGCTGCTACGTCACCACCCTGTGAATAGTCTGCAGAGCACGCAGTAAATCCTCTACGATTAGGTTGTCTGATATCGTGGCACTAAAATAATTGGAAGAGAATGGACAGTATTCATCGCTCCGCTTACATCTGCGGGGATCGCGGATACGTGTGGGAACGCTCGCAGATATTGGGGTTTTTACCGGCGTCGCATTTTTCGGAGGCCAGCCTCTTACCCATGTCACGGGTACCGACTGCGCTGCAGGTCTCGTCCGATCTACCAGGCGCGCTGTTCGACGTCAGCCAGCTCCCTACCATACGTGAACATCGCGGGACTAACCCCAATGGAGCTCTGCTTTGTGGTATTTATTGCAAACGCTAGCAGCAGCTGTTTACAAACCGTGTAAACAGTTAACACCTGGGCTGGCGTCGTAATTATTGGGCAGCCCATGAATCCCGCAGGCGCTCACTGCTCTACCTTCGTTTGTTGGCATTTTGGCACACGCGGACGCACTGAGTACGTCAGTATACATGCGCGCCCAGAAATACTGACAAGTGACACGCGCATGAGTCTTGAGACTCATATGATGATGAAATGACGATGAGATGACTGGAGGTAGGCTCATCATGGCACTCAAGAAGAACGGCTATACGTTTCTCTTCAGGAACGACCAGCTTCCATGCTATGCCTTGGTCGAAGTATGGGACGAGAGAGCAAGTCTCGCCCGCTGCGACTTCCATGTATCTGTTCTTTCGTGCGGCGCAAAAGTGTTCTTCCCCCCTGTCCCCGTGTTCCGCCCGCGGCCCTCGTATTCCCTTGGTCTCTCCGGCTTCCCTTCGCTCGGTTCCGTCCTTGCCGCGCACTACTTTTCTTTAGCTATAGTGCTGCTGATAGTCGAGTGTTGGCATTGATGCGGCGACAGCTGTTGCCGGTGTTGCTTTGCCTTTCGACTCTAAGCCACTAATGCGTCTCGTTACTTTGATCCAATTTACAGATGAAGGCGGAACCGTGCGAATTGGTAACTGAGAGATAGACTTTACGCACATGCTTTGGCGCTCGCTTCGTTGCGATTGATTTGACGCGGCCAGGTTGATGAGCGGTCCGATTCACGCTTATCTGGCCTACATCCCTATGCATCGACTCAACGGTGCAGCCCAGTGCAGCCGCGTTACGCAACTGCGTGGAAGCTGTCGCCGGAGTCTCTGCACAAGAATCGTTCGCCGGAACTGCGCATCTGCTTGCGCGGCGCCGAACGTTCCATATGGAAAACACTGGGAGAGAGCCTGTCTCCCTCCCTGAACTTTCCAGGCTCTCAAACTTTCGACCCTACAGCCCTTCTTAAAGTCGAGCTTCGCGATTGTGGGGGGGGAGCCCTCTAGAACCGTTTTGGCGATTCCCCCCTCTGGCATTTTCCCCTCAGGCATTTTCCGCACACTGGGTATAAGGACGCTGTTTCTGGTTTGGCACTCCGCATCCCCAGCAGCTGCCCTTGTATTCCGAGCCTTTCTTATCCTGAGAGTTCGGAGACCACGGTTTCTTCGGCCTATTATTACTAGGCCCCGCACTACTGCTGCGGCTTCGTACTGGCTTACCGCTATTCCCAGGCTTAAAATCTATTCGCCAGGGCTGTTTACTATTCTGCGGAGAACTGGACACACCCCACTTTTCCATACTATCTAAAAGCGCTAGTATCTTGTTCGTCCCCTCACTCTTCCTTGGCGACCAACGGAGACTAAACGATTTTTTGGATGGGCCTATCGCTGCAGCAGTGATATCACTCTTCTGCTGAGGCTGATGAGCTTCATCCTTGACAAATTTCTCCTGGCACTCTAATATGAGCTGTGCCTCTTTTGCCAGCTCAATTAGGTGCTCTACCTAGCGCGCCTTTTCCTTTTTGACCATGGCCTGTAGTCTTGGATCCACACAGCCGGTCAATCTATTTTTCTTCTGCGTGCAGGATCTTCCTCCTCAGCTCCACCTGACTGGCGAGTTGTTATGCCTCTAGCAGTCTCGCATTATCCTCACGACGTGACATCAGCTGCTGCAGTTGACTAATCTGGACTGATATCTTCCCCTAGTCTTTCCTCGCGCGATAGTGCGGTGCACCTCGATGCACTAGTGCACGCAATTTGGCCTGCCAGTGTGCCATTCGACAGCCACCACCCAGAAGCTCCCACGCCCACCCTCATACCACCAAGGGTCAGTTGCCATAGGCGAGGGCGTGAGAGGTGTCCCGACTAGGCGGCACCCCCTACCATCCCGGGTCAGCCGCCAGCGGCGAAGCCTCCCGGAGCGAGAGGGCGAGTCCCCAGCACCACCAGGGGACAGCATCAAGGCGCCCTATCTACGGCGACATCCCCGGTCCGGACGAGTCCGGCAAGAGGAAAGGGCCAGCAGGCCTCACCGCCAGGTTGGTGTAGGGCACCGCGCGCGTGAGAGAGAGAGAGAGAGAGAGAGATAGAGAAAGCGCGCGACGCGGCGGACGCAGTGGGCGGCCGCAACGCCGTCTCGGGGTCGCGAGAGCGACGGGTTATCCGCGCGGGGATGGCATACAGTGAACTTCGGTGACTCGCTCGGGTTGAGGAAAGGGTCCCTTGTGTGGCCCGGCTACGCCTCGCGGGTGGTGACAACCGCCGGTTTGTCGAAGGCACCACGTTACACCTTTCTATAAAGGTGCGCCTACACTCCCACAGCTCCTGTTCATCTATTCGAGCCGAAAAATCGCCGATTAGCCAACTCTGAGGGCGTTCTGCTGTGAGGAATTTGGAGCCTTCAGGATTCAGTCGTAACTCCCTAAGAGTTTCCTCCATATCCTCACGAAGCATATTAAGGCAGCTATTCAAGTCACTCTGAGCTTAACGGATCGTGTTCGCGACCATTGTAACCTGCTATACTACATTCGTTAACTCGTGTAAGCTAGCGCGTGGGAAGATAGCACGCTTTGTGCTTGCGCCTCCTTTCGATGGGACAGGGTGGGAATGTCCAATTCTCACGGAGGCGGCGTGGTCCTTTGAACCCCTGGTGCCGACTTTAATATATATATATATATATATATATATATATATATATATATATATGATTGTATGTATGTATATAAACCCAGGCTTTTGAATGTATCGTATATGAGCGTGTATTTCCTTAATAAAAATATTATATATTATGATAGCATCAGTGAATGTTATAATATATATTTAAATGTATTAATGATTGCATTGATATACAAATTACATAGATAGTTTTCTTAATTTTATATAGTGTTTTAAAAATAATTTTGAAGCAATTGTAAGTATTTTCATATTAAGTATTGCAAAATTTATAAAATATTTAGTTGTCAACAGAGCTAATATTACTGGCAAATTATTCTCGCACCAGCTCCAATAATTTTTAGTTTAATTTATTGCTAAACATGTCGAACGATACTTAAGAATTTATTATTAGTACCAAAGTTTGTTTGTCACCTTAAATAATAATAACAATTTTTTATTCAACTTTATATAATATTCTTGAATATTATAAATTTATCGATTTTTCGGGTAGTTCCGCCCGAATTCCCACATGTCGCACGATTATTTTAATGATTCTGTTTCGTCGTAATCAAAAATAAGCGGACACAGCGATGGCGAGCCTGGGTGCTTGCAGCTAAAATTACGAATGGGCGTGAAAATATGTTTTCAGTGGAGAGGTAGCGCAAATCAATACTCCACCAACATTGTATAAATAAAATATTTAATAATAAAATAATTACATAATAATTTACCAGCACAATAATATTGATATTCCATAAAAAGTACAAAAAATTTAAGAATCATTATTCAATTTAGACGAGAAGATGTTTTATTAATATAATGCTTAAAATCTATGATTATACAAAATATCTATTTATACAAACATTTAGTATTATAGGTTTATATTAAATGACTATAGTTCTTTGAATTAGTTTCTTAAATTGTTAATTAATTGAAGTCATCATTCTTTAGCTTGTAACGAGCAGGATACGCTTACTTTGCGATGCCTGGGTCACTGTAGGGTCGACACCTATGAAGCTGGGGGCGTGGTTTTGCGTGCAATGATCGACGCTCGTTGATCGGCGTGTTAAGATTGATATAAGATGATCAATAGAGCTCCACTGAGAAAGACCGCGATCAATTTTAATAACCATGTTGCCCACATATCGGCAGCGATACGCGCGATGCCGTAAGTTAGGGATACAACGCCTTAAACATGGCCCAACACGGTGAAGTCGCTGGGCTATGCAAAGGGCAAGGCATTGCTTGCCGGAGCAATCACCTTCAGCCCTCCCCGAACTGCCCCGGCACGCTTGATCACCCGGATTCATGCTCTGCCCTGAGGGACACACAGCAGCGTCGGGCGGATCACCTTCGACTCAAGACATTCGTCTAACGACCTGGGGCGTACGGACCTCCAACTTTACCGTGCTCGAACCGAGACAACATCCACCGAACAACCCATAGGGAGTGCACAACGGAGCTCCTCACTTCATCGCAGTGCGCGACGTATAGAGGCACCAGCCGCCGTTGGAATCATGTAAGAGAGAGAGAGGGAGAGAGGAAGCATGAACGAGTGTGTGTGCATTATCGACTTAGATAGCATTAAGTGTAATAGCTCGTAAGGTTTTGTAACGACAACTTTTATTTTAATAAGACCTAGTTTAAGTAAGCCACGATTTCATTTGATCCGGTATCCTTATTCGCGGTTCGAATAGTATAAAAAAATCGCATTATTAGCTATCTACTAAAAACTATTAAATGGAAGAAATCCAGACATCAGAAAAAATTTAGAGCATATTATGAATAAGAAAATACAACTCTTTTTAATATAATCACACAGCTACGAAAATTTGTAAATATATACTGTATAGCACTCTAATGATGCTGGCCGAATCTAAATACATCAATTTAAATAAGCATAAATAAAATATTAACAAATTATAAGCAATTGAATTCAGCTAAATTACTTAGTTGCATGTATGGTATCGATTATATTAAATACCATTCTTGTTTTTCTTCTACTGATTTTGGGCAAATCACTTCAATTTCGACAAATTCAGACAGCAACAGCAAGAACAATTGCACTTAGTCAATTTTAGACGAACATATATATTTTTAATGAATAAAATTATTGTTAGATGTAATAATAGGGGAATGTCGAATTAGATAGAATCTTAACATTTTGTTAAGACTTTCTGGTAATCTGTTTACTATAAATGTAAAACTTCGTATTAATTTTGGATTTTTGTTGTGCCCAGAAAACAGTTATAAAAATAAAACTATTTTCGTTCACCAAATCTGGTCGATCAAGTCCAGAAAGTCGTGAAAATCTCAATAACTTGCAGAATGTATAAAAATAGAAGCCCCAGAAATCTATGGAGGAAAATACACATTTATAATTATTGAAAATCATTGGATCTTAATAAATTACTTAAGAAAATCATTTAATTTCAATACATTTTGATTCTGATTATTTTCCAAAAATAAAATACATTTAAGTTATATAATTAATTACAAAAAAAAATTAAATGCATTTCTTTACAAAGTATTTAGCTATCTCTTTAGCTACCTATTCTAATACATATACAGATTTTTAATTGTCGCAGACCAGGAGAGACTGACAGGATTAAATTACAAACATTTAAGGAAATAAAAAACTTAGATATCAGCTCCGAAACACACCAAAATTTGTCAGAGAAAGATAAATTATTTTTAAAAAAATTTTATCGCATGTTAATACGAGCGAAATTGTATAGAACAGTCCCGATTTTACTTAATGCTAATGATAAAATGGAATTAGATTTCTATCTTAAACATAGACATGCTGCAAACGTATCTTAAGAAATCCCATTTTTCTTTGGTGTTCAAAATTCTATGAAAATTGAACATAGGTATTTAAACGCATATTTAATGATGCGTAAACACGCTCTAAATAGTAAAGTAGATTATCCAAAACGACTCTCTGCAACGGTTTTTAAAAAAAATATAAGCACTTTATGTTTGAGTTTAGAGCTCACAGATGGCCAACAATCTGATTTATACCAAAGTTTAGGTCACAGAAAATATATTAATAAAAATGTATATGCACAACGATTACTTCCAAAACAGGTATTAACCATTGCCCCAGTACTGTTGAAAGCAACATTAGTTTTTCAAAGTAGTAACGAAGAAATACGATACTAAATTACCTGATTCTACAAACAAAACACTAAGCAGCAAAAATATTAGTATACTCATACAAGATAATTCACTTTCAACGAATATATAATATAGAAATACGCAGGTATTTAATAATATCATAATTTAATTACTTTTAAGGGAAAGTTAATATATTTGTCATAAAGTTATCCTTAAATTTCATTGTGTATTATTTGATTTTAATAATTAGTGTCGGGACTTTTTTTAGATGAGTACATACCTGACAGTTAATCTGAAAGTAAAAGCGATATTGAAAATTTCATGAAAATTAAAAAACGAAAAATCAAAACACAACGAGATAAATATTATGAAATATTTGTTAAATTCTTTCAATTATATTTTAATATTTAAACAAGAAATTAAAATGAATATCAATAAATCACTCAAAATTTATTATTTATTATAATTATATATAAATATAATAAACTTTTTTTATAAAATATATTCTTTGTTTTCAGGAAAAAATTGTATCAAAAACAGACAACAGTAGTCCGATGAACAAAAGGTTGCTTTAGCAACATTTGACTGAAGTAACTGAAATCTGATACAACAGTTACTTCTGCGCAAATACAAGATGTAATAAATAATAGTTAAATTACAAAGTACATTAGTACCTCATATTAGGACTTACTTACATATTTAAAACAAAAATTAAAAGCATAAGGAAATGTTACACCTGCTTCACATAAATCAAGAAATGTAATTCCAACTTCGATTTACACAAAACTTTAAAAGAAATATTCAAAAGAAAATTACACCAAATTTCGAAGAATGTATGAATGGTCACCGAATTTGCGCCGATACAAATTTGAAGAAATTCAAAAATTAGTAACAAAATTTATTCAACATGATAGTAAAAAAGCATCTCCTATGTAATTGTGATATAATGTCCCATATTTTTTATCATTGTAATTAATGTTAATAAAGTAATATAAATAAACATTTATTATCTCTATTATTCATTTGCAACAAGTCAAGATCTCTTTAGATTATTCAATAAAATATTTTCATTTATACGGCCGCCACTATATGCACATACGTAGCATGAACATATGTTGTTCTGGTCCCGGTAACATGACGTACAAACGGTTTAGGCTGCCAGTTGCCTATTGCACAATGTACTTCAAAGCAACTATTTAATTATTCAAAATATAATAAAAAATTATTGAAAATATTAGAAATAACACGTTCATATCAAATAAACTTGTATACTAAGTTTTACATAATTAAAACTCCTTTTTATATAAAACTATATTTAAAATAAAACTATATCATTTTCAAAGAATATAACTAGACAAAGGCCATAAATTGTAATATCAAAATCTATTCTTTTAATCTATCTAAATCTATAATATCGGTAACGATTCCGGAAACTCCAAACCTTTCAAAACCGCAGAATTCACGATTTTTTGAAAATATTAATATTATAACGCTTTATAACGTAGTAAAAACCGTTGTCAAGGTGTACAGATTGTCACCGTTCCTGAATATTAAGTCTAGGTGATCTAAATGGTGCGCATCGTCTAGACATCATTTTTGGAAACCGTGATTACTTAAATGCCTTAAAACATGTATCTCGACTCAAAAAATTATAATGTACACCACCTAGACATCATCTCCAAGAATTGTGTTCACCTAGAGACCTAATATAAGTGAAATATATATTTGTTTTTGAAAAACTGCGGGGCGCATAGCCTAGACATCGTATTCGGGCATTCTAAATTTCAGGACACTTCATATCATTAAAATCTATACGCGGACAAGAAAAATTACGGTACGCAATACTTAAACATCATCTTTACGGACCCTAAAACCTAGAAACTTAAATATTTACGGAAATAAGAAAAACTTAAAGACATTGTACTTTTAAAAAACATCTCGAGGAGCCTGAACAGGCTGCACAATATCTATAGACCCCGTTTTCGAGTACCCTTGTATCTGCCAATGTTTAAGTCCTTGGGTCGCTCACCCTCCGGATTATTTAGTATCGAAGCTAGTTTAAAAAATAATTTATATTTAGAAAATCTGATTTAATTTAATATTCAATGTATACAGTTTTATAGCACATGAATTATATAATAGAAAATCTGTGAAAACAACTATTTAAACGAGTAATTTATTCTACTACATAAACCTGTTGAATATATTCTCGAAAAAACTCGATCCCACTGTTTTTATGAGAATAAATAACTTGCATTTAAAACTGTAGAAGTCACATGCCTAAAATCTCTATTTACTACTAAACTACTACTTCAGCATAACTTTGCTGGGGTGCTATACAATATACGAATATATTGTATAGCACAAATATATTATACGTATATCTCGTATATTTACAAATTTTCGTATCTGTGCGATTATTCTGAAAAGAGTTGTACTTTCTTGTTCATAATACGCTTTTAGTTCTTTCTGATGTTTGGATTTCTTCTATTTAATAGTTTTTGGTGGGTAGCTAAAGAATAATGATTTCAATTAATTAACAATTTAAGAAACTAATTCAAAGAACTATAGTCATCTAATATAATCCTATAGTACTAATGTTTGTATAAATAGTTGTTTTGTATAATCATGGATTTTGTGCATTCAATAAAAAGTTATATTTAAATGTCGCTCTTTTGATCTCTATTCAATATCAATAAATTTTAAGAAACTTGCACAAAGAACGTTGTACATAAAAACGGAGATAAAATAAAGATTTTTTTATGTATAGGGAATATTTATATATTAGGTTGGCAAAAGTCTCCCTTCCACCTTTTTGTCTTTTGAATTTTGCAGCTATGTACAAAACGATACAGAGCTCGTATCTGGCAATAGTTTACATCATTTAAAAGGTCTTGACATATGGCTAGGTACTTAATTCTACCATCTAGAGCGAACAACTGGACCGTTTGAAGCAGGTGATCGACCAGAAACGTCCAGGATTGGCCAGGTGATTACCACGTGTTCCTGTCCGTGACGAACGCCCTTGATGGTGTACAGTTGAACTCAAAAGAGGCTTGTGAAAAGTGGCTGTCCGAGTCTTCACAAATAAACAGGGGGTCTTCTATGAAAGGGGTATTATGAAGTTGCCGTCTAAATGAAAACAGATTATCGAACAAAACGGCGCATATTTGAATTAAATCTGAATACTGTAACACTTTATATACAGCATTGAATACAGAGCAAAAAAGCGGAAGAGAGATATTTGCCAACCTTATATATGTGTGCAAAATGGTCACAATAAAGTTTTAAAACAAATATTATAAAACGATATCGAACAGAAACAAAAATGGATATTTAATATAATCAATACCATTCATTTATCTAAATAATCTAGTTGTATTCAATAGTGTATATCTAAGCCCTTTATGAAGGTATAGATTCAATTATGCATTTAACTATGTATTCAATTATATAATTTGTTGCAAATGAATAATAGAGATAATAAATGTTTATTTATATTACTTTATTAACATTAATTACAATGATAAAAAATATGGAACATTATATCACAATTACATAGGAGATGCTTTTTTACTATCATGTTGAATAAATTTTGTTACTAATTTTTGAATTTCTTCAAATTTGACTTCAAAAATTCGGTGACCATTCATACATTCTTTGAAATTTGGTGTAATTTTCTTTTGAATATTTCTTTTAAAGTTTTGTGTAAATCGAAGTTGGAATTACATTTCTTGATTTATGTGAAGCAGGTGTAACATATTTGTAAGCGACCAAGGGAAATCACCGCTAGAGCGCCGCGGCAGTGACGAGAGCGTAACGCATATATGCGTGCGAGGAGAAGGATGTCGGGGCGGCGGGAAACGGACGAACGAGCGTGCCCTTTTTTTGGAATAGAAGACCTTCGTGGGCGGGGCGATCGTGCACCTTCGCCTGGCGGTCGCCGGTGGGCAGGGGCGAGAAATCGTCCCTGGGCCGTAGGGTCTGATAGGGGGGCTTGCCTTTGGCGTTATACGGAGGGCAAGTCCTTGGCTTAAATAGACCCCGCCGGCAGGAGGTGGGCCTTCTTGGCACCTCTACACCGGGGCAAGGAGAGGCATGTGTCGTGGCCTACCCGACACGAGAGGAGCGCGAGTGGGGGTACGCGGGTCGACGTACCTTTCCGACACTGACGTGTTTTTCCGTGGTTCCCGCCGAATTATCAAGTGCCCTTTGCGGCGATAGGGCCGAGGAGGGCCGCGCGAGTGGGGATAGGCGGCGGCCGTTGCTCTCGCCGGCAAATGCGCGGCATTCTGATTTTGTAAGCTCATCCGAGCAGACCATACTCACTTGTACGACATATGTTCACCTTGTAAAAAGTTAATAAATACAATTAGTTCAATATATATATATACAGCCAGAGTTAATTCATTTACGCCCGCATACAACGACTCTCTCCGTCCCTCATCTACAAATTGGTGCCGAAACCCGGGACTCATCGTCGGGTAACTGAGGACTGCAAGAAAGGAGTCGTTTGTACGGAGGAAAGAGTGTGCATCGAGCATCGAGAAGCATGGCGCCGCGGAAAACAAAAAGGGTCGCAGCTAGTGCTGCCAAGGAGCAGCCCGTCGCTAAGAAACCCCGCATCAAGAATATTCAGGTGCTCAAGTCTCCGATGACGACCAGAAAACGCTCCAGAGGCTACAAGGAGGCGCAGGCGAGGGTAAATGCAGGGCAGCAAGGACAGTCGGGCGAAGCGCAGCCATCAACGGTACGCAAACGGCGCACACCAGGAGCAGCCGGCGGGCCGGGGAAGGGAGCCCCAACTGCACCGCCGTTGTCGCACGAGATCCGCGTGGCCAGCGAGGACGGTGCGGAAGGGCCAAGGCAGCCAGATACCACGAGGCCACCCACGGACGACGAGCGGCCGATGATGAAGGGCTACAACGAAGCGGAGGACAACTACAACGAGGCGGAGGACGACTACAACGATGCGGAGGACAACTATAGCAAGGCCGAAGACAACTACTACGATCAGGGCGCCTACGAAACCTTCGAAGCGGCACCCGAGAGTCAACCGACGGCGTTCCCCGGTCGGATAAGTACCTTTACTCTCTCTAAAATCAATCCGAGTGCGAGTGTGAGCACGGTCACGGGTGCGAGTGGACCGGCAAGCGCGAGTGGAGCGGGTGCCAGTAGCGACCCAATCGCACGGTTGGCGACGGTGTTAGAGTCGACTCTGCAAGCCGTGCGCGA
This sequence comes from Sycophaga agraensis, assembly GCA_018906755.1. Taxonomy (NCBI): domain Eukaryota; kingdom Metazoa; phylum Arthropoda; class Insecta; order Hymenoptera; family Pteromalidae; genus Sycophaga; species Sycophaga agraensis. Next base: position 546,719 of record JACCIE010000090.1, read on the forward strand.
TGCTCCGCGTGTCGATCCGAACGCGCATTTAATAAGCCGAATAGCGTCGGGGAAGGATTTGCCGTCGTTCGCGGGAGATCCACTCGAGTGGATCTATTTTAAAAGGTCCTACGAGCTTTCGACAACCGACGGAAAATTCAGCGATTCCGAGAATTTTAATAGATTGTTCAAAGCCCTGAAAGGCGAAGCGCGGGAAAGCGTCAGCGCATTATTGGTGTCGGGTCAAGGCTCGGCGGCGATCATGAGAATGCTCGAACGTCATTTTGGGAGTAAACAAACTCTTGCGCGTAAACTCTTCGTCGATATTACAAGTCTACCGGACTTAGCTTCCGGGAAAACGAGCATTTCAAGGTTCGCCGCGAAGCTCACCAACGCCGTGGCTACTCTGCGATCTCTCGACCTGGTCGAACACTTGTACAACCCCGAACTTGCACGAAGCGTCGGAAAGAAAATGCCCGTTGCGTTACAATACGCGTTTAATCAGTATGCATCCGAGGTAGTTGAACGGAAAACGAATTTTGAAAAATTGGCGCATTTTCTGGACCGCGAAACCGAGCGGGCGGTAGCGGGAGAAATTTTTGAATTCGTCGACGATCCGATGCAATCTAGAGCGGTGAAATCCACCAAGCCCGCAATGTATAAGCGTCCCGCGGCTGTTTACGCTGTAACGCCGGCTCCCGTTGACAAGCCACCGCAAGAAGAGTCCCCCTTTCGTCGCGACGCGTGCCTAGTTTGCAATGGGGCGCCGCGTAAAATCAGCGCGTGTAGATCTTTCATCCGGGAGTCAGTAACGCGGCGATGGCTCGCAGTAAAGCGTCTGCGATTATGTTTTAAATGCTTGGAACAGGGGCATACACATACCACCTGTTCTCAGAAAAATTGCGAGCGCTGCTCCAAGCCGCACCACGGTTTATTACACGCGCATTTTGACCAAAGGTCGACCGGAGCAAGACCCGTGCCGTCACAACCGGTGACGAGCCGTGGATCGAAGATCAATCAACAAGGGGAAGCAGCATCGACGTCCAAGTCTGTTTTATGACTAGGCATGAGTGTTTTACTTAAAATATTACCGGTGGAAATTGTAGGGCCGACGCGCACGCGACAGACCTGGGCCTTTCTCGATGACGGATCAACGACGACCTTGATCGACCGGCAACTCGCGCGCGAGATCGGGGCGCAAGGAGAAACAACAACAATCGTTTTAAAGGGCATTACAGGGCAACGTACGCTTTCTAGTTGCGAGAAAGTTAGCTTTGAGGTGGGCGGCAATTCCGACCGTCACTACATTAATAATGCCATCTCAGTGCCACGTTTACACCTGCCGTGTCAGTCGCTCTCGCCATATTTAGTTCGCCATATCGCTAAAAATCACCACGTGTTTATGCAGCCTTTCGAACGAAAGATGCCTCAACTATTAATTGGGCAAGACAATTGGCGTTTATTAGCCAACATAGAGACGCGTCGCGTGCGAAATACAACGTTAGCCATATCGCTGTCCGCCCTAGGCTGGGTCGCGCACGGTCCGGAATCGCGGTTTCTCGCGGATACGCCCGGGCCGATCGAGGGCGACACTTGCGCGACGGTGTGCAACCGAAACCGACGGTGCGAATGCGACACGAGCGACCTTGATGAGCTAATTCGTAAATATTTTATACTCGATAATCTTGGCATCGGTGATAAAGCCAAGCCTCATCCAAGCCATGAGTATGCGTATCGCATTTTAGAGGGCACACTGCGGCGCACCGACGACGCGTGGGAAATCGGGCTGCTGTGGTCTCCGAAACGGACTCCGTGCGTTGACAGTTATTCTACTGCTTTGAGACGCCTCTATTCTCTAGAGAAACGCTTAGATAAAGACGCGCAGTACGCCTCATTGTACCATCGGGAACTCGAACGCTTCGTCAGCTCTGGGTACGCGGAAAAAATCACGGACGACGCGGTGCCGTCCCGTACGTGGTATTTGCCGCATTTCGGCGTTACGAGCGCGAACAAACCAGGCAGAATCCGTCTTGTATTCGACGCAGCTGCCAAGTCGTCAGGGCTGAGCCTGAATGACCAACTCGAGACAGGGCCCGATTTGCTACAGCCTCTGCACGGAGTGCTGATCAGATTTAGGCAATTTAGCGTCGCATTTAAGGCCGACATACGCGACATGTATCTCCGGGTCGGTGTGCGAGAACAAGATCGCGGAGCTCTACGGTTCCTGTGGCGTGGGAGCAAACGTCAAGGCGCGCCCGATACGTACGTCATGACGCGTTTAATTTTCGGAGCCCGGTGCTCGCCCAGTTGCGCATTGTACATAAAGGACGCTAACGCGAAAGAGTTCGCCGCTGAGAAACCGGAGGCTGCGCGCAGCATCGTAAGGGACACATACGTGGACGACTATCTGGCCAGTCGCGGGACGGTCGGCGCTGCAAAGGCACTCATCGCAGATGTAGCGAAAATCAATTCGCACGCGAATTTTCACATGCATGGCTGGGCCAGCAACGAGAAGCGAGTTTTGGAAGCAGTAGAAAAAGACACGCGTGCGCGCGGCGACGGACGACTGGCGCTCTGCGACCGAGGGGGAGAGCGCGTACTCGGTCTGTCGTGGGATACTCGCAGCGACACGCTAAGTTTCAAAATTGGACGCGAGAAAATACCGGCCGAGATTGCGAGCGGCGCTAGGGCACCGACAAAGCGTGAGTTTCTCAGCATCATAATGTCGGTGTACGACCCGCTCGGCCTGCTGAGTCCCTTCACGGTGAAATCAAAGATTCTGATGCAATCGATCTCTCGTAGCGGTATCGGTTGGGACGACGCACTCCGGGGGGAGGACTTCGCTGGCTGGCGCGCGTGGCTCCGCGGGCTGGAACACTTGGGAGATCTCCGCGTCCCACGATGCCTCGCTCCATTCTCAAGGTCAGAGAGCAACGCACAGCTACACATGTTTTGCGACGCAAGTTTAAAGGCGTACGCGGCGGCTGTGTATATACGCATTCCACGCTCCGACGCGTCGGCGCACGTCGCGCTTATCATGGCCAAATCAAGGGTAGCCCCTTTAAAACCCTTGTCGGTTCCACGCCTCGAGCTACAGGCCGCTGTATTGGGCGCGCGCTTAATGTCTACCGTATCGGCCGAACTGGAAATTAACATCGATGACAAATACTTCTGGTCGGACTCGCAGACCGTGATCCGATGGATAAAAACAGAACCCCGCACGCGACAGCCTTTCGTAGCGCACCGTCTCGGCGAAATCGGAGAGCTGTCCTCGAGTGCAAACTGGCGGTGGGTGCCGACGGGAGTCAATCCTGCGGACTATGCGACGCGGTGGTCAGATGCGGTGGTGGATCCGCGCGAAACATGGTTCGCCGGGCCTCGATATTTACGTACCTCGGAAGCGCACTGGCCGCTCCAAAGGCCGCTCGACGAAGACGAGAAGCGGAGCATTGACTCCCTTGAAACGCGCAAAACGCATAACACCTTCACGGTTGCGATGTCGGACGTGAACCTGCCTGCAACCGCCAAACAGACAGGATGGCCAGGCTTATTAGCGGTCGCCCGCCGCGTGCGTATCGTAGTCGAGCGCTGGCGCGGACGCGACGGCGCCGATCAGCTGCATATTGACACCAGGGACGCGACCAACTTCTGGATTAGGAAGTCGCAGTCTAACTGTTTCGAAAAAGAAATGAAAGCCCTGCGGCGCGAGGGCGTTATATCAAAAAATAGTCGTATCGCGAAGTTAAGGCCGTTCCTAGACGAAAGCGGCATTATGCGGGCAGAGGGGCGCGTTACGTCGGTCCTGGGCGTGCAATTTAATAGTAGTCCTGCTATTTTTGATGGTCGGCATCCAATAGTGAGGTACCTCGTAAAGGAGTACCACCGACGTCATTTTCATGCAAATACAGAGACGGTTATTAGCGAAATAAGGCAGGAATACCATGTGCTCGGGTTGCGAACTGCTTTAAAATCTGTTGTGTGCGCATGCCTCATTTGCAAACTACGCCGCGCGAAACCTCAAAATCCCGTTATGGCTCCGTTGCCGCCGGGACGGCTAGCTTACAGGCGACCAGCCTTCGCGCATTGCGGAATTGATTATTTTGGGCCCATGCTGGTCAAGATTGGGCGCCGGCGAGAGAAAAGATGGGGCGTGTTATTTACATGCCTCACAACACGGGCTATTCATCTCGAGCTCGCGGCCTCCTTGAGCGCAAGCTCAGCGATTTTGGCGTTACAGCGTTTATCGGCGAGGCGCGGTTCGCCTGAAGTTATATATAGCGACAACGGGACTAATTTCCGCGGGGCTTGTACCGAATTATCGGACGCAGTACGCAGCGTGAGCCGAGACAGACTGCGAGAGTATTCGCTGCGAAACGGGATGACGTGGAAATTTAACCCTCCTGATGCGCCACATATGGGCGGAATATGGGAGCGCATGATCAGAGCGGTAAAGACAGCCCTCGCCGTGGTCCTGCGGGATCAAGCTCCCACGGAAGAAGTACTGAGTACTCTGCTTGCCGAGATCGAGCACTCGGTTAATTCAAGGCCGCTTACCCACGTGTCGGCCGATCCTTGTGACGCGGAAGCGCTAACACCGAACCATTTTTTGATCGGCGCGTCCTCCGGAGCGATCAAACTAGGGCGCTACGAGACCCACGAAGTGTGCCCGCGAAAACAGTGGCGCATAGCGCAGGCTTTCGCCGACTGCTTTTGGAAGCGGTGGTTGCGAGAATACCTGCCCACCCTAATTGCTCGACAAAAGTGGTACCAAAATGCATCGCCAATCAACCTAAATGACGTGGTGTTAGTCGCGGATTTGCAGGCCCCACGTAATACGTGGAAAACGGGAAAAGTCATACAAGTGCACCCCGGCAGCGACGGAGCGATTAGGGTGGCCGAGGTTGCGACAAAAGCCGGGAAGCTTACACGCCCTACTCATAAACTCATCAAACTGTACGGAGATCCACAAGCATAATAATAAGTACAAAAACAAGCGTATTTTTGTACGAGGGGGAGTGTAAGCGACCAAGGGAAATCACCGCTAGAGCGCCGCGGCAGTGACGAGAGCGTAACGCATATATGCGTGCGAGGAGAAGGATGTCGGGGCGGCGGGAAACGGACGAACGAGCGTGCCCTTTTTTTGGAATAGAAGACCTTCGTGGGCGGGGCGATCGTGCACCTTCGCCTGGCGGTCGCCGGTGGGCAGGGGCCAGAAATCGTCCCTGGGCCGTAGGGTCTGATAGGGGGGCTTGCCTTTGGCGTTATACGGAGGGCAAGTCCTTGGCTTAAATAGACCCCGCCGGCAGGAGGTGGGCCTTCTTGGCACCTCTACACCAGGGCAAGGAGAGGCATGTGTCGTGGCCTGCCCGACACGAGAGGAGCGCGAGTGGGGGTACGCGGGTCGACGTACCTTTCCGACACTGACGTGTTTTTCCGTGGTTCCCGCCGAATTATCAAGTGCCCTTTGCGGCGATAGGGCCGAAGAGGGCCGCGCGAGTGGGGATAGGCGGCGGCCGTCGCTCTCGCCGGCAAATGCGCGGCATTCTGATTTTGTAAGCTCATCCGAGCAGATCATCCTCACTTGTACGACATATGTCCACATTGTAAACAGTTATTAAATAAAATTAGTTCAATATATATATATATATATATATATACATCAAGAGTTTGAATTCATTTACGCCCGCATACAACGACTCTCTCCGTCCCTCATCTACAATATCCTTATGCTTTTAATTTTTGTTTTAAATATGTAAGTAAGTCCTAATATGAGGTACTAATGTACTTTGTAATTTAACTATTATTTATTACATCTTGTATTTGCGCAGAAGTAACTGTTGTATCAGATTTCAGTTACTTCAGTCAAATGTTGCTAAAGCAACCTTTTGTTCATCGGACTACTGTTGTCTGTTTTTGATACAATTTTTTCCTGAAAACAGAGAATATATTTTATAAAAAAAGTTTATTATATTTATATATAATTATAATAAATAATAAATTTTGATTGATTTATTGATATTCATTTTAATTTCTTGTTTAAATATTAAAATATAATTGAAAGAATTTAACAAATATTTCATAATATTTACCTTGTTGTGTTTTGATTTTTTATTTTTTAATTTTCATGAAATTTTCAATATCGCTTTTACTTTCAGATTAACTGTCAGAGAGAAGAATAGATAAAGAATAGATAAATTTTACAGAACAATTATCCGTAGAGTTAATATCTGATTGCATGTTTACTTATTGCACGCATTTTTATTTGCATGATTATTTATTGCATATATATATATTTATTTGCATGTCTATAATATTTTTTAATTTATATATGTATATATATTAATAATTATTAAACTTATTCAGGTACATTTAATTTTGGTTCGCGTTTATATTTATAAATAGCATGCGTTAATTTTATATTATTGCAGATAATTTTTAGTTTAATTTTTTTCTCGTTGGATTTGTTTAAAAATATTATTTCTACATTTTTAATGCGGCCGTGCTTATTGCACGTTGGTCTCAAGCCCAAATAAACGCAGAGAGAAAGTGTTTATAATAAAAGTGTTTATAATAATGTAACAGAGTTCAAAATTAGTTAATTGATTATGTAGGTTATATTAAAAACAAATAATTTAATTATTCTCGCGTATGAAAAATATATTCGAAGATCAATAGTATTATAATACTATTTAAAATTCGTGCGGTTAATATGAATAGCTAATAGCGTTGCGATAAAATAGCGATGCTAGCGGCTCCTACAAGCGACGCAGCAACGAATTATTTGCCACTCGGCCCTATGCGAGTCGACGCACCTTGGTCCAGAGTGGGCCTTTGTTGCGAGGTGAAGCAGAGTTGCTACGCCGCAGCTCCGGACCGATCCCGTCAGGGGGCTCAATCACATCCAACCAACAACTATAGAGACACATATGATCACTACACTGTCACTTACATGTGTGTAGACTTCTTGCCCAAACCGTTTTTCGGGTAGGAAATAAAATTAGTTTCAAACTGAACTCCTTGGTTCCTTGTAGAAGTCACGCGGATTATGCTCCAATTCCATGGAGCTCTCAGGAGTTCTCGTGCCTCTGCTAAATCCCCACCGAGTATCAGTATTGCTAAATACAACTTAAGTAGAGAGCGGATCAGCAGACGTCTGTCTGCACTTACTGAAAGAGAGAGAGAGAGAGAGAGAGGGAGCAAGGCAATGACACTTTTATTGTATCTGGTGGTAGAGGAGTTCCTTGGACTATTGAATGATGCGGAATGTATGGCTGTTGGATATGTAAGGAACTAGGGTAGTCTTTATACCAAAACCGGGTAGATGCGGATACCCATCACCCAAAGATTTTAAACCAATCAGTCTGACCTCATTTGTCCTTAAGACAGTGGAGAGAATGGTTGATAGATACATATAAAAGCTCATCTCAAATGAGAGGAGACTTCATAGCGAGCAACATGCTTACAGAGCGGGGAGATCTACGAAGACCGCACAATATAGAGCAGTCTCGTATATCGAAATGCAACTAAAACCGAAAGGATTCGCAATAGCAGCTTTTCTAGATATAGAAGGAGCATTTAATCACACGGCACGAGAGATACCTAATTATACCTATTCTCGTATGCACCAGAAAATACAAATGGAAAAGGGAATGTGATCTAACTTTAGACTAAAAGATCAAGTTAAATACCTAGGTGTCATTGTGGATAGTAACTTGTCCTGGAAGCAACACCCAGAGTATGTAACCAGTAAAGTCACAGCTGGAAACTGAGAAGAGTGGTAGGCAATAACTGGGGACTGAGACCGGAGACCATGAAATGAATTTATGACGCTGTACTTAAACTTAGATTGACCTATGGGTCGGTAGAATACTGGCCAAGGACAGCACGCTCCACGACTAACGTGTTTTTAGAAAGGCTAAGAGGTGTTATCTTAAAAAGTAACTCGGGCGCGATTAGGACAACTTCTGTTGCGGCACTGAGTTTACTTCTGGATATCAAACCATTTAAGGCGATCCTGATGGCAGATGCTACAGAAGCTCTATATAGGGTCACTTAATCGTTAGATGAAGGAATAATGGAGGGACTAGATAAGCTCCAGAGGATTGCCCAGAAGCCATGAACACTAACTTCATTTTAGACAAAAAATATAGAATCAGCTCACCCCGCGAGGAGTGGGATGTAAAAAAAGATACGTTCCTAAGGATGACCACATCTGGTACACGTATAGCTCCAAAAATAGGAATGGCACAGGTGCTGGGGTGTAATATAGACTAAATGACAGGAGACGATACTGCCTTTAGAAACTTACATGACAGTGAAACAGTCCCAATTGATGACTATAAACTGGGCTGCGAAGTTAACGATTGAAATGCGTTCTGGTCTACAAGTATACATCTACGCAGATAGCAAAAGTGCCCTACAGACACTGGACGGTTTTATGACTAGATCTAAGTTGTTTTGGAGTTTCAGTCCCTAAATAAACCAGCAGAAATAAGTAAGCTTTCCCTAATATGGATCCCTGGACACCGTGAAAATAAATAATTAATTTAGACTACATACATGAATCCTTATAATAATTTTGTATTAATCATATAAATATTGTTTATTATCAATATTATTCATGTTTCATGAGTTACACATAATAATTACCTTTGTTTACTGTATGTAACTCTTCAAATTCTTTAAAATTGGTTGCATCATCCTCTATATTATTTATAAGGTACCCTTCCGGATAATAAATAAAAGTAATAAATTAAGCTAATAAATTTTATAAAATACAGAAAAACTCGAGTAACTATGTAATTAGTAACAAAACTACCGAATAACAATTTTCAACTTAAATTTCTTGTTTTAAGTCTACAATTGTTTAACCTTGCAGAAAAAAAAACATGTATTTATAAATTAATATTGTGATAAACTAAAGCATTGAAGTTCTTTTTGTTCAGTCTTGATTGTTCTTCTGTTAAAATTAAGAAGTAATAAACAACTACGAAAATTCAGTAAGTAGTAACTTCAGATATTTAGATATATTCTAACAATCACTACTCAGGATATTACAAATAAACACTTGATTCAAAGTTTTCTTAATTTAATTTGAAGAACTAATCAATGAATAGTAATTACATACTTTTTTAAAATTCCATTTAGTCAAATGTTAACTTTGAATTCACAATCTTTTCTAAATATCATTTTTAGTTCCATACAATTTTTTAGTATTATTTTAAACGGAATAAATGCAAATGTTTATATCACAATTACAAAAATCATCTAACAGTACTGTAACGAGCGCCAGAGTAAGGAAAAAACGCGGGAACTAGAGAAGGGGACGTGTGGGAAATTTCGGCAGGAGAGACAGGGAGTATGCTCTCGGCACCTGAGTTAGCATTACGGGAGGTTACGTGGTGACACGTCCTGTACGGTTTTCCCGCCAAGTCTCCACGAGGTAAAAGTAGACTGCGCCGTCCTGTTGGAGATCTGCAGGAGACGACGCCAACCCGGACGAGTCCACCACAGAGTCACCGGCCGCTACACCGCATCCTCAGGAGCCAGACCGGGCCAGGTACTTCCAAGGTTCTCCAGGAGTCAACTACGCCCACATTAGAGTCCAGGTAGAACACCACAATAATTTCTTTGCGCGAATAATAAAAGTGCAACCGGGTGCAACAGAGCAGGGGGGGGGTCAACTCATACAGGACGAGTGACTAAAATCTACGGGCTCGGTCAATTTGAGGGGGCGCCACGTTCGCCTCAATTAGAAACAGATAGTGAGGCAGAAAAGACGGAGAGGGAGAACTAAACTTATGCTGCAGCGCCTTATTTGAACTGTTTCTACTGCAACCTTAATACTGCCCCAATTTGTACAGCTATTTCCTGGAATCAATATTGCAAATGTAGAAAGAATTTATCAAAACTCGAGGAATTTAGTAAGGTTTCAATTTCTTTTAGAAGTTTATTTAATGGTATATATTCTGCAACTGAGCAGCAGAATATTTTTCCTAGTTACGCTATGATATATTTTGTAGTGGCATTGCAGAATGTACAAGTGCTAATAAGTTATCCAATTTTCCGTAACTATGCTATGAAAATCCTGCGATATCTGTGCTGTTTTGTCATCGGGCAAAAGCCTTTTATTACTTTATTATTATATTATTAATTTTTTTATTACTATTTTCTTATTACTTATTGTATTAATTTGACACCTATTATATTATTTTATTAATTTATTATTACTTACTTATTATTTTTCAAATAATAGGTATACAATTATATGCATATAATTTTAATGTAATGTATTTTATACAATTATTTGTATGTTTGTCTTCTAACGAAACTTTAATTTGTATTTAGTATTTATATATTTATATTATAACATTTTTGTATAAAATACATTATATAGATTTACATATTACACTACGTGAAATTTGCTTATTTTATTAGAAAAATTGAATAAATTGATTGTTTTTAGATAATAGAAATATATTAATTATTATTTATAAAATTTAAAATACGTCCGCTATATCTAAATGTAGTTGATACCAGCGCTGCTCTCTACGCTGTTATACACACTTGCTATATCTATATATAGTCGACGCTGGTGCCCCCTCGAATTGGCCGCGCCGTCAAAAATTTGCCACTCATTTAACGTTGAGTTGATCCCCCCTCCAACAGAGTCGGTTGAATACTGATTCGCGGAGCGCGGGCGAGTGAGAGCAGAGATGAATAGAGAGATGGCCGATGCTATAGGCTCAAGCCGCGCCAAATTCGATGCGCCATAGCAATACGCACCATCGCGGATAAAATTCTAATCTGTCGTACTTGAGGGGAAATAAGGGAGAGGGAAGCAGTAAGCGCGAGCCACGAGTCGTGTCCATGTGACCGGCCGCAGGTATGTGTTGGTGCGCCCGATAGCGGCCGAAGCTGGCTCGGCTCTAATCGGCGAGGGAAGGAGTGCGAATGACAAGCCACGTCCGTGTGCCTGGCACTCTTTATGTGTGCGACTGTGCATGACTCGATCGCTTGCATGTGTCCATGACTCGCGGCTGCATCGGAGGAGCCAGCAAGAGCAACGAGTCAAGTCGAGCCCAGATGGACGCACGTGGCCAGCACAGTTTCTGTGTGCGTATTTCATGATTCGGTAGCTAGCTTGTGTCAGTTCGTCGGATTTTCGGCGGGTCTGCTTGCGGCTGCTTTTTTGCTGTTCGGCCTCACCTCGGACCCGAGGCTGGAGCTCGGACCTCAAGCGTGAAAATGATAGCAACCGTTTTCCAATGCACATAAGATTTATGTCTCGATTTATGCACATTTTCAAACAATAGTAAAGATAATTTAAAATCAATAATATTAATATAATTTGACGATTACATACAATAAATTCACTTTATTTGCATAAAAGATACAAATCATATATATGCACACGAAATAGCATAAGATAGAAGCTTGTGTATATAATTTAATTAATAATTTTTTAGCGTATTTTTCAAAAACCATGTTGTATATAATTATCCCTAAAAACGGGATACGATTATAAACTTTTGTGTAAAAGACTTCTTCATTCGACAAATAACAAATTACTCGATAGTCGACTATATAAAAATTCCAATTATATTCAATCAATTTTCCTTGTAATTTTCGTTTATACCTATGTGCATTAATTAATTATTAATTCATAATTACATATATGTATATTCTATGTTGTTGCATTCGGCGAAAAAGTTTATAATCGTATCCCGTTTTTAGGGATAATTATGTACAACATGGTTTTTGAAAAATACGCTAAAAAATTATTAATTAAATTATATACACAAGCTTCTATCTTATGCTCTTTCGTGTGCATATATATGATTTGTATCTTTTATGCAAATAAAGTGGATTTATTGTGTGTAATCGTCAAATTATATTAATATTATTGATTTTAAATTATCTTTACTATTGTTTGAAAATGTGCATAAATCGAGGCATAAATCTTGCGTGCATTGCAAAACGATTGCTATCATTTTCACGCTTGGGGCTTGACTTGACTCGTCGCTCTTGCTGGCTCCTCTGATGCAGCCGCGAGTCATGGACACATGCAAGCGATCGAGTCATGCACAGTCGCACACATAAAGCGTGCCAGGCACACGGACGTGGCTTGTCATTCGCGCTCCTTCCCTCGCCGATTAGAGCCGAGCCAGCTTCGGCCGCTATCGGGCGCACCAACACATACCTGCGGCCGGTCACATGGACACGACTCGTGGCTCGCGCTTACTTCTTCCCTCTCCCTTATTTCCCCTCATTTACCCTCAAGTGCGACAGACAAGTGCGTATTGCTATGGCGCATCGAATTTGGCGCGGCTTGGGCCTATAGCATCGGCCATCTCAAGGTATGGTCACAGCCATTGATTCTACCGAGTTATTTCGGTCAGCGCTAGAGTGCGCACGCGATGCGACGCTAGGTCGACCCGAGAAGTGTGATTGCACGGCGCGAGATTTGAAAATTTGATTTGCACAAGAAGCGAGATAGAATTTCCGTGTCGCCGCAATGGGAATAGTGTGAGCGTACGATTGCGCAACGCGAATAACAGAAATTTAGCGAAATTCGGATATCGCGCAACGACGCATGCGTAAAACTTATAATTTCAGAATTTTCGAATTTGACAAAACCAACTGTATACGCGCAGGTTGATTATCATTGTAACTAATTAATAAAGTTAATTTGGTCGATATTAAATTAAATTTGGCTATCACTTTATTTATTTACCGTGTCGGCGTAGAGATCGACCGAAAAGTCCCAGATCCCTTTCCCGAACAAGAATTGAAGTGGACGCAAGCGGTTCGAAGGACCACGCTGCCTCCGCGGGAGTTGTGAGTACAACTCAATAGCTGAGTGGCAGGCCAGCCATCGCACTATGAAGGGTGCGCGGCCAAGGGGCAAGTGTTGATAATACTACCCCACTGCACGCAAAAGTTGGTGACAGTTTTTGTGTCACTCACATTGTACATGACTGGGTCGGAGATATTATCTCCTCGGATCTCCCCGTTACAGTACCATATCTCCTTCAATGTATTATCTTCACCATCATTATTGTATTTCAGAGCTAACTTATCCATATATTTGAAGCACTTCATAACATTATCATTATTTGAGTTTATGCTATAATGAATGTTATTTTTATGTAAAATTTGTGTCTCATATACGAGTATCTCTAAAGGCAGGTACTTAGCATTATCTGAATTTAAAGACTTAACTTTTGAAAATTGAAATTTTATATTTACTTCTTTTACCGATATATTTATAAGAAATAATATAAATATAATTTAAACAATACTTATTTATGTAACAAACATTACAAAATATGTTAACTTCTTTAGTTTTTTTAAATATACTTCAGACAATTTGTGTAAGATTATGGTATCTTTTAGTAAGTAAAAAACTATTTATTATACTTGTTGCGAACTCGACGCCCGCGAGGAATGGTATGCGACCGCTGACAACCTTCCCGCCTCACGATGTAACCTCAGAGCGCCGAGGAACGACGACCGTCACTTGTTTTGACGGGGCGGGAAGGGAGTCACCTGATTAGAGCGCTAGTAGGCCGGGTCAACGCCCGAGCGCGGGAAGATCGGCAGACGGGGGGGGGGGGGATAAGACAATCGGCGATCGGGGGGAGAATGATCTGGGAGGCGGGAGGTCCTCACTCGGCAGTAATGTAATAGCCGCGCGCGCGGAGGGTGTGGGGTGCGTAAGGGACGGAACCCGCGCGAGTGTGGCCCGAGGTGATCCGGGGTAAAGGGACGCGGGGAGCAACCGACCGGACCGGTGTGAGCAGGTCCGCGGGGGCGGGCCTGTGTCCTCGTAGCTATCCTGCCCTGAGGGAGCGGAGTGCGCGGTGGCGGACGCGCCCCGTGGCCTCGTAAGCTTTTTGGCGACGTCGGCCAGCTTCCCGCGATCCGCGAGGCGCATGTAGCCTACCTCGAGCCACCTCGCGTGCGGGCGAGGAAACGCCAAGACCGGGCGCGACGGGGGGAGCTCACCGCTCGGCGGCCCGCTCGACGCCGAGCGGGCGAGCGGCGCGAAGTCAGCGAGCTCGGCACTTACAAGCGAGCCAGCGACACGTACGCACCGAGTCCAACTGCTCCGCGATTCAGCAACGATTGTCACGGCGATAGTGTAAATACCTACGCTTTGTATACCAAGAGAATAAAACATATTAATTGAAGAGCTATTGTACAAGTGCTTCCCTTCCTCCCGTTCCTCAACAAAGTGGTGCCGTGACCAGGATACCCGACACAGCGGGAGGAAGCGAGAGCACGGGCTGCCTGAGGGACAACCGGGATCCGCAGGAGTTACAGCGGAGAAAAGCGATGCGTTTGAAGAGGACCGTAGCGACCGGCAATCTCGTCGGATCGCCGGTTAAGAAGAGGCCCCGACTCACGCCGCAGCAGGCTGAGGCCACCTCGACCGTCCGCTCACCCTCGCCCGCTGGAGGCGGGTACCGGAGAAGGCGCCGCCAACAACCAGGCCTCCCGAAGCCGGCCGCCGGGGATCTACGGGACCACGAGCCCCACGAGACGGCCTCTCGTGCCGACCAAGACGGTCCGGCGAGACCACGGCCCGGAACCAACGAGGACGCCCGCGGATGGCCAGACAAGTCAGGACAACAGCCAGCGGCCAAGGACACCGTGCCGGCAAGCAGGACCATCTACGCGGCGCCACCGAGTCACAGGGAGAACGCCGCTTGGGTGCCGCCGGAGCAACGAGCGCAGGGTGGGCCGAGCGAAGCCCGACCTCATGCTGGACGCGGGAGGAGGACGTCCCGTCTACGCGACCTCTCGGCGCCAACATCCGGCCAGCAGGAGCCGCAGACAGCAGCACTGCCTACGGACCAGAGACGGAGCGACGACGGAGTGGGCTTGCCGCCCTCCTACGGCCCCGCGCCGCCACGGCCGCTGCGGAGCGCGCGGCCCGCACCTGTCATCAGCAGCCATCGGAGACCAGCCAGCACCGTCATCTATATGAATGAGGAGGGGCCAGCGGTACGACCGACTCAGCCAGTGGTCAGCGAGGTCGCAGGTACGCGATTGGGTGGACAGCTTGCCGCGGAGCCAGACCGAGCGAGCGCGTAACATGCTATCGTTGTTTATGTCTCGCGAAGCGACCCTGTTGTCGAACAGCGGTTTAGTGCGCTCGAAGCCCTCGACAAGTGCCGCGGCAAAGCGGGCGCGACGTTGCCGCCGAGAAATGCGCACACTGCCGCGCATCCGGCCACCGCATCGAACAGTGCCGGAGCTTTCGGCGTAAAAATGAGGACATGCGCTGGCGAATAGTGCGCGACCTCCGCCTCTGTTTCTGCTGCTTAAGGGGAGGGCACCAGCGCTCACGCTGCAATGGGGTAACGTGTTTGGAGTGCCGGCGTCGGCACCATACGCTACTGCACTTCGCGATTATGAGAGGAAGCGTTGCTGCGGGGGGACGCGCGGCTCCGGGGGAGGGGGCGACCGTCAGCTCAGAAGACTCGGTCGCGCAAGCAGGCACCGCCACGGAACCGTCGGCATGACTAGGCGGGGAGACCGGGCGCCTGGAAATCCTGCCCGTGACACTGTCCGGGGCGACGGGGAAAGTCGAGACACTCGCGATGCTCGATGAGGGCTCGACCGTTACACTCGTCGACGCGGCCCTCGCGCGAAGGATCGGCGGGCCCGGACGGCGCTTGGTGGTGCGCCTCCGGGGGTACCGCGACGCGGAGGGCGTCGCAACGGATTGCCGAGGGGTCGAGCTCCGAGTATGCGGTACGGGAGACACGTACCGAATCAAACGGGCACTAGCCACGCGCGGCCTCTGCCTGCCTTCCCAAGCGCTGCCCGAGAGGCTCGCGAGACACGTCGGGCGCGTGCACCATGTCGACCTCCGTTCGTATGCGGACGCGCAGCCGACTATCCTGATAGGTCAGGACAACTGGGAGATCGGCGCTACGAGGGAGCTCCGAGAGGTCGCGGGCACCGGCCTCGCCCTTGCGCGCACCCTCCTCGGCTGGGTCTTGCACGGGCGAGATGGGCATGGGGGGCACGACGCGGTGACCGCTGTCACCTGGGCGGCGGACGCGACCCCCACCCGCGAGGATGAAGAACTGATCGCGGGAGGTTTGAGGGCCCTCGATTGGCGACTCGACGAGTTGGTCGAAAGCCAGTACAGGGTAGACAACGCGGGCATAGAATGCGCGACCGCACAGGCAACCAACCACGACAACGCGACAGGCCTATTAGAAGCCACGACCCGGCGGGTGGACGGCGCGTGGGAGACGGGATTGTTGTGGCGCGCCCGAGAGATCCCAATCGTAGACAGCCGCGGCACTGCCATGCGACGCCTGCTTGCGCTCGAGCGGAAACTCGACCGTGAGCCCGAATTCGCGGCTTTGTATTACGCCGAGATGGCGCGTTTTATACGGCTCGGCTATGCCGAAAAGGTCCGGGACACCCGGAGTGGTGCGCGCGTATGGTATTTGCCGCATTTCGGGAGACAGGCTGCGAACAAACCCGGGAAAGTGCGCCTGGTATTCGACGCCGCCGCGCGGTCCTCCGGGATCAGCTTGAATGACCAGCTGGAGACCGGGCCCGACTTACTGCGAACCATGCTGGGCGTGTTACTAAGGTTCCGGCAGTTCGCGATAGCCGTTAAAGGAGACATACGCGATATGTTCCTCCGGGTCAAGGTGCGGAAGGAAGACCGCTCGGCACAGCGATTCCTATGGCGCGGCGCGGATCGCGTGTCGAGCCCGACCGTGTACGAGATGACCAGCCTGATCTTCGGCGCAAAGTCGTCACCGTGCAGCGCGATTTTCGTTAAAAATCGAAACGCGGAGGCCTTCCTCCCCGGGAAAGCCGACGCCGCGTGCGCGGTCATCAGGAACTCGTACATGGACGACTTCCTCGCGAGCCGACCGACGGTGCGGGAGGCCGCGGAATTGATCCGGAGCGTCGCGGAGATAAATGCCGCCGCTGGGTTCGAGATGCACCAGTGGGCCAGTAATGACGCGAGGGCGCTGGGAGGCATCTTGGAACGCGAACCACCGAGCTCGAAGGACCCCCTGTGCGGCCGAAGCGACGAGCGCGTGCTAGGTCTATTCTGGAGCACCGGCGGGGACACCCTGGGGTTCAACGTCAGCCTGGCCCGAGTGCCGGCGCCGGTGCTCACGGGTGAGCGCGCACCTACCAAGCGGGAGTATCTGGGGACGATAATGTCCGTCTTCGACCCTCTCGGCCTCATCGCGCCTATCACCATAAGGGGTCACATCGTCATGCAAGACGTGTGGCGTAGCGGCGTCGACTGGGACGCGAAACTGAGGAGTGAAGAGCGCGCGGCGGCTTACGACTGGCTCGAACGCGTACGCAGAGTCTCCGGACTCCAGATCCCGCGGTGCTTCTCGCCGCCGTTATCGGGTCGCGCGCAGCTCCAACTGCACATGTTCTGCGACGCGAGCACTAAGGCGTACGCGGCGGCGGTGTACGCCCGGTTCGGCAGCTCGGACGCGCCGGCGCACGTCGCGTTGTTGATCGGTAAAGCGAGAGTCGCGCCCGTGAAAGCCCTCACCGTCCCTAAACTCGAGCTGCAGGCGGCGCTCATAGGAACGCGGCTACTGCAGACGGTAGAAAAGGAGATTGATTTCCACGTGGGGAAGCGCTTCCTATGGAGCGATTCCACTACCGTCCTGCAGTGGTTGAAGTCAGAGCCCAGGAGGCGCGAAGTCTACGTGACCCACCGAACAGGGGAGATAAGGCGGGCTACGGCGCCCTCGGAATGGCGGTGGGTCCCGTCGGCACAGAACCCTGCGGATATAGCGACCAGAGGGGACTGCACGGAGCTCGGCGAGCGGGACGCCTGGTTCGCGGGACCGGCTTTCCTACACCTGTCCGAAGAAGCTTGGCCAGCCGCGCCGGCCCCAGAAATCCGCGAACACGCATCGGCGGACGACGCGTCGGTGCGCGCGGACGTGATGTGTGTGTCGGGCGGCGCGGGCGGGGGGTACATCCCGGCCACCGTTCGATACTGCGGCTGGCCCGGCATGCTGGCCCTCGCGCGAAGACTCAGTAGACCGTTTGATCGATTCAGGGGCCGAGCGCGAGGCATCACTAACGAAACGACGGCGCGGGCGGAAAGCTATTGGTTCCGCGTTTTCCAGCGGGAACGCTTCGGCCCGGAACTACGGGCGCTTGAAGGGGCGCAGCTCGTGAGCAGGCAGAGTCGTATCGCCAGGTATCGGCCTTACCTCGACGACCATGGGATCATGCGGGTGGGGGGCCGCGCTTCCTGACTACAAACCGCGGAATTCGAAAATGAACCCATCCTCCTCGACGGCAAACACCCGGGCGTGCGTAAGCTCGTAGCGCACTACCACCTCCAGCACCACCATGCGAACCACAATACCGTCCTCAACGAGATGAGGCAGAGGTACCTAGTGCTGGGCCTCAGGTGCGCGCTCCGAGGCGTAGTGCGGAACTGCCTCGGCTGCAGGCTCCGTCGAGGGCAGCCGCAAAATCCGCGTATGGCCGATTTACCAGCGGGCCGGCTGGCGTATAAGCAGAGACCGTTCACGCACTGCGGACTCGACTATTTCGGGCCGATCATCGTCAAAGTCGGGCGACGACGCGAGAAGCGTTGGTGCGCCCTATTCACGTGCCTTACGACTCGCGCGGTCCACCTGGAAATCGCGCCCAATCTCACGGCGGGCAGCGCGATCATGGCACTCCGCCGAATGTCGAGCCGTAGGGGGACGCCGTCGTTCATTTACAGCGACAACGGGACGAACCTACGCGGCGCGAACCAGGAGCTGCGTGGCGCCATTGCGACCTTGCACGAGGGGGAATCAAGGGATGAACAGGAGAGCTTCGCCGCAGCGAAGGGGATCAAGTGGGTATTCAACCCCCCGGATGCGGCTTTTATGGGAGGCGCTTGGGAGAGGCTCGTGAGGTCCGTGAAAACGGCTCTCTCCGCAGTGCTGCGAACCGACGCCCTGACCGACGAGGTGCTGGCCACGGTTCTGGCGGAGGCCGAACACTCCGTCAATTCGCGCCCGCTGACGCACGTGTCACTCGATCCTCTCGACGGCGAAGCGCTGACCCCGAACCATTTCCTGATCGGGACATCCTCGGGGCAGATCAAATTGGGTACCTACGAGGCACGCGTATTCCGCCCGGCGGAGCAGTGGCGAGCGGCCCAGGCGCTCGCGGACTCCTTTTGGAGGCGGTGGCTCCGCGAATACGCCCCCACCTTACTACAACGGCCGAAATGGCTCGAACCAGAGAAGCCGCTAGCCGTAGGGGACATCGTCCTTATTGTCGACACGCAGGCAGCGCGGAACACGTGGCGGAGGGGCACTGTCGTCGCGGTATACCCCGGAGCGGACGGGCAAGTGAGGGTCGCGAGAGTGCGCACACCGTACGGGGAGCTTGTTCGACCGGCACGCAAGCTCGTCGTCATGTTCGCGACGAATACTGCGCAAAGCGTAGACGGGGCCTGCGCAGGGGGGGAGGAATTGTTGCGAACTCGACGCCCGCGAGGAATGGTATGCGACCGCTGACAACCTTCCCGCCTCACGATGTAACCTCAGAGCGCCGAGGAACGACGACCGTCACTTGTTTTGACGGGGCGGGAAGGGAGTCACCTGATTAGAGCGCTAGTAGGCCGGGTCAACGCCCGAGCGCGGGAAGATCGGCAGACGGGGGGGGGATAAGACAATCGGCGATCGGGGGGAGAATGATCTGGGAGGCGGGAGGTCCTCACTCGGCAGTAATGTAATAGCCGCGCGCGCGGAGGGTGTGGGGTGCGTAAGGGACGGAACCCGCGCGAGTGTGGCCCGAGGTGATCCGGGGTAAAGGGACGCGGGGAGCAACCGACCGGACCGGTGTGAGCAGGTCCGCGGGGGCGGGCCTGTGTCCTCGTAGCTATCCTGCCCTGAGGGAGCGGAGTGCGCGGTGGCGGACGCGCCCCGTGGCCTCGTAAGCTTTTTGGCGACGTCGGCCAGCTTCCCGCGATCCGCGAGGCGCATGTAGCCTACCTCGAGCCACCTCGCGTGCGGGCGAGGAAACGCCAAGACCGGGCGCGACGGGGGGAGCTCACCGCTCGGCGGCCCGCTCGACGCCGAGCGGGCGAGCGGCGCGAAGTCAGCGAGCTCGGCACTTACAAGCGAGCCAGCGACACGTACGCACCGAGTCCAACTGCTCCGCGATTCAGCAACGATTGTCACGGCGATAGTGTAAATACCTACGCTTTGTATACCAAGAGAATAAAACATATTAATTGAAGAGCTATTGTACAAGTGCTTCCCTTCCTCCCGTTCCTCAACAATACTGTTCATTGATAATGGTTATTGACTGTATACTAATAGATTCAGTCTTATTCATCTCCACTAATTCTTAGAGATAATACCTTTTTTATAATATAGATAATATAGAAACTTATGTAAAAATTTAAGAACAAATTATGTAAATAATTATTTTTTAAAAAAAACTATGAAGTCAATAATTACTTTCAGTTTTGTAGGTATACTAGTATAAAATTTCGAGTCGTATTTGTTTAGTATATATTAACTAAGTTAATGCTAGTTCCTCTCGGATAGTTTTTAATATAATTTAATTCACATCGACCTTTATCTTGCTTTCTAGAAAGTTCTACAAACAACGATCCATGATAGTAAAAAAAATTATATCATCTCGTGGATAAAACTCCTATTTTTGCTATTGACAAGATTTCCTGTTTACACATATTTATTTAATATTCAAATATCAATTTTAATAAAATATTTTCATTAGTATTTTTAGTGATCTAAATATTAATTAACTGAATATAGTACTAAAAATAATAAAAATTTTATTTGATAATCTGTATCTAAGCACAATTTATATACAATTTAAATATTTACAAAATCAATCTGAGAACATGTCTCTGCACGAAACTCATGAAAAACGATAAAGTCACGATAATATCTCGAAAGAGATATAGAATTTATGATTTGGTGGTTCCTGACCGAGGCCGAGGTCACTCACTTATACGTGCTATGGGGTAGTGTCGCAAACAGTTGTAAAAACTATGGTAAACCTGGAGGTCATCGGCATAGCCATGTATATAATATGTCTTATACCCATGGAATCGAGGGCAAGACCAAGGTCATTAATGTAAAGGCAGAGCAGCAATGGTCCTAACACAGAACCCTGAGGAACACCAAGCGTGATGGAGAGCCAAGAAGCTTTTATTGTTCTATTCGAGATAACAAGTTGCTCGCTCTCAGATAGGTATGCCCAGATCCGTGTCAGCAACCTTCGCGAAAAGTCCATACGCTTCATTAGGTTTAATAGACGAGTGGTACATATAGTGTCGAATGTCCTGCTAATGTTAAACAGTAACAGTAACGCAACCTGTCTTTTTTCCATAGCATTGCGTACGTCTTTAGTCAATCTTAACAGAGCAGTCTCAGTCGAACTGTGCCGTAGATACCCAGTTTGGAGTGGGTCGAGGAAGTTATGAGACACCGAATACTCCATAAATTGTTCATAAACAATTCTTTCAAGCACTTTTGAGAAAAAACAGATCACTTGAAATTGGCCGAAAATCATCTGGCCCAGAAAGTGTTTTTCATTTGGCCAATGGCACTGCATGAGCCTTCATTCACACTTCTAAGAAACCTTCACTCTCAAGCGAGCTATTGTACACTAAATGCACCTGTGACCGGAAGAGCCTTCACAACAACACTATGCAGAATACTATCCTCGCCAACTGCCTGCGATGTGAAATTAGATATTGACGATACAATATGATTAATATTTATAGCTTTAAACCGAAAACACTATCAGCAGCAGAGTCGAGCACGGCATGTATTCGATCGTCGTCGATGGTATTTGGCATGAGCTCATGCAAAGACCCACTTACTCGTGGTAGCAAAACTAGGTTTTGCGATCCACGTCAGATTGCGCTTGAATTTTGAGAGTCGAACAGGCGATTATGAACATATTCACTCCTCGCTTCATTTATCTTTTCATGAACTCCTCGCAAGAACAGCAATGTGATCTGCCACCGCTCGATCAGTGTTATCAAATCTTTTACAGAAAATTAACACTTCTTATTATAACACTTCTCCTCACCTACGCACAGACACAACTGGTCGCACCTTCCATTAGTGCGAATGGAAGTGCAGTGAATGTACATAGATAGGCGGACCGCTACGAATGTTAAGTGGTTAAGTGTTGCACTAGGTTGATTGACGGATCGGTGAAGCGGCAGAGTAGCGCTCATTCTCTCGCTCCACAGGTGTGCGTAAACATGTTTAGGACCTTGCTGCACTGCCTTAGATGCTGCTCCTCGAAAAGTTTCTTATCTAGGTATATTCCTAGATACTTTATTTCTCTGCATACAATATTCTATGCCCGTAGAATATAATTTCTTCATAAATTTTACATTTGTATTTCTTGTGAAGACGAATATCTCTGTTTTATTGGGATTAACCCCAAGAGAATGTATTCTGCGCCATTCCTTTACCTTCTCAAGGACTCTTTCCACGAGCTTCGGTAGAATTTCTTCGTATCTTTCTTTAATCAGCATGGTAAACTCATCCGCATATCCCACTGCAAAGATTCCTTCTCTGTTTAGCATAGGCAATAGCGAATCTGCTACTAGTCTCCATAAGAGTGGTGGGAGTACCCCTCCCCCGTGGACATCCTTTTCAGACTTTTCCTTTTATAAGACTGTCCTTCCATTTACTAAAAATCTCCCTATCGCTAAGAATGCCCACTATCTAACGCCATATGGTAAGCGGAACATTCTGTTCCAGTCAAGCTTTGTCAATGGCTACTCTAGTGATGCTGTTGAATCCACCCTCTATATCTACAAAAGATCCTATAACAGTTTCCTTGTTTTTCATCGCTTCCTCAATGTAGCTGATCACCGAATGTAGCGCAGTTTCTGTAGATTTACCCACAATATACGAGCATGCATGCTGACCTCGGTGAAGTGGGTTGGATTTAACAGATGTTTGCCTGATATAAAATTCCACCAGCCTTTCTATCGTCTTGAAATCTTTTACCGAGGAGTAGCCAAAGTAATCTCCCTCTTCCAGTTTTCGGAATAAATAAGACCCGTATTCTCTTCCAAGCTCCTGATACATATCCAATGGCTAAGCATTCTTTGAATATGCCCGTAACCAGGAAAAGTATGTTTTCGCACCTCTCTTGTAGCATCTTTGGAAAATGCCATCAGGTTCTGGTAGTTTATACGGTTCAAAGTCTTCCTTTACAAAATCTGGGAAGTTGGCCCTTAGAACAAGTTCTATAGTATACTCTTCCGTTTTTACAGAATTTACCTCCGCGTCCTTCAGGTTTTATAACCTGCAGTCGTTTTCTTTGGTCTGCACAGAACAGTCTGCTTAAGCACGCCGTGTCTACTAGGTTTTCAATACCCGTGCAGTAACTCTGACAACTTGCCTTTTTTGATTTGATTACTTTCCTTTCAAAGTCATTTAGAGTGTTTTATACTCTTTGTGGCCTTTAGGGTCTTTTCTCTTTTCACCCTACTAATGCCTTCCAGGCTCTTTTCCGAAGTGCCTCCAGGTTTCCAGTCCACCAGGGGGTACTTTCAGGTGCTCTTGCAGGTTTTAATGGGCAGTTATTTTCGTATGCTCTGATGATAGCAGTTTGTATCCTTGGGTTTTCTCTGTGGATCCAGTTTCGGTTTTACACGTTATCCCGAAGGTGATCGTCCTGTGGTTAGACATGGATGGTTCATTTACTACTCTCCATCCATGTACAACTTCTTTGATACCAATTGAAGCTAGGGTAAGATCTGATACCTCCCTTGTGCTTACTGTGACAAAAGTTAGCTGATTTCCGTGGTTGATAATGTCCAATTGACTTCCAGTAATGAATTCTATTAAGGCTTCACCCCTAGTATTCATATCTGTGTTTCCCATGCATCATGATGAGCATTGGCATCGCACCCGATAATTAATTTCAGGTTGAAACTTAAGATAAGGGATCTCTTTGTCATGAGGCAATTAGATCGATGAGACCAATAAGATACTCATTCGGTGTTCTTTGTCCTCGAATTCTATCTTAACGGTTGTACAGGCTCTGAAACATATTTCCTGTAACAGAAATCCATTAACACCCTTGATGTGGATGCATGTCAGCTCGATGATTTTACTCTTTAGCATTGCCGTCGAAGCTTCGTCTAGACCAAGAACTAAGTAGTCAGTAGTCGGCTGCCTTGCTCTAAACTGTCCATTTAGATATATCCACGCCATTCTTATACCTACGGGCCGGTTTAAGGAAATCCGATACAGATTCAATTCCCGACGTAACCCATGTGATTACTTTCGTAATGCTGAGCTCCTCCGGGGACACCGATCTGATTATGAGGTTCGTTTCCCTCATAGTCATGGTGGCTACTTCCTTGCACAGCCAGGTTTCAGAATTCCTGTCTTCGCAGAGAATGAAAATTGCGTATCGTCGGCACAGTTCGACTGAGACTGCTCTGCTGAGATTGGCCGAAGACGTACGCAGTGTTATAGATAAAAGACAGGTGACGTTACTGTTATTGTTTGACTTCAGCAAGGCGTTCGACACTATATGTCCCACTTGTTTATTAAACTTAATCAAGCGTATGGACTTCTCGCGAGGGTTGCTGACACGGATCTGGGCATACCTATCTGTGAGAAAGATAAGGCAATAAAATCTTCTTGGCTGTCCACCAGCCTAGGTGTTCCTCAGGGTTCTGCTTTAGGACCATTGCTGTTTTGGCTTTACATTAACGACCTTGGTCTTGCCCTCGACTCTATGGTTGTGAGACATATTCTATATGCTGATAACCTCCAGGTTTACCGTAGTTTTTCTAGGCATAATCTCGAGGCAGGAGCCAGACATGTAACCGTTGCGGCCCGAGCAGTCTCGGACTGGGCCTCGTCTACGTCCTTGAAGCTCAATGTTGGAAAGACATCTGCGATTCTATTCGGAACTCGCAGATTCCTTTCTGACATTGAGTCGGCCGGGTTCAACTCTATTGAACTCTGGGAGGGGGCAGCTGTTTCTTTGTCTGAGGCTGTAAAAAGCCTTGATGTTGTGCTAGACGCGGGTCTGACCTGGAGACCACACATGAAAATGATTTGCAAAAGAATCAACCAGGTTTTATACAGTCTACGTTTTTTCCGTCAGTACACCACGGAGGCTCTTCGTGCCAAGCTGGTGCCTTCACTGGTCTTTCCACATTTCAATTATTGTTCGACTGTTTATTAAGATGCGTCCTTTGAGTTGAGGACAATGTTACAACGCTCACAGAATTCCTGTGTGCGGTATGTGACGGGTGTTAGGGGGGACGACCATGTTATCCCCTTCAGCATACGATTAGGCTCGATGGGTGTAGACGGCGGGAGGGAATTTTTTATGTATTTGCAGATCTACAAGATATTACGGCTGCGTAAGCCGGAGTACCTGAGTAAACTGGTCTATTCTCTTCTGATGCATCTTATCGACCGGTCAGGTCTGAACCTAAAGAGAATACCGGTACTCGAATGCGCACCGAGACAGGAATTAAATCTTTCTCTGTTGAAGGTGCTCATCTGTGGAACGGACTGCCTTCCTGTATTAGAAATGCGCCCTCTCTTTCTCGCTTCAGGGGGTTAGTGTTGGAGCATTTGAGGGGTCGGTATATGACAATAGATTTTTCTAGTCAATTGTCCTCTTAATCTTGTTTTAATGTGCGCCCTAAATTAGTTGTATGTGTATGTAATGAGTATGTGTGTATTTATCCTTTCTCTCTGCATTGTATTCATTGAGTGAATGTGTGTACGTTTGTGACTCGACTCATAGATAATAAGGAAAACGTAAGCAATATTTATGCCAAAACTGTACTATATCTGTGATATGACTAATGCTGTGATAGTGTTTAATTATATTTATAAGTAGACTTAAGATGTAGCGTCTATAATGTATGTTTTGTGCAATATTTTGTAAATTATTTGCAAATAAAAAATTTATCTATCTATCTATCTATCTCTCTTTATCTGAGAGACAAGCCACAATATAATTGCCTTTTTGATTTTTCTTTTTTTTGTTGGAAAGGGAAAATTAACTAGGAATTTAATTAGGAATTTTAGGAGTTTTCAATCGAAAACTTTTGAACAGCATAAAAAAATTGGCTTTGCATGGCATAGGATCCTCACGGGCCTTCGAGCCAGTTGAACAATTCTTCTTTATTTATTGAATGGATTTTTGGGTGATTTTGAGTAGCTAAGGCCCCCCGCGTGGTCTTGCAAGCCAGTTTGGTAAATTTGCCGACATTGGATATGGGATCTCTCCCCCACACCTTTTTCTTATTAACTCTAATTGCAGTTAATGTTTTTTATTTCATTATTTCGATAATTCATTTTTCTTTACTTTTTCGGAAAGATTTTACTGCTCGACCTCCCGGTATTGCTTGAGGCGAGCGCGTCTGATGGTTTGGAACGGGTGCTTAATTTACGACCATAGATCATCCGGTGATCGGCGATTTGTTTCGCGCCGACTGCCTGCTGATCTCCGACCATCGAGCCGACGGAGTCTCGAGACCTTGTTTACCTACACGTCTGGACGTGTCTTAGGCTACCCGAGGGCTCTGTCATAAGGTCCCGCCACTTTTATGAATAGGTTTTCACAGAGCCTGCGAATTCAGACCTCACCTTCCCATGCCGAGGGCAAACGGTGCGAGGCAGTGCCTACCAACACGTTCGGGAGAGGCGCAAAGGCACCCCCCTGCCATTTAGGTTAGCCCGGGAATTTTCGGTTTTTCTGTTTTTTTACAATTATATTATTTTATATATAATTAATTGTCAAGTAGAATAATCTTATTTGTAGCTGTTTCTCACGTAGGTATGTAAGTCATCTCCCAAGATAGGTCATGCGAGCGACTCTTATACACATACATAACGCATAGAATTTCGGTCTGTCACATAGATATCTAAGTTACTTCTTGTAAACTAATCTTATATAGAAAGATAAAACAGCATACTAGATAATAAGAGCTGCGATGCCTATAAATACGTGAGCCTATAAGGGACCAGCGGTTCAGTAATATAGTTAAATTCATCGTGTAAGCACATCTCTCAGGAGCTCTGTCACTATATTGCAATAAAGATCAGACGAATATATCTTTGTCCAATATTCACTTTCTGCCTTCCTTGACGCCAAGATTCCTGCAAGTACTCACACGCGCCTTCAACTCGACCATTTGCTACCATCGCGTGAAATACTCATCTCGAAAAGATGACATAATAGTGGCCCTGTAGGAGCGACTACGTGGGTAGAGTCGTGTTGGCAACTCCTGAAATGAGCTGAGAGGAAGAGGCCGAGCGACTGGATATATCCCCGTTAAATAATGTTAGGTCCCTGTAGTTTAGTGTTCGCCAAATGGATAATTAGACCATTTGGTTAGTGTGTAGTGTGGTAAATAAGAAATGTTCGTATGTAGAGCAGATTCCGGGTATGACAACGAACCCAAGGCGGATCCCTACAGCGTACCACTGGTGTGCGAAGATCTGTGGGGCAAACGGCCCGAAAAGTCGAAGGGGCCCGAAGCCCTAGAGTTCCCCGGAAGAGAGCCTACAGAGAAAAGAGCCCGAAAGAAGGCTTTTCAACCTCTCCGATGTAGACGGCTTGGGTCTGCCAGCGGGGCCTCAGACAAGACTATCGGGCATCAAGCGAGCCCTGTCAGGCCTGTAACCTCAACCGATCGAGCTCGAGCGAACGGTTGGAGGTGTACGGCTCGCGATCGATTACGACGCGTTCCCAATTCCGAGACAGGTACCGGAAATTGATCCCACATGACGCTAGGTGATCACTTTTTGGCGATCCCTGGGTCGGAT
Organism: Sycophaga agraensis; assembly: GCA_018906755.1. Classification (NCBI taxonomy): domain Eukaryota; kingdom Metazoa; phylum Arthropoda; class Insecta; order Hymenoptera; family Pteromalidae; genus Sycophaga; species Sycophaga agraensis. The sequence continues at coordinate 574,549 of JACCIE010000090.1, forward strand.
AACGGCCGCTGGGGTTGATGTTGAGTCTGATTCTCTTCCCTCGTTAGAACCTGAACCCGTCATGGAAACAGTGACCCCCGTCACTGATGCCCCTTCCTCGAAGGCGGCTCTTGCAAAACGAATCTGCCGAAAGGGTGCGGCCCTCGGGATAAGACCTACAAGTGACATCTTTCCGCCCCGCCCATGCGACGACGGCCGTGAGGAGCACTATGCGCCAGGACCCTACGCCTAGAGACGCCTGTTTCATTTTTTCTGGGGAGAAGGATGACGACGATGCCTTTTGAATACGCCCCCGCCATTTCCACGATAGAGGCGACTACACGGAGGGGTACCTTCTCTCCGCACTTTCCTCCGTGCTTCTAAAAGGAGTCCGAAGGACGTATGAGCACCTGGAGAAGAAGTTCGAGAATTGGGCCACGTGCGAGGGCGAGTTTGAAGACAGATACTGTCCCATGGTCTTGGAGGAGGGCCGGCGACGTGAGCTGAAGGACATGCTCTAAGGTAAAACCGAGTTGATGGCTCAGTGTATTAGCCGATTCTGCCTCGATTTTTTATTTCAAGTTTCATTTCTTTCTTGCCTGGAGGACGGCTTGGGTGAGCAGCGCACACACAGGTAAGTGACTGTGTAGTACTTATATATGCCTCATCGGTGGGAGCGCGTGGCGCGAAATCTCCCACCTATTTTGCGCACAGACACGCACCATTTAACTTTAGGCAAAGAGAAGTGTTAGAGCGCTGGAAAAATGTGGGCTGCACTATTGCCCTCCCGCTTCGCCGCTCCGCCAGTCAAGTAAGTGGGGCGAAGCGGCTTGCACTCCACACCGCGTGACTGAGTCCGACAAGCGCTCTGCTGTCTGCGCACTCATCATCGCTTGTAGTACGGCAGACGGAGAGAGGCGCCGACACAGATGCAAGGCGGGACACTGTGCAGCAGGTGCTGCTTAATCAAACGGCAGCCACGTGCCTTGCTGCGACTTGTAAAATGAGTCAGAAGGCTACATCATCACCAGTGACATTGGACTCATCCTTGCAGGTCATATCGGATGCATTAAAGGCGAGATCGGACTTCTCAGTGTCCACCATTAACCTTTTCTGCAATAGATTTGATCTCATTGATCGAGCGGTAGCCGATCTGAACTTAGTTCTGGCAAGGAGTCTCGGCTCAGGCCACATCGAATTGATCCGCACTAGCAGCGGAAGAGACGATGGTGGTTCTTATGAGTCGGGTATCTGAGCTGGAAAGTATCAATAAAGTGCAGCCCTGCGCGAAGATCGCTCACTGCTTCTTAGTGAGATCAGTAATCTAGAAAATTTAGTGAAGGAAATCGAGGTGAAGGTCGATGGACTGGCCACTGAGATGTCCGATAGCCTATTAAACTAAAGAGCCCAATTTATTAATAACAATAACGTAAATAATAATGTAAATATAGATGGTTCTGAATGGATAAAGATGATTTAACGCGGGCGTTAAATTTAGAGGAGGACGTATCGTGGAGGCTGCGGACCAGCTCGGGAGCTGATGACTAATAGTAAATTTACATATAATAATAGTAATAAACACAGCAGAAAACATAATAAAAACAATAGTAACCGCAATAGAGATAGCCATCTTAACGAATCTGCTTTCGTGGTTCCCGGACATATTTCGAGCTGTTCGCGTTAAATTGCGTATAGGCGAACTAGGACTCGCCGCCTTGTCTCGAGACGAGGTAAATGCCTCGCGACTCTCCTTCCCGCGGCAGGTCGAAGTCTTCTCGGGTCGCGAGCATTTTCGGCTCTATCAAGAACGCATTGTTATACCGTTCGCTTCATCCGGTTCCTTCTTCTGCCTACTGTGACGTACTAATAAAAGAAATTGATGATATGAAAAAGTGGTGTTAGTGCCTTTATTACCACCTTCCACCATCCCAACAACTGAACGACCATCGCCGTATTTCATCATAGTAACAACATTTGGTGGCAGAGCATGGTTTAATCTCAGTGGAGCTGTTCAGTCTTCTTTTTGGGAAATTCATCGTCATTGGAATGACCGATCAGCGATCAACACTTCGATTTACAAGAGGAATTTTTTGGGCTTAAGGAACATTTCGATTGTCGCCACCTAAGAACTTGCTTTTCTCGACAACCTTGGTGAATTCTTTAATACGTGTTGCCGCATCAAGAGGCAATCCAGTGTTTACTATGCACAGGTATTCTTGACTCTATCGACATTCCGACTGGAAATGATTCGAGAGATGCCTTGTAATTTCGAGCGTGCGGTAACTCGTTTAAATCAATTTTATTTTGAATTTTAATTTCTCGTTTTCGACGTAACTACTTGAACGCTATTATTCTGATTTATATCGACGACATGAAGAGCTGCTTCCGCTCGAAAAAGAGCATGCGGATCATGCATATTTTGCACAAAACATGTATGCTTCGGCACAATTAGCTTACCTGGATGCTCTTACGGAACTTACTATTGACATTGAGACATTGCATGCACTTGACGTCAATGCATCCCCTACAGGGAGATCAGTCGACAATCGTCCGACGTGAATATCCGCGACGGAGCACATTAAGGTACCGCGCATCTCATTGCCTACATTTTCGGGAACTCAACCGGAATGGGAATCATATAAACAGCGATTCACCTGCTTTATAAAAAATAAGAGCTAGTATTCTAATGTAGACAAACTCCAGTTCCTGCTTAGTTACCTTCAAAGAAAGGCCGCACAAAGTCTCCGTGGAATTGAGGTTACAGACGCTAACTTTCAAGTCGCTTAGGATCGACTTATTGAACGCTACGATAATCCTCGCAAGCGTCTAGTCAATCATCTCAATGCAATTATGCAATTGCCGTCCATTCGTAATCGCAACGTGCAGGATCTCGAGAACCTAATAGATTCGACTATCGTCGCAGTCCAAGGACTTGAGGACCTCGGCTGTCCTATTCAATCATATGACCACTGGTTTGTACATTGTATTGTCTAAAAGTTAGATCCACATACTCGTGAAGCTTGGGAGATTTCACATGAAAATAAAGAAGGTTTCTATTTATATGCCGACTTACTTGAATTCTTCAAGCGAAGGTTTCAATTGCTTGATTCAGCATATGGAAAATCCGAGGACCAAATTTCAAACAGCCCAGCTTCTAATAAATCCGCCTATTTAAAAGGAAAAGTATCGGAACGAAAATCTACGTTGTTGCATACCGTCGGCATGTCGAATTCAAGTTCACCTCCGAGCAACCTTTCTTTTGTATGTTTCCTTTGTCAAGGCAATTTGTCATTTCTTACATTCTTGTGACCGTTTCAAAAATATGAACCCACAGGATCGTTTTGCCTTCTGCAAACAGGCCAGTTTGTATCGCAATGCAAATCAAGCAACCGCTGCCTTATTTGTAAGCAACCTCATCATACCAAGCTGCATTTTGACCGTTCTATTTCAAGTGACAATTCGAGTCCAAATATTGATCCGCAAACAGAGCCAAACTCTGAGCCATCACTTGAATTGACGAGCACCACTGCTCACGTGGCTGCCACAAGGTGAACAATTTTGCTCGCTACAGCATCAGTCGTGATTTCCGACCAGTATGGCAGCAATATTGTTGTTAGAATGCAGGTTGATCCCGGAGCTTAAAGATCATTCATAGCTGAGAGGGTTGTAACTCAACTGGCACTCCCTCGCCGGCCTGCCTCCATATCCATCGTGGAGACGTTTCGGTAAACCTGCGATCGCTCCGGAATAAATCGTTTATATGTACTTGCGACGCTCTTATACTACTTAAACTCACAAGTCTTCTGCCTCCGCGTACCTTGGAGCATAAGACCTGGCCGCATCTATCGGGACTGCGACTTGCAGATGAAAAGTACACTTCACCGGCTAAAATCGACATGATATTAGGCACCGACTTATATGGCTCAATTTTACAAGACGGCCTCGTTCGAGGTCCTCCTAATGCACCAATTGCTCAAAATACTGTATTTGGTTGGATTCTGACTGGTGCTATAGAATCTCAAAATTCGCTTCTCGAGTCTTCATTGATATCAGCTTGTCATACAACTCTCGAAAATCCCCTCTCTCAGATACTTTTTAAATTTTGGGAGATTGAAGAAATTCCTTCAGCTCCTCACATTTCGCCAGAACAGAAATACTGTATTCAATTTTTTGATTCGACGACCACTCCCAATTTTGAGGGTCGATTCATACTGCGACTACCGATCGCCCGACGTGAAACCTTTCCGGATGCCCGAGATATAGCGGTGTCCTGTCTGCGACGATCGGAGAAACGCCGATTCCGCATCCCCCAGTTACAAAACGCATATTCGACTTTCATGTCAGAATACATTCGTTTGGGACATATGAAAGCGGTCACTGTTCCGCCTGTCACTGGACTGCATTATTATCTCTCACATCATGGAGTCTTTGGTGCTCACTCCGGTAAAATAAGAGTCGTATTTAACGCGTTTCAAAAGACTGCCTCTGGTCTTTCGCTTAATAATATTTTGCTACCCGGTCCGAAGCTTCAATCGGACATGACGTTAGTCATAACTCGATGGCGATTTCGATGCGTTGCGGTTGTCACGGACATTGTAAAAATGTTTCGACAATTCCTAATTCACGAAGACGATAGGGATTGGCAGCGATTAGTTTGGAGAGATTCGCCAACTAGTCCAATCATCGATTATGCAGCCTCAATCGTAACCTACGGAACTGCAAGCGCTCCGTTTCTCGCTATGAGTGTTCTTTGTCGACTTGCGAAAGAGGGCGAGACAACACATCCATTAGCCCACGATTTGCTTATTCATCAAACTTAACCTTCATCAGGGCTACACCACATTCATGAGCTACACCACAGACGTCCGCTCCCGGGATTAGTAAACAAACCGACACCGCTTCTTCCGTACTTTAATGACTTCGAATTTCATCGCTAATTTACATAATTTTGAATTGAGATAGATAACAGCCGAATATTTATCACAAATTAATTGTAAAATGTTAGAAATGATAGTACTTGACTACATTTGTCGATCTCATTTCTTTCTATTTTTTCGGTAAGCTTGTAGACTTTTGTAGTTAGTCTAAAAGCAGTACTACAAAGATATACGACATTTATATTATTGTTAAATTAACTATTAATTAAGCACTATTTTTGAATAAATTGTTTTTTGGAAATAACTGACGGTTGTTCAAATGAAATATCATTTGAGGGTCGATTTAAAAGATATATACTTTTCAACTTGCTTAAACAAAGTTGTAACCTAGAAATAAATAGTGATTTTTACTTGATATTTATTTAAAGCATTTAGCAGAAAGTTTTATTACATCTAAACAATACATTTATTCATAATAAAATGCACAGAATAGATACCAATATTTTACTTATTCTAAAGTTATTTTTTGACTACACTTTGCATCTACGATTTTTGTGCCCCTTGCTTTAGTTTTTTCTCATGCTCAGTTCGACCAGACAATTACATTTGCCTTTGCGTAAGCTGTTATTTCAACTCAATATTTGCTACACAGTCAGATGTAGTCCGTCATAAGTTGCGTGGAATAGGGAGAACGTGAGGCACATTGAAAAGCGAGCAATCTTTTGTATTCGTGCGTAAAGGATCCAATAGCTTTTTTATTATTATTTAAATAACATAATATATTTAATCATTTATTAAATATGAAGTAAATTTATGTTTGAACAAGATTATTTTAGTCGATACAAAAAATAGTATTCTCTTAGTCCTTTAATTTAACAGTTCTATTAAAAATAACCTGAAAAATATAAAAAGTGCGTTAAACAATATATTTAAATAAAAAATATATGATGTTACGATTACTAAACTAACTTTGACGGTTGATACGATGGAAGACATTTAATTTTTTTGATAAGATACTTTTAAATTTATTTTTAATGTACAAATGAAATAAAGTAAAAGATAAATAGATGAAATATTATACTGCACCGTGAAATACGTACGCTGGTCATATGTTTTGACATACTCATCTGCATGATATTATGATTTCTTTTCCTTCCTTATTTACTTGTTATCTCTTGTACTTATATATCAATTGTACGTAAGTATTTTTACAGAATATGCAAACTGCTCATCTACTTCGTTTACGTTCGATGACGAGGTATCACCTGGCATCAAGACAAGATGAAAGTAGGGAAGTGGACAAGCAAAGAAAGTTGAGGGAGCACAACTTGGGGAACCCAAGTGGTGGCCCAAAGGCAGCAGTGATTAGATGAGCCAGTGCGAGAGTTTAGCAGCGCCTACGTTATCGGAAGTGACAGCATGAGCGGTTAAACAGGGAATCAGTCGGAGGCTATTGTTGCAGCTAGAACGTAGCTATAAATAAACGAACGATGTCCATGCGAAAATTTGGCAAGATGAGGCAACGGTGAGTGAAGGCGAAAGCTCATGGTGGAATTTGCTTTTCATTTATTGTAAACCGAGTGATGGACTTACCCGTCTGTTAGCAATCCCATACATAGTCAGAAATAGTTGAATAAAATAAACACATTATTTGTAAACAGCGAGTTATTTATTTTATGCAGTTCCACCCAACGACCTTGTCTCTCCTTTTACTAAGGTAGTTCAAATGTACTAAAGGGCCACCTTCCTTATTCTTTGGAAGTTTTTACACTGAACATAAAAGATAGGCTAATTAAAAATTTGGTAAATTGGCAAACGTAGGAGTAATGTTTAAATCAAATACTGAATTGTAATGAGAAAGTTATTTCGAATAATTCAAACATAAAAAAAATCTATGAAAATAAAAAGTATACAAGGTTGTAAAGAGTTAAACGAGATATAAAGATTAGAAAATCGGGCGAATTTCTAAAAATCTATAACATAATTAAAAATAAATTCAAAGCAATCATTATATGGATGAAGAATGTAATATATAAATGGGAAAATTGAGCAGTTGAAATCGTAATAAAAAATATGCAATAAATAAAAAAATATAAAAATATGAAATTTTTTCTGGTGAAATATATTTTCATTTGTAGTTAAATGACATAAACTAAAAATCTGTTGGATGATTTAATTCTAATATTTATATAAACTTTCCGAAATTTTAGGATTGGCGCAGGCTTTCTTTTAAACTGATTAATGGATTTTGTGCTTTACTTTTTGATCAATTTTGAATTTTAAGGTATAATTTATTAAAAAAAATATTATAAAAATGATAAAGATTTAAATTTTATTCATTTACATTAAATGAAGAATACAAAGATTATAAATTTATTAAATACAAAGCCGCAATCCGACTGCACATTGATACCATCAGTTTGTCTTTGTCACTTGTTCTCGAGTGCTTTACTAGTAGTAATATTGCTGGTATGGAGAGACAACCTTGAAAAATCGGGTAGGGGTGATGGGATGGGGGCAAGACACGTGTGGTTTTGTTTATACAAACAAGGTAATTAACATAATTTTAATAGTTTGTTTATATTAACATGCAATAAAACTAATGTTTAATATATAAACAAGTTATTATTTAATGTTTTATTCATGATAAAAAATAAACATTGCAAGTTTAAAGGCTGGCGCTGCTGTCAGGTGGATCGACGGACCAAGCGGGTTTAATAAAAAATGGTGGGTAAAGACTAGAACGTTTTAAAAAAGCAGACAAGCTCAGGTTAATCTTTTGCGTTGAATAGTGCATTGTACAATAATCGCCAGTGTCGTTAAATAAAAGTCTTGAGATTCTATCAAGAATACATTTATCCAGTCGGGTTTCACACCCCAGAAAACTATATTAGTTTTTACTTCGTTACAATTTCATCGTTGAGTAATGAATAATAATAGTTAAATGACAAAATATTTTTCAAAATATTTTTCGCTATCTCAGTATCCTCTTCAGTTAATTTATTTTTTAAAAAGTCAAATATAATTGCAAAGGAACGTTTCACGTATGCACTGATTTCTTCAAGACGGTGAAAGTGCTCGAGCCTCTTGCAACCCGTTCAAAGTGGTCGCCTGCATAACAACGCATGCGCGATTATCAAATTTCTTTACCTTCTTCACTACAGCTTCTTCTTCGGACGTACAGTTGGTATTGTCCAATATCGCCGGCTGTGTTTTACCATCGTTTTTGGGTCGTTCAAAGATTGCAATAGCCCGACTACCATGAGCTGTCGTAAAATTAATTTCGACATTCGGCGAAACGATTTTTGTCGGTACTCAAAAATCACCGTATGCCGAATAGAGATTCTGGAGATAGCCGTTGAGAACATCTAGTTGGTCAAACAAAACGTCCCAACTATAACTGTCGAATGTTACGTACTTTTCAGACGACGATCCACTGTTGCAGAGCTTGATGACTTGTCTGTAGAGTTTAACATGGTATTCGATACCAACAACGATTCTCTTCGAATTGTATTTGTTGATCGCATACGTAGTCCCGAATAGAATGTTCGGTAGAGTCGTCCTTTTACCCTTAAGGCAAGACTGATTTACCATATCTGTAGTACAAGATGAACTGATGCTCCCAAACGGATCGCCTTTTTATATTATGCTCCCCCTTCTACGCGTGCAAGTGGAATCTTCTGAAAATCTCCCACTTTAAATCACAAGAATCAACATAGCCTTTTTTCCAAGAACAAACCGCAGGGATACGGGAAATGGTATTGGTAAAAGATTAACGATACACATGTTTTCTTTTACATATTGTTTTTAATACAAGCACCTTATTCTATTGATACAGCATTGATTACACATTCCCGACCTGTACAAATTTCACATAAAGATATATTTCTACGCGTATCTCTCACATATTTCAAAGCCGTTCAATTCTCTTGTAATATTTTGTCACTATTGCGTCGTTTTTTTGCGTATTACCTTCAAAGATGCGCAAAAACGAGTGTAAAGAATAAACCCCGCACGCATAACGCAAAAATATAATGCAATATTCTCCGCAGACTTGCGATGACTGGTGCGATGCCATATCTGTCAAAATAAATTCCATGTCCATATTTATCAATATATACAGCTATCCAGTGCGTTCCAGGCTTATCAGCCGTATCGGTGTTTGCCAAAATCGCCGCAGGAAGACTCCAAATTCTTGGTATGCGATCCGTTGCGTATACCCCCATAGAGCTAGTGTTTTTTCTTAATTTAGCTATCGCCCTGTTAATCTGCCACGTATTCATTCTAATTCTCTACAGTTTCATCCTGTAAAAGTCTACGGCACTTTCGTAATCGCTAATGTCGCTATTTGTATACTCTATCGACTTGGCTGTGCCATCGCATACGTCTTGACCTTCACCCTCATTACAATAATGTCTTGAGTTGTTGTTTCTGCATTCGTGATCAGCCTTCAAAATTGCTCTGTAAAAGGTGTCTCTTGAAATTGTCCCCCAACCTCTTCGTACGTCCAAAGACACGTTGTGGTGAATCCACTTGGGGAGCAAATATGCCGAGTGGACCGTATTCGTTATCGAGATATTGTACAGAAGGTGCTCCAAAATTTTTGAGGCTCACAGGCCGATGATTCATCACCTGCTCAACAAACTTTGCATTTTTAACACCGCGTATGTAGATTATTTCCGCATTTTTTACAATGTTGTGCAGATGATGCCGTAATGTCTCCAGAGAAACGCCACCTTCAAACCACTATATCCCGTGTACTTCTCGCGAGCAACAGACGTTTGTTTTTTTAATATCTTCGGGTAAATGGAGGAAATTGCGAGGCGAGTCGATAATCCAGTGGCCAATGATGCAATTTTGAAAATATCACGGCTACTTCGTTTGCAAAAAATCGTTTTTTAGTGTCGTAGAATGCCTGAATGTCGCAAACGTAATCCATTTTTTCTTTTTTTACTGGAGCAAGCGATGAAACGAATCTATTGCTCTCGCGGCTCAAAACGCGAGTTGATATAGGGTTGCCCCCCATTAAATCCGGGCTGCCCCCTACTCCTTTAAGCGCTAAAACGTGTCATGATTTGTCTGTTTGAATCGATCTCGAGTACGTTATCGAATTCCACATAAACTAAACTTCCACATAAACAGTTTATAGTAGTAGTTAACGCTGCTTCGAACCGTACCTATATACGAACGCTTCCCGAACGTGCAAAAGCGGTTAATAAGTTGCCCTTTGCGTAATTACCAAAGCTTAGCGGTTGATTAAATTGCTTAGCGGTTGATACCAAGTCCCTCGTTCGAAAAATGTATCCCAGTACTCGAGAAAAGAGTGTGGAAAGCATAGACAAACAACTCGTTGTTGCTGGTAAAACGTGGCCGTAAAAGTTCACTCGAAATTCGCGTATCGTCAACGTACAAAGATAGATAATTAATAGAGAAATGTTGAAATTTGAACGAACTCATGTGTCTATTACCATTGAATGCATTGTTATCGACAAAACTGATTATTATTCTCTTATACAGTTGGCCTAAAATAACGTTATCGAATGCATCACCTAGTATACCCGTGTGCATCGTTAAATATCTTACCTTTACACGCGTCATCGGGTATTTGGCGGTAGCCTTTGACAAGGCGTTGGCATGAGCTAATAAAACACCGGGACTAATTTTAACTTTGCAAACGAGTAACGTGGCTTCTTTAATCTGTACTCAAAATTTTCCATTTTTGGAAACATCCATTAAACAAAATGCGTCTTTGCTACGTACTAGTCGAATTCTTATTTCGACCCGTTGATCAGCATTTTATCTTGGTTGAATACATCGCAATGTTAATGTCCAAGCACGTCAAAGGTCTTGGCGCCTATCGAAAAATGCTGGCGATTCGAGACACCTTGATTTGTCGTAGCGGTTCGATCGTTCGGAGCGGCTTCAAAGGCACCCGCTGTATCGTCGTACCATAGACACGAGGTCAGGTGCGATTCCTTAGCTTGTAGCAAGTAATTTAATAAAGATTCTATATAAGCCCTGTACGGATAGGCATTGTTTACGTTGAAACGAGTTTTTGATTGAAAAATATGTCAATCTAATTAAACATTGAGTGCAAAAAATTATTTACGGGAACGACCTTGACCCTGAAATTATTTTAATTAAAATTTTCGATCACTGTTTGAGTCGAAGGGAGACTAAAAATGTACAACTCGCTGGACAAACACTCGTCCGATTATTCGACAAAATTTTACCATACACGATTTTTTGTCTTGTTCATTATCGTCGAAACAATTCGGACATCCGTGGTAGAAACACCCTTGAAATTCAAAAATGATTCCGCCCCGCGAGTATTATCGGACGGCCTACTTGACGTTCAAAAAGTAAAAGCCACTCGATAGCCTTTTGCGAGTGTTTGTTACTCCGTCTGTAGCCCGCAGGTGGTATTATACCGATGGAATTTCTTTTTAAAATTTTTTTCCTTTATACTCGCGAGCACGCCGAAGCTATCATGGTCGTTTCCACAAAAGCATTCGTTCTTCCAACATCTATAAATATGCTTCTAAAAACTAAGCATGCGCGTCTCAATATTTCCACGTCCATGCGATAATATTCGACAATTTTGCTTTAAAAATTAAATACGTAATTAATGGGACAGCGTCGTACCATACAAAAAACAGGTCTCGATCGCTTTGCGACATTATATCCGGAGAGTAAAAATGTGCATAGGGTTATGGCCCAACGTAATTTTGATTTTAAGTCGTATTGAACAGATACGGGAAAAATCCTTTTTTCTTACTTGTGCGTAGGTCAAAAGTTGTTGGCAAGACACTCAACTCCATATGGAAGTAATTTAAGCTGTCCATAAATTTTATTCGTCCACATTGCATGACGATTATATTTTGGCCGCTCAGAATTACATTAGGAGCTGAATGACTAGAATTTTCGGTCAATTCCTTCAAAATAAATTGAGCACCGAATCTGCAAACATTGTACGCTATACACACAATTTCATCAAAATGCGGTCTCTCCCGAATCGCCAAGTGCATAAATTCTTTTACCGGGTCTTTCCAAAAAATGTGTTTCTCGAACGCCGCAAGCATCGCACCATTGCAAAACATTATCACCGCTTATACAGCGTGTGCATACCTCCTGAATCATATAAAAATTTATGACACTTGCAATTGCGTCGCAGAATTTCGAAAAGGTCTATTCTGCTGTGTCTCGAAATCATAAAACAGGAATAAAACTTTTTTTCCTTCTTCCTTTGTTGCATTGTAGTATCGTCGATTGGTTGCACAAAACACAATTCGTTGAAAGAATTGTTTTACAAAAAGTACACCAAGCACATCCACACACGTGGTTTCCACAGTTACGATTTATTAATTTACAACATTTTGTGCACATGTGTAAAATCCAACACAAACTTTTATTGTTCTTTTTATAAGACCCATCTCTTTTGTGCTTTTCATAACATTCTTTACTATTAAATTTTCTTTTGCAAGAGTCACATACTATGATGCGCGCGTCCTCTACTATTTTACACGCGGACGACACAAAGCAACAAGGGCAAATTCAAGAACAAACTTGTTGATCGACGTGATAGTAACATTTATAACACGTTTTGAAAAAAAACTTTGCTTTGGCCGTCCTGATTACATTTAGTATGGTATCAAAGTATTTTGCATGTGGATCGTAGCAGAGATTTACCACGTGGTTCACCATCTTCAAAATTGAATTACTCGTAAATAACATTCGCTATATTTCGAGTAGCAAAATACTGCTGAATTTTTTTTATTTCAGCGGGCATCGAAATAAAAGTACATTGTACTATAAACCGTCGTTCAATTCAAAGCTTTCGTTACTTTGAGTTAATCCGACCACAAGGGACCAGAAATTATCAAAATTAAAGTTACCGACGGAACGATAGGATAACCCACCTGGGCTATGCTCAAAATGCTCACTCCACAAGCATACACCGATTAAATCCGTCTCGATCGCCGCATGCGTGACTATACAGGTGTGAGTATCGCTGATGGCTGCTTCTAGATTCGCATTGTCGTCGGATGGTTGCGATATCCGTATCGAAAACTTTGCCCAGTATTTTCAACCATTCGACTCGACGAGTTGCTTCTTCCAGAATAAAAAATCTGTATCCTGGTGGTCGGATATCTCAGCCATCCGCAGAACCCTCACCGTATTGAACTCCATTTATCAAGCGCTTTGAAATTATGTTTACCATGAAAAAAGTACTCATTATTATACCCTTGTATTTATACACTGAAAATAATTTTCAGCTCTATTTTATTCATCCAACGGTGTTTTTTTTGACAGCACACCGGGGCACGTTTTGATATTAGGTACATTTGCACCGTCTGTGTTGCTCACATTGTACACGACCGGGTCGGAGATATTCTGCCCGAATCTCCCCTTTACAATATAGAATATAAAAGTAAAATAATGCACAATATTAAATTTATTGTACAAAGATTTTTCAATCTTCAGATTCTCCGTTCAGGCTACTATGCACGCGTAGCAGTATATCACTAAATTCATCGTAAGATGCATTAATCAATGTCTGCCTCGATTCGGCACATTCACTTGCATCGTACACCCAACACATTTCTTGTGTTCATGATTCTGCGCAAGTGTACATCAAATGTGTCGGATAAACTATATTCACTTGCATTCAGTATATGCATGCGCATGCGTAGATACGTGGGAGCGGGAGTCGATGCATTGCGTCTAAGCATGTGCAAGAGATAGATAGATGATAGAAGTTTATTTGGAAAATTTTTACAAAATTATTGCACAAATAACACACGCAATCATCTTAAGTCAACTTAAATATAAATTATATCACATATACGTTATCATCACAGATGTAGCGCAGTATATGTCAATATATAAATAAATATATAATTGTTACATAAAATTCTACAAATAAGTCACATTTCTCTCATAATTCATTATCTATCAGTCAGTACACAATCATACACTCTTACATACAATGAATGAGATGAATGTATATACAATACAAAATGAAGGATAATACATACATACTCAAGATACACACATATAACTAATTTAGGGCAAATATCAAAACAAGATTAAGAGGACGACTGATTAGAAGAATCTATAGTGATATACCGACCCCTCAAATGCTGCATCACTAGCTCCCTGAAGCGTGAAAGAGAGGGTGCATTTCTAATGCAGGATGGCAGTCCGTTTCACAGATGAGCGCCTTGAATAGAAAAAGATTTAATTCCCGTCTCGGTGCGCATCCGAGGAACGAAAATCTCTTTAGGTTCACCCCTGACCGGCCGATTAGATACATCAGGAGAGAACAGATCAGCGAGGTACTCCGACTTACGCAGCCATAAGATCTTGTAGATCTGCAAATACATAAAAAAATTCCCTCCAACCGTCTACTCCCATCCAATCCAATCGGATCCTGGAGGAGGTGATATGATCATCCCACTAAGCACCCAGGAATTCTGCGAGCGTTGTAGCCTTAAAGAGAGAGACTAGTTCAACATTTTGAACTTGCATTGTTTATGTTTTTTTATCGATAAAACATAAGTTTAATGATAGGTTTTATATAAATAAATATTGTTTTTATTACATGTTTATATTAAAACAATTAAAATCATATTAATTACTTTGTTTATATTAACAAAACCCCGCGAGACTTCAAATTTGCCGCCTTCTTATATCAAAGGTATAGTCGTGCAATAATGCAAATGGATACCGCCGCCGGCATCCAGCTTTGATTTCGAACCTTTAAATTTTAATTACACGTCACCGTTTATCGTAGAAATTTTGTATTAGTTGAAATGGAGCTTACAGTTGAAACTAGACTTAGAAATATAAAAGTAATAATTGCGAAAATATCAATTTATTGCCTGTCCTTAGAGTCTTGAACAATATAATTTACCTAAACCTATAATTATAGTTTATTACAACAAATGTAATTTAGAAAAAAAGATCCGTTCAACCATCAAAGCTTTTCATTACAAAATAATTATATACCTTTCTGTTTTTTGTATCTGGATCAACAGTAAAAAATCCAATTCTTTCAAATTGAAGTGTATCTAGCGGTTTAACAGTTTTTTCTATGTTTGTTTCTATATAAGCGTAAGTTTCCATTTTGCTACTGTAATTTAAATCATTTAAAAATCCACTAGGATTGATATGAGTATCTTCTGGATTTCTATGACGAAATCTATAATATTGCATATAATTTTTTAATTTTAATTCTACAGTGATGTAAGACATTTCTCTAAATTATGTTTAATATACTTACAGTTTCTCATACATACGAATGTTTGCCAATGAAGGTTGACACACCCAATGGATAAAAGCATTCGGTTTATTTAGTTCCGTAACAGTAGCCTGATCAACTATTATATTTACTATGGAATTGTACATGTTCCGCTCTATTTTTTTAACAAATAGTACGACACCTGCATATTTTAATCCTACCGATTGATTTAAAGACAGTCGTTTAAAATTATTTTCAGGTACCTGAAAAACCACATTCATTATTTTAAGCATATCATATATTGTATTGCATGTAATATTTAAATATTAAAAAATATAATTTTAATTAAAGATTTAATTTATATATTTAATCATTTAAATGTTATAATCGTTCAATTCTAGTTTTATTTTATTGAAACTGCAAGAAAACTGGAAAAATTTGAAGCAGTTTCTTTTCGAGGAGCTAAGTTTTCCAATATCTTCTAGTCAAGGTACAGACAATTAAATTAAAAAAAATGGTTTTGACAGTCGAAAAACCAGATCTTTGATCCACGGAGTGTCAAATAAGAGCGAGATGAATCAATTCGGTGGAATCGAAAGAGGTGGAGTGGCCCACAAAGCAAAGCAGATGGAGCGAATGCCCGGTCTCTGGCCGATGCTCACTCTTCTAGGCAAGAAGAAGAAGATCCTACAAGGGAGTAAGGTGGAGTGAGATACTCTTGCGTCATCCCGCAAACCAAACAGTACATAACAGGTATCTCATATAAGGAATGTAACGTTTCATTGTCGTTTCATTGGATTGGTGAGGGAGCATTTGAGGGAACTAGACATTGTAATTTTGAACAGTTCCAAATACCAGCGTAGATATGTATTCGGGCTTAAAAATATGTTCACTCACTGAGTAGAACTCAGTCATCGAGAACGACCGCAGGGAGGGCCGTACCGAGAACTCTGGAGGACCTTCGCCAAACTACCCAAAAGGGCTACTGTTAAATACGTCCATTCACTTGAGAACCAACTTATCCCCAGCTGTTCTGAATTTTTAGAGGATTTCGATGCCCAGAAAAAGCCTATTTAGGATGGAGGAAAGCAAGGACCCATGATTCTAATCGACTCCGAAAATTGGAAATTTGACAATTTAATAGAAATCATTAATTGTCAATCAACAATCAATTTGTAATAAATATTATTATGTATTTACTGTACATATCAAGAGAATATTTTTTTAATACGTAATAAATTATGTTTATCACATGTTAAAATGCTCAAGTACCAATAATTAATAAGATTTCCTGTGCCTTTTTCCATTTCAAATAAAGGAGTATTGACAGCCTTGCTATGTTCTCCGTCGAAATTGATTGATTCATTTCTAAGTAAATAAATAAACTAAAATATATCAATTTGCATACATATCGACAATCCACAGCGTAAATAGTGTGTGACATTCGTTTCTTGTGAGTATGAGAGTCACACCTTCGACAAGTTAAGCTTGACTTAACTAGTCGATTGCCTCGATTTTAGCCTGTGCCTGAGCACACGGGATAGGTAAGAGGCAGAAAAATTTATTTTTACTAAGCCTTGAACAATGTGGAACTAATCCTTTGTGGACGCCTAATCAAGGGTCACCAAGGATTGAATGTTTTTTTAAAGGAATGGCTGCTGCACACAAGTCGTACACTTGATTGTTGAACAGCCGGATTAGGTTGTTAGGGTGATTGGCTGATGCCTGCAGAGGAATCTCGTCCTTAGTATGTCAACGCTCTATGAGAAATTTTGACCAACTGGATTCTGCACAGAAACAGAATCTTCTATCCAGGTTGTCTCCGCAACTTGAATCAGAGAAGAAACCAAGGGAAATGTAACATATAAAATAAGGAATGAATGGTTTAGTTGTGTTCAAATATTGACCTTATGAATTGTTTCTTACTTAATTTTTTTATTCTGCTATAGTAGTTCTTGGTGATTATAAAAAATACAGTAGATAATAATAATAAAGTATAATGAACGGACAGTACTGAACTGAGTTCTGAGTTCGCGGTTCTTTTACGACATCAAGTCGATTTAAGGAGTGTATTGAATAAGAAGATACAGTGGAAACAGTGAGACTGACTTTGTTCTGAATTCGCAGATCCTTCACGACACTTGGTCAATTTAAGGAGTGTACTGAACTTGAAGATACAGTGGAAACAGTGAGACTGACTTTTGCATGGCCCGGGCTTTTCTTTTATAGTGTAAGCGCTTCGCGAAAATTGTAAGTGTGAGTGAGATGCTCCCTGAGCCTCTCTCTCACTCCCACGCGTCTTAATATGCGTTCGCATTTATTTATTTAGATAAAATAGCTTTTAAAGCGTTTGCAAATTTGTAAGATTCTTCTCTTGTTATGTTTATTCAGACAATTAGAATTAATTATGTAGTTCATTGCTAATTTAATTTTTTTAAAGTTTTTTATATTTTTATAAAAAGAGATAATTTTATTTTGGTCCAAAAAGTTTGTATGCACCTTGGTTATTTTATCTTTACAAGTTTATATAAAATTTAATTATTAGGTTTGTATAAATATTAATATTTACTCTTAAATAAAATTAGTTGCATATTTATAAATACATATTTATATATATATATTACATGGTACAAGTTTGTTTAGTTCCGTTTTTTAATTATCCAATACATTTATTTTGGAGGTTTTTCTGTCGGTTGAGTGGATAAGGTATTGTTTTTTGGATTTATTATTTATTTTAAATAATAATTTGGGATTCGGCTTTGCCTGGGATGGTAAGGTTCCTAGAAGAGCTTCCGCCTGTGTTGGAATTTTTCGGCTGCCAGTGTGCCGGTGCAACGTCAGGTAGCTGTGGGGTCATCGTTATCGCTAACGCCTTCTTGGGGTGCAGTTTAAAACGTGGTAAATTCTATTGATCTTCTAAATCAATAGAAGATGAACATCATTCAGGATGTCCTGTAGACGTGAGTACCCCAGAAATTATCGATATAATCTACGATATGATGTTAAGTGACCGAAGAATAAAATTGCGCGAAATAGTTGAAGTTACACGGGTTTCAAAAAGTACCGTCACTTTAATTTTGCATGATAAGTTCGCTATGAAAAAAATATCTGCGAGATGGGTGCCGTGTTTGCTTTACCTGAGAACAAACACAACCGCAAGGTCTCTGCTAAAGCTCTTTTGGAACGCATGCGTCGCAACTCAGATGAGTTTCTGCGTAGATTA
The DNA here is from genome assembly GCA_018906755.1 of Sycophaga agraensis. NCBI lineage: Eukaryota > Metazoa > Arthropoda > Insecta > Hymenoptera > Pteromalidae > Sycophaga > Sycophaga agraensis. The sequence goes on from JACCIE010000090.1 coordinate 592,871, forward strand.
ATCACTGTAGATGCAACATGGATGTACTACACTCTCGAGACGAAAGAACAGTCTAAACAGTGGATTATTAAAGGCGAACGAGCTCCAAAGAAGGCAAAGACAGTGAAAACAGCTGGAAAGATTATGGCTACTGTGTTTTGGGATGCATGTGGTATTACCCTTATTGACTATTTGGAAAAGGGACAGACGTTTACTGGAAAGTATTATGCGTCATTATTAAGTCAGCTAAATGAGAAAATAAAAGTAAATCATTATTTGAAGAAAAAAAGTCCTTTTTCTTCAGGATAATGTGACTTCTTCTTATTTCCAAATTTTAAAAAATGACTCAGTGGACAACGGTTTACTTTAAATGAGAAGGTCATTGCTCACACAAATACTTATTTAGAGGAACTACCATAATCATACTTTTCTGAAGGCTTAAAAAATTTGGAGATACGTCTGTCAAAGAGTATTGAACTAGAAGAAGATTATGTTAAAAATTAAAAAGAAATTTACCTCCAAAAAATTGTTTTTTAATCTTTCTAAAGACTTATTGACCTACCCTCATATTATCAGCACAGACGCACACAGCGGCACGCACGCCCATCCACCTACATCTGCAGCACTATCTTCAATCATAAAAGGCGGGACCTGCTGCGTTTATGCGCATGCGATGAAAAGCGTTAGAGCACTGGTGAAGTGCAGCAAATGTGGACTGCACTGTTATCTAGCATGCTCCATGACCATGGTGAATACAGTGGTACATAAATGGACGTGTCACACTTGTATGTCACCTAAGCGTGCATCGCCCTAAGGTACCCTCCCCATATCTGAGAGAGATAGATTGATAGACAGATAAATTGTATTTGTAAATAATTTACAAAATATTGCACAAAACACACATTTCTGAACGCTACATCTTAAGTCACTTATAAATATAATTACATACTATCACAACATTAGTTAAATCAGAGATATAGCGTAGTTTTGGTATAAATATTGTGTGCATTTTCCTCATTATCTATCAGTCGAGTCACACACGTATACACATTGACAAAATGAATACAAGTATGGTTATACATAAATATGATAAATGAAATAAAATCGTACACATCCATATAGAATGAGTGTAATGAATATATTTACAATATTAAGTGAAGGATAATTCACACATACTCATGACACACGCATATAACTAAATTATGTATGTAATATGAGGAAACTAGGATAATCCATTGTGATGTCCCGACCCTTCAAATGCTCTATCACTAGCCTCCTGAAGCGAAAAAGAAAGGATGCATTCCTTACGCAGGATAGCAGTCTCTTCCACAGATTAGCACCTTGAACAGAGAAAGATTTAATTCCCGTTTCGGTGTGCATCCGAGGAACAGAAATCTCTTTAGGTTCACCTCTGACCGCCCACTCGTATGCATCAGAAGAGAATAGATCAGCGAAGTACGCCGGCTTACGCAGCCGTAAGGTCTTGTGGATCTGCAAATACATAAAATATTCCCTCCAACCGTCTACTCCCATCCAACCCAATCGGATCCTGGAGGAGGTGATATGATCATCCCACTAAGCACACAGGAATTCTGTGAGCATTGTAGCCTTATGAGATTTTATTGCGCTGTTGGAGATGAGAAGTTGGTCTCGCCCAGACAGGTATGCCCAGATCCAGGTCAGTACCCTTCGCGAGAAGCCTATACGCTTCATACAATTTAATAGTTGAATGGGACATATACTATCGAACGTCTTGGCAAAATAAAACAGTAATAGTAACGTCATCTGTCTTTTATCCATAGCAGTGCGTACGTCTTCAGTCAATCTTAACAGAGCAGTCTCAGCCGAACTGTGCCGTAGATACCTAGTTTGCAGTGGGTCGAGGATATTATGAGACACCAAATACTCCTTAAACTGGTCATAAACAATTCTTTCAAGCACTTTTGAAACAAAGCAGAGCAGTGAAATCGGCCGAAAATCATCTAGACTAGGTGTTTTTAATTTGGTCAATGGCACTGCATGAGCCTTCTTTCACACCTCTGAGAAGACTCCACTCTCAAGCGAGCTACTGCACAGGTACATTAAAAATGCATCCGTAAGGGGCATCTACCTATGCATGCGGAGTACAACTCCCGCGTCAAGGTGATGCTAGGCAGCAGAACGGTCAAAAAACTCCGACGATAAGAACGTGCTCACTCGTTCGTCAAAATTGGCCGCCAAACTGCTGGTCAACGAATTCAACTTTGCTTTGCCTTGATTCGCTCTGCCTGGCCCACCGTATACGTTCTCTGGTGCTCCGGGTACGACGATGAACCCAGTGCAGATCCCTGCAGTGTGCCACCTGTATGCGAGGAACTGTGAGGCAAATGCCTTAAAAAGTCGAAGGCTCTGGATGAAGGCTCTTCAACCACATAGAAAACTCGCCATCAGAAGAATCGGAGGTCGAGACTGAGTCGGATTCATCCGATTCCTTTCCTGCGTTGAAACCTCAACCCGTGGATGACCCGTCGCCGGCCGCTGCCCCTTTGGACCAAGTCCCCGATACCGACGGCAGTCACCGCCGGTGGCAACCGTCCGAAGGGCCCAAAAGGGAAGGTCCCGCGGGACCTGTTGGATGATAGGGGAAACGAGACAGGAGTGGCTTTGTTGCGTAACCACTCTCTTCGGCCTGTACTGCAGCCACGAACGTCCGACCGTTTTTGCATCGACTTTCGAGACGTGAATAAATCTACTAACTCCAGTCGGCGGTCGGTCTGGTGGCCGAGGACCCTCGCGGCCCTACTAGCCTCAACCGGCAGAACTCCGGCGAACCGTCCGGGTTGAGGCAAAGGCCCTCATGGCCCTGCATATGACTTCCACGGCAGCTTTGCCGTACCTTGTAGAAGTTTAATCTAAATCTAAAAAAGAAATAGATATCATTTTATCTATGAAACTATAGATACATTTTATTCTATAATGCGAATCACATAAACAGTCTAGTCGATTCTAAATGAAAGTTAGAATCATAATAGACTTAGTTAGATTCGCAAAATATTACATCTTGAATGGAAATTACATAATTTATTTTTTCATTGCACTTCCGCAGCGAATACTTTTTGGAAAACATTGAAAACATTGCTAAAACACAGACTTTTGTTAACTCGTAAAATTGCTCACGGTCCCCTCCCGTTTGCCGCTATTTTTAGAGTTCTGCACAAAGAATGAGTTATTTTGAAACATTCGGCCGAACACTGCATATGTTCGACTGGGTGTTCTGAGTGAGCGTTCGCTTAGTCGAAGTAATATTTTGCTTTCATTTTATTTTTGTATTTATCAGAAGCTAATAAATTTTATCTATTGGTAGAAATTTAGGCCTGCATTCACCGATCATACTTACGTTTACACATAATGCGGCATGCATAACACTTGAGGGGTATGAAACTTTTTTCTTGTCAGTATTCTGAGAGTTGGACTAAAGCGCATCTACTCTCTACAGATATTGATCAACAACACGGTATGAAAGACCTCTCTTTCTTAAAGTATTATCGTTCAATAGCCCATCGTTTACCGCAATTTTTATCATCAAATTCAAGTGTTCCGCCTCACGTAGTATTGTGCATCATGAAATTCTTATTTCACTTATATTAAAATGGCCTTTTATTATTATTATCATTCATCCGGGTATCCCTATCCCCCGGCTATTCCTCAGTGGCTTCCATGATCCCTGAAACTTTACAATAAGAAAGCAGGCTAATATGTCCACCTTCGTGAACTGTTCCAGTTCGAGAATTCCGACTCTCAGCCACTTCCGTCACTGCTCCATTAAGGCGGCATATTTACAGAGAACGTGGCTGGAAATTTCTTCTTCTTCGTCACATCATCTACATAAGTTACTATTTGCCTTAGTCTTGTGTGTATCGCATCGGCGTATCCAGGTTATGCAGATCTAATTATCTCTGGATAGATCATTAACAACACTTTTTGTCTCTTTAACTAGGTGCGCTGAAATTTATTCAATATGAATTCAAAAATTGATTCAGCTTTTACAGCTCTCCACCTTTATCATAGAACTGAACACAAATGAATTTTAAAGCGAAACAAATTCCGCTTAAAAACAAACGTACTAATTTTCAGCAGAAATCAATTTGGTTGATGTCCAAATGCACTAAAAGGGCCGCTAAAATAACACTATAAATACAATATACAAACAAGTTAGCAGTCTTTGAAATAGAAAAAAAAATAGAACAGATTCAAAAAAATTGTTGTGAAAGTTTAGGCGATGATTATCGTTTTCTTTGATATCGGCTGATTGTTAATAAACTTAGTTTGTTTTTTAAATTCAAAGTACACTAAAAGGAATTACATTTACTACATTAAAGCGATTAAAACAAAGTACTTCGTTTGAAAATCAGATTAATATTTTATTTAATAATTCTTATTAATTTGTAAAACATTTAGTATATATAAAAAATAAAATGGATGGAATGGATAATTCGTTATTCTGCGAATAATCTTAGAAATTTAACTTACCTCTTGAAAATCTGCAGATTCAATGTAGACTATTCGATCAAAAATAATTGAATGATGCCCTTTACTGCTATCACCAGGAAAATTAGGAACTTGAATTAATATTGGCTTATCCCATGCAAAATTATCTATTGTCAATTTAAGGGGATTTAATACAACCATATGCCGTGGAGCTGAAATATTTAAATTATCTCTTGCAGCTGCTTCTAGAGCAGAAGGATCAACTGTACCTTGTGCACCAGTAACACCCATCTGAGCACAAAAATTATTAATTGCTTGAGGAGTAAAACCACGTCGCCGAAGCGCTGAGAGAGTAAATAATCTCGGATCATCCCAATCTCGTACTATTTTTTTATCAATCAGTTTTCCTATCTTTCTTTTCGATACAACAGTGTAACTCATATTCAGCCTTCCATATTCCCATTGAACTGGACAATATATATCAAGGGTATTACAGAGCCAATAATATGAAGATCTTCTTGATTGGAATTCTTTTGTGCAAAGCGAATGAGAAATATTTTCGATACTATCGCAAAGACAATGTGTAAAGTCGTACGTTGGATATATACACCACTTGTACATAGTTTTATGGTGAGGAAAAAATTTAATACGATATGCTACTGGATCTTGTTTACCTTCTTCTAAAGTAAGCTTCATTCTCAATGTAGCATCACCTTCATCTAATAATCCATCTTTCATGTCCTGAAAAATGGTTAAATTTTCAGAGATAGGTCTATTGCGCCATGGGCTAGGTAATGGATTAAATCCTTTAATTTCATTTGAACTTTGATGACAGACATATGCCAAACCCATCTTTATTAAAGAAACTGCATATTTGAAGAGAAGATCAAAATAATTAGAAGAATATGTAATTTTAGCCGGAGTATAACCTAACCAACGAACAATATCTAAAATGCCCTTTACAAATTTTTCTTCTTCTTTTTCAGGATTCGTATCATCATATCGTAAAAAGCACAATCCACTGTAAGCTTCAGCATATCTACAATAAAAATAAAGTTAAAACCCGTTAGTTATGAGTCATCAAGGGAAAAAAGTAACGAATAATAGATCCAAAAAGTAGTGATGTCGTTTACATGTTTATACATTTGAGAGATATATAGATAGTTGTTATTTATAAAGTTAAACATGAGTGCGTGCTCACGGACGAAGAACAGGGACAGTGTATTGCGTTGTGGGAATGGTAGGTTTTTTCATAGATTGACACCTTGAAAAGAAAATGATTTTACTCATGACTTAATGCGCATCCGCGGAACAACAAATTCTCTTGTTTTAGTCTTTTTAAATATTCCCTCCGACTGTGAATTCTCATCCAACCTAATTCATGCCTAAAGGGACTAAATATTCATCGGACTTAGTACCCGTTATGTATCGTACGCAGGAATTCAAGCATATTCATGTAAATAAAGTCCCTTAGAGATTTTTCTATAGCTACGTCAACAAATAGTTAAACGAGTTTCAGCGTGGTCGCGCGACGGTTTTTAATGTGCCACGTGAGGTCCTTCAAAAATTGCTACCATGAAGGATAACGTAACAAACATTTACGATCTTAATTGTCAGGCCGACGATTGAAGATGTGTGAAATACCTAAGACAGTAGACATATCGAAAAACTGCGTGGGTCTAATCCTATATAATATTTTAGGTATGTAAAAGCTACCAGTGCGATGGTTGTCGTGTTTGCTCACTCCGGACAACCTGCGCAACCGTGAAACCACTTCAGAGTAATTTCTGATTTATGCGTGATCCAAAGGAATTTTGTTTCGTGATCGTCAACAAAACATTCATTCACTTCCTGGTGAAGGACAAAATGGTTAGAGCACTCTCAAATTTGTTGATTGGACACTACTGGCCCATCCATTGTGGTCTCCAATGAAATGAGGAGGTGATCGCCGTCACATAGGCCCACTTTGCATACCTTGAGAATATGTATTTTTCAGGCGGGTTAAGGAAGTATTTGACTGTCAACTCACGAAGTACTTAAATTATTTAGAGGACAAGGAGGGGCTACGTCCCGATCGTGATAAAAGAGAAGACTCCGCGCCACTTCGTTACTAGCTTCAACTATTCTGTCACTGAGGCCAAGAGGAAAATTATTCCTGCGAGACCCTTATGACTGACTAATTGAAGAATCTGTATAATCGGTTAAGCGCCATGAGAGAACTTAGTAGCCGCCGACCAATCTCCACATGCTTACCCGAGGCGTCACGAGGACGAGGGGTATGAAAAGAGAGTGAGAAGTTTTGATACGAGTGCGGAGAACCAGCGGCCCAGCTGGAGGGCCGAACTGTGGTTGCACGAGCGGTGGTCGAACGCGATCACCACAGACGTGAGACAACGCGGAATTCGGATGACGTGATTCAAGAAGCGACACACCGTTGACAGTGGAAACCTAGCATTGGAAACTTATGTAAATAGAAGTAGAAATAAAGCTCCGAATTATTAAATAAAATTAATCTCTGTTATTTTCTCTATACCGTTCTTTTGCGATATATACTCACGTGAGTAGACGACAAGAGTTCGTGCCGGTGACTTCCCGCTAACGCCAGCGGGGCCTTCCCAGGAGACGAGCGTTTTAATCGACTAGCCAGGATTTGGTTGTTTAGCGCCCTCATATTAAATAAACTCAGCGAGCACGCTGCTGTGCAATCGTTGCGAGGCGGAAAGACCTTCCTTGATCTCCAGGAAAGCAACGCGTTCCCAGGATTAACAATATTATGTCCTTCTCGATTTCTTAATATGATAAATAAATTTATCATTGTATATTTAGTAGGTTAAACTTTTATGCTGTAGTATATTAATTACCTACAATGTTGCTTGATTTTAAAGTTAAGAATTTTTATAGTTTTATATGAAACAAAACACGATTCAGCTAACGTAGCTGTATGTATGTGCATATATATAATACACATAAAAGCAGACAATCATGCTGGGTACGCGATTAGGTTTACCACTACCGTGGTGGTTGTGTACTGAACTACACATTCGACTACCTCACTTCCACCACATCCTATATTCACTCGGCAGATGCAGGGTATGTATTAAACGAATTATTGTATAATAGCCTGCATTCGTTGGTTATACTAATATCTTCTCATACAAACTAGATAAACTACTCTTAAGGCAAAGATCACCCGGTTTTTATCAGGAATCGTCACAACGCAAACATATGCCGAATAGTTCCAAAGTTAAAGAGTAGGTGGCAGTCGAGCAGGCAATCGTCAGGAGTATGAATAAGCTGGCTTAGGGAAGACTGGCCGAACATTGCCAAAGTTCTGCCTCAGAGGAACAGGGACCGATATTCCGCTTTCTCTCCCGATGGTACAGTTCGGGGAGACGACCTCAGCCGGTGTAACCAGCTGGCTTGCTTTGTGCCCTGGTCCCATCCGGACGGCGTCCTACAATGGTCTCCGTGGACTGACTGCTGAACCCTGGGTACTTGCAAGTAGCGTTTGGCATGGACAAGGACCTCGTTGGTGTCTTCGGGGTTTTCATTCAATCACCTGGCTCTTATCTCGCTTTTCAACACGACAAAAGTGTAGTGCGGGGTGGTACTTTCTTGTACGAAGCTCACACCAGACTGCCGGATGTCTCGCGATTGAATAATCATCGGCGATCATCGGGTAACCGGCGTCTCCCTTCAATAACCTCGAGCCTTTGTTCATAAACACGGCCCTCGCCGTGCACAAGGCAGCCTAAAGACTCTGTCACAGAATTATAACTTGATCCGTTCGTAGAATTCTTTAGGTTCGTCCTACATTTAAATTATATACAGATAGTTTAGATATATATAGTTGAGCGACAGGTCCATTCTGCATAATTTATATTCGTGCTTAATAGTTGCTATCGGATTAAGCTCAGGAAATATTACTCGTGACACTAAATAAAAATTAAATAATTCAAGTGTTACTGTTAAAGACAGGTGCTCCTGCGTGGCGCTAGGCATCGAGTGACGAGGTCGCAGGTGGCCGATTCGGTAGAGGTAGTCAGAGAAAGGGCACGGCGGAAGGTGGGAAACTAGGCATGCGAAAATCTTCGTGAATGTGGCAACCTTGCGTCAGTGCCCTGGCGCCACGTCGTCGCGGCGACGCAGCGGCCGTGAAGCCCAGAGCTAGGGACAACCATTGCCCTTAGGCTCGTTATCAACCCCGCTGAAGGATTTGCCTTGCAATGAGGGTTAATGTGTAAGAGGTGGCCACTCAGGCACCTCTAGACCGTTAAAATGGGCTCGGGGGAAACAGGGCATGTTTCGTGCCCACCCGAAATTCGGAGACCTGCGGAAAATTACGCGCCACGCAGGCTCCCGCCGAGTTGACCGCTCGCGGTGGTGAGGGAAACTCAAGCGGACGATTCCGGCGCTCGGCTCCCGTGCTTCGGCGACGTAAACCCGACGGAGTTTCCCGAAGCGCTGTTCGTTTCCCGCCGATTTGTGGCGGCGAAGGGAGGCGTTAGAGTGGGGACAGGCGATGCTAAAAGCGTTTCATTGTTCTCGCTAACTCCAACCGAGCACCATTGTATCAGATACGCATTTATTGTTATATCTATATATTATATCTCCAGCTTCATTAATAAATTACTACACATATTCACATCATCTTTTTGTCGTCTTCTTTTAAATTATCACCCTCATTTACCTGGCTGTCACTCAACGATTCCTCCTCTACAGTTACTATTGTTTGAAAACCTTGCTCATTCAAATGGTAAAGTAGTAAACAATTATATTTGAATATACAAGCGAAATAGATTTAATTTTATCTATATAACTATAGATAAATTATAGATGTAATAATATTGTGTAATTAATAGTGTAATACGAATCATATAAATATATTACGAGCATCAGATGAGGAGCAGTCCCTACCCAGTGATCGCTAAACTAAGCTGTATCTAGCCCTTAGGAAAAGAAGACTGAGACGAGAGCGAATAGAGACACAAACATGCGGTGTCATTGGCGCCAAGAATAACGTGAAGGAGGTGGATGTATCCGAACATTAGTATACAAAGGGAGTTAATACTTTCACAACTAGTTTACGTAATACAGAGGTCAAAAGATATCGGACATTTGCCGCAGAGTCCAAGAAAATCGGACAAGCCTATATCAAAGCCGAGGGAATTCGGTGCCTCATCAATATTGATGATCAAAACCAATAATTAGGGCTTAAATATAATAATTGCCGACATCTGTGGACATGATAAACGAAGAAATGTGCGGCAACGTCAGAGCACAACTAGGGCTGCCAACTGTATCCAACGGAAAGTTGGCTAAGAGATAATGTATTTCAATATAGTAACTTTTTTAGATTCCGTAAGTCATCTATTACTTATTTGTATGAAATGAGACACACTAGAAAAGGGGTAGCTTTTTTATAATGAAAGATTGTTTCATGTAAATTGAATACTAACATATAATTTTATAGTATTAAAAGCTAATCTAACAATAGCTTTTATCAAGTATTTCGAAGATGAATTTCGAACAAAAATAATATTTAAAATACTCTTTAGACTAAATATTCCAGATGGAGAGTGTACGAATATATTGTCTCATATATCATTTAGTTTATCGCACATTAGTATATGCACCATAATTGTCATTAACGAGTAACTGTAGATTTTGATTTTTAATGAAAAACGTTTCAGATGTTGAATAATTTTTAATAATGAAATGAAGTATTAAATATATGCAGAGAATATATATAACAATTACCCAAAATTAATATTTATTGCTTTTGCATGTCCAATATGTAAGATACCATTTGGTTCCGGTGGAAATCGAGTCCTTACAGCATTGCCTGTATGCAGAAGATGGTCGTTCAATAATTTTTTTGTATTTGGTGTTATAATATATCCTTCAGTTTTATAATTTTCTCCAGGTTTATGAAAATTAACTTTCGATTTCATCAGTTCAAGAATTGTTAGAGTTTCTGAATGTTTTTTCAAAATACATTTTTTAATGTTATCTGTAAAAATAATAAACGTTGATTATTTGGTATTATTAAGAATAATTTATTTTGATATCAATAACAGTATTATTGTTCTGAACCACTAATTTTTCTAGAATGTAGTAGATTTGAATGATTGTGTGTTTGCATGAAAGGAGGTGATTTTTGGTTATTACTGCACCTGTAAGACAGGCCACGGACTGTGGGTACATGTACACATGTATTTAGGATATGCACAAGACCAGCCAAATGTTCGTTATCCCTTTTCATCATTATTGAACACAATATTAGAGATGCCACTCAGAGACCACCACAGCAGGATCCAAATAATGAGTAATATACAATAAGATCATTTATTATTACCTCACATATACATACACAGCAGAGACACAAAGAATTTTGTTCTCGGAACTTTTTAAGGTCATTCCGAACTTTCAAATTATGTGAGCAACTAACAGATTTTGCATTTCATTTTCATTTTTGAGATTTCTATGCTTTCAGATACCTTGAGTATACTTTATTATCTTTTAGACACTTACATTGTGTCTCATTTGTTTCTTAGATGAACAATGTACCTTATGAGACACCTTATGTAATTCATTATGAATCGTGTACGAGATTCCTTACATCTATCCGAGATTACAATTAGTAGTAATTACATAGTAGATTACAAAGAGTCATATCATTATTCAAAGATGGTTTCTAAATCAGTAAGCAAATAGAAGAATAAAAAGTGAATAAAGTGCAAATGTAGTAAGCCGAGACTATTATGCAGTTCTAAAAATCATAGTGAAGGGTGTATAAGGGAGATATTCAGATAGCTTGTTGATGCGATATTGATGTCTCAAATAGAATAATTGAATATTAAACAAATTAATATGATATAATTAAAAAAGTGTCAAGAATATAGTTAGCAATAAGTTACCATCCAATCTGTAAGTCGACTGCAATGAATATATGGATAACTTGAAACGATAGTCATGAAGATTTAGGTATTCAGATGGTTCGCACGTTCAATAGTAGTAATGTGTTAAATTAAATAATTCATTTTGTATTGTAATGACAATTAAGTGTATGCATAGAGCATGCTTGAAAGATTTGTTTCAGTAGTAATACATATAGTATGTGTAACGTAGTGTCTTAGTTGATGTAAAATATCTGAAGATATAACTTAAAATTGTTACATCAATAACAGTAAAATTAATGAATTGATGTTTTCGAAAAATTTTATCACAAAATTTTGTGATAAGAATACTTTAAGTAATGTTTCATTATATAGAAATATGTATATTTACAGAAAGATTGAAAATTAGAAGAGTCGTTATATGACTAATATTGATAGATAGTTTTGATAAAATATTATAAATGTATACCGCACATTTGTACTTCAGAGATATATATATATATGTGGCGCGGTACTCTGTGGCCTCTCACGCTACCACCGCCAGACGTCGAGCCGCATCCTTTCCCGCAATCGGCTAGACGTCTCTTTGGTTCCTATATAAGCCGGTACGAGTCCCGACAGAGCGTCCGTAGCAGGGGTTACTAACATTGCCTTACGGATGAGTCTAGTCGATGCACACACGCACAGAGAGAGAGAGAGAGAGAGAGAGAGAGAGAGAGAGAGAGTAAAGAGGAGAGTATAGGTTCGTGAAGAGTTTTTTCACCCGCGCAACCAACGATGCGTAGACGCTGGTAGCTGCTGTTGCCTCAGCTCTTGTCCGGAGTCTCTCGATACCATGGTCGACGGGTTACTCTACCTGGTCGCTGGCCTCTGGTTTTTTTCAACGTAACTCTGTCGCGGTGTCATACAACTGGGCTGTTCATACATCTGACCATCGTCCTTTAACGTTCACTACGTGAAGTCTCGCCGTCTCGCGAGACTACGCGCTGCGGATCACTCTCCCTCCCCAGGTTGCTGCATGTACCCGTATTTGTTCGCAGGAGCCGAGGCGAGGTTTTGCGCGATCACTTAGTACGGCTCTTCCAGTATATGTAACATCACGTTCCTCGTCGTAATATATACATACTAGGAGCGCAACTTTTCTTCAGCTTATCGATGGATGGGTGCAGCAGTAACAAACATCGGTAACACTACCACAATAGTGACTTTGATATGGCAGCAGAAGTGTATTCTCAATCTAAGATGTCAGTTTTCGAACCGAATTCTCATCATTTGTTTGAAGTATTGAATTTATGTTTACATTTAAAAACTGCGGCTAACGCTTTCAGAATGCTGTCAAGTGCTTAAGAGAGCTCTTAGTAAAAGAATGTATCGTAAGTTTGACGTGGGCGTTAAATTTAGGGGAAGACGTATCGTCGGGGCTGCGGACTACTGCCGGAAGCTCGGGAGCAGACGACATCAACAACAATCAAACTTGCAATAGTATACCAACTAAAATGAGCAATAATAAATTTACATACAACAATAACATTCAACACATCAAAAAACACAACAAAAATAATCGTAACTGCAATAGTGATAGCCATTTTAATGTATCTGCTCTAGAGGGTCTCGGACATATTTCGAGCAATCATCGGGATGATGTGAGGGACGTCTCGACAGTGGGTGATGCGGTCGAGCTGGTAGTCACGGGGGTGGTTGACTGCGCTAGCGCGAGAGTCTTACCCTCTGATATCACGCTCGACATCATCACTTCTGTGTTCCCCTCCTTCGTACCTGGTGGCCTGGCCTCCGCGGTGCAGCTCGGGGCGCGAACGACGAGTTCACATGGAGGGGTTGGTGAAAAACTCCAACAGTAAATTCCATCAATTAGGGTGCAGCTTAGGACAATAGAAGCTGCTAATCTGGTCTTGGAGACGAGACAATCCTTCAGTGCCTTCTCAACTTAGGATGTACTCAGTGTATAGGCCCGCTCACGTTTCATTTATGATGAATTCTTAATTTTTGGATGAATTGCGGCGATTATTGCCGGACTACAGTCATAAAAGCATTCTCGGTGATCTCTGCACTGCCAGTGATGATGCTGCGTTTCTCGTGGCTGAGCTGTCCTTGCAGATTATCCAACACGGTCCTACGCATATTGCACCCACATTCCGTACCTGGATTGACGTCATTCTTGTGGAGGACAATGATACAATAATTTCCGGCACCAAAATACCTGCTCTTTTTGATAGTAAGCACAACATAATTAATGTCACAATAGAGGTACCTGTCCCTGAATCTATCTGTTGCTCTTTTGAATACAGGGATTATAAGAACATCGATAGCGAGCGGCTTGTGCAGTTGTTGGCGGACTATGATTGGGGGCCGTTGTTGGCGGAGGATTTCGACATTGAGTCAGCAGTCGTGAGACTCAACTACAATTTAATGCTGGCGATAGATGAACTAGCCCTAGTGAAAATTATGAAACTAAATAAAAATAGCCTTCCTTGTATTGGAGTTGAGCTTCGTGACCTGCAGCGCAAGAGTAATGCACTGTACAGACGGTCCAGACGAACTGGACGAAGGCAATTCCATGAGAACTACCTCGATCTCCGCAAACACGTTCAGGAGGGGGCAGTTGTGTCTTTGTCTGAGACTGTAAAAACCCTCAAAGGTTTCATATAGGAAAAACCAGGTTTTATATAGTTTACGTTTTTTCCGTCAGTACACCACGGAGGCTCTTCGTGCCAAATTGATGCGTTCACTGGCCTTTCCACATTTCAATTATTGTTCCACTGATTTCATATCACTTAACATTTGTACATATGAGCATACTTGTGTATACGTGTGTAACTAGACTGACAAATAATAATCAAAATGCTAGCAATGTGTATCTATTATTTATGGCAAAATTGCGCTACATCTCTAATTTGACTAATGCTATGATAATATATAATATAGTATATATATAATAATATTTATAAGTAGACTTAAGATGTTGCGTTTATAACTGTGCATTTTGTGCGATATTTTGTAAATTATTTACAAATAAACATTTCTCTATCTATCTCTCCTGATGCTACCCGTAGGTGCACGGGCTCACCCACCTGGCCGTTGCTGGGCTGGCTCGCTCTTCGGCCAGGCCTTGCCTGGGACGGGTTCTCCTGCGGCCTTCCCGGGCTCTCTGCAGGACTCGGAGTCGGATGCTCTGTAGACGTCGGAGTAGAGCGGTACGTGGCGGTAGTTCGTCCTGATGGTTGTGGGCTTGCAGCACTCGTTGCTGGGCCGCGGGTAGATGACGGCGCGAGTTGTGCGAGACATATCGTCGGCGACCATGGAGCAACGGCGCCTCATTTCGACGCTGAGATTTCGCACATATTTTTATACTTTTATTTGTTATACTATAGTGGAATTAGCAACTAGACCAACAGATATTTATCATAGAATAAAACTTATATAAAATACCAGAAGCAAAAAGGCGAATTAAATGAAGCTTATGAGCACGCTAGAGATATAGAGGTAATAAACATTCTCAGAAATAGTCTAGTTTGAGACCAAGTTTTATGCGATTTGTTTTTTTTTGTTTTTAAAATGTAAAAGCAACGGACAATTTGATTGGTCATTTGGATAAACAATTTTTGATCTTGGAATATTTTTAGTCAGCCCTACAGTATAGGAACTAGGTTTCAAAATGCTACCTAGTAATGCTACTATTACTATATCTATGTAGTCCGTTGTAAACGTATTGGTAATGAAGATCTCTAAAATTCATTGACTTGATGATATAAGTTTAAAACTATTGTATTAAGCCTACAATAACACACACACACACACAAATTTTATTTCATAATAAGATTTTTATACATTAAATTTTACTTATTATGTATTTATTTTTCAACAGCTCAAATATAAAGTGCTAAGTTTTATATTTATCTTTTCGTATCAATTGAAATTTAAATGGAAATAAAGGTGAAAATCATAGATTATTCATGATAAATACAACTGAATGAATAAAACTGACAACCTGTCAATAATTAAAAATTTTATTTTGCTTCTAAATTTCCCTCTTTGTCTTGTCGCGCGGCTGCTGCGGATCTGTTGACCGCTGTCCTATCGCAAATGCGATTTTCTCGGCAAAGAGAAAAAAGTCCTAAATTATTCCCTGCGGCACATTGTTTCCCAACTTTCTGAGATTTCAAAAGCTTTGAGAGGTTAGTATTTGAGCAGCTCTCGGGCTATCTTGAACCAGATTGTGTGTTCGACCGAAGACTAGCAGCCCTCAAACAACTTTACTTTATACTTTAGACGAGATTATGTGCAAAATTGATTGGGAAAAAATTACCATATTCATACTATTCGACTTCTTAACGACGTTCAACTGTATATTTCACGTTAAACTATTAGCTAAGCTGTGAGCACTGAATGTGTCGACGAGATTTTAGCTACATCACAGACAGACTGCAAACTGTTATTGATGAGTGTGGAACAATTTTCGATTGATTGAACATTTGACTAGGCTAGTGAATACTGGACTAAAGATAAACGTGTCAAAGTCTAAAACTGTTGCGGTACCGATTGACATGTACAGAATTGCTACATATGTTCTGTATTCTGACGTTATTAGTTATTTATTTATTATAAGCGGCGTTACTATAATTATACTATTGTATGGCTCCAAGAAAATATCTATAATTTATTTATTGAACGTTGTAAAGTTAAGCAATAAAAGGCTTGTGTAAAAAGGAGGGAGCGATGCTTCGCGAGATAGAATACGTTATTAGTTATAAGTTTATTAGTTTATGCATTCATTTGGCGGGATTCGGAAGGCTTGATCCGCGTGCGCGGGGGACAGAGAGCGAACCCGTGGCCGCGTAGCTCAGTGGTTCGCGGAGGCCTCGAGCCGAAGCGAGATCACCCGACTTCAGCCGACGGGCTAGGACAGCGCCCGCAGTCAGTGATGAGTGGAAATTTCCCTCGATCACCTTCGAGCTTTGGAGACGGCGCCGAATTCCCGACCTTTTAATTTTCAATTCTAGGAAACGCGGAGCGCGCGACAAAGCTTCGAGGGCTTTGACCGCTGGCTCGAGCCGCGACCTACTCACTTGTTGTTAGACTTTTGTCAGATAAGCATCGCTTTTCCTTTGCACAGAGTACTTGCTTCGGCAGTACATATACTAAAATTTGAACATTATTACCACCTATCACCTCCACCCTCCTCCGAGGCCTTCAAGCTACAGATGTACGCGAACAAAAACTATGATTTTTCGTAGCGAGTTTTGTATAAACAAGCAAGATAGACTAAATAACACACTTAGCTTTGAAATATGGGAGTGTTGATTACTTCCGGTCTTGACTAGGATTTAAAAATCAAACACATGGAAAGTTTAACGCTCACTCTATGCGCTAAAGCATTATAAGCGTACCTTGTCTAAAAATGTTAGTCTACCATAATCTTAATGATAGTCAAAATCTAAGCTTACAACGTTCCTTGAATTTGTGAGTACGTTTTGTTTATGACAATATTCCTTTCGGTGAGCATGTAATTCTGTACCGACTAGCTTTAGTCTGGTTATAGCTTAAGCATAGACGCGAGTACTTGAAGGAGTCACTGGCTTTTTCAATTATCGCAGATTGCAATCTTCAGCACCTAGCCTCATAATTTACTTGTTTGAATGACGGTATAGTGGTGTCGCCTTTGCAACGTAATCCACTGCACGCGCTGAGGACATTCCTATGATGAAGATCGCAATCAATTAATAAATTCATGAATTTTAGTGAAAAAATGGAAAGTACAAAGGCTCAATGAATAACGATCTAACTTTTACAGATAAATCAATTCTTCAATTTATAGAAGAAAATTAACAAGTAATGTTATGTGACAAGCCGCTATAATTCCAGAGAAGCAGAGAAGACATTCCCCAGAGCTGCTAGTAAACAAGCGAGGTCCGGTGCATGTTCTGACACGAAGACTGTTGTAGCGTAATCGTCCGTCGGCGGCTGTAGCCAAAGAGAAGAACATAGAGCCTATGAATTGGGGCGAGTGGATAAAGAAACAATTGGTTCATTGCGTAGTACCGAGGAAAGGTAGAGTTACCGAAAAAAAAAGTGATTAAAAATAATATTCAATTGTACAAAAACTAAACATGTCTGCGCGCAAAAAGGCGGACATCGATATGGCGGGAAAATGGGTTAACAAGCGCAACTTTTTGGATAGAGGACCTTCGCGTGCGGGCGACTGTGCACCTTAGCCTGGTGGTCGTCTGTGGGTAGGGGCAACAAATCGTCCCTAAGCCGTAGGGTGTAATAGGAGGGCTTGCCTTTGGCGTTACACGCAAGGCAAGCTCTTGGCTTAAATAGACCCCGCCGACAGGAGGTGGGGTTCTTCGGTACCAGCGCGAAGGGAAGTAAGTGTCGTGGCCTGTTCGACATGCGAAAGGTGCGAGTGGGGGTACGTGGGTTGGCGTATATATTCCGATGTTGCTGCTTTTCCATCGTCTTCACCAAATCAACGAGTGTTCGGCTATGACGATAGAACCAAGAAGTGCCCCGATAATGGGGATAGACTGCGACAATCGCCTTCGTCGACAAGTACCCAGCATTCTGTTTTTGTACGCTCATCCGAGCAGAGCAAGAAAACTTTGCATTGTACCTGCCGACAACACAAATACAAAAATTCAAATCATTCACACACACATGACGAAGTATCAGTCATTTCACCTGGATACCATCTCCTCCTTACATTCCTCATCTACAAAGCAATATATAAAGTAATATATAATTGCATAATGCAAATTTAAATTACCCGTATTCATCCGCTCTGAACGTTTTTCTGCATCCTGATGCTTTGATGCTTTTGATACTGTAATAAGATCTTCTTTAGTTTTATCGCCTAATAAATCAAACATGAAACCATCAATTTCATTCTTTATCTTTTTACCATCAGCCCACTTTAATAATCTTCTCACTTCTTGCATCAGAATACCAGTATTAAATCTGTATCTGTAAAAAGAAATAATATTGTAAACTTAAGCTAATATGAATTGTTAAATCCGTTATCTAAACATAATTAAAATTATGCTAATTTTGTCTAATACTAAACAAAATCTAAAAGAAAGGTCTTCATTTTTTGTAAATTTTTTGTGAAAAATACATTTGTATATTAAATTGCTACGAGCGCACCCTCTTTTTATGTAGAAACTAAAAAGTCGAGACAATTACCTCTAAATATTCAAAATTCAAAATGGCATAAATAACATAGCAAAAGGACATAATAAATGAAATAATTGCCTTGATGATTCGACAATTCATTTGTAAATTCTGATCGCAAAAACTTTTATTTACAAAATACAAGAAAAAATTATCAATTATCAGTTTCAATTTTTTAATTTTGACAGATTATTCATAATCATCGAGCTCGAAAATCTCTATGTATCATTTGTTTCGTTGATGAACGGGCGGCCGTAAGCGTGATCTGCGCTGGTGTCGGAGCGCAGCGGCGAGATGCGAAAGCTGGCGGTGAGGTGTTGAGGACCGACGGCGAGGATCTATGGTTGGCGTCTGTGGGAGCCCGATGTTTAATGGGCCTCGTGAATGCACTTGTAGAGCAAGGGTGGAGTCCCCTGGGTGGTGAGGGTGGCCACGAAGAAGAGTGACAGACGGGATCAGCATCGGACTCGTCGAACAAAGGAAAACGGTTAGGTGCGGCTAGATGTGTCCGTGCAGGAGCACTGAATCCAGAGTGGGTCTTTGTTGCAAGGTGGCGCAGGGTTGCCACGCCGTGGCCGCATGCTGACTCCAGCAGGGGCGCCCCGGTCGTGGCGCGAGTGATCGACACGAACGGAACATACACCATTTTTCTTAAACAGTTAAATATTTTGTCTTTCAAATGATGAATTTATTAATTTTTTGATATAATCAAAAAATAAAAATAGCTTCAAAAGTAATTAACACACTCTCGAGAGGCGGAATGCCTCTCTTGTCCTGAGTTGCACTCCAACGGCCGGACCACGATTTCGGGGTTGGTCCTCCTCTCCCTTCTTCTAAGAAAATCGCTTGAGTGGTTTGACAGAACCCACTCTCCAGCGAGTTTACACACAATTTTAACATTATATGCTTAGTCAGGCTTGCTTATACTAAGTCTTGGTTGTTTTCCAAAATTAGAGATGGCTGATCTAAAATGGTTAGCGAGAGGTTTTTAGAAAAGCGAATGATGCACCTAAAGGTGGCCGTTGTTAACTTCTCTCGAGCCAGTCTGGCATGAGCAAGAGTGCACTCCGTGCTCACAAGGGTAGGTATTCATACTTAGATGGTTAAGAGGGAAATGACTAACAGATTTTATTTTAGTGGTCCATATGAATTTTATTTTAAAGTTCATATTCTCTTAGAATCACAAGAAACAGGATGTAGAAGGACAGAAAGCGGCAGAGTCGACGCTGGCCTCATTAGTTCTACAAACTGCAACAGGAGCTAGAGAGAGAGAGAAAGAGAGAGAGAACAGTAGAAGGCCAGTAGACTCCCTTTGGAAATCGGCCTACAAGGACGTAACATTCAAAGCCAGTTACCAAAGCGGAAGCGAACAAGTTAAACCGCAGATTCGAAGAAAGGCAGAGGTAATGCAGCCACCGGCCCATCCTACGGAGGCTTAGGCGGAGGAGATCAAGTTTTGGAGGATGATCAAATCCGATTAACGACTCTTTTCGTTAGCCGACCCTAGGTAAAGCGAGCCCTGACTAATAGTTGCCGATAGGGGAGAGGTCCCCGATCCCGTATTCCCCTCAATCGATAAGCTACGGCCCATCAGCCAAGAGGTTATAGGTAGGGTCGGGAGAGTCAGAAGGGCAAAGAGATTAGCGTCGTCCATGACCGGTGCCACTACCAACTACTGATTCCGAGGAGGGCGCCGCAGTGCCCGATCAACACTCTGTGTTGGCTGGAGTCCATGTCGATAATCGATGGTTGTTTCGAATACGGCTGGAGGAAAGCATTGTTAGAGCTCGCTTTATTTTATTCGATATCGGATCCTTGATACCTCGCGAGAATCAATAACGTACACTACCTTCCGTTGAAATTCCCTAACTGGAAAATTGAAAATGGGATGTTGTGCTATCTTCCAGTATACAGAACATTCGACCCCATATCTTTTAAGAAGGACGAGAGGAGGCTCGTCATTACCACCGAATATCCGATGATGATATGGTGGTAGGTACCCAGGAGTACTACTGGCCTGGATGTTACCGATAGATATGTGACTGGGTTGGGGCATGAATTACCGTACTTATAAGCGCGCACCGGACCGGGGGGCCGACCACGGGAAGGCGAGGGTCGATCGAGAGGAAATAGGAGAGGGGGTCTCCGGATAGGCACTTCTCCGGACCGATCCGGTAACACTGATACTGGCGTGCGTGATAATAACGGCGATTTCTGCAGAGCGCGTAGGTGCCATAACACCCCCGCTGCCATTTCCCCCGAGACCAGCTGCAAAAATGGACCCAGGACACCGCCATCTGATTCGGCTCTCACGAACAGCCCAAGGCCGTATCCTAGATTTCCCGGGCGGTTCTCCCAAGAGCTAAAAGAGGCAGACCCATTCTAGAGGCTGGCTATCCATAGTCAATGATGGACCTTAACCTGAATGTGTGTTGGTAAGCAGTTTCACCACACGCCGGCAGATCGCATTCCCCTGTCCTGAAGCGCCAACGAGCGAGCTCCCCGGGGAAGTCTGTAGAGCCCTCGTCAGAGATCCGCATCTGACGATGAATGCTATCATGAAACATCAAATTTTTAGATTAGCGTATAAAACATTTGTAGCAGAACTAAAAGAAATTCTAATACAATAATTTTACAAATCCAATTTTATGACTTTGATATTTAGTAAAAATAAGTTATGTGATACTTTAATTTGGAATCACCACATTCCTCTCAATTATCAAGCCTATTAGCCTCTACTGACATACCTTGTACCTCGAACATTCTTTCCATGCTCCGATCATCAAATCCGAGCCGATAATTTTACAGCTCTATCCAGTTGAACGTCTTTATTCCTAAATATTGGGACAACGGATGTCAGTGAGCGTCCGACCGTGGCTCTTCTTCAATACTCCCTCTATCGAGAAAGTCAGCGGACACGTAGCGTTTGTTCGATGGCTCCAGAAAACTCCTAACACCTAGCTGTGCGGATTACCAACAGTTACTAAACTCTTTAGTGGGGATGGCTCTTAACATAGTTACTTGGGTTCCCGTATCAATTATCGCTTTTCGATTTTGCACCTGCCAAACCTTACAGGAAAAACTCACCGATTATGAGTATGAATCTAGTCTATACTAGGATCCTAGGGAAGTCTTGACAGGTGCGGGTCTCCTGGCTCAACAACAGTCTTGGGCTCTTTTATTACTTCGGACTATTAGTTCAGTCGAGATTTCTTCTATTCTCTAATCTCAATCTAATTAGTCGGTGCTCTGTAATTTCGGTCCAAAATAAATAAATCAACTGTACACATTTCGATAAAAAATTTAGCAAAAAGCAGTAATGAATAATAATACTAAAATTTACCATCTAACGGTCAATACACATTTACATTCAGGAAAAATACGCTGACAAATAGTAAAGATGAACATGAAGTCGTACCATGTATATCCAATGTCTAACGTGCGCATTTACAATTCTATAAAACTCACATGCAATCATCATGATTTATGTACTCCTTTAGCACTCGTTTCAATCCTTTTAGCGACATAATATTCAATTGCTAAATAGTAGGTTTCTGTCATCTCCAAGATGACATTTCTGTAAAAACGCACTGTGAATATTGTAAGATTTTCTTTCTATTTTAACGCGTATCCACGGAATAATACATTCTATTGAAGTATACTTAACAGAAGATAAGCGAGCTACTCAACGTTAAGATCTTGACAAGCTCAAAGAAATTTTGTGAAGTTTAGCATCTCACTCGACTGACTCGTGAAATTTCAGTTATGTAATTTCAGTCAATAATAGACGTGGTTAATTACTTTGCAAACTGAAAAATATAAGATCTACAGATAAAATTATGGATCAATACAATAAGACATTTAACAGTATTGTACACTGTACGATGATACTCTCGCCAATGAAAAAAATTATTAAATAATTTTGATAAATTTGTATACATTTTCAAATTCTTAACAGCAATATTTATATTGTGGTAATATTACATAGGTAGTCAATTCATTGATGCGGTACGTCATCTGCTCGGAGGGCTATAGAAGGATGAATCTAGATTTAAGGATACATTAAAGAAGTTACCTGAGATTAAAGGAGTTATCGTCTTGTGAACAAAAGCCATTTTATGAACAATCTGAAAAATAGTAAGAAATATGCTAGTAATTACCGATTTATGGTGATTTCTTTTAGGTGTTTACTCGCGCATATTCTAACCGCATTTTTAATTTCTTCTAGAGTAACAGTAACACCAATCCCACAAGAATTCTCAAATTCTTCCACATTAATGGTTTCATTAGCATTGTGTAATAAATAATTTAATGCATGATCTAATTTTGGAATTGAATCCAATTTTTTGTTGATTATATATCTTGTAAGAAATGGAATTTGATTGCTTATTTGAGTTTTTATGTTACAAGCTAAGTGATATAAAATACTGCCTTTAATGGAATCCAATGTACTATGTTTTAAAACCTAAAAATATGATGAAACATTTTTATTAAAAATAGAATTAAAGTGAGTATGAATTATAAAGTATAAATTTAAATCGTGTATTATTGAGCTATTTTTATTAATTTTAAAAATTCCTGTCGTGGGCATATTTTTTACGAAATAGTCGTGTTACAAATTGTAACGGGAAATTGTTTACAGTCCTAGATACAGACATAGGTGAACTTCGAAAGGGAAGAAAAAGACCCTTTCCTTCGTCGCGTGTGCGCAAGGTTCCACGGACTTGTCCTGTAACATCTTTCTCAGGTTTTGGGCATCCTAACAGGAAGATGATGCTTATATGATTAATACAAAAACTTTTGGCAGTTTTGTACCCATTTCAGCATATTTAACTGCCTACTATTAATTATACCATTGAATAGGAAATTAGTAGGTGAAACAAGTTTAGAATTAGCTTAACGATCTAGACTATGTTAGATGTAATGCATTTTGAAATTTACTAGTATGAATTCCAACTGATGTCCACATTTATGAGGAACATCAATTTTTACTTGCAAATGCACAAGGCTGTTTTATCTCCATTTTCAGCATTTTTTGGTCTCTCTAATTGTACTTAGCAATACTAATACTTGGTAGAGTCTACATATTTTGCAGAGCAACTGTGTAGCTCCAACAAAGAGCCAAGGAGTTTAGTCTGCAAAGAACTTTATACGTGGAAGATGATTTAAGTGAACAGTAACACTAAGGTAAGTGACAGTATAGTGATTGTATGTGCCTCATCCGTGGAAGCGCATGGCGCCAAATCTCTCGCCTATTATGCGCACGGAAATATAAGGTTGACATATATCTATCTTTCGCTTTTTTGCTCTGTATTCAATGCTTTATAAAAAGTGTTACAGTGATCAGATTTAGTTCAAATATGCGCCGTTTTATTTGATAATCTGTTTGGGACGATTCACTGGCCTTCGACCACGAACCGTTTTTTTTGCGTCAAATCATTTGGCACCCAAACATCAAGCTTTTTTTTTGTATCCAGCCTTCTGCAGATGGTTTAAAATGGTTTGGTGACTAACTCCCAACTCTTGGGCGATCTCACAAGATGCCACATGCCGGTCTAACTCGAGAGAGAGAGAGAGAGAGAGAGAGAGAGAGAGAGAGAGAGTTGTCATAGCAAATTATCCAACACGGATTGTCTACCTGGATTGATGTCATTCTTGTGGAGAGCAATGATCCTTTCCATGGCAAGCACAATGTAATTAATATTACATTAGAGGTACCTGTCCCTGAACCTTGTGAAGTTGTGCTCCCAGAAGCTAAAATACCTAGGAAGGGTCCGGAGCACCAAACACTTTCCGGTCGTACCCGCTTGCCCGTCGTGCAGGTGCATGTGGAGCGGTGCCTCATCTCCGGCAATTACTCGTCCCAACTACGACGATATGCCCCCGTATTGCGCAATTATCGTTTTCAGCATCCTATTAATCTTCTCTAAGGTCGATTTTTAGGTGCCGATTGACAAAATTCGATGCATTGTTAGTCATCAGGAATAATGGGGTTTCCCAACGGAGCAGGATTAGATCCTCCAGCACACGGCCCTCCTGGTGTCGGATCTCAACAGTTAGAGCTCTATCCACCGATTAAACAAGTCTTCAAAAACCATTACGTCGATCAGATCGGCCGTCACCACTAGCCAGGGACTCTCTACAACCCACTGGCCCATAATGTCTACCGGATCCTGCTACAACACTTTGTATTTTTGGTACTCCTCGCAGGCTATCACAAAGTCCCTCACTTTATGGTAGAGCCCGAGCCAGTAGAACTCGCGCACTATCCGATCGAACGTACTCTCTATGCG
The DNA here is from genome assembly GCA_018906755.1 of Sycophaga agraensis. Taxonomy (NCBI): domain Eukaryota; kingdom Metazoa; phylum Arthropoda; class Insecta; order Hymenoptera; family Pteromalidae; genus Sycophaga; species Sycophaga agraensis. Next base: position 617,697 of record JACCIE010000090.1, read on the forward strand.
CAAGTGACCGGATGATGGATCCCTATGCGCGTCTATCATGAACCTAGTTCTGTGCTCGGCGGGCACGAAGAGCCTCCACTCCTCCTCTCGAAAAGATATTGTATCCAAGATTTCATCGATTGAGTATCTGTGCAGCAAATCGTCGTCAATCTCGCTAGACGCCCCGCGGGATCTTTCAGGTTTTTTAGCCATTTGAGGGCAATATGATTTGTGCGAGCTATGAATTCGTAGGTTTTTAGATATGCCCGCAGCTTTTTGATGGCTCATAGAAGGGCGAGGCATTGATACCCCGAGAGCGAGATATTACAAAACAGGGCCTACCCTTCCGGGTCTGGCCTGAATTTTTCGGCATCCAGGCGGAATCCAAGAAAGACAACGCTTGAGGAACATAACTTGCATTTGCAAGTATCCGAAGACGTGCAGCTCGATCTGGGGCCATCAAAGGGCCTCGATCAACCAACAAAATATAGTGGGGGTGTTGGTGAGGTCGGGCGGTAATCGCACGAATCCCCATTGTCCGGAGCCCTGCACATTCAACCTTCGAGATAAATTTTTGCCTTCCAGAGTTTATTCGGGACGGAGTCTATGTTGAGCAACGGATAATTATCCTGACACGTTAATTTATTAATATCTCGAAAGTTGATGCAGAAACGATAGATGCCTCCTCCTTGCGGATAATCACGGGAGCGCTATACCATTTACTGGCGCTTGGTTTAATGATACTTTTCTCGAATATTTTCTTCACCTCCATCTGCACAAATTCCAATATCTTCGATACCGGCAACATCCGTCGGGGCACACACCGAATCGGTTGTACATCTTTAAACATCGATGTAATGTTCTATGAGCGTGGTGTTGTCGTGCACCATTGTAGGCTCTGGGATTGTTGAATCTACGAGGGTCCTTACGCGGTCGCTCTGTTCATTGGGGATCTTATGCCGGTGCATTCGTCCATAATCCCTGGCCACTACTCAGGCAGATTCTTTTACACAAAACTGGTAGCATCGCCTCTGATCAGAGCCAATTGGGCTCCGGGTTCGAACAATGGCTGTAAGTCTTGCCCCGTCAGTCGGTAGTTCGTCTCCTGCTACTGTACCAAGCCACGGCTTCTATATAGGCCCTGCATCTGTACGGTCTCCACCTTAGGACTGTCGTTGTGTCGGGACAGATTTCCGGTTCGTCCTGGGGGGGGGGGGGACAGGAGTATCTTCGCGGGCGTCTTTCTTACGGTTTTGCCCCCTTACCACCTCGCCCCATCTGGAGCCGCCCGAGTTTCGAGCTCAATAATTAAGGACCAATCGAACGCAGACCTCCTTGAGCCTTGGTAGCGAAAGGTGGCTTTCGCTTCCTCTGGTTTTCTTTTACTCTTTGAATATTTTGGTACACGAGACCAATACGAAACTCGTATCTGATGCGTTCAAGTAGCATGCTGATCAGGTGCTGCTCTGGTAACGACTGCCGAAGTATATTGCTCTGCAACCTTATCCTTATTATTCCCCCTCCCACTCCCGGCGACCAGCGACAGAGTATTTGTCCGATCTAGTTAAATATGATCGACTCTTATCCCACAACTAGAACGTCCATCCTCACAACCTTAAGTCGACACAGACGAAGCAAGAGGGCTACGACTTAAAGAAACACTGGCCACGGAATCGCCATGCGAAGCTCCCGATGAGTACATGCTCATGAATAAATTCATAGTGTCGTTCTAAGAGGCTACAGCATGAGTCCTACTGCCTTCTCTCAATCGAATAAAGAATTTACCGTCTCCACACTATCTAAAAGACCAAAGCCGGCGAAAGCATCGGACCAATCGCCGCCGCCAGACCCAGCCGACCCTGGATGATTACCAGTCGTCCAGCATTACGGGCAGTTTGGAGCCATCGAGTGGCGGACCATTAGGGTCATCGGCGGTAGCAGCATGTAACATCAGCGCTGCAACAGCGGCCCCAATTTCGGCACCCAGGACTTTTTGGCAACTCACCTACAGCCGCGTTATCCCCCCACCCCCGCCTCTCGGAAGGGCGCGGCCGGGAATCCGAAGCCGGTAGCGAGACTACAGGGTCGTCGGGGTCGACACCGACTCCCCCGGAGGCGTTAGGGGCGCCGAAGGCCCAGAAGACCCGGCCTGGGAGCATCTGCGCGTCTCCAAATGGAGCTAAGGGGACGGACCCCCAGCACACGCGGGCGGGCAAACCGAGTGTGGAGGCCCAGTGCCAGAGGATGCGCCAGCGTGGCCTTTAGAGACATTCTGCCGGAATTGTGGCACCGGGGTGGCGATCAGTAGTGGCCTTCGCTGCGGCGAATGTTATCGCCGCCTCGAGCGGTAGCGGAAAGCTTAGAAAAGAAAGGCGCTCAAAGCCGACGAGCAGACGGGCTCGACGGAGTGGCTGGTGCTCCGGGCACCTCCGAGGCACCACATCACAATATACAGACTAAGCTGTTTAAATTGTTTTCACTGTAGGTAGCTATTTAAAATCGCCGGTTCGATTTAGTTAGTAAAGGACTATTAAAGAAGTAATAAACTAAACATGTTTAACATGACTAAACTAGTTTTTCTACTATATCTTAGACAACATTTCTATATTTATTGTACTTTTTCAAATTAACAAATGTATACAAATAGAAATACTAGAAACGGTTCATATTATTACAATTATGCAATTGCTAAGTCTCGATATTAACAAAAGAAAGTACTTGACTGTATTTATATATAGTAAATATAAATCTATATATATGTATAGTATATATGTAGCTGTAATCTCTCATTATGCTTACAAAGTTAAGATAGATTTGTAGATCATCAGCATCGGCAAAATATGTCTTAAATTTGTGAAGTTGAAAAAAAGATTCAAGTCATTGATGTAGAGGTAAAATTAAAGACGTTCTTATACCGAACCCCGCATCTTTTCGTTTATATTAGTACGCAAATATAGCGAAATCTAGCAAAAGCAAATAACTTGTGTAAAAGCTGTTCGGCTACACAATTTACAATTTACAATTTAATTTAATCAACTGGTTAAATTACAATAATCTCAAATTCATGATAATTATGATTATTTGCATTACATGGAAAAATTTGATAATGGTTTCTTTAAGGTTGCATAATACGTTCCTAATGAATACAATTAATAAATACTTTAGTAAGTCTAAAATCTACTTTAATAAATATATAATGATATAAGAGTAATTTTAATGCATGTAATTGATAGAAAAAAATTTATTCTAACAAGGACATAGTCATTAATGATATAACAAGTATTTTTTTAAGGATTTTTAGAATAAAAATAATTAGATTCACAACAGTATGTATAAAAAAATTAAAATATATTTAAAAAATTTATAAGATTTAAACAAAAATAATTGAATTCACTGATATATACACCTTGGTGCTTTCTGATTCGACATTTAATTCTGTATAAAAATTATGTATTTATTAATAAAATTATAATTATAATTTTTAGGTACACTAGCATTCTCCAAATGTTGATTAGATCGAGCTGGTTGCAATAAATGTCAAATGGCTTAAAGATTTGTGTAATAAAGGATCTTGCACCTTCTTATTTTTATAAATGTTTACATACATGATTTGAACGATCTTTAAAACAAAGAAAAAAATACAATATAGAGTAAATTAGTAAATGTAATTAATAATGTTTTTACAGGTTCTATTGGAACATTAGCCAATCAATTGCATAAAAGCTGAGGAATCTTACAAGAGGCTGCTCTTTGACTGCAGAGATTAAATATTTTTCTAGGGTAAGTTTTTCAACATAATGTAATAATATACTATGTATAAGTTAAAAGAAATTCTAAAGCTTTCGAATAGCCTTCTATGTACATCAAATATCTATTAAATATTCTATGAATAATTTAATATTAAAAGCTATTCGAAAGCACTAACATTCATTATTCACTGTAATAAACATGTGATCTATTTTATTACAGGTTATATTACATGTTTATCACGTGTAATAAAGATGTGATTCATTTATAGTTAATATAATAATTAATTATTCACAATGAACCTTACATTTAATTTTTAACTGATAATAGCTTTGGTAGCTTATTATATGTGATTGATTAATTTTTTTACTGCTTCTGTTGCAGCATTAAGAGCCGATCAACAGCAGAGATGCTTTGTGGAATCCTATTCGAGGCTACTCCTCGATTGCAAAAATTGGCTTACCAAAAATTGTATATTAATAGTATTCTAAATAATATTAGAAGTTAGGTTATTTATAATAGAATATTATAATTTATTTAATAATGTAATTGATTAATGAAACATTATTTTATAAACTTAAATCTTTTTCTTATTTTTAAATAAAAATATAAATTTTGTATATGTATATATAGATATAATAATTCGTGAGGATACGCGGGGTATTTTTACGTGTAAATTGCGTTTTGCTACTTCGGCCGTGGAGCGATATCAGTTCCACAGTGTTGTATGAAGACTGTTTGGGAATGATGGCAGAATTTAAAAGACAATGTTATTACTCTTTTTTTTATACAATATTTACTAATCTGAACTATTAAAAGTAGTTTTAGTTATTTTATACTAACAGCTCTAATCTTTTTGCAGAATAACCCTTGTCATTCTCTGGTCTTAGACAAATAATTAGCTTTAGTTTTTAGTAATGTTAAAGTAATTAATATCCTATGATTTTAAATTGATAAAAACTGAATTGAACTCTTTACTTTTTACTCTATCGCTATGTTTTGCATACAAAAACTAAACTTTTGCAAAGGTTATACCAACAAAATACTCTTGCCATATATGACAAAGGTATAGTATGTATGCATGCTTCCAGCACAGGCAATTCATGAATGAGACAATGCAATTTGAATGGTTTAGTTTCAAAAGTCATGGTCTATTATAGGTATACACAATAAAGAGGATTTACCTATTCATTCAATAGTGTGCTGTAGCTGCAGCATAATTATTAATCATCATCAGTGTTTTGCATTTCCTCTAAATATGCACAAAATACTAAATACTAATATTTATCTAGCTATGACATAGAATATTTTACTTTTTACTTATAAACTTACCTGGTACATACATGTCTAAAGTACAAATAATAAGTCAAAGTAATAAATCTTACATATTTCTGGAAAACATTTATTTCAAAATAATTCTTTTAACACATATGTGATCACTATTATCAGATAGAAAAGTGTAAAATGTAACTGACATTTTACATGTTTCTTTTACTACATTAGGATTTCTATTGTACATAACCATTTGTAGTGAAACTAAGTAAGGAAGCCTTACACACGTGTATCCAAGTTTAAATTGCTTGTTTTAATCAGATATATGCTCTAAAATATTTTGTAATCAAATATATAACATACAAAAGTAAATGCTACTTTGCATTTTGTTATAACATTAATTTTTTTGTAAGTAATATAAGTGAGCTATGATAATACATATAATAATATAATCCAATAAATCTCACTTTTAATATCTTTAATTCTTTATGAAACACATATGTGAAAACTGAATAATTTATTTTGTTTTGCATTTATTGGAATACACATATGTGCATATATGTATATGTTAGTCAAATAAAAAATAGCACAATTTTATAAATTGAATGTAACTATCTAATCTTAATCTTTAAATAATTGATTCTTCTAAAAGAATTCAATTTTTTTTAGATCTGATTAGATTGATTTCCATAAAACATTAATGAATGTTAACTTTTTGAGTCTCAATTGTACAGTTAATTATTTGAATTAATTATTTTGGGTAATACAATACTTTTTTATTATAAGTAGGCTAGTTTTCATTATTGAATCTATTATTAATGTTACTTATATAAACAAAAATAAAGAAAATAATTTTTACGTTATTAAGAAACATCAAAACATATTTATAAGTCAAAATATATTTATAATGTAATAAAACAGATACAAAATTTTTGGTTTTAAATTCAATAGATTACTTTTTTATTAAAAACTTTAATATTTCATTTTATAATTTTAAATATTGCACGGCTGATAAATCTTCCAAGGTCAATTTTATTTCGATTAATAGGTAGAAAACAATAATAATAAAAATTTTTTTTTATCAAACCTCTTCAATAACACGTTTTAAATTGTTTGTAACTTGATGATTCTTTAAAGTTTCTTTTGCTTTTTGTTCTGATAATCCAATGGAGGTAAATAAAATAATATCATTTTCCATTTTAAAGATACTGTAATTTTTAAAATAAAAATATGTCAAAATTAATTCTTAACTAGAGCCACAGTCTAATGCACAACTCCATAAGTTTCAATTGTGCACATGTACTCGGTTATTCCGAAACCTTATCAATTCAGTCAGATCCGTCAGCCACCCGTCATATGAACAGTAATGCGATTCTGCCACGACTTTTCGGGCCTGCGCAGAGCGACTTTCCTGGCAGTCGACTCTGGTTGGCCGACTTCTCGCGCACAATTTAAATAGAAGTAATCACGTGGTGGGTTGGTTAGATCATTCCGTATTTAGTAGTCTAAAATATTAACGGTATAAAGGGAAATTATGTGTGATCGTCGGTCACAAATCGGCAGTTGATATGAAAGAAAATATACAATACCCTGACTCTTTCTTTGCCTTGCAGATAAACAAAGAGTACAACAGTGTGAATACCCTAGTTAAACCAAACATGAATAGAGAGATAGTCGATAGAATAAAGGGAGAATGAAAATGTGACCAACATGGAAAAGTGTCGAATATCTAAAAGTATTTAATGCGCAAAAGTCAAGATAGCCGAGCGCAGCAGAGTTGAAAACAACCGCATTGACGTTGTAAACGACCCATACAGCAAAAATAATGCTGGAATAGCGTGTACCGTTACCGCAGAAGTATTATAATAATGATTTGTTGTTGAGTTGGTAAGTACGAGAGAAGTACATTACACAGGTCGCACGTCCCGTACTTTGCAGAAATCGAAAATAGCATTCGGCTTATACAATATAACGGGCGCCAGATGCTGGGCCCGCCAAGGCCAATGCGAACCGAATAAAGTTAACCTGAAAAGATAAACAGAAAAAAGGCAAGGTGTCCGCGAATCTTTCGAGCGCAATTAATCAAAGTTGAGTGTCCTCTCGGCGCCCGGAAGAAGCGATCGCCGCGTACTCGACGCGCGCGTTCCATTTCCTGAGAATCTCCCGCGTATCAGTGCACGAATACGCGGGGATTATTATACCGACCACGGAGTTAAGGAGCACCAGGAGCTGGGAGCAGTGCGACCTACTGCTGAGAAAACAGACTGCGCAGGACTTGCGCTCCACCTCCTAGAGCAACCGCTGGCCCCTGGGAGTGCGACCCGGAGCTATACCCTGACGAGCCGCAGCGCCTGAGGCAGCTGAGAGAAAGAGAGAGAGAGAGAGAGAGAGAGAAGACTCCTCTCTCTTACTCGTAACCGCATAAAGTCGAAGCGTGGAACGACAAAAGCGCTGCCTTCAGTGCGAATAGACCCTTCAGTCGGCGAAAAGCGCGGCGAACACGATAAATCCGGAGTGAATGAGAACCTGTTTCGAGGGAGTACATGCGCAATAAAAATTTGTCCGAGCGATGTAATTGGCGATATGTTATGTACGCGCGCGATGCGCCCATGTTTATTAATAATAAATAAAGGTATTTTGAGTTGATGGCACAAGGCCAATAAGTAAATCTTTTATCTATTTACCCCGTCAAAGACGCGAATCGGCATTTCGAAACCCCCTCGCACTTTTCCTAATTTTTGATGGAACGAGCGGTTCAAGGGACTACGCCCCCTCCGCGGAAGTTGTAAGTACAACTCATCAGCTAGGCGATTAGCCAGCTACCGCGCTACGCAGGGTGCGTGGCTGCGAGGTAATTATTTGCAACACTGCCCCATAGCACGTATAAATGAGTGACACCTTCTGTGACACATTCTACACGGTCGGGTCGGAGATAAATTCATCCCGGATCTTCCCCTTACAATAATTACATGCGAACTTCGTGAAAATGATAAAACAACCTTCTCCATTCAAAACATTTAATAAACTATACATAAGCTAAAATTTTGCGTTTTACAAATAAAGCACTATACGAGGTGTGTTAAAAAAATAACGAGAATTTTTGTTTTATGAAAAAAATATTTATTTATTCATGAATATCTATTTTGTCCCCTTCAAAGTAATCCCCCTCGGATATAATTCTTCTGCCAACACTTTTTCCAATCCTCGAAACACTTTTGAAACTCGATCTTTGTAATAGCTTTTAGCTCTTTAAGCGATTCGCTTTTAATGTCATCTATGCTTGCAAAACGACGGCCTTTTAATGTTCTCTTTATTTTTGGAAATAGAAAAAAGTCACATGGAGCCATATCTGGCGAATATGGAGGCTGAAGCATCGTTACAGTTTTGTTTTTGACCAAAAATTCACGAACAAGCAATGAAGTGTGAGCAGGTGCATTATCGTGGTGCAAAAGCCATGAATTGTTTTGCCACAAATCCGGGCGTTTTTTTCGGATTGTTTCACGCAAACGGCGTTGAACTTGTAGGTAGTACTCCTTATTGATTGTTTGACCTTGTGGCAAGAATTCATGATGCACTATGCCATTAAATTATCACGTTTTCATCGGTTCTTGATGTGCTTGGGCGTCCGGGTCTTTATTTCATTTTTTACGCAAAATTGAATACATATTCTTTGATCCATTTTTTTTCACAAACGAAAATCGCCGAGCTCGCAAAAACACATCTACGTTAGCGGCTGCCACTTAAAAAGTAAGCAATGAATATTGCTGAAAATTTTATCGTACTTCAGGAGCATGTGTACCAATATATTAAAAAAAATTTTTATACAGGCGGACTCTCCAAACCCACGAAATTTAAAAATTCTCGTTACTTTTTGAATACACCTCATATACTCAACTGGATTTTTCTTTTATTATTTTTACATCAATGTTTAGACCCAGGACGCTACTGTGCCGACTCGACTGTGTACAATACGAGGGACAAAATCTGCGACACTCTTTTATACGTGCTATGGGGAAGTGTACCCAATAGTTGCCCCGCGGCCGCGCGCCCTACGTAGCGTTCTTTACTAGCTCCTTCATCATCGAAGGGGTTGCGCTGCTCCAGCTCCGGGCGCCGTCACTACGTCCTATCCTACGAATTCATGGCCAGCGCGACACTTCTCGCGTACTTTCCAAGTGTAGGCGGGTAGAGCGAAAAGGTTTGAGCTTCGCGACGATATCTTTTCCTCGGACACCGAGAGGATGCTGCCGCTCAATAAATTTGCGCCCTCTTTCTATTCTTTATATTTCCCCGCCGCAGCACGTTGATCTTGACGGGCCCAGCGCCTGCTGCCCGTTTAATATCTAACAATCATAATATTAAAAAGAGATACAATAATATAGTTATTGAATATAGCCTTTAAATATATTACGTGTAAATGTTTATTCATAATTTGCTCAAATGAATAAATATAAAAGTTTTGAACGATGGGCCGCTTAACCTCTAGCCAAACACCCGATTTATTATTAGCGAAATGCAAGGGAGAAAGGGTTAAATAATAAGGCTTCAGTTGACCCAGAAAATAGAATTTATTAGGCTCGTAAAGGGGAAGGAAAATCCGCCGAAGCGGTAAAAAACCTCCCCCGAAGAATTACAGTGAAAAAGAGAAGGGCACTAAGAAGCGCGATAGAATTTACTTACGGTAAATTAACTAAGAGCGGCGGTCGGGATCTTTGCCGAGAGCCTTGAGATTGCATGCGAAAACGAGAACACGATTGCACGACAGGTAGCCTGGTGTCTACCTGTGAACTCGAGCTGCTGATGCGGCGGATGTCGGTGGATGTCGGCGGATGTCAGCGGATATCAGCGGATTTTTAGCTCTTGGTTATGGCGGGCTTCAAGCACGTGGTTTTTGCGGAGCTGGTCAAAGATGAACTGCGGCGCAACTATCTGCGCGCCGCCGCGAGGAGTCGGCGCGCCTATACGACTGTACAAGCTTCATAACTGAATTATCAATGTTTGTAAATATATTGATGCGTAAATTAGAGAACATACAACAACAAGAATAGATAATCATAAATAGTCATTTAACAATTATATTATTAGTATTTATAAATATTATATTGCGTAATTACAGAGCGTACATATAATCAGCAGCATAATTTCCTAATTGTATAAAGTATATAAAGATAAAATAACTGAAATGCATTAAAAACATGCATAAAACTGAACAAATTCAATAAGATAATTAATTCTACGTAACTAAACAATAAAATATATCAAAAGAAATAATAATTAAATTATAACAATTGATAACTATTATCATAACTATTATTAAAAACGTAAAATAATCAAGAAAATGAAAAACATTATTAAAATACACGAATTCTATGCCATATTATATATATTATATATAAACACATAAGAACAAATAAGATAAACAGAGACAGCTCGAAGAGTATCTCGCTCTCACCTACAGCTCTTACAGAGGGACTACTGCATAAAAGAAACACTTAAACTATGCATTTTGGTTATTATTTAGTCTTTGTCTCCACTGTATCGCTGTTACTTTTACCACAGCCCACTCTAAGTATACCGCGTTCTTTCTATTTCAAATCAATTAATAAGTTTAGTGGGCTGTCAAATCCAATACTAAATCCAAATACTAAATGTCACAATTTATAATTTCTAATAAACCAAACTATGAATAAAAGTTATAATCAGTCCAGTCCAATAGTAAGAGGAATTTAACAAGAGAACTAAATAAATTAAGTAATCAAATATACAAATAAACTCAAGTGACAATTTATTTAATTCAAACTAATAACCCATTCAATTACCTAATATTAATATAGGATAAACAAATATTTTTACCACTAAGTCTCACTAGGTTAAGTAGCTAAGACAGCGAATAGTAATACTATTCTACTTACGAGTGGAATCTTATTTATTTGTTGCTAAATCCTACAGAGTTGCTTAACTAAGGACGAGTTTCCTCTGTGCGCAAAGACCAATCTTCCTAATAAATTCAGCCAGCTACTCTACAATAGAGGACGACTTGTGTTTAGTAGCTATTCCTAGGTTCCTCTCCTATCTTCAGTCACCTTGTGGAATAGGTATCTGGGAAGCGGATTCTTAGGGAAACCTAAGAGAACAATAAGGACTCGTATTTAATCTCTGTCCTGAAAAATGGACAGGATGTCACGAAAAAATTGGAGGTTCACCCGGGATTACATCAGGCCAACTAAAATTATATTAGATTAATACACAAATTCTTTGAATTAGGAATTAAAAATAATTTAGTGTACTAATTTAATACAGAAGAAAAAAACTATAGCCTTAAATTCAACAAAGTTGTATGCATTTAATAAAATCTTCTATTTTAATGAGGATAAAGTAATATTAAGCATTAAAGTCTAACTTCTAATACAATAATATGTATATATATATATAAATTAGCGTTGTTGAACCGATGTAGAAACATGATTAAAATATAAATCAACGTCAAAAATTGCGCATTACGGTAAAAAGAGGGAACTGGTTAAGTTTTAAGCGACCATTACAAAGATCAAAACTAATAATAAACATCTCAAGCACTAATAATATTTTAAAAATCAATAGAAAACAAAAAGAATATATTTTTATAAAAGAATGCTTTAGAACCTGTCCTTTAGTTTTGAATACCAATTTCATCATATATCCTTGGAAGCACTAAAGATCCACATGTTTATATTCGGATAATTGACCGTAAACACTGCCGTCGACTCACGGCCAGAGTCGCCGGGCTGGTCACCGCCGACGTTTGTAGAAGTTAGAAAAATTGGGCGGAGAGAGGTTGTGGGAGAAAATAACGTTGCACTCTATTACTTTATGTGTTAATAATCTAATTCTCTCGTGCAAGCGAGCACGTAGTTTATACGCGGTAGTCCGTCGGTCGCGGTTCGCGTGATCCCCGACGCGGCACGGCGTTTAGCCCGAGTCCGGAGCGAGCGGTTTGCGTGATTCCTAACGCGGCACGGCGTTTAGCCCGAGTCCGGAGAGAGCGGTGCGTCTCCGCGCGACAGACGAGCGATGCAAAAGGGTGCGTGCTCAGGATGTGCCCCTTTTATGCACCAGCGGACGGTCGTCCGCCCGGTGCGAAGGTAGCGCGTCTGTTTGCCTGTGCAAAGGGCGCACGTGGCGAGAGAAAGACTCCGTCTCCCCGAGGTGGATGGGCGAAAGACCTCGAGTTCCTCGCCGTCAAGGGTTGGCGGAGGTCCGTTCGAATCTGCTCTCTCAGGTCCGCGCGGCGTCCGGTTCTGCCGCAGGCCTGCAATCCCCTTCACTAGGACTGTGGTAGGGCGGCCGTTGATTGGCCGCGGGTAATTTGGGAAAGGGCATATCTCTCCTCGCGCGTTGACCATTATTTCCCCTCGAATCGAATCGAAGGCTATTCGGCGGTCATCGTCTGGCGCGGAGAAAAAGGCGACTCGCGCGCGTACGTCAACACGATATTTATACTAAACAATACCACATGAGTGTTGTTCTTTGATATTGTTCTTAACAAGATAACCATAAGGCACCACTTAACTGATGCTTATTAATCAAACACATACTTTTCATGTTGTTAATGACAAATTCAAGTTACTATGTGACGGTATACTTGGAAGCCTTTACCTAATAACCTTTAAAGCAATAATCAATTATGATTTCGAAGAATTAGTATTTGAGAATTACGTATTTTTCCTGGAATTCAATTACCAGAGAGGGGAATCAGAAAGATCAAACACAGATCCCAATGAATACGAGAAACCATTTTTTCTAAATTCAGTTGATAGTAACTCTGACAGAATTATTAACAGCGAGGATGAAGTAAGAAACGATTTAGATCTAGAATTCACTACAGATTTCTCTTCATTTGCAGAAGTAGAATAAGCTGAAAGTCAAGCTTTCCTATATACTTAATACTTAAGTCAAATGATGACAACTGAATTGAATATTCCACCGAAAATCGAATGACTCGAACAGATTAATTATTTCTATTCCGTTCGAGCTGGTTTTAGTATACAGAGCAGGCCCACAAATATTATATCATACCTAAGATTAGATCACCTGAAATCAGAATTAAAAGCCCACTTAGTTGCCCAGAGAATCCAGACTATGGATGACTATCTTGTAAATACGAAACAATAAAAATATCCCATAGCGTTAAAAGAAGAAGTAGATATACAAATCTGTGAAATACTAGAAGCAGATGTTATCGAACCTCCAGATTCACCATACAATAGTCCTCTCTGTGTCACGAAGAAAAAACCAGAAAGAGAAGGAAATCTCAAATGGCGAGTATTCTTGGATTTTCGGAATTGAATGAAAAAACTATTAGTGATGCATATCCCATACATAACATAAACAGGATCTTCGATCAAAGAAGCGCGTATAAATATTTTGCCGTGCTAGATTTAACATCCAGATTTTACCAAATAAGAATGTTCTCTATTGGTGCGTACGAAACTGCATTTACCACACTATTTGGACATTACCAATTCAAACGCATGCCTTTTGGTTTGAAAAACGCACCAACCATCTTCCAAAGATTAATGGATAGCATACTACATGGTCTACAAAGGCAAAATACAATGAAAAGTCGAGATATGTGTCAGGCAATTTTCGTATATATTGATGATCTAATCATATGAAAAAGTGATTTACTTAGGTTATGCCATAAATAAAGACGCATTAAGTCCTGATTAAAACAAAGTGTCAGTTGGACAAGATTTTCCCAGACCCAGAAAGATAAAAAATGTCAGATTATTCTTAGGACTGGCGGGTTATTACAGACGTTTTATAAGTGATTTCGCTATGATTAAAAAACTGCTTACGCGACTATTACAAGACAATTTAGAGTTCGTTTGGGACGAAAAATGTGAGCAGGCCATTTCCTAGCTAAAAGGCTTGTTATACAACCCACATAATTATGCATTAAGTTACGCAATAGGCGGACTGCTCTCATAAGGAGAGATCGATAAAGACCGGCCAATCGCATATACATCACGTTTTTTGAGAGGACCCCAGTTAAGGTATGAAATTTTCGAAAAAGAAGCTGTGGCTATATACAATACCATAGTCTAAGGTACTATTGATTGCAAATCTTTGGTCTGTTTAAAACTGCGAATTTCAACTCACGCGTCCAGAAGTGGATCTTTAAACTATCAGAATTTAATTACGAAATTATTTACAAGCCAGGAAATCTAAATTTGAATGCTTGCGCCTTATTTCGAAATCCTATTCAAAGTAAGTTAGTGAATGTAATGATGCGAAGACAAAACCATTTAAAAATCCATCTAAATGAGAGAAACTTATCCAAAAATAACGAGGTGCCAGAAAATATAATGGCTGAAATTCCACACAATTATACAGAAATACTAAGAGCAGTGATGACAGAGATATAGAAGCCGAATTCAACCGCAAAAATCAACCACAAAAGTAAAAGCCATTTTCCCTTCTTTTTGTGTTCCAATAGCAGCAAGCGCCCAGGCCTGCTCCGCTGTGTCCACAGATTTTCTGTGCGACGATTCGTGAGAAAATAAGGACGGGAAGTCGCATGCTCGCTGTGACCCGGGGCGGGATCAGCCCTAATCTAATAGAATTTGCACCGAAAATTCCATTATAACCAGAAGAATGTAAATTTGATTTTTTATTTAATTCGATCGCTTTCCGAAAGCTACTTTCAGTATCATATTAGTGACTGGCTAAATTTCTACACCGCTCTTTACTGTAATTCTTTCGAACGCTGCCTTTGAAGACCAACCAGAGTTGCGACGCTACATGTGTCGATTAGATATTTTAGCTTTATTCCATTCACGTGAGCCGCGGACACTTCACCGATTTAATGATCTTGTTTTGCTAAAATTTTCCTTTCATTATATCATCATTTAGATACTCGATCTTGATCCCACTGCTCGCAACCGGATCTACTGTTTGCAAGCAGACTCGTCGTTTTTCGAATTAATTACCTGCTTCTCTGTTCCTTTTTCAAAATCAACCCTCTTATTCGCATCATGCTTTTCAATTATTTCTTGTTCATTTCCCTCTAAGATGACTAGCATTGCTATAATTCTTTCAATCTTGTTAAAATGATTATTATTTAAATATCGGTTGTTTTGATTATTATTGTGCAGGCGATGATTTTCTTCATAAGTATTGCGGACACCTTGCGGTAAGTCGCGGTCATTATATCGCGAACCTTAATCACCGTGAAAGTAGCACTGTTTCGAGCGTTATTATTGTGTTTCTGAGTATCACCGCAAGTCTTGAATGTAAGAATTCGAGAGTAAGCTTTTATTTTGAAAATCGGTCGCAAAATTCTTGTAATTGCGATCTTCATCGGCCCGCAACAATTTTTTTATGACGTCATCTGTATTTTCTAGATCGGTTCCTATCATTGCTATCTGAATATTGCGCGGGGGCTGACAAATCGACTGGCCTCTGCAATACGCAAATAGAAATATTCTATGCAACTACAACCTTCGCACTTCTGCATCCTACAAACATCTTTCGCGCATTCTTGAGTTTCTGTTGAAAGAAATTCCTGTCGACATTTCACTATTAACGCTCCGAAATCACGCATTCGTCCACAACTCGCGTTAAACCATGTCAACGCTCGTTGTTTTAATGCACTCGAAATGATTTTCGGTTGATAATCTTCAGAGACTCAATTTACTACCACGTATCGCTGTAGATCCCTTATGAACCCCCCTGCATCTTCAAAGGGTTACCCCGTATACGCAGGCAAAGTATTTCTGTTTAAAAATTGACGCAATATATACGAATCTTTTTTTCAAAATCCCTGTTAAAATCGTTTATGTGACATGTTACGAGTCATACGGTCTGGCTTATAGCCTCCACAAACTGCCTTGGCGACGTGGCTCAAGACCCTGAAAAGGGTCTTCACACACAGGTCGGCTGAGATGCAAATCGCGCTCATTTATTATATAATAATTGAACCCAAATCTAATCTAAACTAAATTAATCGCGTGTAAAAATAATTGTCCGCGACCGCCAGCCACTTTCCCTCTGCCCATTTATTTTACAATTTTTATATATACATGAATTTGTTTATTTTTAAACTCCTCTGTGATTTACAATTACATAAATGGTACGAAACAATGTGAGTAATGTAATAAAGATAATATGTTTAATATAAGTAAATACTGAATTTGTATATAAATATTTCGGTCCGTTATAGCAACAGTGGATAAATTGCGAGTGAGGTCAATATGCATAGCATTAGTTGAGAAGCAAATAAAAATACATAGAAAACCTTTAATAAAGTTTTAGAATGCGATTTTTTTTTAATTATAAATATTCCCGCATAATCTACTCCACCGTTGTCTAATGCTCGCGAAGAATTTTAATAATAATCCACATCGCTCGAGAGAGCTCTTCCGTTGTTAAAGGATCTGATAAGAGTTTAGCAGAGGGATTTAAAGGATTTAATTTTATTAGATTTAAATTATGAATAAATTAAAGAATCATACCATGATAAAACAAGGTAGTGAAGAGAATCTCTAAAGGTTAA
Source organism: Sycophaga agraensis (assembly GCA_018906755.1). Classification (NCBI taxonomy): domain Eukaryota; kingdom Metazoa; phylum Arthropoda; class Insecta; order Hymenoptera; family Pteromalidae; genus Sycophaga; species Sycophaga agraensis. Next base: position 634,231 of record JACCIE010000090.1, read on the forward strand.
TAAGTTCGCACATTCGCACATAACTTTAATTCAATACTGTTATTCACCACGATAAAGGAAGAGTTTGACTTCGTGAGCTCAATAATCTTAGAATTGTTTTTAACAATAAAGATCAAGCTAGATGTATGTAGGCGGACGATCTCCACAGAACGTATGATGTGTTGTCTTAGAGACAAGGAGCGAAAGAGACATTGGGTTAATGAGTGTATAGACGTATGAATATGTTGGACTTTTCGATGATTGATAAAATGTTATGAATTTATTTATTTATTGTAAGCCCGAACCACAGGAAGCGCGGGGCCGGAGCTCTTGCTGAAAATGTATAAAAGAGGCCAGCTGTGTGCGTAGTCAGGTCGCGCTAGCTCGGATCCGTGCGGATTCCGTAGCTTCAGTCACGCTAAGGTAGCAAACCAGCAAGTCCGATCATGGCATCTGTGCCCTCGGGCCGTCTAGTGGTCCGGCAGCGTCCATTTAGCCACTGCGGGGTGGACTATTTCGGGCCGATAATTGCAATAATCGAGCAGCGCCAAGAAAAGCGATGAGGCGATACTTTCACATGCCTAACCACGCGCGCGGTGCATTTGAAACTCGCGCACTCATTGACATCTAGCTTCGCCATAATGGCGTAGCAGCGGCTAGCGGCTAGGCGAGGTGCGCCCCGCGAGCTATATAGTGACAATGGTACAAACTTTCGCAGCGCCGCGAAAGAGCTGCCGGAAGAGATTGTAAATATAGACCGTAACGAACAAGTTGAGTACGCGGCTAGGCGTAATAGATCAAGCGTCTGTGGAAGTTCTGCTCACTCCGCTCGCGGACATTGAGCATATGATCAATTCGAGATCTTTGACGGATGTATCTGTAGATCCTCGCGATGACAAATCACTAACACCGAATCATTTCCTCATAGGGATATCATCGGGCGACATTAATCTCGATTCATACGATATGAAAAACGTAAATGTTCGAAAACAGTGGCGCCTTGCGCGCGCCCTTGCAAACGAGTTTTAGGGACGGTGGATTCAAGAGTATCTCCCTAATTTAATACCTCGAGCGAAATGGCCTATCGAACGAGATCAATTGCAAATAAATGACCTCGTGTTAATTGTCGATAAACAAGCCCCGCGAAACACGTGGCGCAAGGGTCAAGTCGTTAAAACCTATCCCGGTCCAGACGGGACAACTCGCGTGGTAAAAGTGAGTACGGCAAGCGGTGACTTTGTATGGCCGACTCACAAACTCATAAAATTGTATCGCGATAATTAGGACAAAACTTTACGCGTTTTGTACGGAGAGAAGAATTGTTTGAGACTGCGATAAGCGCGAGAAAATGTAACGTAATAATTAATTAAATGATGTAAAGCGACTTAATTACAATAGACTATCGCCCTTTAGTATGGCCGACAAGCGAGCGAACTACATATATTATTGTAATGCCGCGGCCCAAAGGCTACTAATTCCCAGGAATCCATCTGGGCAACTGCGCGCCAAAAGGTATGTAGATGCTCCGGTCGTTGACCTCTCCGGATGGGGTGAAATTGGAATGAGAGAGAACTATTACACCTGCACCTCGGTCCTCGTTCAGTACGGGTTTCACCAGGGTGAAGACGTGGCTGTATACCTCCAGCTGGGGCTGTCCAGGATGGCCCGAGGCTGTTCGGCCACACGCGGGAACAATCTCGAGAAATGCAGGTCTCCAGCACAGGGGGAGCCGCACGGTCACCTGTGGCTGTTTGGTTTCCTTGCGAGGCCGAGGAAGGTGGCAATAAGTAGAGAGGGAAAATTTGGAAGCCGCTTGGAAGCAGAAGATGAGTCGAGCGTCTACAGAAAACGACGCGGTACTTCACTTCGCCTTTAGCCTTCAAGCAAATTAGTAGTACCTACGCATAACTGTAGTTAAGAATAAAATAAAGAAACGAATAACCAAGATTTTCTACGTTGACTACCTAAGCCACCTCTGCCTTCGTGTCCACAACAATGATCGATACATTCCACGATGTTCTTAGAATTAAGAAGAAATTTAGAAAACCATGAGGTATGCAGTAACCCTAATAAACTCTCCAAAAAAGTAAGCTCACAATTTAATAGCCTGCAATGCAAAAAATTAGAACATCTCTAAGAAAACGAATATAAACCAATTATTTTCATATAGAGCCAGTAATCTATAAAAAGAAAACCAAATTAAAATAAATAGTTATCATATTCACATTGTCTTACATCATAATGAAACTGCAACCGGTGTAGCTGCAATTCTACCAAATGATAAAAAGATTATAATCAACCTACCTCCATAGATTTCATCACACACAGCAATAGGGTTACTGTTATTAAGAACAATATAAGAATCACAAATAAGCAACAATAAAACAGGGACTTATATAAGCAATACCAACTTCATCGAATCATTAATAAAACAAAAGATACAGAACGACCTATTCCTCAAAATTATTAATATTTTAAATAAATAAGATGGTAAATTAATCATATGTCAATCGCAATGCAATACAAAGGAAATTAAACAATTAATAGAAGCAGCAAAACTAGCCACTAACTTATCGTACTATAATATCCAACTCCAACTGAACAAAGAAAATTTACTGAAGCAAATAAGCAATAAAATTATTAAAACATGGACAAAACAATGGGCAGATGAACCAACTTACAATAAACTTCTACATATTAAGCCCGACACTTTTCTTAATAGCCCAGCTCTAAAATTTAGCCGAATCAATCAAGTAATTGTAACAAGAATTCGTATTGGACATACCAAATTATTCCATAGCTATTTAATTAGCAAAAACGAAAAACCTCTTTGTTCAAATTGTTTATTACCAAAAACAGTCGAACACTAACTAATTAAGTGTTCTATGTGCTATAAAGAACGACAAGCATATACTATTAAAGATAATTTACCTTCTATCTAAAATAATTTTAATCAATGTATCAATAGTATTAAATTTTTAGAGATGACAAATATGAAAAATTGTATATAGATTTAAAAAAATCTTGTTGTAAATAATATATATATATATATATATATGTGGCTAATACCCATCTTACGGATGCGAGTTTAATAAATAAATGAAAAAAAATGTGAAAGATACCTTAATATTATTTAAACGGTATCTGGCAAACTTCTCGTTAATTTTAACTATGCCTTTACAATTTTTATTTGACTTCGGATAAGTACCTAAGCAATTTCCACGATACTTTTCTACTTGATATTCCGTCAGATTAAGTAGATCTTAAATTGTTGTTAAATTCTCATCAATTTTCCAACGAATTTCGACAGATTAGATCCTGACAATTTCTAGATACCTGAACCAATACTAGCACAATTCAATTCAGTTTCTTGTCGACTTTCTCAAAAACTTTTTTGAGTATTTTCCTATAAATTCCTATAACTTTTTATACTTTTCGGATAATTTCTGGGTGTTTTCTTGTCAATTTATACTAAATTTCATCAGATTGGCAATATTTCGCAAGAAATTATACTACGGATCTTTTAAAATGTGTACGATACAGTAACACTACTTACCCTGTATCTGGTAAACTTCTGATTAATTTTAGCGGTATCTTAACAATCTTCAGTCGACTTCGGATAACTACCCAATCAGTTTTGGACGGCAAATTTATGCTCGAAATTAGGTCACGCTTAGTGGATGATTCAACAAATTTTGGTGAAATTCTTATCGATTCTAGATTTCTAGATTTTTCCTATTCAATTTATACTGTATTTGTTCGGACTAGCGACATTTGGCAATAAATTGTAACAAGATCATTTAAAATTTGAAGGATACCTTAACGATGTTTAAAGATATCTGCTAAACTTCTCCGCAGTTTTGGGTATTTTTTCACGAATGTTTAGTCGCCTTCTGGTATCTAATGAATTAAGGACGGCAATTTCGCACCCGTTATTCCGTCTCGATTAGTACATGATTTATCAAATTTTGGTGTTATTCTTATCGATTTTTTAAAAAAATTGGAGGAATTCAGGGTCGTGACCAACAGTTTATAGATCCCTGAACCATTCCTGGCTCATTTCAGATCAGCTTCTGGTGAACATGCTGGATAATTCCAAGCATTTTTAGTCAATTCCTAACACATTCTACATTTTAGGACAATTTCTAGATTTTTTCTGTTCAATTTATACGGTATTTGTTCTTTTTGGCGACATTTGGCACTACACTGCAATAAGATCATTTGAAATGTGAAGGATACTTTAACAATATTTAATGATATTTGGTAAACTTCTCCGCAGTTTTGGGTATTTTCTCACGAATCTTTAGTCGACATCTGGTATCTAAAGAATTAAGGACGGCAATTTTGCACCCGTTATTCCGTCTCGATAAGTACATGATTTATCAAATTTTGGTGTAATTCTTATCGATTTTTCAAAAAAATCGGAGGAATTCAGGGTCGTGGCTAACAGTTTATAGATCCCTGAAGCATTCCTGGCTCATTTCAGATCAGCTTCTGGTGAACATGCTGGAGAATTCCAAGCATTTTAAATCAATTCCTAACACATTCTACATTTTAGGACAATTTCTAGATGTTTTCTGTTCAATTTATACGGTATTTGTTCTTTTTGGCGAAATCTGGCACTACACTGCAATAACATCATTTGAAATGTGAAGGATACTTTAACAATATTTAAAGATATCGAGTAATTTGCTCCGCAGTTTTGGGTATTTTTTCACGAATGTTTAGTCGCCTTCTGGTATCTAAAGAATTAAGGACGGCAATTTTGCACCCGTTTTTTCGTCTCGATTAGTAGATGATTTAACAAATTTTGATGACATTCTTATCGATTTTTGAAAAAAATCGGGGTAATTCAGGGTCGTTGCCGACATTCTATAGATCCCTGAACCATCCCTGGCTCATTTCAGATCAGCTTCTGGTGAACATGCTGGATAATTCCAAGCATTTTTAATCAATTCCTAGCAAATTCTACATTTTGGGACAATTTCCAGATATTATCTGTTCAATTTATACTGTATTTGTTCTTTTTGGCGACAGTTGGCACTACACTGCAATAAGATCATTTGACATGTGAAGGATACCTTAACAATATTTAAAGATATTTGGTAAACTTCTCCGCAGTTTTGGGTATTATTTCACGAATGTTTAGTCGCCTTCTGCTATCTATGAATTAAGGACGGCAATTTTGCACTCGATATTCCGTCTCGATTAGTAGATGATTTAACAAATTTTGGTGTAATTCTTATCGATTTTTCAAAAAAATCGGAGGAATTCAGGGTCGTGGCCAACAGTTTATAGATCCCTGAAGCATTCCTGGCTCATTTCAGATCAGCTTCTGGTGAACATGCTGGATAATTCCAAGCATTTTAAATCAATTCCTAGCATATTCTACATTTAGGGACAATTTCTAGATGTTTTCTATTCAATTTATACTGTATTTGTTCTTTTTGGCGACATTTGGCACTACACTGCAATAAGATCATTTGAAATGTGAAAGATACGTTAACAATATTTAAAGATATTTGGTAAACTTCTCCGCAGTTTTGGGTATTTTCTCACGAATATTTAGTCGACATCTGGTATCTAAAGAATTAAGGACGGCAATTTTGCACCCGTTATTCCGTCTCGATTAGTACATGATTTATCAAATTTTGGTGTAATTCTTATCGATTTTTCAAAAAAATCGGAGGAATTCAGGGTCGTGGCTAACAGTTTATAGATCCCTGAAGCATTCCTGGCTCATTTCAGATCAGCTTCTGGTGAACATGCTGGAGAATTCCAAGCATTTTAAATCAATTCCTAACACATTCTACATTTTAGGACAATTTCTAGATTTTTTCTGTTCAATTTATACGGTATTTGTTCTTTTTGGCGACATTTGGCACTACACTGCAATAAGATCATTTGAAATGTGAAAGATACTTCAACAATATTTAAAGATATCGAGTAATTTGCTCCGCAGTTTTGGGTATTTTTTCACGAATGTTTAGTCGCCTTCTGGTATCTAATGAATTAAGGACGGCAATTTCGCACCCGTTATTCCGTCTCGATTAGTACATGATTTATCAAATTTTGGTGTAATTCTTATCGATTTTTCAAAAAAATCGGAGGAATTCAGGGTCGTGGCCAACAGTTTATAGATCCCTGAAGCATTCCTGGCTCATTTCAGATCAGCTTCTGGTGAACATGCTGGAGAATTCCAAGCATTTTTAATCAATTCCTAACACATTCTACATTTTAGGACAATTTCTAGATGTTTTCTGTTCAATTTATACGGTATTTGTTCTTTTTGGCGAAATCTGGCACTACACTGCAATAACATCATTTGAAATGTGAAGGATACTTTAACAATATTTAAAGATATTTGGTAAACTTCTCCGCAGTTTTGGGTATTTTGTCACGAATCTTTAGTCGACATCTGGTATCTAAAGAATTAAGGACGGCAATTTTGCACCCGTTATTCCGTCTCGATTAGTACATGATTTATCAAATTTTGGTGTAATTCTTATCGATTTTTCAAAAAAATCGGAGGAATTCAGGGTCGTGGCCAACAGTTTATAGATCCCTGAAGCATTCCTGGCTCATTTCAGATCAGCTTCTGGTGAACATGCTGGATAATTCCAAGCATTTTTAGTCAATTCCTAACACATTCTACATTTTGGGACAATTTCTAGATTTTTTCTATTCAATTTATACTGTATTTGTTCTTTTTGGCGACATGTGGCACTACACTGCAATAACATCATTTGAAATGTGAAGGATACTTTAACAATATTTAAAGATATCTGGTAAACTTCTCCGCAGTTTTGGGTATTTTCTCACGAATCTTTAGTCGACATCTGGTATCTAAAGAATTAAGGACGGCAATTTTGCACCCGTTATTCCGTCTCGATTAGTACATGATTTATCAAATTTTGGTGTAATTCTTATCGATTTTTCAAAAAAATCGGAGGAATTCAGGGTCGTGGCCAACAGTTTATAGATCCCTGAAGCATTCCTGGCTCATTTCAGATCAGCTTCTGGTGAACATGCTGGAGAATTCCAAGCATTTTAAATCAATTCCTAACACATTCTACATTTTAGGACAATTTCTAGATTTTTTCTGTTCAATTTATACGGTATTTGTTCTTTTTGGCGACATTTGGCACTACACTGCAATAAGATCATTTGAAATGTGAAAGATACTTCAACAATATTTAAAGATATCGAGTAATTTGCTCCGCAGTTTTGGGTATTTTTTCACGAATGTTTAGTCGCCTTCTGGTATCTAATGAATTAAGGACGGCAATTTCGCACCCGTTATTCCGTCTCGATTAGTACATGATTTATCAAATTTTGGTGTAATTCTTATCGATTTTTCAAAAAAATCGGAGGAATTCAGGGTCGTGGCCAACAGTTTATAGATCCCTGAAGCATTCCTGGCTCATTTCAGATCAGCTTCTGGTGAACATGCTGGATATATCAAGCATTTTTAGTCAATTCCTAACACATTCTACATTTAGGGACAATTTCTAGATTTTTTCTATTTCAAATTTATAATGTTTTGTTCTTTTTGGCGACATTGGCCTACACTGCAATAAATCTTTGAAATGTGAAGATATACATATTTAAAGATTTAATTCTCCAGTTGGGTATTTTTCACAAAGTCGATTGTATTTAAAGAATAAGACATTTGCACCCTTATCGTCGCAGTAATATTTTCAAATTTTGTGTATTCTATCGATTTTCAAAAAAACGGAGGAATAGGGTCGTGCAACGTTATAGATCCTGACATCGGCTCATTTCGATCAGCTTCGGTGAACTGCTGCATAATTTCCAATTCTCATTTTAAATCAGATGATTTGTTCTTTTTGGCGACAGGCACTACACTGCAATAACATCATTTGAACTTTAACAATATTTAAAGATATTAAACTTCTCCGCAGTTTTGGGTAACGAATCTTTAGTCTTCTGGTATCTAAAGAATTAAGGACGGCAATTTTGCACCCGTTATTCCGTCTCGATTAGTACATGATTTATCAAATTTTGGTGTAATTCTTATCGATTTTTCAAAAAAATCGGAGGAATTCAGGGTCGTGGCCAACAGTTTATAGATCCCTGAAGCATTCCTGGCTCATTTCAGATCAGCTTCTGGTGAACATGCTGGAGAATTCCAAGCATTTTAAATCAATTCCTAACACATTCTACATTTTAGGACAATTTCTAGATGTTTTCTGTTCAATTTATACGGTATTTGTTCTTTTTGGCGACATTTGGCACTACACTGCAATAAGATCATTTGAAATGTGAAAGATACTTCAACAATATTTAAAGATATCGGTAATTCTCCGCAGTTTTGGGTATTTTTCTCACGAATCTTTAGTCGACATTCTGGTATCTAAAGAATTAAGGACGGCAATTTTGCACCCGTTATTCCGTCTCGATTAGTACATGATTTATCAAATTTTGGTGTAATTCTTATCGATTTTTCAAAAAAATCGGAGGAATTCAGGGTCGTGGCCAACAGTTTATAGATCCCTGAAGCATTCCTGGCTCATTTCAGATCAGCTTCTGGTGAACATGCTGGAGAATTCCAAGCATTTTAAATCAATTCCTAACACATTCTACATTTTAGGACAATTTCTAGATTTTTTCTGTTCAATTTATACGGTATTTGTTCTTTTTGGCGACATTTGGCACTACACTGCAATAAGATCATTTGAAATGTGAAAGATACTTCAACAATATTTAAAGATATCGAGTAATTTGCTCCGCAGTTTTGGGTATTTTTTCACGAATGTTTAGTCGCCTTCTGGTATCTAATGAATTAAGGACGGCAATTTCGCACCCGTTATTCCGTCTCGATTAGTACATGATTTATCAAATTTTGGTGTAATTCTTATCGATTTTTCAAAAAAATCGGAGGAATTCAGGGTCGTGGCCAACAGTTTATAGATCCCTGAAGCATTCCTGGCTCATTTCAGATCAGCTTCTGGTGAACATGCTGGAGAATTCCAAGCATTTTTAATCAATTCCTAACACATTCTACATTTTAGGACAATTTCTAGATGTTTTCTGTTCAATTTATACGGTATTTGTTCTTTTTGGCGACATTTGGCACTACACTGCAATAACATCATTTGAAATGTGAAGGATACTTTAACAATATTTAAAGATATTTGGTAAACTTCTCCGCAATTTTGGGTATTTTTTCACGAATCTTTAGTCGACATCTGGTATCTAATGAATTAAGGACGGCAATTTCGCACCCGTTATTCCGTCTCGATTAGTACATGATTTATCAAATTTTGGTGTAATTCTTATCGATTTTTCAAAAAAATTGGAGGAATTCAGGGTCGTGGCCAACAGTTTATAGATCCCTAAAGCATTCCTGGCTCATTTCAGATCAGCTTCTGGTGAACATGCTGGATAATTCCAAGCATTTTTAGTCAATTCCTAACACATTCTACATTTTGGGACAATTTCTAGATTTTTTCTATTCAATTTATACTGTATTTGTTCTTTTTGGCGACATTTGGCACTACACTGCAATAAGATCATTTGAAATGTGAAGGATACTTTAACAATATTTAAAGATATCTGGTAAACTTCTCCGCAGTTTTGGGTATTTTCTCACGAATCTTTAGTCGACATCTGGTATCTAAAGAATTAAGGACGGCAATTTTGCACCCGTTATTCCGTCTCGATTAGTACATGATTTATCAAATTTTGGTGTAATTCTTATCGATTTTTCAAAAAAATCGGAGGAATTCAGGGTCGTGGCCAACAGTTTATAGATCCCTGAAGCATTCCTGGCTCATTTCAGATCAGCTTCTGGTGAACATGCTGGAGAATTCCAAGCATTTTAAATCAATTCCTAACACATTCTACATTTTAGGACAATTTCTAGATTTTTTCTGTTCAATTTATACGGTATTTGTTCTTTTTGGCGACATTTGGCACTACACTGCAATAAGATCATTTGAAATGTGAAAGATACTTCAACAATATTTAAAGATATCGAGTAATTTGCTCCGCAGTTTTGGGTATTTTTTCACGAATGTTTAGTCGCCTTCTGGTATCTAATGAATTAAGGACGGCAATTTCGCACCCGTTATTCCGTCTCGATTAGTACATGATTTATCAAATTTTGGTGTAATTCTTATCGATTTTTCAAAAAAATCGGAGGAATTCAGGGTCGTGGCCAACAGTTTATAGATCCCTGAAGCATTCCTGGCTCATTTCAGATCAGCTTCTGGTGAACATGCTGGATAATTCCAAGCATTTTTAGTCAATTCCTAACACATTCTACATTTTGGGACAATTTCTAGATTTTTTCTATTCAATTTATACTGTATTTGTTCTTTTTGGCGACATGTGGCACTACACTGCAATAACATCATTTGAAATGTGAAGGATACTTTAACAATATTTAAAGATATTTGGTAAACTTCTCCGCAGTTTTGGGTATTTTCTCACGAATCTTTAGTCGACATCTGGTATCTAAAGAATTAAGGACGGCAATTTTGCACCCGTTATTCCGTCTCGATTAGTACATGATTTATCAAATTTTGGTGTAATTCTTATCGATTTTTTAAAAAAATTGGAGGAATTCAGGGTCGTGACCAACAGTTTATAGATCCCTGAACCATTCCTGGCTCATTTCAGATCAGCTTCTGGTGAACATGCTGGATAATTCCAAGCATTTTTAGTCAATTCCTAACACATTCTACATTTTGGGACAATTTCTAGATTTTTTCTGTTCAATTTATACTGTATTTGTTCTTTTTGGCGACATTTGGCACTACACTGCAATAACATCATTTGAAATGTGAAGGATACTTTAACAATATTTAAAGATATCGAGTAATTTGCTCCGCAGTTTTGGGTATTTTTTCACGAATGTTTAGTCGCCTTCTGGTATCTAATGAATTAAGGACGGCAATTTCGCACCCGTTATTCCGTCTCGATTAGTACATGATTTATCAAATTTTGGTGTAATTCTTATCGATTTTTCAAAAAAATCGGAGGAATTCAGGGTCGTGGCCAACAGTTTATAGATCCCTGAAGCATTCCTGGCTCATTTCAGATCAGCTTCTGGTGAACATGCTGGAGAATTCCAAGCATTTTTAATCAATTCCTAACACATTCTACATTTTAGGACAATTTCTAGATGTTTTCTGTTCAATTTATACGGTATTTGTTCTTTTTGGCGAAATCTGGCACTACACTGCAATAACATCATTTGAAATGTGAAGGATACTTTAACAATATTTAAAGATATCGAGTAATTTGCTCCGCAGTTTTGGGTATTTTTTCACGAATGTTTAGTCGCCTTCTGCTATCTATGAATTAAGGACGGCAATTTTGCACTCGATATTCCGTCTCGATTAGTACATGATTTATCAATTTTGTGTAATGGTGTATTCTTATCGATTTTCAAAAAAATTCGGAGGAATTCAGGGTCGTTGCCGCCAACAGTTTATAGATCCCTGAAGACCATTCCTGGCTCATTTCAGATTCAGCATTCTGGTGAACATGCTGGATAATTCCAAGGCATTTTAAGTCAATTCCTTAACTACATTCTACTATTTTGGACAACTTTCTAGCTTTTTTCTATTTTCAATTATACTGTATTGTTCTTTTTGGCGACATTGTGGCACTACACTGCAATAACCATCATTTGAAATGTGAAGGAGTACTTTCAACAATATTTACAAGATATCTGAGTTAACTTTGCTCCGCAGTTTTGGGTTTATTTTACTCACGAATCTTTAGTCGACATCTTCT